>CM064871.1:19223221-20423221 GCA_032719365.1 Prinsepia uniflora | reverse complement strand
GTATAGTGAAGTTTGGCCAGAATAAATGATTGGTATGTGGTTGGACATTGCTAGAGTGCATTTATTGAGCAGACCGAGTAGTTCCTTGATGATTGTTATGGTGGGGGTGCACCGGTGAGTAGTGCACGTTGAACGATAAGATGGTGATCGGATTGGATCCGATGGTGACAGTTCGATGAGGATCATGATCGGATGTGTTTCGACATATTGAGAAGTTAACTGGATGTCGAATACTGTGTGCTCAAGTAGAGTGGACTGAGAGGGTTCGGTGATTATGTGAGCCGAGTGCTCAGAGCCGTGTGGGCTAGGGGAACCTTAGTATTCTTATTTGTGTGATTACCTCTGCTGAGCCAAGTATTCGATGAGGTTCATATACACCCAGAATGGGTGAGTTATCGAATGTGTTTTGATAGGAAATGTGAGATAAGATGTGGGGACTTGAGAACGAGTCGAGATCAGAGTGGCGCAACGAAGCGCAATAGAGCTGGGAGTTTCCGGCTGGTCACGATAGTTTTTGGTGGGATTGGCTTCCTTATGAAGTCAATCTGGTACGTTGGGATAATGGAATGGATCAGTATCCGATAGATTCAGATTAGTATATAATGTCGGGACTCTAGTGAGAGTCAGCATGAGTATGGGAAAACAAGTGAGTCGACTGATATGAGTACCGAGGTCGATAAATGTTGCAGAATATAGTCTAGCTTGCGAGGTGAGATTCGTGCCATTGTAAAGGCGGGTTCTAGTGGATGTTTCTCTGGTTGGACGCCAAGTAGGATGTCAGCTTTAATTGTCGGATGAGAAGAGTTGTCAGGCTGAAAAGCCGACTTTGATGACAGCTTAGTATGGCAGACCTATCGGAGTGAAAGACAAAAACGAGTATCGGTGTCTCGAGTAAGACTTACGAATCTACATGTAGATTCTCGAGAGTTAAGTTGGAGCTTAAGAAGCTCCGGTGACAGTGGGTACCGACGAGTACGGTGGTTTGTGTCGAACGTGTACTTTTACACGAATGTGCCCAAGTGGGAGACATGATTGGATTTTCTACAGTTTCGTTGTGGAAATGGGTCAGGTTGAATTTCGAGGAAGAAATTCTTTAAGGAGGGAAGTTTTTAACGACCCATCCCAAATTTTTGGGACTAATTCAGATTAAATCGAGGATTAGCGACAAGTGTCACTCATTCCTTGCCCATCTAACACAGATACATGCATATCCCCTGCCTTATCTGTTTCATCCTCCCTAACCCTAAACCCGTACACCAAATCCCATACCCAACTTCCCAAAACCTCATCCTCTGTGGTTAGAATATGAATGAAAAAGAGAGAGTGAAGTGAGACAATGAAGTAGGTGCTAACGGCGTCGACCGTCGTGGACGGTGGCCGGAGAACCCGAAAATGGTAAGTTTTGGTTCAAATTCAAAAGTTGGGGTTTGATGGTTGTTGATCGATTCTAAGGATTGAGATAGATTCCTGGTAGGCATATGAACTGATTAGGATCAAAATCATGGATGGAGGAGGCCGGAGTCCATGGTAGTTTGGGGTTGCAAGTTCCAGTTACTGTGCACGAATTCGCAGGTAAAATCTAAGCCTGGTTTCACGTTTTTAGGTAGTTAGATCGATAGGAAATGAGGAGACGAAGAGATAGGAACAAATCCGTTGAAAATGGTTGAGAATTGAAGGAGAACTGGCTAAGTCGGTTCGCCGATTCGGTTCGACCCTGAAGAACCAGTGAACCGGGTTCGATAGAGGTAGACAATGACACTGTTCCCGGCATGTAGGCTTCATACGCAGTCGTTTGTGATGGAGCGTGGGGGCGCGTGGGGCAGAGTTTGGGGTCACAGTCAACACATGTTTTCATCCTTTCGATGTTACGAACATTTTGGCACAAGTTTCGTGTCGATCGGACACTGTTTCGGGGTACTTTTGGGTGTCCTAATGTTTTAGGGTTTATTTTAAATACGTTTAAAAATCCAGAAAAATTAAGGGATTTAATGTTAGGTTATTGGAAGTGATAGTGACCTTCGAGTATGATTTGTACAGGTCCGGGAGTTCAGGAGATGGTGATTTAGCTCGGGAAGGTTTATGGCACGCGTATTCAGGCGCATCATGGATGGTCTGTGAGTAGACTTTGTTTTATAAATATGATGCATGCATAAATATTTTATATGTGTTTATGAACCTGATTTGAGATGCCATGAGTGCATATGTTTTAAATATGAATTGTTTGGCATTTACGGAGGAATATGCATTATTACACGTAGTTCGAGATTTCTATTTTATATGATGTTTGATGTAATGACCCATTCCAGGAATCGGGATTAGATTAGTGGTTAATAACGTATTAGTGAAGTTAATCGGTGATTAGTTGGGTGCTTTCGTATGGACGGTGTGAAATGACGGTTTTGCCCCTAGAATGGGCAAAAAGGTTGACTTTTGGTTCGGACGGTCAAATGGACTTTGACTAATGACTGTGACATAGTTTGTGACGTCACAAGTTCATAGACAGCTGACACGTCCGATTCCGACATTCAAGGAAAAAGTTATGATGTTCCGAAGTTCAAGGGTAATTTGGTTAAAAATGGGCAATTTGTTGACTTTTCATACGACATGGACTTTTCATGTAATTCAAGGACCGTTAGGTAGGTCTCAATCTCCTGAATACAAAAACAGGCAACACGTGTCAACTGGAGTTTGGATGACAACGTTACCGGTCTAGGAACTTGAGGGGCAAAATGGTAATTTGTGGAATAAGGGTAAAATGGTCATTGTGA
Organism: Prinsepia uniflora; assembly: GCA_032719365.1. NCBI lineage: Eukaryota > Viridiplantae > Streptophyta > Magnoliopsida > Rosales > Rosaceae > Prinsepia > Prinsepia uniflora. The sequence goes on along the minus strand of CM064871.1, from coordinate 20,420,453 downwards.
TGCCTTAGGATCTGTGCCTAGTGATAAATGGACATGTTCCTGCCTTGGGGAAGTGAGTCCACAGAGAGTTGGACACCTGGCCCTCTCTGGATGGATGTAGAATCCTCCTCACTGTCTATCAAATTTATCTCACATTTTAAATGATGATTGCACGACTTTGGGAGGAGACAGAATACAGGGCATAAGCCAGGAGAAACCCACCCCACTACTTCCTTCGACCTTCACCAATGAGGCATACTTTGTGAAGGAAAATAATAGCTTAGGTGATGAGCAGGATGGTGGTGCCACTGCCGTGAGCCGCCGTGGGCAGCGACCCTAGAACTGCGAAAGGTATGGTTGTAATACAAAATGGTAATATTTGAATTCTTGATCCTCCATCGGCATTGATGATGGGAGGATGGTTCTAAAGGATGTACGGGTTAAGTGAGATCGATTTCGTGACCTGAAGTGGTTCGTGGTGGCTGGAAACAGAGAAGGTATAAACAGTGAACACTATTTCAATTCAAGTATGGAAGATTGTGTTTGAGAACTTATTAGTGGAATTGATTCATTGCGTGATGGTTTGGATGTTATGGCAAGTCAGTTATGCTAGGAACTGAGAAGGAAGACGGCTGGAGTAACGAATACAGAGGGGAGGAAAAACAGAGTTCTGAAGATGATCGGGAAGGTATAATTCGAACCATATCTTTGTGTTTTAATCCTGTAGGTCGATTAGGAATGGTAAGACGACTCTAATAGGATAAAAAGGATGGGAAAAGATGAAGAATTGGACAAGTTAAGGGTTGAATCGGTCACGCCGGTTCGAGTTACAAAGGCTGGCCTGAACCGGGTTGGCGAGAGGAAGAGGATGATGAACAGTGGGCGCGTGGCTCCCAAACGCAGCCCCTTTGGGCGGCGCGTGAGGGCGTATGGGACCCCTTTTGGGGAATTTTTTAACACGAATTTTAAAGTATTCAATGTAACGAATATTTTGGGATTGGTTTCGAGTCGATCGGATATCGTCTCGATATGTTTCGGGATGTCCGAAGGTTTTAAGGCTCGTTTAAAAATAGTTAAAAATTGGGGAAAAATACGAAACTTTAGTAGAAGCTTAATGAAGTAATCAGTAACCTTATTATGGGATTTGGACAGGTTCGGGAAAGTTGGTGATAGTGGATTAGCCGGGAACGGCGTAAGTGCACGCGTATCGAGGCAGCGGCGTAATGGTCTGTGAGTGGACCTTACTTTTAAACTTATGATGCATGCAAAAATGTTTTATATGATTTCTATATGTGATTTCTATGTTTATGATTTTATCTTGGTGATTTATGGTTTTGAACGTATTTCGAGATATTTACGAAAATGCACGTTTTACGAGATATGATTTTCTGCTATGGTTTGCTGACGGTTTTGATGATTTGATTTCAGGATTTGATATATGATTTGATTTCAATGATTTCTAATGAATTTTGGAAAGTGATTTCGGGCTTGAAGCCCAGTTCATAAAAGTGGTTTTGATGAACGTGATTTCGGGTTTTGGAATCAAATTTCAGGATGACGATTCGGGATTCGATTTTGGAACTTGAAAGTGGATTTCCGGATTTGGGTTCGAAATGGTTATTCGGTATGCCGGATTACGGAATGATGGTTTTGGATTCAGATTTGGAAATGGATTATGGATATGATTATGGATTTGGATTCGGGATGATGATTTCAGATTCGACTTGGAATTCAAAATGGTGATTTCGAATTCGAATTTGGACGTGGATTTGGAAATGGTTTTAAAATGGTTTTAGATTGGATTTACTGGATCTGGTTATTGGGTTTAAAGACCCGGATATGATTATGACGGGGGCGGGCCCAGATTGGGTTTAAAGACCCGAATTGAGTTTAAAGACTCGGGAGTTTAAAGACTCCGATATTGTGATTTCCTCCGTAGGCCTATTGAGTTTAAAGACTCGGGAGTTTAAAGACTCGGATTATATTGAGGCCTGGATTGAGTGTAAAGACTCGGATAGATCCAGAAGGTTCGATGGATTGCAAAGAATTTCAAATGGCTTTCCAATGTTATGGATTTAGATGATTTAACTTGATGATTTTCAATAATGATGGTTTTTGATGGTTTTGGGCTGAGGCCCGAGATTTGAGAATAGGAAATGAGTTCAGTTTTCTTAAACGGTTCTGAATAACTTGAATATATAATGGTTTTATGACATGGGTTTTGATATGCATGCATTGGTTTTTAAATGGAGGGTATAAATGTACTTTTCTTATAAACTGTTTTCAAAACTTATCCTTTATTTTTGTCCATTCACAGTTTTTTATGTTTTCGATACCCTCCAGGTTGTTGCGGTGCAGGCTGTTGATAGGGAGAGATGGAGACATCACACACGCGATCCACAGTAGATTCTGCGCGCTCTGGGAAGTCTGGTACTTGTGGAAGGTTTGTTTTGGAAATCCCTGATCCGGCTTACGTGTTACATGGAGGTTGGACGTCGGTTTAGCCTTCGTGTCACGCGTAAGTTAGACGAGAGCATGACTTAGGCCTTAATCCCGAGGGATTGAGGGTGAGTCGTGTCATTTGAGCTTCGGCCGAGTGTACTACGTGCTTGTGTGTTATGAGATTCCGAGGGTTTCATAGAGAGGCGTGAAACCGAGGAACTAATTTACAATTTTTGTGGATTTCATGGAGATGCGTGAAATCGAGATTCGGGTATGAGTCTTAATTGAAAGATGATTTGAAAGTGTTTTAGAAATGAGAACTTGTTTTAACTTTGAAAATATCTTTAGGGCGTATGACCCAGTTGATTTGAGGTTTAACTTAGAGTACAGTCAAATGTGAGATAAGTAGGGTATTGACCCAATTATGAGTTTTACGAAAGGTATTTTGGGCATGAGACCCAATTATGGATTTGATAGGATTTGAGGAATCCTAAGATATGAAGTGTCGTAGGACACTGGATTTCGGAATGTGACCCATTTGATGATGTTCCATGTTTGAGGCCCTATGTATAATGACAACGTTCGGGTTTGTCCCGGGTGTTACAGCGCTCGCTTCTGGACTGCAGATGTGTTCCTTCCGGAGAGGTCACGATGCACTACCTGTTGTCGAGCAGTTACGGGAAGCAATGACCGAGGGAGGCTCGACTTGGGAAGTGCTGTTGAGATACTCTGAGATCAATCGCCGATGTGTTCGCGGTGATCTAGAGATAGTCATGGTGAGTGATGCGTTCACAGCGACATGCTAGGATTGTGAGTGGTCCTGAACTATATGCACATGTGCTAGGATTAGAATCGTGACTGACATTAGGATGAGTTCCCATGGGATGTGATCCCACGTGTTCTATGGATTAGACCGAGGTTCTGTTTGTGTTTTATAGTTTTGGGCTGAGACCTTGTATGATCGTGTTTTGGGCTGAGACCTTACCGAGACAATGACTTCGATTGAGAAGCTTTTTTCACTGTGTTAGGGTTTGGGAAGCAATACGCTTTACTTCCGAGGAAGTATTTGAAATAACTGTTTTACGATGTATGCATGCTTTTATGTAAAGGGTATAAATGTCTTTTCGATATAAATGGATTTTATAAACTGTTGTTTTGTCCACTCAGAGCTTTTATGGTTTTAATACCTTTCAGGTTGATAACGGATGCGGGCTGTAGCAGAGATCAAGACATCACATGCCACCGCTAATCCTGACGTACTCTTATAGACCCCAAGCGGGTGACAAGTTTATCCCTGATCTGACACGCGGTGTAAGACAGAAGTTGGCACGTCCCACGATAATTCAGGAGGATTGGGACGGGGCCTGTCACTTCTCCTCACAACTCAGGATGTCATTGAAATTCCCTATGACAAGACAAGCATCCCCATAGCATTTAATACGATCATATAGGCACTCCCATTGTTTTTCCCAAATATTATCATCAGTACTCGTATATACGACATATAACCTCCATGTCTTCCGTGGAAAAACATAATGAATCAACATTTCAATAAGAAAATCATCATATTTAATGAGGAAAACACTATCATCAGACTTCCAAAAAGTACATAAACCACCACTACTACCCTTAGATGTCACATCATGCATACAATCAAATCCACGTTTACATTTTAAGTATTCAAACTTAGAACTTTTATTTTTCCTTTCGAGCAAAATGATAATATCAAACTTTAACAACCTACACTGATCTATCAAGCTTTGAACTGTCAAATCACTACTGATGCCTTGACAATTCTAACAAAGGATCCTCATCGCAATCACAACCCTTGAGGAGAAGTGGAAACATCACCCCTCCCCTCAGGAGACCAATCAAGGGAGGTCTCGACCACCTGAACATTATGTTGTGCCTCACTGTTACCTCCTAGAACCCCTACCGTTTGTCGCTCAGCTGATTTGAAAGACCTGCAAGTGGGAGTCTTTCCCGATGTTTCTAGCTATCATACTTTCAATAACTAAAGCATCATTTCATTTCAATCCTCGTTACCCAAAACCAGCAGAAGAGTATCATTGATACACCACCACAACAAAGTATTATAAATCCCTCACCCCCTTCACAAACAGAAAGGGAAAAAGGAAATAGAAAAAATATTCCATGGGTACAATAAAAATAGAGAAAAAAGGATATAGAGTACTAGCTAAATATGGATACCCACACTAACAGGATACTGGTCGCAAGAAGAAACCGAACCAGACGAAGCCACTTCACCCAATAGAAACCCTCAATTGTTCACTCACACGCACCCGCTCAAAAGCCCCAGCTCAACCCAATTTCTCCGAAAGAACAACTGCAAAATTTCTCGCTCTTTCGAATTTTACCAATTTAGATCTCAAATTGAAAACCTAAATTCACAATCTTTGAGAATAGTTAGATGGCTTCGTCATTGTGCGACCATCTTAACCGAACGAAGAAATCCAAGTCGTTGCAGATCGTGAGCACCGCTCATATGATTGTGGGTACCGTTTCATATGATTGTGAGCACCGCAGCTACTGGTCGTATGAAGTTCAAAGTCTTGACTTAAAGGCAAACCTTCAAGATAGGGTTCTCAAATCTATTTATTTTAAGAGCAATTAACTCATAGGTCCCTACTAACATATAAGTTTACTAAAAAACTTGCATATAGAAAAATTAAACTCATAGGTCCTTTGACTAGTCAAAGGATTATACAATTTAAAATAGATCATAGTTTTTATATAAATTACAAGTAATGTCATCAAATTGCAAACTAGTCTAACAAAAATCTAAAAACCACATACCAAAATCTATCATGATTTCAACATTACTTTTTATTTTTATTTTTTGTTATAAGATTATATTGAGGATTATGAAAACATTACTCCTATTTATAATTTTTTTTTTCACTTTCTCATTTTGAAAGTAATATGGATATCTAATCTAATTTAAAGTAAAACAATTAAAAGCAATAATTCTTCAAAAATAATTTTAAATTTTAAATTAAAAAATTCTTTATCTTCCAATATTAAATAATTTAGTTAATTTCGTATAGTTTAGAGTTTAATTCTTGAATTTTCTCACATTATTCAAGAATTAAATCCCATGTCGTACGATTTTCCACTACCATCTCACTTCCCCTCCCCCCACCCCAATATATATATATATATATATACCCTACCGTTAAATCTCAGACAACACGGATTTTATTTTTTATTTTATAGAAAAAATCAATTGTAACTATATACAATATATATATATATAGTATTTCGAATCCGAAATCATCATTCCATAAGCTAGCATTTGGAATAACCATTCCGAACCCAAATCCATAAAAGAAAATCCACAGTCAAGCTCTAGAATCAAATCCTGAATCGTCACCCAGAATCCGATTCCAAAACCCAAATACAAAAATCCTCTTTCAAGTTCCAAAATCAAATCCTGAATCGTCATCCAGAAATTTGATTCCAAAACCTGAAATATCTTTTACGTCTACCCAAACGCACCAAACCGAACCTATCGGTTACCTGCTCAACCGATTACCATATTACAATCGATTGACTTCATAGGGAAGCCAATCACAATATCAACACATGACAGGACCCATCCCAATCCCCCCGGGATTAGTGCGGGATGACCCTGCTCCCGTCTGACACGAAGTGTCAGACAAGGGATATTTCCGAACTTTGCCCTCTCGGGCTATCAGAGTGCGCCAGGATCCGGAGAAGGCATGTGATATCTCGGTCTTTGCTACAGTCCACATCCGATGTCAACCTGAAGGGCAGTAAAAACATTAAAAACTGTGAGTGGACAAAACAAAAGTTTATAAAAACATTTAATAAGACATTTGTACCCTCCACTAAAAGCATGCATGCATTCGAAAACCATTTATCCAAAACAAACTATATGTGGGACTAAGCCCAAAGCAGATATAAACCAAGGTCGAAAGGACCACAATGACAACGACCATACGGGCCACTGCCCAAATCCATAAGGGACTCGGCCCCAAACCATAAAGAAACCAAGTACACGAGCCACTGCTCAAATCCTGTGCACACCTGTGCACACCACATATCATATATCATATATACATATAAGTCACACAACCAATCCTGTCACGGTATCCAAAGCTACGCGCGTGCTACCCGGGTCTCAATCCGAGTCTTCTCAAAGTCAAGGTCAATGTCCGCAGACCACTGATCCTACTCGAGGTAATAGTAACCATAGCCTTCCTGAGAGTAAGGAACCCAACTGGGGGGTGACTCCACTCAGTCGGTGCTCCGTGACTACTCCGGGGTCCACCCAGGCCAACGACCCTCCCCGGAGGAGATAATAGAAGTAAAGGAAGGTAGATGAACATATATATATACATAACATAAACATTCATGACCGGTTCCCCTCAACCGTCATGATCCATAATATCCATAATCAGGTAACATGCCAGTTCCCATAAACCGTCATGTACCGTAATAACATAACCAGGGTTCATGCCGGTCCCCATAAACCGTCAAGAACCAGAATAACCTAACAAAGGTTCATGCCGGTTTCCATAAACCGTCATGAACCACAATGACCTTTCCAGAGTTCATGCCGGTTCCCATAAACTGTCATGAACTTGGAAATCCACGTAGGGTCCCTGACCCGAAATCATAAACCATAAAGTAACTGGGTCTCGTGCCCGAACATATGACTCAACTGGGCACCGTGCCCGATATCTAAGGGTCAGTCACGACTCCGATCATAGTGATGCGTGCAACCATCCATCCAGGACCGCTCTCAATCCTGGTATGTCGCCGTGAACGAATCAACCGACGCGACCACCACAAGATCATGGTGCACTCCTCACCGATCGCTATCCTTAACCGTCAGCACTCCGAAGTCGAGCCTCCCAGGCTGCCCGACCACGAATCGTGCATCGTGACCTCTCCGGAAGGAACACATCCCAATCCGGAGGCGAGCGTCGTATCGTCGATCGCCGTGCACATAGCACCCGCCGCGACTACGATTTAGACCCGAAGGTCGTAAATAGCATCATATGCCCGAGACAAAACCAAATGGGTCTCATACCCGAGTTGATCCTTTTAGAAATCCAAAACCAAATCATTTAAGTCAATAAAGAAATACAGACCCGTATAAGCACCGTATAAGGCCGAAACCTCGAAATACGTGCTTATACGTAACCACATACAAATGCACCCATGACATCATCAAACAAGTAATAAAACATATAATAAACATTTATGCATGCACCAATTTAGAAAACAAGGTCCACTCACAGACCGTCCGAGCTGCTGCCTCGATTTGCGTGCCATACGGCTCCCCGAGCCGATCACCATCACCGGGACTCCCTAACCTATCCAAATCGTAATAGAAGGTTACTAACTACTTAATTAACCTCCTACCAAAGCCCCGTAATTTTTCCGTATTTTTAACTATTTTTAAAACCGAACCTAAACCTTCCGATGCCCCGAAACACATCGAGACGGTGTCCGATTGACACGAAACCAGTCCCAAAATGTTCGTTACATCGAATAGATGATTTCACATGTTGGAACCTTCCCCAAAATATCCCCAACGCGCCCGCACACTCCGCCTGAAGTGGCTGTGCGTGGGTCTCACGCGCCGCTACAGTACCGTCTTCTCCAGCGATCGAACCGGTCCAGCCTGCGCAGCTGGTTCAGCCGAACCGGCGTAGCCGGTTCATTCATTTTCCCGTCTCCATTTGGTCCGATTCCACCCCAAAACAACCCTATAATTCCTATTTCGATCCTAGGAGTATGTTTGGATAATCAAAACGAAGAAAAACACATAGAACCCGAGGTTTGATTCTTGAACCTCACGGTTCTGTTTTTCCGAGTTCCTCCCCACGGCTTCTCAGCCACTAACCACCACCCAAAACATCCTAATAGCTTCCCAATAACCCTCTAAGCTCATCCTAATGATCTAATAGCAACCATAATGCAAAGATCGAATTAAAATGGAATTTGGACCTCACCGTACCCTCTCGGGTTCGTGGCTTCGGCCGTGCACGGTGGCGTCACCTGGCCGGCCACCGTCCTCCACCATCATCTCATCACTCTCTAGTCTCGCCAGTAAGCATATAGGGTTAAGGGTTGAAGATTGGAAGGGGTTTGGGGTCTCCTGAGATAGGGTTAAATGGTTTGAAAGGAAAGAAATGATCGATGAAGAGGCAGGTGAGATGCATGAAGGAAAAATGATGTCCATTGGATGGGTGACACTTGTCACTCATCCATTGGGCATCAGGACAAATATCTGGGCCCACTAGAGACAAAACTGCACTTTTGTCTCGTAAAACACGTCGTCGTGAATAGTAACTTGGAACTTCCGTGAACCGTAACTTCGCCGCCGAACGTCCGAATTCGACGTGCCGCCTGTCTACGGATTCGTATCGTCCTTATCTATGTAACGGTCTTCGGCCCTCGGCCATCGGACCTCCCGGTCAAAAAGTCAACTTTTGACCTCCTATTCACCCAAATTACCAAAATGCCCCTAAACTTCCGAACGTCATAACTTCTTCCTCGAATGTCGGAATTGAACGTGCCACCTATCTATGAACTCGTGACGTCACGAACTACGTCACGGTCATCGGTCAAAGTCCATTTGACCGCACCGAACGAAAGTCAACGTTTTGCCACGATCAGGGGCAAAACGGTCATTTCGCATCGTTCGTCCGATTTAGCCTAACTAATCACCGATTAACCTCACTAATCGTGATTAGTCACTAATCTAATCATGAAATTCGGGACGGGTCGTTACAACACATCTCTAAGGTTGACCATATCCGACCACGTCAGACACCTACTCACTCGAGTAACAAGCCATATGGGACTTACCTCGAAAGGGAGTTCAGTCCCAACATCCTCAACTCAAACATCCAGGTAAGAGTGATAAACTCTCCACCTATCTGGATCATCAAGATCACGATCCAGATCCATCACTACGTCAACCTACCATAAATGTCGCGATCGAGGATCGTCACGCCAACCAAAGTCCTAGACCATTTCCCACATCTTAAATATATCAGTCAACGACGAGACATGCCGAGACTGTGGGTTCTCACTGATTACCTCGTATCGATCCTTGTCATTCCACCTAGGAAAATCCAGAGATGATCCAAGATAATGGCAACAAAATCCATTCTACGTGAATGCAACCAAAACTCGATGCACTCACCACGTCACTTAATCCAACATCGTCTGCCACCAAGCAGCAAATGACAAATCTCACTCACCTAACTTCGATATACTCATCTCCACTTGATGACCCAAGAAAAATCCCGGGTCTACTAACCAATACACGATCAGTGTACTAGTGGCAACCAGCAACATCTATAACATCATCTACCATCATCAATCATGGTAGAACCTGAGAAGTCACCCAAATAACTTTGAAATACCCATTACCAATGCGGGAAGCCCGCATTTCACTCGTCACTTCAATCGCAACCTCTCGCGATTCCAAAATTCCAACCATATCGGAACCATCACACTCGGACATCAACCACGTGTCCATCATTAGTTTACCTCTATCCGTGATCCACTCCTGAACCACAGATACCAAACACATACCCATCTCGACGGATGTGACTCAACGTCATCACAATCACCGGCACCAGCACCAGCGCCAACGCACTATCATCAACACTAGTATCAATATCAGCATCGGCACACCATGTACAAAACTGACAACCCTGGATCTCCGCTCATACTGAACGACGATCCCGTACCTCTACTCATATTGGAGAAACTCTGTCTCCCTCGTACCCAACAACTCTGGGTACAGTCACCCAGACATCTCATACGAGATAAGGAAACGTCCCCTGAACGTCCCCGATTCCCAACAATCGTAACTACGACCACACTAGGTAGTAGCGCCTGCCACACACTCGTGCAGACCTAACTACCAGACATCGCTATTGAGATTCGCGTCCAACGGAATCAACCGCCCGTATTAACCACTCCGGATCCCACTCAGGGATTCCATCGACAAGTACCAACCCTGGTAACTTGTCCAACCGAACTCTAACCAGTCGTAACTCGACCAACCAATGTCATCTACCAAGTCGCCCATGACCTTAGTTGCACCCACAATCCATCACAACTATGGTAGCACGACAACCAATTAGGTCTAACCGATAAGTACAACCCCGACTGCGAAGTGCAGTCCCAACACAAGCTGACATGACTAGACCGACTAACGAATCCAAATCCAAATAGTCGTCCAAGTCAAACCACTCGTCAACTCACATCCCCGAACCATACACCTAAGGTAGGGTTCCACAATCACACCTAGGGTCACTCTGAACCCAAGTGCAAGCTACCAACTGCAGTATAATCCACAATCTAACCATCTCCGCGGTCTTGACATCGAAAAGACATCAATCCAATCCTACTAACTATCGTATCGGTACCCCAACTATCAGGTTGATCACGAACTGTAGCCCATTTAGATATCACATCCTCGACCTGCGTAAGGAGTAGTACGCAAAACACACTCTGGAATTCAGAGTAACATGAGCAACCATGCTCTGATAAGCATCCTATGAGCAATCCTATGCTCTGATACCACATTGACAGGACCCATCCCAATCCCCCCGGAATTAGTACGGGATGACCCTGCACCCGTCTGACACGAAGTGCCAGACAAGGGATATTTCCGACCTTTGCCCTCCCGGGATATCAGAGTACGCCAGGATCCGGAGGAGGCATGTGATATCTCGGTCTCTGCTACAGTCCACATCCGATGTCAACCTGAAGGGCAGTCAAAACATTAAAAACTGTGAGTGGACAAAACAAGAGTTTATAAAAACATTTAATAAGAAGACATTTGTACCCTTCACTAAAAAGCATGCATGCATTCGAAAACCATTTATCCAGAAAAACCATAATGAAATCAAGTACACGAGCCACTGCTTAAATCCTGTGCACACCTGTGCACACCACATATCATATATCATATATACATATAAGTCACACAACCAATCCTGTCACGGTATCCAAAGCTACGCGCGTGCTACCCGGGTCTCAATCCGAGTTTTCTCAAAGTCAAGGTCAATGTCCGCAGACCACTGATCCTACTCAAGGTAATAGTAACCATAGCCTTCCTGAGAGTAAGGAACCCAACTGGGGGGTGACTCCACTCAATCGGTGGTCCGTGACTACTCCGGGGTCCACCCAGGCCAACGACCCTCCCCGGAGGAGATAATAGAAGTAAAGGAAGGTAGATGAACATATATATACATAACATAACATCCATGCCCGGTTCCCCTGAACCGTCATGATCCATAATATCCATAATCAGGTAACATGCCGGTTCCCATAAACCGTCATGTACCGTAATAACATAACCGAGGTAACATGCCAGTTCCCATAAACCGTCATGTACCGTAATAACATAACCAGGGTTCATGCCGGTCCCCATAAACCGTCAAGAACCAGAATGATCTGACAAAGGTTCATGCCGGTTCCCATAAACCGTCATGAACCACAATGACCTTTCCAGAGTTCATGCCAGTTCCCATAAACCGTCATGAACTTGGAAATCCATCTAGGGTCCCTGACCCGAAATCATCAGTGTAAAACAACTGGGTCTCGTGCCCGAACATATGACTCAATTGGGCATCCTGCCCGATATCTAAGGGTTAGTCACGACTCCGATCATTGTGATGCGTGCAACCATCCATCCAGGACCGCCCTCAATCCTGGTATGTCGCCGTGAACAAATCAACCGACGCGACCACCATAAGATCATGGTGCACTCATCACCGATCGCTATCCTGAACCGTCAGCACTCCGAAGTCGAGCCTCCCCAAGCTGCCCGACCACGAATTGTGCATCGTGACCTCTCCGGAAGGAACACATCCCAATCCGGAGGCAAGCGTCGTATCGTCGATCGCCATGCCCATAGCACCAGTCGCGACCACGATTTAGACCCGAAGGTCGTAAATAGTGTCATATGCCTGAGACCAAACCAAAGGGGTCTTATACCCGAGTTTATTCTTCTAGAAATCCAAAACCTTTTCATTTAGACCAATAAAGAAATACAGACCCGTATAAGAACCGTATAAGGCCGAAACCTCGAAATACGTGCTTATACGTAACCACATAGAAATGCACCCATGGCATCATCAAACATGTAATAAAACATATAATAAACATTTATGCATGCACCAATTTAGAAAACAAGGTCCACTCACAGACCGTCCGAGTTGCCGCCTCGATTTGCATGCCATACGGTTCCCCGAGCCGATCACAGTCACCGGGACTCTCGAACCTGTCCAAATCGTAATAGAAGGTTACTAACTACTGAATTAACCTCCTACTAAAGCCCCGTAATTTTCTGATATTTTTAACTATTTTTAAAATCGAACCTAAACCTTCCGATGCCCCGAAACATATCGAGACGGTGTCCGATCGACACGAAACCAGTCCCAAAATGTTCGTTACATCGAATAGAAGATTTCCCGTGTTGAACACTTTCCCAAATTCCCTGCCACGCGCCCTCACGCGCCGCCTGAAGTGGCTGCGCGTGGGCTTCACGCGCCAGCTACAGTACCCGTTTTCAACCTCCGCGACTGGTGCGAACCGGTCCGGTTACTGTGCTGAACCGGCGTAACCGGTTCAGTGCTCCGACGCCCCCAATTTTCATCCGTTTGCCTCCATTTCAATCCCTAAATTCCTATTTCTTCATTTCCTATGAATCCTAATCAAGAAAACTAGGAAAAACCCCACAAAACCCGTCCGTCCAATCCTCCCCTAATCGGTCCAACTTTTCCGATTGCACCCAAGGCTGCTCAGCCCTTCACCGCCGTCCAAACCACCCTCTACGCCTTCCTACAACCTCAATAAACTCATCCTAATCATTAGAATTCAGCCCTAACACCTAAAACCCGAAAATGAAATTTGAAGGTAAAATTTTTACCTTCGCGGGTCCACGACCACCGTGCACGGCGGCCCCTGATCTCGCCACCATCCAGTCCGTTCTGGCCTCCTCTCTCACTCTCTGTTCTCTCCAGGAGTATTTGGGATTAAGGGTTTGGTGTTTGGATTGCACAGAGGAGAGGAATGAGATCGGGTTTGGTTGGAGGGAAAAATGGAAAATGGATGCACGGTGAATGGTTTGGTGCATGAATGAATTATAGTGTCCATTGGATGGGTGACATTTGTCACTCATCCATTGGGCCTCCATTAAATATCTGGGCCCACTAGAGACAAACTGCACTTTTTGTCTCGTAAAACGTGTCGCTGTGAATAGTAACTGGGAACTTCCGTGAACCGTAACTTCGCCGTCGAACGTCCAAATTCGACGTGCCGCCTGTCTACGGATTCGTATCGTCCTTATCTGCGTAACGGTCTTCGGCCATCGGACCTCCTGGTCAAAAAGTCAACATTTGACCCCATTTAACCAAAATTACCAAAATGCCCCTAAACTTCCGAACGTCATAACTTCCTCCTCGAATGTCGGAATTGAACGTGCCACCTGTCTATGAACTCGTGACGTCACGAACTACGTCACGGTAATCGGTCAAAGTCCATTTGACCGTCCGAATGAAAAGTCAACGTTTTGCCACCACCAGGGGCAAAACGGTCATTTCGCATCGTTCGTCCGATTTCGCCCAACTAATCACGGATTAGCCTCACTAATCGTGATTAGTCACTAATCTAATCCTGGAATTCGGGATGGGTCGTTACACCCTCCCTCCCCCTCCCCCCCCCCCCCCCCCCCCCCCTTCCTGACTTTTTTCTTTTGTTGTTTTTGCAGTTTTCCTTTTGGTACTTGTCTCCCAAACGACCTCTGCATCTTTCTCCTGTTTTTTTCTTTGTTGTTATTTGGTTTTTTTTTTCTTTGTTTTTTTTCTTTCTTATTTCTTTTTTGTTTTTTCTTTTTTTTTTTTGGTTTTGCTTTTTCTGTTCTTTTTTCTGCTAAGTTTATTATCTAATTTTCTGCTAGTCCTCTTATTTCGGCTACATTCTCCACCCTTTGTAGCGTGTTTTCGGCCCCTCCCACTGTGGAGAATTTTCCCTCTCCTTCCTTGGAGATTTCTGGAGTGCTCGTAGATTTATCTTCCCACATCCATTTCAGCTTCCTTCCCTTATGCCTCAATCTGGTCCTTTTCCCTCATCCAATGCCCTTGATAACGATGGACCTTGAATACTTTGCCACTGAAGCCTATTTATCAACTCAGTGACTATTTTGGCACTCGGTTGTTTTCAAAGTGTAATATGCACTCGTCGAATGAATTATGAGAGCGTTTTTTGCGCTGGTGACATGCTCTCCCCCATTTTCCGTTGACTTTTTCGGTTTCACCTTCACTTACTTTGCTTCTGCTAGTTCAGTGTTTGTGGGTTCGTGGCGACTCGGGTAACAGGTGATGACGGCGGATTGAGCGATCACAGCTTTCCATGTTTTGAATCTAGGGTTATTTTTGGGTTGTTTTATGTTTACGATTCTGGATTTATTTGCACATAAATTTGGTGTTATTTGTGTGTATATTTACGTCCCTTTTAAGTCATATTTGTGAGCTTTCATTACTTTATAATATTTGCTTATTATTGAAGTTCTTACTTGATTGATAAAAAAAAATTAATTTATTTATTATATTGACAGTTATTCTTAATACATTCTCATTTGAAATCGTTATAACATCAATATTTATTTTTATTTTTTGTAATTTTTTTTATAACTAAAGACATCTTGATCAAAAGACTTTTAATAATTTATGAAAAATATATAAAGAATTTGTTGAAGATGCGCTTATACAATTATCATACTTGGTATTGTTATTTCTGTCCTACTGATACTTAACAATTGGTAAGACCTGGTTACAATAATGATACATCAGGTCAGATTTATAGTGCCAAATGATTCTTCTAATATCCAGAAATAATTGGTTGGCTTTCTGCTTCTTCTTGCATGTATTCTACCTGCAACAAACTTGGATCTCTAAATCAGTTGTCACTTTTCATGGATATATCAAAATTTTGATGGGTCGACATTAAAATGGGATCGTTGATTTTGCAAAATATCAAGTATTATCGACAAAATCGACTGATATTTGACGTTATACATCGACACCCAAATTGATTCGCGAGCTACAGGCAACGACGATCGGTGATGAATGGAAAGCCCAGCTTCGCCTTACCCAAACAAAGTGAATGAAGGTGCTCTCACTACCTGAGTCGGCCAAAAACCGCGACCGAGACGGAGGAAGGTTTCTGGGTTTTCTCAGCCGTGACTCATCCTAAGACGAGGGTCGGCTGCGGGTGAAGGCAGGGAGACTCTGTCTTGAGGAGAGGGTTCGTTTGGTGTTGTTGGGGCGCTCGATAATGGTCGGATTTGAGGGTGGTGTTGCTGGTTGGTGTCGTTGGTCACAGAAAGGAAGGAATGACGAAGATAACGGTCAGAGAGAGAAAAAGGAAAAAAATGCAGTACATTATTCAACAAAGGTCTTAAAATTAATGGTAAATAATAGTAACAATATCAATAATAAAAGTAAAATAAAGATAATTAATAATAAATGAAGGTAAATAATTTCTAATTATACTAAATAGTTTATTTAATTTTTTTTGGCAAACTAAATAGTTTATTTAAGAAACAAAAATTTTAAGGACTTCATTTTACTCATTTTAAATTTCGTCTTCGGAAGTTTTCTACCAAATTATCAATTTAAGTTAAAAATTAGAGTCTAATTCTCAATTTAGTTCCTTTTATTCACGTAGTAATTTTTATATAGAAAAAAATTGATTTTTAAGATAGAAGGGTAATTTGGAAATTTCGATTAAAATTTCCGGAACCAGGTATAACAATAAAATCTAATTAATTTATATATATTGCTTTGTATAATTCATTGGTTAGATATCATCGGACCATATTGTATCATATTATATATACTATATTTATTTTATTAAAGTTATTTTTTAATTTATATTAGTTTCTTTTATAATTATTATTGGATTCTTAAGATTTTTACAAAATTTCATTAAAAAATTTCAACTTTTGAACTAAATTCCCACTATTTTTGTTGAGCATGAACACCATCGATATCAATATCGAAATAGCCATTGATATTTCCATAAACTTGACTATCGATATTTCCGTCGATATCGATATTCTCGTCCTTGCATATATCAATAAACTTTTATTTTTTCAAAAGATTGGAATTAAGTGGTTGAAGAAAAAACATATCACATCTTATAATCAATTTATCGGCACATAAATCTTCCTACATTTTTAAAGTTAATTTGTGAATTAAATTCCGCAAGAAAAATGTCAAATGGGTTGGATTGATTCTAAGACATTGGAGGCCCAATGCAAATCTTCAAATTAGAATTTTATAATTATCCGTTTATATATTGGTATTATATATTTATGTATACAAAGTTCCTAGTTCTTCCCAAGTAAAAGACGGGTTCAAAATTGGTCGGCTTTTCATTATTACCTTGATCATAAATTTAAAATATATAGAACTTTAGAAAAAAAAAAAAAAAAAAAACTAAACTAAGGAAGTGTGTTAAGGAGGGTATTTCAGTATCTTAGTGTCGAAATTATAAAGTGAGAACTAAGGCCTTGGTGTGGATTAAAAGGTGTCTTTTTTTTTTTTGGAACTTTTGGACTTTGAGATGGGATCTTGGCTTTCATGATTACACCCGATAATTCTGATTTTATGGAGCACAATTGGGGTTTTTTACCTATTGGGCCTTGGGTAGGCCGTTTCTGAGATATTGTCTAAGATGAATCTTCGGCTCCATAATTCTTCGTCTGTAAATTGTGTTATACTATTATATATATACAACTTCACAAAATCTCGGTTCCAAATTGATCAGCTTTCTCGTTATTAACTTGATCATAAATTGAAAAAATATACAATTTTAGAGGAGAAATCGAAAAGAAAACTAACCTTTCATTGTGCTTATGTTGGATTTGCAGAGCGAGAACTGCAGAGGAAGTGAGTTGAGAAGGATGTTTCAGTGTCTTAGCACAAAAAGTACACAAGTGAGTACTGAGAGCTTTCAAGGCTTTGGGCTCGAATCAGTCAGCTTTTCTGAAATGCATAAAAGATGGGTTCGAATAGATTAGCTTTTCCAAACTGTAAAAGATGGTTTCCTAGGTTTTCTAAATTGTAAAAGTATTGAATTTCAAAGGTTGAATTGTATTTCTCTCATATGATCCTTACCATTTGTACAATTATATATAGGTTTAGATAAACTAATTAATAACTCCTTAAATTAAGGGAATTGACAACAATTACTTGAATTAAGGAACAACTCCCTTGAATTAAGGGAGATGACAACAACTCCTTGAATTAAGGGAGTTGACAACAACTCCTTGAATTAAGGGAGGTGACAACAACTCCTTGAATTAAGGGTTCCAATAACTCCTTGAATTAAGAGTTCCAATATTCCTTGAATTAAGGGTTCCAATACTCCCCCTCAAGCTAGATCCATAAGGTTGATGGATCCAAGTTTGGACAGAAGTCGTTGAAACTGATAAGAAGCTAAGGGCTTTGTGAAAATGTCGGCCAATTGGTCGGAACTTCTTGTGTTGTGTGTCTGAATTACTTGCGACTGCACCTGTTCACGAACGTAATGACAGTCAACCTCAATATGTTTCGTTCGCTCGTGAAACACAGGGTTGGATGCTATATGCATGGCGGCCTGGTTGTCACAGAATAGGGACATAGGAAGGGTTGCAGGAAACCCTAAATCACACAGAAGACCCTTGAGCCAGATCAACTCACACGTTGTTGAAGCCATTGCACGGTACTCAGCTTCGGCACCGGATCTGGCGATGACAGTTTGCTTCTTACTTTTCCAAGTGACCAAGTTTCCACCAACAAAGGTGCAGTAACCACTTGTGGACTTTCGATCGATAGCATTTCCTGCCCAATCTGCATCGCAGTACCCCATGATGTGAGTGTGGTCGTTCTTCGTCATGAGAATGCCACAACCAATAGACCCTTTTAAGTAACGTAAGATCCTTTTTACAAGGTTCAGATGCTCGATGGTGGGAGAATGCATGAATTGACTGACAATACTAACTGAATATGAGATGTCTGGTCTGGTGATCGTTAGGTAGATCAATTTACCAACAAGCCTCTGATAGGAGCTGATATCCGAGAGTGGAGTGCCTCCCAAGTCAAGTTTGAGCTTGCTATCGAGAGGAGTAAGGGCAGGCTTAGCATCACTCATATTAGCATCCTAGAGGAGGTCCATGACGTATTTCCGTTGATTAAGAAATAAACCCTTATGAGAAGATGCCATTTTGATCCCAAGAAAATACTTTAACACCCCAAGGTCTTTAATCGCAAATCTTTGTTGAAGTGACTGTTTGAGTTTGGAGATCTCTGCAGCATTATCACCTGTAATTATTAAGTCATCCACATATATCAACACAAATAATTTCCCACCAGCTCCAGTACGAACGAATAATGATGAATCGACACCACTCATTTTGAAACCAACACTATGAAGAACTGAACTTAGTTTAGCATACCAAGCACGAGGCGATTGCTTCAGTCCATAAATTGACTTATGTAACTTACACACCAAATCAGGGTCCTGGCTTTGAGGATGTCCAGAAGGCAAGCGCATGTAGACTTCTTCTTCAAGATCACCATGTAGAAAGGCGTTTTTCACGTCCATTTGGTACAGGGACCAACCCTTATTGACAGCCACAGACAAAAAAACCCTAACTAAGTTCATTTTTGCAACAAGAGCAAATGTTTCTTTGTAGTCCACCTCAAATGTTTGAGTGAATCCGCGAGCCACTAGCCTGGCTTTATGCCTCTCAATTGAACCATCTGAATTAAACTTGATCTTATAGATCCATTTGCAACCCACTGCCTTTTTTCCTTTTGGAAGTTTGGTGATGCTACAGGTGTTGTGTTGGTCTAGAGCTTTGAGTTCATCTTGCATTTCTTTTTTCCCACACAACATGGTTATTAGCCTCATGGAAGTTTTGGGGCTCACAGTAACTGGAGATGGTGTTAAGGAAGGCAGCATGAGATGGAGTCACCTTTTGATACGACACATAATTTGATATTGGATGCCTCGGTTTATATGTTTCAAAATCTTGAAACCTTGTGGGAGGCTGCCTATCACGTTGAGTATTGCGTCGAGGTTTTGGGAGAGTTGGCTCACTCTCGTTCAAATTCGCAGCCACACTTTGAAGGTTTTCTTGGTTGCCGCTGCCATCATCAAGCATAGAACCATCAGGATGAGTGCCTTCATGATTATCTTCATTGAGAGAAGCATCAGTGTTGGCATGATTGAGCTCTCGTTGTTGCGGACCCTCGGGTTCAATTCTTGGTAATGGGAACAAGTCCAAGATGCCATCCCCTTGATATGTGAATTCACTTGTCTTGCCAAAAAATGGTTAGTCTCATGAAATCGAACATCTTTGGACACAATCAATCTCCTTAGTTGGGAGTTATAACACTTATATCCCTTTTGAGTGGAGAAGTAACCAAGGAAGATGCATTTAGTAGCTCTAGGATCTAATTTATCTCGGTGATGAGATTGAACATGAACAAAACAGATGCAACCAAACACTCTAAGATGTGAGAGATCAATTTTCCTTCCTTTCATGACCTCTAGGGGAGACTTGAATTCCAAGACTCGGCTAGGTAACCTATTGATGATATAAGCAGCTGTCATAACACCTTGGGACCAAAATCTCTTTGGTACATTCATTTGCAGCATTAATGCTCTTGTTTTCTCAAGTAGGTCACGGTTTTTACGTTCGGCTAACCCATTTTGTTGAGGGGTTCCAACGCAACTTGTTTGATGCATGATGCCATGAGTGCTCAAATATTGTTTCATGATATGGGACATGTATTCAGTGCCATTGTCAGATCGTAAGGTTTGAATTTGAGATGAGAAATGATTTTTAACAAGGTTATGGAAATCCTTAAACACTTCTATCATTTCATTCTTAGACTTTTGGAGATACAACCATGTGACTCGAGAGAAATCATCCACAAAAATCACAAAATACTTGTAGCCATCAAAAGATTCCCTAGTTGGTCCCCATACATCTGAATGAACTAGTTCAAAACACTTACTAGTCCTAGACAAAGAAGAGTTAAAAGGTAATCTAGTGGCTTTAGACAAGTGGCATGTTTCACAAAAAATAGCATCCTTACCTAATTTTGGAAATAAAGATGACAAAATGGTGAGGAAGGGTGAGCTAAACGTTGATGCCACAATTGATTATCTTGAATGGGGTTGAACTTGGCTTGACACCCTCGAACTTGCAAGAAACCTGCAAACTTGCCGAGCAATGCTGGAATCATGAAAGCCTTTAAAACTGCTCTTAAATTAAATATGTTGCATGATTTTTGGGTTGTAGATTCAGGTGCCATAGATCATATGACCAACCATATGTCTAAATCTCAAAATTTTGAAAAATTGGCAAAACCTTCTCAAGTTTCAATTGAAAATGGAGAGCATGTAAAGGTTTTAGGAAAAGAAAAGATAAAGTTGATGTCTAATGAAATTGAATCAATAGCTTTGTATGTTCTTTCCTTTCCATTTCAACTTCTATCTGTGGGAAGGATCACAAATACCTTGAATTGCATAGCCATTTTTTCTCCTCACAAAGTGATCTTTCAGGATTGTGTCACCAAGAATACGATTGGTGAAGGGTTTTATTTAGATGGTCTCTATTACATGTCAAAGAGCAATGCTGTCGAGGTCCCTTCTTCCATGCTATCTGCACGGTCAATTCCAGCCCCTCCTTTCTTGCCTTGCAGGTACGACATAAACTCAGTCATGAGTTCTGTTGGGTTTGCTGTGAAGTTCTTGAATGGATCTGACCTATTGGAGATGGAGGTAGATGCATGATTTGCTCGATGTGGAGTATGGTTCACCTTTTGTACGCCCTTGGTTGTCCTTCATGAAGTTAGGCTTTAACTCTGGATGTAAAATCCAGCATATGTCTTTAACATGACCTGTATTGTTGCAGTGTTGACACTTCAAGTGCGGATGCTTTCCTTTTTACTTTCTCTCGTTGGTCATATATGCCCTAGCCTGAGATACGTTAGTCATTGTACTCAGGTTCATGACTTTCATCCTTACTTCTTCACGTTGAATCGTTGCACACACACTGGTGAAGGAAGGAAGTTCAATGTTCATGAGTATGTGACATCGTAGATCTTCATATGTTGAGTCAAGACTGGACAAGAGTTGAAATATCTTGTCTTCTTCTGCTCTCTTTCGTAGCAGTGCTACATCAGTTGTATGAGGACGATAAATTTCCAAATCATTCCACATGTTTTTCATGCTTCCTAGGAGTTGCACAAATGGCTTGCCATCTTGTTGCAGATTAGAGATGTCATTCTTTAATTGGAAAACCCGGGCAGCATTATTCTGGTTGCCATACATTTCCTTGACCGCTTCCCATAGCTGGTACGAGGATTCTTAGTAGCTGAATATTTCAGCTAACTTTCGTTCCATGGAATTCAAAAGCCATGACATAACTAGCTGATCCTTGCTAAGCCAAGATTCATAGTTTGGTGAGGAAGCATCAGGTACTTTGATGCTTCCATTTATGAACCCTAACTTGGATCTCTCACCCAGCGCGAAAGACACAGCTCTTGACCACGACAAGTAATTAAACTCATTCAATACGACTGAGCTTAACCTTTGACTTGGGTTGACGTCCACCTCATGCGCATTCACGGAGGAAAGCTCCCGGGAATTTCAGCTTCTAATGCTAAAGGATTGTCTTCAGACATTTTGGAGAGTGAATTCTCTAGGATAGCAGTATAGTAGAAGCAGGTTAATTTCCCTGCTCTGATACCATATTGAATTTCAAAGGTTGAATTGTATTTATCTCATATGATCCTTAAAATTTGTACAACTATATATACGCTTAGGGAAACTAATTAACAACTCCTTGAATTAAGGGAGTTGACAACAACTCCTTAAATTAAAGGAGATGACAACAACTCCTTGAATTAAGCGAGGTGACAACAACTCCTTGAATTAAGCGAGGTGACAACAACTCCTTGAATTAAGGGTTTCAATAAAAAGATTGGTTTGAATCGGTCAGATTCTTGTTGTTTCCTCGATCAAAAATTGAAAAAATATATATAACTTTAGAGAAGGAATCAAAAAGAAAACTAAACTTGCTTGGTGTTTTCGTAGAAGTTTTCAGAGTGAGAACAACAAAAGAAGGTGGGTTGAGGAGAGTGTTTCAGTGTCTTAATGCCAAAATTACACTCTTTAAGGGTTTAGGGTGGCTTTAAAGGTGTATTTTTGGGGAAAAAAAAATTAATCTGGGCTTTTGGACTTTGAGATTGGGCCTTGGCTTTATGATTACACTCGGTGATTCTGATTTTAGGAGGCATGGTTAGGATTGCTTACGTGGTTTTTGGGCCTTGATCAGGGCCGGTCTTGAAATATAGAGGGTCCAAAATAAAACTTTAAATTAGGGCTCTACAATTCTTCGTCCATATATTGGTGTATGTATATGTGTATATATATATATATTTCCTAGCTTTTCATAAATGTAAAAGATGGTTCGAAATTAGTCGGTTGCTCGTTATTACCTTGATCATAAAGTATAAGAAATATAGAACTTTAGAGAAAGAATCGCAAAGAAAACTAACCTGAATTGTGCTAATATCGGACTTGCACAGTAAAAACTGTGAAGGAAGTTGGGTTAAGGATGGCATTTCAGTATCGTATTGCCAAAAGTAAAGTGAAAACTGAGGGCTTTAAAGGTCGTTTAAAATGTATATTTTTTGGAAAAAATGATTTGGGCTTTGGGACATTGAGATTGGGCCTTAGCTTCATGATTACTTCCGGTGATTCTGATTTTAAGGGCGCAGTTGGGGTCGCTTATGTGGTTATTGGGACTTAGATAGGGTGGCCTTGAGAAATTTGGGGTTCAAAGTGAACCTTTAAAATTGGATCCCATAATTCTTTGTTCTTATATATACAAAGTGTTACAACCCATCCCAATCCCCCCGGGATTAACACCGGATATGTCGTGACCCGTCTAACATGATGTGTTGTGATGTCTCGATCTTTGTTACATTCTGCATCCGTAATAAACCTGAAGGGCATTGAAAAACAGAAAAGACTTTGAGTGGACGAAAAGCAATAAGTTCATAAAAACATATTTCATAGAAGACCTTTATGCTCTTCACTAAAAAGCATGAATGCATAGGAAAACCATTTATCAAATCACATATGTTTCAATAACCATTTGTAGGGTCTTAGCTCCAAATTCCGTAAATTCAAATCATACGGGCCTCTAACCAAATCCATTTACAGAAATACATAATCGTATCAAACATAGGTGGGAACTCAGCCCAAGTCCATTTATTATCCATAAAACACAATTTCTCAAATCCAAAAAATCATGTTTATCATAAATCATATAACCAATCCTATCATGGTATCTAAAGCTACGCGCGTGCTACCTGGGGTCTCAAATCCCAAGTCTCCCCAAGGTCCCCCCAGGTCAATGTTCGCAGATCAATGACCCTCCCTAGAGGTTATCATCCATAATATCCTTGACAGGACCCGTCCCAAATCCCCCGGGATTAACGTGGGACGTGCCTATTCCCGTTTGACACGAAGTGTCAGACCAGGGATAATTCCATCTCTAGCCTTCACCGGGGCTTCCAAAGTACGCCAGGATCGTAGGAGGAGGAGTGTGATGTCTTAGTCTCTGCTACAGCCTACATCCGCGATCAACCTGAAGGGCATTCAAAACATCAAAAGTCGTGAGTGGACAAAACCAAAATTTTAATAAAAACAATTTTACAAAAAGATCATTTATGCCCTTTTCTAAAAACATGCATGCATTCGAAAACCATTTATCAAAACGTTCGAAATCCATTTGGGCCCTGGCCCGAAACGTAAAGCAAATCATATGGGATCTCAGCCCAAATCAAACAAAAGTGGAAATCTGCCCAAATCCATTCAACCTGGGTCTTAGGCCAAAACCATTTTCCAAAACATAGAACACGAGGTCTCCGCCCCCAAATCTTTTTTCAAAACATAGAACACGGGGTCTCCACCCCCAAATCACTTTCCATGAAATCTTATATGTATACACATACATATAACCCATCCTCGGCACTTCCGAGATGATGCCAACTCGGGGCCCACAGCCCCTAGGGAAAATATCCCCGATATATGTCATGATTCATCTCTATACTAGTGTGTACACTACTCGGGGTCTCACTCCGAGTCTACCCTTATGAATTCTCCATCTGGGAGGCTCTATCCAACATCCAGGATCTACGACATTTGGATGGTTGTCTCCGGACCCAGTCTGAGACCATATCATAACTCCCACTCTCGGAATGTGCTCCCTATGAGGATACTCACTCCGGGTAGTGGATCATGACTCTCCAAGTCGACGGCTGGAGGAGACCAAACAAATCATCTAGGAGGGTATATACATTTTCAAATCATTTTCTTTCTCAACTGGGTCTCATACTCGATTCATCTCAACAAGTCAACTGGGTCTCATACCCGAATCTCAACCGGATTCCCCGAATCTCAACCGGATTCCTCGAATCCGATTCAAATCCACTTTCACAGGCCTCAGCCTAAATCCACAGTTCAACAGGGTCTCATGCCCAAATTCTCATTTCATAAATCAAACTGGGACTTAAGCTCGATTTCACAATCAACAGGGCCTCAAGCCCGATACCACAATAACGGGGCCTTGAGCCCAATTTTACAACTAACAGGGTCTCGAGCCCGATACCATAAATCAACGGGGCTTCGAGCCCAATTTCACATAGGCACGGCATAAAGTCAAAAACCTCGAAAAGTTTGCAAATATTTAAATCCTAAGCTACCACAAACAAATGCACTCATGGCATCATAAAACATGTATTTAAAACATTTATAAACATTTATGCATGCATCGATTTTGAAAGAAAGGTCCACTCATAGACCGTCTGAAGCCACGCCTCGATACGCGCGCCATAAGCCTCTCCCGGCCAAATCGTCTCCTCCAGGGTTCCCCAACCTGTCCAAATTAATTTAGAGGGTTACTAACTACTTAAATAACCCCTCACTAAAGCCCATAATTTTCTGGAATTTTTAACTATTTAAAAACCCGATCCTAAACCTTCGGACGTCCTGAACTATATCGAAACGGTGTTCGATCGACTCGAAACCAGTCCCAAAATGTTCGTTACATCGAAAGGATGATTTCATATATTGAAGTCATCTCCAAACTCCTCCCCACTCGCCCTCACGCACCGCCCAAAGGGACTCCGAGTGAAGCCCACAGGCCAGTGCACAAGATCATCTTCTACCCTACGAAGGCGAGTCCATATCGGTTTTCCTGTGCGGCTGGTCCAGCCGAACCAGCGTGGCCGATTCAGCCCTATAATCCCTTTATTTTTGGTCCATTTTCTTCCATTTCGATTCTATTCTTCCTATCTCATAATTATCCTTATATTCTTATCATCAAATCCAAAGAAAACCGCCCAAAACCGACTGTGCAAAACTCCCCTTCACGGTTCAAACTCCCCGATTGCACCCAGGGCTGCTCAGCCCTTCAAAACCATCCAAAACCTCATCCAATCCTTCCTAACAACCTAATAACCATCATCTAAACACTCAAAACCGTCCATAATGTACCAATCAAAATCTTGAATTCAAAATAATAAAATTGAGCCCTTACCTCTCTCCATCGTGCACGACGGCTCGGCCACCTCCACGCCGTCCTCAGCTCATCAGTCCACCTTCTGTCTACTTCTTATTTTGAATCAGGTGAGGGAAAAGATTGGGATGATGGTTTGATGGGGATTGGGTGAGATCGGGTTTGGTTTTGGATGAACAAAGAATGGGGTGATATGCATGAATGAAATTGGGTGGGCAATGGATGAATGACAAGTGTCATTTATCCATTGGGCCTGCCCCTAAAAATCTGGGCCTACTCAAGACAAAAACCCCTTTTGCGTCGTAAAACGTGCTGCTATAAATAGTTCCTCGAAAATGTCGTGAACTGTAACTTTTTCGTCGAACGTCCGATTTCGACGTGCCACTTGTTTACAGATTCGTTCGTCCCGGTCTATGTAACGGTCCTCGGTCCTCGACCATCGGACCTCCCGGGTCAAAAGTCAACTTTTCGCCCTCGTTTAGGGGTAAAATCGTAATTTCTCCATGAACGTCTGTTAATCCTCGTTTAATCCCCAATCAGCCTCGCTAATCCGTCATTAATTCTTAATTAATCCCGATAATTTGGGACGGGTCATTACAAGGTTTCCTGAGAGTACGGTACCTAATGGGGGCGACTCCACTCAGTTAGTGCTCCGTGATTACTCCGGGGTTCACCCAGGTCAAAGACCCTCCTTGGAGGAGACAATCCATAATATATAAGGATGGTATATGAAAAACCATTCATTCTCAAAACCTTTCAAAGGTTCATGCCCGGTCCCCATAAACCGTCATGAACCAGAAATCCATTTATGGCTCCCCTACCCGAAATCTCAATCGTAAACCGTAACTGGGCATCAAGCCTGATTTAGTAAACCAACTGGGCCTCATGCCCAATTCGTAAACCAAATGGGCCTCGTACTCGATATCGTAAACCAAATGGGCCTCGTGCCTGATATCAAAAACAAAATAGGCCCCGTGCCCGATTCGTAAATCATCTGGGTCTCGAGCCCAATAAACAAATCAACTGGGCCACGAGTCCGATACGTAAACCAACTGGGCCTCCGGCCCGATGCCTTGTTAAATCAAATGGACTTCAAGTCCGAGAGTTCGTAAATCAAATGGGTCTCGTGCCCAATTCCATATTTTCAAATCCAAAAACATTTCCAAAATCATAAGCACGTATAATCAGTACAAAACCGTAAATCTCGATTTACCTGCAAATACGTAAATCACCTCAAAATGCGTGAAATCATATAAATCACTAACATCCAAATCATCATCATAGAATCACATCTATAAACCATATAAAACATTTATGCATGCATCACAGTTTAGAAATCAAGGTCCACTCACAGACCGTAATACGTTACCGCCTCGATTTGCGTGCCGTAAGCCTCCCCGGGCTAATCACTGTCCGCGAGACTCCAAAATCTGTCCAAATCATACTAGGGATTACTAACTACCTTATTAATCTCTCATTGAAGCCCCGTAATTTTCCCGAATTGTTAACTATTTTTAAACTCGATCCTAAACCTTCGGACATCCTGAACTATGTCGAGATGGTGTCCGATCGACACGAAACCAGTCCCAAAATATTCGTTACATCGAATTGATTAAAAGTAATGTTGAACACTTTACCAAACCATGCTCCACACGCCCTCACGCGCCTCCTAAAGGGGCTGCGCGTGAAAGCCACGCGCTGGTGAATAGTGTCACCCCTAACCTTGGGTGAACCGAGTTTGCTGGTTTTGAATTGGACCGGACCGGCTTGGACCGGCGTGACCGGTTCAGTGTCCAATCTCTCTTATTTTTTCGTCCATTTTCAATCCTTTCCATCTCTACCTGTTCATCCTTCCATTCCTATCATCCTACCATTTCAAAACAAAGAAAGCAGTCCTAGAACGTACCTGTTTGGATCGAGTTCCACGACACAGTTTCCTCCTCACTGTCCACACGATTCTGACTACTCCCAGCCGTGCTTCCGATCCCACATTGTCCCTAAGATCACCAGGAACCTTCTCTAATTAATGGAATCGATTGATAAGCAATGGAAACCACCGTTCAAATTCAAAACCCAAGACTCACCTTTTTGGGTTGCTCACCACCGTCTCGTGCCACCGTGCACGACGGTCGACGCCCGTGCCACCAAGCAACTCGTCTCCTCTCACTCTCTCAACTTTATTTACACTCCAACAGGAATGGGGAAGGTTTATAGGGTTTTTTGTTGGGTTGGGGGTTCGGGTTTTTGCAGAAAACAGAGAAGGTGATCGCGGGAAGGAGAGAGAAGGTGATCGCGGGAAGGGGAGAGAGAGAGAGAGAGAGAGAAAGAGAGAGAGAGAGAGAGAGAGAGAGAGAGAGAGAGAGAGAAGAGCTGGTTTTATTAATTAAATGGGCCAATCAGAGATCCACTTTTTAGGGGAAAAGTCAGCAATGGATGAATGACACTTGTCACTCATCCAAAGGCCCCACTTAAATATCTATTCAATCAGATATTGCCTCCTAATCCTTGCCTCGTAATGCGTACATAGTTCAATCTAACTTCCCGTGACCATAACTTTTCTGTACGACGTCTGATTTCGGCGTGCCACCTGTCTACGGATTCGTATCGACCTCATCTACGTAACGGCCCTCGGTCCTCGGCCATCGGACCTCCCGGGGTCAAAATTCAAAATTTTTCCCACGACTAAGGTGACTACGCCCTAACTACGCATCAAATTAAAGACGTAATTTGAGTGTTATGCAATTTAAACCCTTTTTGTGTAGATGTAGTATTGGTAAAAAGGGATCGTTCTTAACTGGGGAAATTAGGGAACATTAATAATGTGTTAGTGGGAAAGAATAATGAATAAAAGAATAATGAATAAATTATTGAATTAAAGAATCAAATAATAAAATAATCAAAGAATTAAATAATCAAAGAATCAATAAATTAAAGAATAGATGAATAAGAGAATAAAGAATTAATAAATGAATTAAAAAATAAAAGAATAAAGAATTAAAAGAATAAAAGAATAAGAGAATAAAGAATTAATAAATTAATGAATTAAAATAATAAAAGAATAAAAGAATAAAGAATTAAAAGAATAAAGAATTAAAAATTGGGGGTTTTGAAGAGATTTGTAATCATACAAACAAGTAAAACATAAATAAACTAATCCTACTTCTACTCTAATTTATGTACAAGTGACCTTCTTAAAACACAAATCTTACTAACACTCTAATAATTGCAAATATTAAAACAATCACGAAATTTACCTTAATCGTCTTAATTACCTTCATACATTTTTCAATATTATAAATGCACCGACAGCGGCCGACACTTACAACATGATTTACCATTTGTTTTTGACTGAATGTGCCGACACCGATCAACATTAAGTCTCTTCAATTCTACTCTAAGTGCACCGACAGAGGATAAAACACTTAACATCAAATTGAAGTATGAAACACTAAAATGTATAGAATAACTAAGATTCATAAAGTAAGACACATGGAGATTGCATTAAACACTTACAAATATTAGTAAGAAAATACCACACATATATTGAACTATAATCAAAACCAATAATAAAAATAAGAGTTTAAGTAAATGGAGAGCAATTGTTACACTTTTAAGGTGGATGAAAACAATGGATTGTTATTCACACGGTTCTCCGACAGCGGACGGAACCTTATGAAGATGGAGGAAATAAACTTGGGAAATATGGACTCAAACTTTAAACTTTGTATTGGAAATATTTTGCCAAAGTTTCTCTTAAAGAAGGCTCAAATGTGTGCCTCAAAGAAGTGTGTTTCAACAAGTGAAATGAAACCGTATTTATAGGGAGAAAAAGCTACCAAAAATAAATAAAAAATACAATAACAAATGTGGAATAGTGGAATGATGAATAATGAAGATTTGTGATGATATTTAGAGGTGGTTTTAGCTGTAAAGTGGCATAATTTGGGCTGGAAAGTGGTTGGAAGTGGCTGGAAGTGGGTTCGGCGGGCAGCTGCTGATCAGAAGGAGAAAGCTTCAGCTAGGCGGCGCTGAAGAGAAGCACTGGAGTTCAGCAGGCGCGCGCCGAGGAGGGGGCTCTGCATTCACCACGCACGCGCCGATCGTGAGACAGAGGCTTCGGTAGCCTCTTGCCAACGGGTCTGTGGGCTGCAGCGCCTATGATGCGCGCTTGGGCCGTGCGTATGGGATGGGCTGGAATAGGCCGATTCCTTGGTTTTCTGGCCTGGCGGGCTTCTGGGCTGGGTTTGTAATTAATATGGGTTTGGGCTGCAGAAATGAAATGAAAATTTAATTAATTTAACTTAATTAATATTTCCACCGAATTTCGTCCATAATTTCTTCGTTATAATTCCGATCGAGACGATTCTTTTGCCAAAATGCTCCAAATTACAAACTTTATTTATTTAAACAAAAATAACACAAAATAAATTATTTTATCTAATTATTTATTATTTTAATATTAAAAGTCAAGTATAAATGGTATAAAATAATATAAAATAATGCTTAATTAATGACCTATCATAAGTGCAAAACGGTCATTTTGCGTTGTTCGTTTCGATTTCGCTCAACTAATCACCGATTAACTTCACTAATCCTTAATTAGTCATCAAACTTTGAAATACCCAACTCCTCCTGGTGGCCCAAAACAATCGCGGGTCCACTAATGAATACACGATCAACGTGTCAGTGATAACAACCATCATATGCTATGGCAGAACCTGAGAAGTCACCCCAAATGACTTCGAAATACCCATTACCAATGCGGAAACAAGCACTCCTCTAGTCACCTCAATCACAACCTCTCTCGATCCCGAAGTTCCAATCATGTCGGAACCAACACACTCGGACATCAACCACGTGTTCGTAATAAGTCTAACTCACTACCAAGTTCGCTTTTCGGCTTACACCGTTTCTGTACATCCAAAAGGATGTGGACCATTACTACTCGATCCTCACGTCTCAATTCCTGCTGAATCCCGTCCAGTCTAACTCTATATGTGATTCACTCCCGAACCACAGATACCAAACCCATGCCCATCTCGTCGGAGTCACATCCTTACTCATGAACCATTGTCATCACAATCATTAGCACCAACACTAGCACACTAGCATCAGCATCAGTACACCGTGAGAAAAACAAACAACCTTGGATCTTTGCTCACACCGAGCAACGACCTCGTACCTCCGCTCAAGTTGAAGAAACTCTGCCTCCTTCGTACCCAACAACTCTGGGTACAATCACCTTGATTACTCAACCAAGAAAAGGAAACGTTCCATGAACGTCCCCCGATTCACAACAACCACAACTACACCCACTCTAGATAGTAGTGCCTGCCATGACTTGTGCAGACCCAACCACAAGACACCGCGATCGAGACTCCACATCCAACGGGAACAACTTCTTGTACTAACTACTCCGTATCCCCACTCCGGGATTCCATCGACAAGTACCAACCCTGGTAACCTGTCCAACCAATCGTAACTCGACTCAACCAATGTCGTCTACCAGGTTGTCCATGGTCTTAGTTGTACCAACTATCCATCCCAACTAAAGTAGTACGACGACCAAGTAGGTCTAACCGATTAAGACAACCTCGACTGAAGAGTGAAATCCGATCACTAAAGCTGACATAACTAGAACGACCGATGGTCTCGACTCCTAAAAGTCGTCAAAGTCAAACCACTCACCAACTCACACTTCCGAATTATACTTCATACCTTGAGGGTTCCAATAAAAGGACCTGTCCCAAATCCCCCGGGATTAACGTGGTACATGCCTGCTCCCGTCTAACACGAAGTGTCAGACCAGTGATAATTCTGTCCTTAGACCAAACGGGACTACTAGAGAGCGCCAGGATCAGGAGGAGGAGTGTGATGTCTCGGTCTCTGCTACAACCCGCACTCGCGATGAACCTGAAGGGCATTCAAAACATCAAAAGTCGTGAGTGGAAAAAACAAACATGTTTAATTAAACAATTTCACAAAAAGACATTTATGCCCTTTACTAAAAAGCATGCATGCATTCAAAAACCATTTATCAAAAAATTCATAAAACCATTAGGGCCCTGGTCCAAAAACAATAAATCAAGTACATGGGAACTCAGCCCAAAACAATATACGTGGGTCTCGGACCAAAATCATAACCAAAGCATAAAACATCGGGGTCTCCGCCCCAAACCACTTTCCGTGAAATCTCATACGTATACATATATACAACCCATCCTCGGCATCTCAGATGAGATGCCAACTTGGGGCACACAACCCCTAGGGAACGCATCCTCTATATCTGTCACGATTGATATCTATAAGTATGCATACTACTTGGGGTCTCACTTCGAGTCTATCCCAAGGAATTCGATATTTGGGAGGCTCTGTCCAACATCCAGGATCTCCGACGTCTGGATGGCTGTCTCCGAACTCAGTCCGAGACCATATCATAACTCCCACTCCTGGAATGTGCTCCCTATGTGGATTACTCATTTCGGGTAGTGGATCGTGACTCTCCAGATCGGCGGCTGGAGGAGACCAATCAACTCATGTCGGAGGGTATAAACATTTTAAAAATACTTTCTTTCAAATCTCAATTCAACTAGTTCTCATACCCGAATCTCAACGTGATTCCTCGAATTCGATTCAAATCCACTTTCACAGGCCTTGGCCTAAACCCACAGTTTAATAGGGTCTCAAACCCGAATTCTCATTTCATAAACCACACTGAGACTTAAGCCCGATTTCACAATCCAACGGGGCCTCAAGCCTGATTTCATGATCAACAGGGCCTCAAGTTTGATAGCATAAATCAACGGGGCCTCAAGCCCGATTTCACAACCAACAGGGCCTCAAGCCCGATATCACAATCAACGGGGCTCGAGCCCGATTTCAAAATCAACTAGGCATCTAGCCCGATATGAAAACTAATGGGGCCTTAAGCTCGATTTCTTAATTGGGCCTCAATCCTAAATTCGAAAACCAACGGGGCCCCTCGGCCCGATCGTATAACTCAAATGAGCCTTCAGCCTGAATTCTCGTGAATTCAAATGGACTTCAAGTCCGAGGGTTTCCAAATCAAATGGGTCTCATGCCCGATTCCTTGTTTCTAAATCCAAAACCGTTTCATCAAACCATCATTGAAAACACGGTACACATAGGCACGATAGAAAGCTGAAAACCTCGAAAAGCGTGCAATTATATCAATCCTAAGCTACCACAAACAAATGTACTCATGGCATCACAAAACATGTATTTAAAACAATTATAAATATTTATGTATGCATTGAATTCATAAAACAAGTCCACTCACAAATCGTCTGAAGTCGCGCCTCAATACGCATGCCATACGCCCTTCCCGGACCAATCACCATCTCGGGGGCTCCCGAACCTGTCCAAATCGTAATAGAGGGTTGCTAACTACTTAAATAACCTCTCACTAAAGACCCATAATTTTTTGTAATTTTTAACTATTTTTAAAGTCGATCCTAAGCCTTCAAACATCCCGAACTATATCGAAACGATGTCAGATCGACACGAAACCAATCCCAAAATGTTCGTTACATCGAATAGAAGAAATTGCATTTTGGAACCATCCCCAAACTCTCTCCCACGCTCCGCCACATGTTGCCTGAAGGCCCTGCACGTGGGCTTCACGCGCCTGCACAGTCTCCTTCAACCTCCAACTGACTAGTCGGTCCGATTCGGCTCTGCAACTCCGGTCCAACTGGACAGGCGTGACCGGTCCAGGGCTATTCCCTCTTCATTTTTCGTCCGTTTTCTTCCCTTTCAATCCTAATATTCCTATCTAGAGTTTATTGGTGTGAAGAAAACTAAGGAAAACCATGAAAACCCGACCCGTTCAATACCTCTCTATGCGGTCTAATTTTCTCGATCGTCCTCCCTCGACGTCCCGCCACCAGCCACCGTCCAAAACCGCTTAAAACCTTCCTACAACCCTATTAAACGCTATCCAATCAACTAATACAGCCCCTAACGTACAAATCATAAAATTGGATTTTGAACGTGAAAACATACCTGCGCGGTTTTGTCGTTCCTCCGCCGTCCACGGTGGCTCAGGCCGCACCCAGCCACCATCCTCATCATTCATGGCCTTAGTCTCAGTCTCTCAAGGTCCTCAGTCGATCAATAAGGGGAGGGGTGGTTTGTGGTGAAGGTTCGAATGAGATCGAGTAAAAACCCGTTGAAATGGAAATAGGGGATATGCATGAATGTGTTTGAGTGAGCAATGGATGAGTGACACTTGTCACCCATCCATTGGGCCAGGGACAAAATATCTGGGGCCCATTAATGACAATTGGCACTCACCTCGTAATTCATGCAATAGTGCCACGGAACTTCCGTGAATCGTAACTTTTCTGTCGAACGTCCGATTTCGACGTGCCACCTGTCTACGAACTCGTATCGACTCGATCTACGTAACGGTCCTCTACCCTCGAGCATCGGACCTTCCGGGTCAAAAGTCAACTATTCACCCTCGTTCAGGGGTAAAATCATAATTTCACCTTGAACGTCTGTTAATCCTTGTTTAATCCCCAATTAGCCTCGCTAATCTGTCATTAAGTCTTAATTAATCCCGATAATTCAAGATGGGTCGTTACATCAAATATCACACCTTAGGGTTCCTCTGAACCCAACTGTCCTCAGCTGCAACATCCAAAATCTGACCGACCCCGCAGTCCTAACATCGTATGGACGTCAATCTAATGCTACCGTCAACTCAACTAGGGTTCGCATTTCCAGACCATCACGCAAATGAGGTTCCTTTCCTCAATTGGGGTTCGGGAAAACCCGGCTGCTCCCAACAGCATAGCCATCTAACTCAACAAGATCAGACCATCTAATGGTCACAATTCCTATCTATCGTCAAAATCGATCCTAAAATATCGTAATCAACGGTCCCGACATAACTGTGCCACGGTCAAAACTCTAAAGTACCGTTACGTTCATTCCTCGGCAGGGTCCCACACTGTCAACCACGACAGAACTATGGCAACCCCAGGCATCAAGTGCCGAACCAAAACGATTCATGATTCCATCCTACTAACTTACATACCGATATCCTAACAATCAGGTTGATAGCGAACTGTAGCCCATAGAGACATCACATCCTCGACCTGCGTGCATCACAAGAGCAAACTTGATCAGATACCACTTGTCACAACCTATCCCAATCCCCACGGGATTAACTCGAGATGTGTCGTGATCTCGTCTGACACAAAGTGTCAGACTAGGGAAAAATTAAACCTTTAGCCCGACTAGCTTCCAGAGCACGCCAGGATCTGATGGAGGAGTGTGATGTCTCGGTCTCTGCTACAGTCCGGATCCATAATCAACCTGAAGGGCATTGAAAAACAGAAAAGTTTGTGAGTGGACGAAAAACAATAAGTTCATAAAAACATATTTCATAGAAGACCTTTATGCCGTTCACTAAAAAGCATCTATGCATAGGAAAACCATTTATCAAACCACATATATTTAAATAACCATTTGTAGGGTCTCAGCCCAAATTTCGTAAATTCAAATCTTACGGGCCCCTGCCCAAATCCATTAACAGAAATCCATATTTGTATCAAACATATGTGGGAACTCAGCCCAAATCCATTTATTATCCATAAAACACAATTTCGTAAATCCAAGAAATCATGTTTATCATATATCATATAACCAATCCTGGCACGGTATCTAAAGCGTGCTACCCGGGGTCTCAAATCCTGAGTCTCCTCAGGGTCGACCCACGTCAATGTCTGCAGATTAATGACCCTCCCTGAGGGTTATAATCCATAATAGCCTTCCTGGGAGTAAGGTACCCAACGGGGGCGACTCCACTCAGTTAGTGCTCTGTGACTACTCCGGGGTCCACCCAGGCCAACGACCCTCTCCAGAGGAGACAATCCATAATATATAAGGATGGTATATGAAAAACCATTTAAAATCATTCTCAAAACCTTTCAAAGGTTCATGCCCAGTCCCCATAAACCGTCATGAACCAGAAATCCATTTATGGCTCCCCTACCCGAAATCTCAACCGTAAACCATAACTGGGCATCAAGCCTGATTTAGTAAACCAACTGGGCCTCGTGCCCAATTCATTAACCAAATGGGCCTCGTGATCGATATCGTAAACCAAATGGGCCTCCTGCCTGATATCGTAAACTAAATGGGCCCCATGCACGATTCGTAAATCAACTGGGTCTCGAGCCCGATAAGCAAATCAACTAGGCCTCGAGCCCGATACGTAAACCAACTGGGCCTCCGGTCTGATGCCTTGTTAAATCAAATGGACTTCAAGTCCGAGAGTTCATAAATCAAATGGGTCTCGTGCCCGATTCCATATTTTCAAATCCAAAAACATTTCCAAAATCATAAGCACGTATAATCAGTACAAAACTGTAAATCTCGATTTACGTGTAAATACATAAATCACCTCGAAATGTGTGAAATCATATAAATCACTAACATACAAATCATCATCATAGAATCACATCTATAAACCATATAAAGCATTTATGTATGCATCACAGTTTAGAAATCAAGGTCCACTCACAGACCGTACTACACTACCGCCTCGATTTGTGTTCCATAAGCCTCCCCGGGCTAATCAGCGTCACCGGGACTCCCAAACCTGTCCAAATAATACTAGGGGGTTACTAACTACCTTATTAAACTCTCATTGAAGCCCCGTAATTTTCCCAAATTTTTAACTATTTTTAAATTCGATCCTAAACCCTCAGACGTCCCGAACTATATCGAGATGGTGCCCGATCGACCCGAAACCAGTCCCAAAATATTCGTTACATCGAATTGATTAAAAGTAATGTTGAACATTTTACCAAACCATGCTCCACACGCCCTCACGCATCTCCCAAAGGGGCTGCGCGTGAAAGCCACGCGCTGGTGAATAGTGTCACCCCTAACCTTGGGTGAATCGAGTTCCCTGGTTTTGAATCGGACTGGACCGGCGTGACCGGTTCAGTGTCCAATCTCTCTTATTTTTTCGTCCATTTTCAATCCTTTCCATCCCAACCTGTTCATCCTTCCCATTCCTATCATCCTACCATTTCAAAACAAAGAAAACAGTCCTAGAACGTACCTGTTTGGATCGAGTTCCACGACCCAGTTTCCTCCTCACTGTCCACACGATTCTGACCACTCCCAGCCGTGCTTCCAATCCCACACTGTCCCTAAGATCACCAAGAACCTTCTCTAATTAATGGAATCGATCAATAAGCAATGAAAACCATCGTTCAAATTCAAAACCCAAGACTCACCTTTTTCGGTTGCTCACCACCGTCTCGTGCCACTGTGCACGACGGTCGACGCCCAAGCGACCAATCAACTTGTCTCCTCTCACTCTCTCAACTTGATTTACACTCCAACAGGAATGGGGAAGGTATAGAAGGTTTATTGTTAGGTTGAGGGTTCTGGTTTTTGAAGAAAACAGAGAAGGTTATTGGGGGAAGGAGGGAGAGAGAAGAGCTGATTTTATTAATTAAATGGGCCAATCAGAGATCCCCTTTTTAGGGGAAAAGTCAGCAATGGATGAGTGACACTTGTCACTCATCCAAGGGCCCCACTTAAATATCTGCCCAATCAGATATTGCCACCTAATCATTGCCTCGTAATGCGTGCATAGTTCAATCTAACTTTCAGTGACCATAAATTTTCTGTCCTACGTCCAATTTCGGCGTGCCGTCTGTCTA
Organism: Prinsepia uniflora; assembly: GCA_032719365.1. Lineage (NCBI taxonomy): Eukaryota > Viridiplantae > Streptophyta > Magnoliopsida > Rosales > Rosaceae > Prinsepia > Prinsepia uniflora. The sequence goes on along the minus strand of CM064871.1, from coordinate 20,382,647 downwards.
CAGATTCGTATCGACCCGATCTACATAACGGACCTCGGTCCTCGGCCATTGGATCTCCCGGGTCAAAAGTCAACATTTTTCCACGACCAAGGGCAAAATGGTCATTTTGCATCGTTCGCCCGATTTCGCTCAACTAATCACTAATTAACTTCACTAATCCTTCATTAGTCACTAATTGAATCCTGGAATTCAGGACGGGTCGTTACGCAAAGTTCCTAGCTTTTCCAAATATGTTGGATATAGTTCAAAATATGCCGGCTATAGGTTCAAAATATGTTGGCTTCTCGTTATTATCTTGATCACAGATTGGAAAAATATAGATTTTAGAGGAGGAATTGAAAAAAAAAATAATCTTTCTTTGCACTTATGTTGGATTTGCAAAGTGAGAACTACCAAGGAGGGTGGGTTGAGGAAGGTGTTTTAGTCTCTTTATGCCAAAAGTACAAAGTTAGAACAGAGGGCTTTTAAGGCCTTAAGAGTGGTTAAATGTGTATTTTTGGGAAAATAAATTTGGGCATCTGGACATTGAGATTGGGCCTTGGCTTCTTGATTATACGGGTGATTTTAACTTTAGAGGGTAAAGTTTGGATTGCATACGTGGCTATTGAGCCTTGGGCAGGGTTGATCCTGAGATATCGAGGATCCAAGACGAACCTTCAAATTGGGCCCCCATAATTATGCGTCTGTATATTGCATACCCCCTTTTAGGAAGTTTGGTAATAAATCTACTAATTTGTTTTCTTATGATCCTCCTAAATTTGCTTCATAACTCAAATACTATCTCCTTTGGATTAAAATTATTTTCTTTGATTTCTTTAAAAATAGAGAAGAAGAAAAAAAAGGCGTAGGGTTTAAAAATGAACTAAAATAAATAGAGGTGGCTTGCCAACTTGCCCAAGTAGTGGCATAGTTAGAAATTCAAGCCTGTGGGAACACTTCATAAATAATACTAAAGCCACTTTCTGATTGAAATAATTTTATAACAATGTTCTTATTCTTCTGATGGAAAGGATTAATATTAGGAAGGGAACTTTATATAGAGAATTATAATAGCAACAAAAATTAAAATATATAAATAATGACAATGATGTAGAGAATTTTGTGAGCATGTGTTTATTAATTTTTCAATAAATAATTATGTTATCTTCAATTTGAGTACCTAAAAGTTTGCAAAATAATTACTTATGCATTTAAATTTTGATACGTAGTAAGTAATAATTGTAAAACATTTGGTATGTTCGTGACAAAATAGAAAATATGACAAAATTGGGGGGGTGGGGGGGGGGGGGGGGGGGCATGATCCCTTTTTGGTCTTCAGATGGCTCTGCCACTTCACCCATGTTGTATTTTTTATTTAATTAATACTGAAATAACATTATTATATATCAATTTAATATAACAACTATGTATAAAAAAAAATTCAAAGCTCCCTTCACGTGGAGGACTGAGGCTACTGCCTCGCTTGGCTAGCCTTAGAACCAGCCTTGACGACATAATACGGGGACTCATGATTAAATTAGAATGATGTTTGATATGATTACGATAAATGGGAGCACAACAAGATGTGTGTTGAATACATCATGCCATCATAAAATATACCAATTGGGATGGTACTGAATTTTGGATTTTTCCTATAGATACACCAGGAAAACACCAACGTGTCTCAAATTGCACTAGGAATTGTACATCGTTCTACTATGCACCAGGGATAAGTGCAATGTTAGATCCGCTGCACCATTTAACTGGCAGCCATACTACCGACGTTTAAGATAATGGTATTTTTGTTTAAAATTCTAGATAGTCACCAACGTGGGATATATGGGATCCATTAGTAGCGGATGTGTTCAATGAGGTGGAATTCAAAATTTCCAGATGGAGATGAAATCGAATTGGGGCAAATTGTGGGCTGCTAAGGTTTTTGGGAAATTAAGGGAAAAGTAGAAATTGAATGTGGGACTTTCAGGGGTTTCATGACAGGACCTATCCCAATCCCCTTGGATTATCGTGCGATGTGCCTGCTCCCATATGACACCACGTGCTAGACAAGGGATAAAACTGTAACCCGCTCGGGGCTATCCAGAGTACGCAAGGATCTGTGGCGGCATGTGATGTCTCGATCTCTGCTACTACCCGCATCCGAGTCAACTTGAAGGCTATCAAAAACCATAAAGTTGTGAGTGGAAAAAATAAATAGTTTATAAATAATTTATCGAAAAGACATTTATACCTTTTACATAAAAGTTTGCATGCATCACAAAACAGTATTTCAAATACTTTCTTAAAAGAAAGACGTATTGCTTTTCAAATAAAAACATAGTGAAAAATGCTTCTCAATCGAAGCCATTTCCTCAATTAGGGACTCAGCCCAAAAACCAAATCATATAGGGTCTGAGCTCAAAACCAAATCACATGGGTCCTTAGCCTAAATATCAAATCCATGTGGGATCTCAGCCCATCATCATCATCAATCATGATTCTAATCCCAGCAAAGCGTGTCCATAAGCTTAAGGACTGCTCTGATCCTGAGCATGTCGTGGTGAACACATCACCGATTGACAATCACCAGATCGTCGTGAACATATCATCGATCGATCTCATATACCGTACTCCTGAGTCGAGTCTCTCTCGGCTGCTCGACAGCAGGCGCATTGCATTGTGACCTCTCTGTGCCTCAGCGGTGATCATTATCTCCAGGGTGCTCTCCGGGGAAACATATTCACAACTGGAGGCCCTTTAATAAAATTAGAGTCTTTAAACTCAAAAACATATCATCATCAATAAGGACACAATCTCAAATATCATCAATAGGGTCACAAACCCGAAAACAGTGTCTATCAACACTTTATAAACCTATGATTCCTCGAATCCTATCAAATCCACAACTAGGTCTCATGCTCGAAATATCTTTCATAAATCTCATAACTCGACCGAAGCCCAAATATCATATAAAATAGAAATCTCGAACTACGTGCAATATTACATTTTCTACGAAAGTGCCAAATCAATAATATAAATCATATGCACTCAAGGCATCCCAAATCATGTTCATAAGACATATAAAATAGTTAAGAATGCATCATATTTCATAAAAAAAAGTCCACTCACAGATCATCTGTGTTGTGCGCTCTGAAACCTGCGCCGTAAGCCACTATGGGGCTAATCCATACTCTTTCGGACGTCCGAACTTGTCCAAAGCATACTCAAAGGTCACTAGCCATCTATACAAGTCTATATCAAAGACCATCACACATCCCAGAACGGTCAGCGTGTCTCGAACATGCTTCCCTAGACTAAAAACCTCTAGATGACCTATCAAACAAACTCCAATCGACTTAAAACCACCACCTTGGATTCAAAACATCGAAACTTTTTGAACAAAATTGGTTTAACCTCAAAATTCGCGCACATGCGCCCCTACGTGAGTGTCAATGTTTTGATTGACGCTGGTTAATGGTCAGCATTGACGTTAGCAAAGTTAACGATCTAACATCAGCAAAGCCAATGCTGACGTCAATTGGTCAACGGTCTGACGTCAGCCCTTCAAAGGTCAATGATCGCCAGAGACAGCGATCAGCGCTGTGGTGCGCTGCCGTCTGGTTCAGCCACCCGTAGCTGGAATCTGCCATTTTTGTCCAATTTTTCAAACCACTATAACTTCTTCATTTCTCAACCAAATCCTACGTTCTATATATGGAAATCATGTTACTCGAGCCAAGGAATCTAAATCTAAACCCAGAAATTTTAGAAAATACCTGGGTTTTAAGATATGGCCTCCCAATGTTTCGGCCAAACTTTGCATCGATGTTCCGGCCACTTCTGTCGTCCAAAACCTTCCATTCTTGCACCTACAAGCTTGTATGAGCTCAAAGAACATGAATATAGGCTTAGAATCGATCCAAAACCTAAAAATCAAAACCTAAAATTCAAGGCCTATGATTTTACCTTTTTCCTCCATGTTTTTCGGCCACCACCACGACGGCTCCGCCGTCCTTGGCCGTCCTCTCATCCTTCCTCACTTAGTCACTCTCTCCCTGCTCCAAAGGATGAAGATGAAAATGGTTTAGGGTGGTGGGTACGGTTTTGGTAAGAAAATGAAGAATTGAAGATGGATGATAATGAAGATGATGATGTTGCATGTATGTATGAAAATGGTCCTTAAGGTGGGTGACAAGTGCCACTCATCCTATGGTCCAAATCAGATATTTTGGGGCCCATAAAGACAGCCATTTAAAAACCATACAATAGTGAATAGTTTTTGGAATCTTCCGTGATCCGTAACTTTCCCATACGATGTTTGATTTCGGTGTGCCGCTTGTCTACAGACTCGTATCATCTTCATCTATGTAATGGTCCTTGGTCCCGTAACTTACCCCAAATCGTCCAAAATTCTAATCTCAATTAGTCCTGAATTAATTCCTTAGATTCGGGACGGGTCCTTACATTTCAATCGGATGGCAAGGTGATTTTAAAGAGGTTCGAGTTAGAAGATTCTGATTTATTGAGAACCTAATGGAATGCCACCCAATTATGGTAAGTTTGAAAAGGAGATTTCCTGTTTCTGGTGTGGTTAGAGATAGAGATAGTAATTGAAAATGATTGTAATTGTTTACTAGTTATGTTTGGGCTATAACTTCACTTGTGTTTTGTAGATATAGGGATAGTAATTGTTTACTGATTTATCGATACTAATGTTAATTGGTGTGTGCTTAGAATAGTAATTGAACTTGTCTTATCTTAATGTCGCTTTGTGTTGATTTTGGATGCTTAAAGCTTAGTCGGGTAGTGGTGTGGTTGTGAATTGAATAATGTTCAAAATGTCAGTGGGAGTGGTGTATGGCCATAGTGTGGCCATAATGGACTGTGTCAACTTGACTCTGAAAATTCCAAAAAAGCAATTAAATGTTTTGGGTAACTGTGGTGTTTGCTGACTGTATTTGTTGTTATTGTTAAGGTTACATCATGGATGTATTGGAAAAGTGCAGGGTTGATGTTTATTGTGTAATTAGGTTGAGTAGGTGTTTATAATGAATTGAATTTGATTTTTTGGTTTAGATGGAGCTGATGATGTAGTGTTCATTGGCTAACATCATGGAGACGCTTTGTGAATACAAAAGGAAACTGGAAATAAGAGGGTGAAGGCATGGCTTAGGATGATTGGCGCTCTTGGGATTACCTGTCTTTGCTAGAAATAATGGCTTGTGAAGGACTAGATGAATGCTAGACTTGGTTAAAAAGTCAGCCCAGCCGAACTGTACTCTAACGAGAGATGGAATTTCTTCAAAATTAGTAATGATCATCAACTTCTAGACTTGGTTAAAAGGTCAGCCCAAACGAATGCTAAGAGTCTGAATATACACTTCAGATATATTGTGCATGGCTTAGTATTGAAGAGGCCCCTGCTACTATAAAATTTGGATCAAGCATCCATGACCAAGAGCCTATTTATCAACTATATTTAGTCAATCATGAAGAGGAACTTGTTAGTTAAGAACCACTCATTGATGAGACTGTTACTCAAGAGACGGTTACTCAAGAGATGGTGGTACAAGATCCTGTCTATGAAGAACCAGTTTCTAAAGAACTTGGCAATCATGAAAAGAGGCCAGCTCGAGTTGCTAGAACAAAGGGAAAGTTTTTGGTGTTGTTGAATGTTTAAATTTAAAAAAACCAGCAAGAGTTAATAGGCAAGCTAAAAGGAAAGTTAAGATTGTAGTTGATCAACTACATAAAAAGAGACCAGAAAAAGCTATTGGGCAGAACAAAGGGAAGGCTAAGGTTGAAGTTGAAGAATTACATATGGAGAGGCTAGCAAGATTTACTAGGAAGGAGAAAGACAAAGCTAAGGTTGTTGTTGAAGATGCTGTAAATAAGGACAATGATAGTGAGGAACCTAGTGATAGTGATGATGAAAACTATTTAGCATTCGAAGAGGTGACTATAATTAGAATGAATAGGATCTTATAGTGGTGAGTGATGATGTTTTTTTTTTGGGGAATTTGGTGCATTTGTGGATGAGGCCATAGGGCCACAAGTAGAGGATGATGAGAATATCCCTTTATCACTTAGGGTAGGCAGTTTTAATGATCTAAGTGATGAAGATGGAGTTCCTAAAAAGAGGAGTTGGGAGAAACTGGAGCCTAAGTGTAGAGAGTTTATTCCAAGTGTAGGTATGCAAAAGCCAAAGTTTGAGATAGGACACAAGTTTCAACATGCAGTCACTTTTAGAGAAGCAATGAGAAGATATTTTGTGCAACAAGGCAGACAACTGAAGTTCTTCAGGAATCAACCAGATCGTGTTAAGGTTGAGTACTGTGATGAGTGTCCATTTGTGATATTAGTCTTATAAGTTGAATGTGGCAACTATTTATGAGGAAGTTGAATGAGGACCATGTGTGTGGTACAAAGAAGGCCAACAATCATGCAAATGTGAGGTGGATGGTGAAGGAGTATGCTAGGAAACTAATAAATGGCAAATGAGATTTTGTAGAATTTCAAGAATAAGTCTGTATTGACACTAGCTACAGACCATTAAAGGCTAGCCGCTACTGGGTAAGGTCTAATATTCTGGAGTTGGCAAAAGGTTCTTGCAAAAGACAATATGAAATTTTTAGAGAATAATGTCTACAACTCTTGAAGACAAATCATGGTTCAACTCTGGTGATAAAGTCTGAGTTGGAGGCTAATGAGATTGCTAGATTTGGGGTTTTATATTGTTTTTAAGGCTTGCAAAGAAGGATGGATTCATAGTTGCAGACAATTCATATGCTTCAATGTGTGCCACATCAAAGCCATTCACCCAGACCAACTTTTATTAGCTGTTGGAATGGATGCAAAAAATGGGGTGTTTTCCGTGGCATATGTTGTATGTGAAGTAAAAAAATTTAGCCGTTGGAGTTGGTTTTTATAAATTTTACAACAAGATTTATGTCTAGAAAATAGCAATGGATTGTTGGTTATGACATGCAAGCATAAGGATTTAGTTGAGGCAGTTACTCAAATTTTCCCTGACGCAGAGCACCACCATTTCTTAAGGCATCTATATGAGAACTTCAACCAAATTCATAAGGGTTTGCACTCAAAGAATAAATAGAGGCCACCACCATTGCTTGGTTTCAAGTAGAGATGAAGAAGATGGAGGAGCTCAGTCCAGGTACAACTAGATGGTCAAAAGAAAGAGATGCAAGGTAGTGGTGTCCATCCCATTTAAGAATTTATTAAGTGCAACATCCTTCTCAATAACCAGTCTGAAGCATTGAACAAGAAAATTGTGCCATATAAAGCTAAGCATGACTTGTCTATTTTGGACAAGTTGAGGCAATACATCACAATGTTAAGGATTAGGAAGAGTGAGGAATTTCGAATGTGGAATGACCATCTTGTGGGAAAAAGAATTCACAGATTGTTAGAGGAGTATAAGAAGAAAGGGCAAAGTTTGATTCCAAGATGGTATGATCTAAGTGGTATCCCTTGCTCACATGCTTGTTGTGCAATAAGTAAGTTCAAGGGAAATCTAGAGCTATATGTCCATGAATGTTACAAACAAGAAAAATATTTTAAAGCTTACGAAGGGATCATCAAACATGTCCTTAGTGAAGACCAATGGGAAAAGGTAGGTGTTGCACCCTTAAAGCCTCCAAAATATCACAAGTAGCCCAAGAGGAAAACGTTGAAGAGGAAGAAAAATCAAATGAAGTACTTTCAAATACCATTCGATATTCAAGTGTGGAAATTGCGCCGTTGACGGACACAAAAAGACTGTGTGCACATAACTAGTGGATGATGTGAAAGAAGCCATGTTTAAGCATAAGTAAAAACAAAGGCAAAGGAGAAAAGCTAATCAAAATGCAAGAGCTGTAAAGGTAGACTACTTACCTAATTCTACTTACATTTTATTCAATTTTTTTTATATGTGATGTGATGAAGGATTGTGTGATCAATGTGTATGATGAATATTAGGGCGATTTGTGGCCTCTAAGACAGAGTTAGTGTAGACATGTGCAATTTAAGACAGAATTAGTGTAGATATGTGCAACTTGAGACAAATTTAGTGTACATATGTGCATTTTGAGCTAGATTTAGTGTAGACATGTGCATTTTGAGAAAAAAAAATCGAGTAGACATGTGTATTTTGTGACAGATTTTTCTGTTATGCTTAGGTGCAGAGAAGCAAGAAAACAGATTCACCATCAACCACTCCCGATGTGCTGCCCAATTGATCACCACCTCCACCTCCCCCTCTATAAACTAAAACACCAAAACAAACACTATTTCAAACTCCCTAAACTAACTCTTTAGACCAACCACCATCTCAACCTCCCTAACATGACTCTGTAGAACAACCACCATATCAACCACCTCGAAATGAGTCATCACCTCAATCATCATCCTAAAATGCCTCATCAGACTAACCAACACTTCAAAATGAGTCGAAAAATCTAGCATTCCAAAATGACTCATCAGACCAACCAATAGCCCAAAATGACACATCAAACCAACCACCACCTCCAAATCCCCTAGCTCCCTCAACCATAACTAAGAGGGCTAGCCAGAAAAGGCCATCAAGGAGAATCAAGTCCCTTCTTAATTTACCAGAGTCTCAATCTAACCAACTCTCACAAGACCAACCACAAACTCAATTCAAGCCAAAAAGGATCAAGTCACCTGCAAAGGAAAAGCCAAATACAGGTAATAAGGATTGGATGAAAAGGGATAATGAGTTGCTTCCGCGCCACTACCATTATTAGATGGCCCTTTTCCTAGGATACTGTTTTTGTCCTATTTTTTATTTATTTGGAAACAAATAATGCTATTTATTTTTTGTAATTTAAACTTTTCAAGTCCAATGCATCCCTTTTTGATAGGTTGGCCTTCAAAAGCTTGTTGTTTGTGGTATTTTGGTCATTTTATAAGCTCAATTGTAATGGTCCAAATTTGATTCACAATTTTATGCTCTATATATGGTCATTTTGAAAGCTCAAATTGTTAAGTTTCTATGCACAGTGTCATAGACTTTTTTTTTTAAATCAAATTTTATACTCAAAGTGACTAAGTCTCATATCACTTCATAAGAAACAATAATTCCAATCAAAGTGATCAATTCCACCATTTCATAATAGTTAGGTTCGAAACTTACGTCTTTCATAACATCCTACTGCAACCTACCTTAACCACTTACTTCAAGCTTACATCTTTCTAAAATCCTACTCATAATTCCTACACATGCTTAACTCCAAACAATACAACCCACGTCGGCAAAAGTGCAATCCTAAAGTTAAACACCTTCCTCTTCTCATTCAGCAATTTCTCTTCTCCAATGCCAAGCTTCCTGAGCAACCTAGAAATTATTATTGTTGATCTCTTACACATCTTCACGTCTAACAATTCCCAAAAGTCACACCCCTTACCACGACCTCTTTGAAATTTCACCGGCATTATCAAAACATTCTACAATTGGTTACAGAGAAATGAAATTGAAAATACTTTCAAAATTGAATGAAATTTGTCCTACTGATTATTGGTTTCACATATAGTAGAATTCCAACCATAAAATCATCCAAAATTGAACAATTTGTCCTTCCCATTATAAATGGGCACACACGACAGAAATCATCCAAAATTGAAAAAATTTGTCTTACCCAGCCAAAAAAATTCTTTTCAAACTAAAATCTCTAAACTTCAATTGCTTACTTACCCGACCATTTGGACAAACAAGAAACCTCCTCCCTCAGTTATCATTAGTCCATGACGTCTTCCATGTCGTAACCTTCCCCCAAAAGCATCTTCGGTGCTGCTCCCACGCTCCACTCTCCTCTATTTCTCATTCTTCACGACTACAAGTCGTTTCGGAATCACCCAATTTGGGGACAATCTTCTTGCTCTAATTTCTACCAATTTCCTGCTACATAAATGTCTGAAATACCCACTCATAAGATCGACCTAAATGCTAGGAAGATGCCACATCTGCAACATAAACGTCGTTAGTGTGGCCGTCAATTGAATGATGCAACAGACCCAACGTTACACCCATTTCTTGTATATAGTGGAACAAATTACAATTCTTGATACAATTTGAGACACGTTGGTGCATTCCCAGTGCATCTATAGTAAAAAGCCTTGAATTTTTAACGTAAGGCATGGCAGTGCATGAGCATGGCATGGGATAAACACGTGATATTTAAATAAACATTGAGTAAATATATGAGTTAATTTGGGCCTAACATTGTTGCTTAGATAATGATGAAATAGACATTTATGCTTAAACGCTATGTTTATGAATGAAAAAGAAAATCACTAGAACGTAGTATTAGGGGCAATATAAAATACTTTTTAAAATATTACAAATTAAAAATATAATTGGGCTCATAAGATATCTCTATTTAAGGTACGACACAAGTACAAATATGTAATAGGTCAAACTTATATCTAAACAATATGAACTATTGCGGATATCGTGTGATTTGTAAATAAGCCTGCATGAACACAGTACAAATACAAACACTCCTAACTTAGATGGGTTAGATCACCACGACATGACCAGTTTGATACTTCTGACCCTAGCTTGAAATGAAATGGACTTAAAAATGGCCCATAACCAGAAAGCCATGGTGACATCGATGAGTTGGGTAGCAATGAAACCATGTATCAATGAGCAGACCAACTGATGAGCGCCCATATATATATATATATATATATATATATATATGCCATACTCAGTTTTGTAGTTAGAGTCTAATATTAAGGAGGCATAATTATTATTTTTTTCTACAAAATACTCTTAATTGTTGTTATTTTTATTTATTGTTATATCAAAAATTCACAATTAGGGTTATATAAAATTTCACATTTTAATAAATCTAGTGAGCATTTTTGGTGGTTTCTAAAAAAAAAATGTTTTACGATGTTGATACCATATCAGCCAAGACTAAGTTGTGGCTAATACCTCTAGCTCAACACACTTCTACAAATCCAAGGGCACAAGCCCACTTGGATAAAAAATCCCTAGCAAGGTTTGACCAACACTTACATGTGGACAAACCCCAACCTTTCACGTGTCAGTCTCACAATGAATGCTCATTACCCCACATCGAAAGAATAAATTCATTCACACATCACACCCATGCAAAATGGGCTCACTTTTCCCCATAAAGTTAACTAAGAATTTACTATTCACACCTAGTTTACGAATTACTATTCACCACTCACTCCTTACACACAGACCCACCACTGAATTGGGCGTTGGAGTACCTTTATGTGGTACCACACCTGTGCCTACCTCTAACCGACCGACCAATTGCCTTATTTTGCAAGTCTATCCAGGGACACGTAGCCGAGAAGCATTCGCTCCATAAGTTAGTAAGTTTTATGCATCAACAGTTTGGCGTCGTCTGTCAGAATTCTGACTAAATTTTCCCACCACTCTACTAAGCCGAGCATCGCATTTCCTTGTTATAAGTCAGCATGTAAAACAACATGGACAGTTAAGTTACACCCACACCGGGTTAGTCACCGAGGAACACTTCTCCTGACCTGGTCTGGGCGCTGGAAAGACTACATCGCGATATGAAAAAGATCAAGGCCAACGTTATTCAAGCCAAGGAACACTATACCAAAATGAGCGTACAGTACACCGGCGTGGCACCCCAACTCCAAGATGCACAGAACGAGATAAATACTCGTTGTGTCCTGGATGAGGCTCGAGGAGTCGAGAGAGTCCTGACCGGCTGTAGCAAGCATGTTCGTCACGAAGCTAGGAAGGGGAAGGCCACCACCATGTACAAAAATATGGCTCAATCCTTCCTCAACAGCTTCAAGGTCTATACCATCACACGGATCCCCCAATCTAAGAACAGTCATGCTAATGCACTCGCCCGACTAGCCTTATCCCTGGATGAGAAGACAGGCTGAAATGTCCTAGTCAAAGTACTCCATCGACCGAGCACCTCATCTTCGCTGGTCCTCTACGATAACATCAACTCGACATAGATGACACCCCTCATCCACTTCCTTACCGATGGGAGTCTACCGATCGACAAGGCCGAGGCCAAGAAAATACCCCAACAGGCAGCTCGGTACACTCTCATCACCGATCAGCTCTACATGTGGGGCTATACGTTCCCATTGCTCAAATGCCTCGATTAGCAGGCCGTGAAGATCCTCAATGAAGAAATTCATACAGGGGTCTGTGGTAATCACTTAGGACCCCGATCACTAGCTTATAAGGTATTTCGACAAGGCTTCTACTAGCCGACGATGCATGCTGACGCAGCTGAATTCACTCGACGTTGCGACAAATGACAACACTTTGTTCTGTTCATCCTACTTTCGCCGAGAACCTGGCGCCTATGCTCAGCCCATGGCCTTTTGCCCAATGGGGACATGACTTGATCAGGAAGATGTCGACCAGCAAAGGACAAACCAAGTATGCGGTCGTCGCAATAGACTACTTCACCAAATGGGTATAAGCCAAGGCCCTCACCTCCATCACCAAGGGCATTCTAGACCTATCTCTCTCGTTCATCATCGTCCTTCGAGACCTCAATCCTGATTGCCCCCTTGGACTGCCCCGTCGGTCCAAGGTCTTCAACCTTTTTATGGTCCAACTAATTGATGGGCGCCACTGTCTCATCGATTGGGCTTAGATCTTGCAGTGGTCAGCTCCTTCGGCTTTAACACACCCTTAGACGGCGCACCGGCGGTCTACTGAGAGAAAGGCTCGACCATCACTGTCTTTGTAACACCCCGGACATTCGAGGATTTTAATATTATAATTTAATATGTGAATTGATGTTTTTACCCTTGTGAATGGTATGGCCGAATTGTTGACTTTTTGATTGATGAATAAAATGGACTTTGATCTATGACCGTGACGTAGTTCGGGACGTCACGAGTTCATAGACAGGTGGCACGTCCAATTCGGACGATCGGGGAAAAAGTTATGACTATCGGAAGTTCAGGGGTATTACCGTAATTTTGACGGTTGGGGCGAAAATGTTGACTTTTTGTTTGACAATTAATTTTCACGCGAATCAAGGACCGATAGGTAGGTCTCGACGTCCTGAGTCCGTAGACAGGCGGCACGCCGAAATCGGACTTCGTATGGCTGAGTTACGGGTCTAGAAAGTGAAGGGCAGTTTGGTAATTATTTGAACCAGGGGCATTTTGGTCTTTTTGTCCTGGTTACTGTAGCAAACCGCGGGGGACATGGGCGGCACCACCATGTGCGGTGGCTCTGAGTGCGATTTGTTTACTGGTGAGTGTGGGTTGGAAAGTATTGATTGTTTAAACCTTTTTGAAGCATCAAACGTGGTCTGATTCTTCCAGCTACACGATCAAATTGATTAATCGAAATTCAAAGCTTTCGGGGGACAAATTTCAGTGGACAAATTGGACATCCACGAGCCTCTGGGACGGCTTGAAATTGTTTAAAACTGATTAGGACATGTATGAGCATCACTCTGATGCAGAGATAACTGAGAACGGGTGAGGAAAACCAGAGAAGCCATTTCTGGAAAAACTGGAGGGAAAATCGGGTTTTGATTTCTGGTGACTGTTAGACCAAACCAAGGCCTGGTTTAGTCTTCTGGGAGTGTTTGGAACTCAACCGCATCGAAATCGAAGGCCATCAGCCACGGTTGAGCTAGGACGGTGACTGCTGTTTTCAGGGAAATCGCAGGGCTTAGGACGACGACCTTCAGGTACTTTCAGACACAATTGATTGTTCATTTTGGTTCGTTTTGATCCTATTATACTTCCTATGAAGTTAATTGGACAATGGGTTTGAAACCAGTGAGTTCTGGTGATTGGCCCGTTTGGTTGATCACGGGTCGAAGGGCCATTTAAGGATTGGATTTGGATAATTAATAACTCAGAACTTAAATTACATGTTTAAATAACATGTTAGGATCAAATTGGATTGAAATCGAGTGGGAATTGATGGGTAATCAACCGGGTCAAGCCGCGGGTGGCAGGCCCGAATTACAGACAAACGGGTGAAGGTGCTGACACTGTAGCTACAGTGACAGGCGTGTGACTTTCACGCGCAGCCACTTTGGGTGGCGCGTGAGGGCGCGTTGGGGCTTATCTCCGATCACGATCAACATGACTTTTATTCCTCTCATCATTCTGAACATTTTTGGTGAAATAACCATGTTGATCTGATATAGTTTTTGATGGGTCAGTTTAGGACCGGTTGCCTCGGGAAACGTGTTGGACGGCTTCCCCGAGCTGGTTTCTATTTCGGACTTTGTGGTTAAACGTTTAAGACTTGTAGTGACACTTACATGTGATTTGGACTGATAGGAATTGTACGATAATCCCGGTACAAGTTCGTACGCGCAAGTTCACCGCGGGATCGTACAGTGAGTGGGCCCGATTTCATTAAACCCTTGCATGCTTAAATGTTTTCTATTTTACTTATATGTTCACTTGCTGGAATCATGATATGGTTTTGATAATGTTGAAATTTCGGTTATGGCACGTTTCACGGTATTTGGGCATGAGACCCGTTTGATGAAACGTAACGATCGGTTCGGATTTTACCTATGTATACATATATGTTTTGCATGTGGATATCAATAAAATGTATTTGGTACTGCACTATATAGATCCTTCCATATTATATTATCTCCTCCGGATGAGGTACCCCGGAGAGGTCACGGACGTTTAGAACGTCCAGCGTGTATGACGCTAAGCATCGGGGATGCTGTAACCGAACAGGGTTCGGGGATCGAACTCCGAATTGAGACCCGAGTGGCACGCGTAGCCTTGCGATAGTGACCTTATTGGACGTCAGGGACGTCAGACATCAGGGATGTCGGGATTGGAGTGTATAGTGCAGCAACTAAAATTATACTTATGGTTTTATTACATGCCTTATGGTTCATATTATATGACTTATGATTTTAAATACGGTCGCATGCATGTTTGGAAAACGGAGGGGTAAATTATATGTTTTACTTATCAAATGATTTTATAAACTTGAGTTTCAGTCCACTCACCCTTAATGTTTTTGGTAACCCCTCCAGGTCGTGATACTGAGGTAGAGGAGGAACCTGAGGCTGAGGCATAGATCTACTTCTGCGTACCTGAACCCCTGCTGGGTGGTGTACCCGTAGGTTTATGTTAGAGTCGTGCTCGCAACTTGTAATTTTGGATTTCATCCCTTGTCTGACATCTGTTTAATTCGAATTTGATGTATGACTTTAATTTGGTTATTTATACATTTGATGTTTTGAGGTTAAAATTGGTATGAGTTATTGGGTGTCAGACGGGAGCAGGGCACGTCCCCTGGTGGTCCCTATGGGATCGGGGTGGGTCTTGTCAGTCTTGGCCCCAATAGGCACCCTCTTCATCTTAGGATTTTTGGTGAGGTCCACCAGTCGGTTCAACCTCTTGGACGCCCTCAGATTGAAGGTCGAGGTTCCCTTCGAGGTCGAGCTGGAACTCGGTGTGTCATTCCGTTTCTTGCTAACCAACTCTGTCAGAGGAGTCTTGGTCGACCCAGTGTCTTTTTTTTTTTTCTGCTTGGTCGAGTTGGCCATTGGTTTATTCTCTAGTTTCTAGGACTTCCTTCCCATTGGGTCATTCCGCCCCTTAGTGTCTTTTGGGAACAACTTTCAAAACAATGCGTATATGAACACACTAACCAAGTGATCACAACAATGAGCTGTGCAACTTGAAACAACTGCTCTTACCTAGGTTTGGGATTTTGCTGACCTCGAGTAATGTTTGTGAAACCCGAAGAATGTTCTGATGGCGTAAAGTTGGACTAAAATTCTTCCTGACCCGCTCGCAAACAATTTTTTCCTCCTTCGGCTCAGTCGCCTTTGGGAGAGTACCTGCTCACACATAGATTGGTTAGTACTCTGAGTACCAACCAGCATTGAAACATAAATAAACAAAAAATATAACTGCCATAGGAACAGATCCTCAAGGCTCAAATCCTGGAAGGCCGAGGGGATGCCCACTCCTCCCTAGTTCCTACTGATAAAGATGAACTTCTTTTTGTACGTTTTTTAGCACGACGATAAACCATAGTTGTACTCCCCTCGGAACATCTAGTCCCTTCACCGAGCGTGCACCCAACCCTTACACTTTTACAACTAGGCGAACTTGTACAGGTACACCAGTAGGGTATTCGCCTGGGGCCCCTACTTTGCCCCCTGGAAGGCAACGTAAAAAATAATCAAGATAATCCAAACATTTGGATTAAGTTGACCGAGGGCCACCCCTAGACTCCAAACCATTGACCATAACCAGGGATGCAGGGGGAACCTGACCCCATGGATAAATAGCTCGATATAGAAGAGAGAAAATCCCTCTGGGGGGACTACTTGGCAACTCATGGGCTCATCTACCCTTAACTCCACATCAAAGGACACTTTCCAAGTCGACCAAAACTTCTCAACAGTCGCCGTCGTCTCTTTACTCATGTGCCCATCCAGAGTAAACTTGGTTGTCTGAATGGCCAAGGTGGTCAAGATTTCTTCCTCCTCTGACTTCTCCTCGGTTGGTGTACCAATCACCGTGACTGACGCCTTTTCCCGGCCATCGGTGTCCCAAACAACCTTGGAGCTCCCAGACGGCCCTGGAGCTCCCAGATAGTTTCTTACTCATCTGAGCAACCTCTTCATTACCTTTTGACCAATAAGAGGTCGGTACCCCAAATTTATCGGCCCGACGGGCTTCTTTTCGATCTTCATGCTCGGTGTAACCTCCACCGACGAACTTCTTTCCATCATGGATGATGAACTTTACCGATCCTCCTTAGTGTAATCACAAACCTCATTCAACTTTTGGTCACCAACCACTTTGCTCCTCGAATGGAACTGATGTCCGACCCCCCATTTCATCCTTAGTTCATCCCAAAACACAAGATTCAATCAAAAAAGAAGAGGGAAAGGAAGTCATACCTTGTTAATACACGGCAGTTGTCCTCACCATAAATCTCCCCACCATAAGTTCTGCCACACACAACTCCCTAGAAATCACCTGAAGAACATAACAACAATTCACCAAAGCAATAGCGTAAAATAAAAAAAATGATTTTTTCCCACTTTTCCCAACTATTTATAGTGGTGAGTCAACAAGCAAATGTTCACTTCGTTCCCTGCAACATTTATTAGCGTGCCAACTGTCAAACTCACATTAGTCACACGTGTGCTTACATGGACCGTTGGGAACCCAGACGTCACTAGAAACCAAAAAGCACCAACTGAGCCACGCAACTCTAGCTACTCCTGACCTTCCATGACACCACCAACCAATACACACCCACATGTCTGACCACACTCATCCACTCATCAAGGGCATACTGGTCGATATCCCATTGGTCCACCGACCGTCTCACCGACAAACATGCCTACAACACATTATGCTCGGTACACTCCCTCGCATGGGGGACTTGGGGGACTAGAGGTATACACTCACATCAGGTCTGGGGCATTTCATACAAATCCACAACCGAGAAATTCCACCTCTTTCAAGAACCTTGAAGACTTCTATTAATACCATATCAGCACAGACCAAGTTATGGCCTAATAACTCTAGCCCAAGGACCCAAGCCCACTCGGACAAACAAGCCCTAGCAAGGTCTGACTAACACTTAACACATGGACAGACCCTCGCCTTCCACATGTCAGTCTCACAATGAATGCTCATCGTCTCTCATCGGGATAATAAATTCATTGCACACATCACACTCATACAAAAAGGGTTTACTTTTCCCCATAAAGGTAACTAAGTACTTACTATTCACACCTACTTTACAAATTACTATTCACCACTCACTTCTTACACACAGACTCATCACTGACTTGGGCGTCGGAGTACCTTTAGGCTGGTACCACACCGGTGCTTACCTCTGACCAACCTACTGGTTGCCTTATTTTGCAGGTCTGTCCAAGGCCAAGTGGCCGAGTAGCATTCGCTTCCTAAGTTGTCATGTTTTGTTCATCAACAAACGACTTTGTCTTAGTTCGATTTATTTGTATAAATCATATGCACCATGAATCATAAATGCATACTATTACGTCTAAGAAGACAATAACTTAAAAAAAGTTCATAAGATTTACTATCATTGCAAACATTCATAAATGATAAAAAAATAAGTAGGACAATATAAATTAAATACAGAACATTTTGAAAATATGAAGTAAATACATTTTTCGAATATGTGTAGTTAACAAGAGTCAGCAAAGAATAGTTACAAATTTGAAATTTTAAATGTATGTATAGTAAATTAGTGTAGTATCATATATATTTTTTAAATACATCAAAATTTAATAGAAGATTCCTTCTATTCGAGCCTTTCGGTTTCTCATTATGCATCGAGAAGTAGAAAGAATTACAACCCCTATTCCGCATAAAATTCTAGGAATTGTTGAGGGAAAAATAAAAAATTATGAATTATAGAGAAAAATATAAAAATTTATTATTTCTATGATAACTAATACCTAATTATTATGTATTATATTATATATCTAACTAATACCTAATTATTATGTATTATATATCTAAATAAAAGAAATTAAAAATTTTGGAGTTGGGGCCTTGGCCCCCACTAGCACCCCCTAGCTTGCCGCTGCCGATATTTAACCTTCTCGAACCACATCCAAATGGGCTAGCCGAACAAAGGTTTGTTTGATAACTTCTAAATGTGCACAAATTCAACAAATCGATGTGGGAAAACCAATATGATGGTTTGAGCTTTTGTTTTGTCAGAAGGTACTTTGGGCTTTTGTAAAGACTTTTCATGCTTATTAGATATTTATTTGGGTCATCTTCATCTTTAGGTTAGGTATTTAAATTTTGTTCATATGTTTTATTGGGTTCATTTGTGTTGAGACCATATTAGACCACACTCATTGAGTGGTATGCCTAAAGCCTAAGCACCAAATATGGGCCAAACCCACACAACCCCAGCAACCTTAACAAGGGGTTAAATAAGAAACGGCATGTGGAAGCATCCTCACCATTATCTACATGCCACGTGTCAGGACCACAAACAATGTGCATTTATCCCGCATCAAAACTAGCAACAAAGACAATCTTAGCCACCCATACAAAAGAGGTGCACATTTCCCAACAAGGTAACTAATCAATTCAAAATTTACTATTTATTTTGTTAGAATTACTATTTACTCACTCTTCCTCAAACAACCTACTGACTTGACTATCAGAGAATCTTAGGCTAGCACCACAACGGTGCTCATCCCTAACGGAAATCCCCTACTCTTCCTAAGTTCACAAGTGCTGATGAAGATCAAGGACACAGTAATTGACAAGACCTGTCCCCGAAGGACTTTGATAACCATGCCCGGTCCTGCTCCCGTCTGACAAGTCAGCTAAAGTTACGAATTTACCATCAGCACTTGCCAAATAAGGGATAACCGCGCTTGTCCCTACTCATGCCTCCACCTCCCGATCAGCCTTGATCATCGCGCCACGACCTGGTGGGTCAATAAAACAGAAAAGGTGTGATTGGACAAAACAAACTTTTGATAATTACATTTACAAAAATCAAGTTTATACCCTCCAGTTTCACAAACATGCATGCATATCATAAAACATGAGTAATAGCGTGAAATAAATCAAGTATGAACAGTGGACCGATAAAATCAAAACATGTTTTCCCATGGTCCACATTTGCTCTAAAACTCATGTTCATCAAATCAATTCATCATATAAAGTATCTGGACACAAATATCAATAAATCACAAATATCACCAATCCTCAATATCCAATCTCAATATCCAAGTAATTGTCACGATATCAATGCAACGCGTGCAAGCTTAGGAGTCTCACGTCCGAGTACATCCCCAGGATCTACGACGTCTGGGGTGATATCATCTCCAGGATCTACGACGTTTGGAGGATATCATCATAATCTCACACCCTTGAGATTGAGCCACCCTTGGAGCTACTCATCTCCAGGAAATGGATCGTGACTACTCCAGGATCTACGACGTCTGGAGGAGACTATCAAATCACAGAGGATGGTATATGTGGAGCAGTCACCAAATCCAGTAATCTCATTTGAAAACCATTTATGTCTCAAATCATATCAAAAACATTTCAACAGGGCATATGCCCGAAACATAGCTTTCACAAAGAAAGTTCCACAAATCCATCATAAAATAGTATCCAGAACTCACTTTATAAATCAAAATCATCAATTTAATCATATTCACATGTGACTCCAAATCCGAGTCAAAATCACTATCCAATTGGGTCTCAAGCCCAAAATATCATTTTCATGCAAATCCGTGTAATCGTAACCTCAGTTGCCATTTTCATAAATCCATAAAATATATCCATAAAGCATTACAAATCCATCAAAACAATCCCTGACTCATAATTCGAGTAAAAAACAATCTCAAATCCCGGGCCTTCGCCCAAAATAGCAATTTCACAGTTTTCTCGAAAATCGTGCCCAAAACAATATAAAACAATATAATATTCCCAAAATCTAGAAATCATCATATCGAAACATTAATCATGCCAAATCATTTCAAATCATATAGTAAAGCATTTAAAACAAATATGCATGCATTATGGTTGAAAACGAAAGTCCACTCATACACCGTCCATATCTCTCGCTTTTCGAGCTACACGTTTTTTCGTAAATTTTGGAAGTCACCATTCCTGTCCAAAATCATTATCAAGGGTCACTAACACTTCAATATACCTCATATAATTTTCCCCAATTTTTCTGGGATTTAAATACGTATTTTACACGTATACGAAAACTTCGGATAAACTGAACACTATTGAAACGATATCCAATTTCCTCAAAACCAGTGCCGAAATGTTCATCATATCAAAAGGAGTAAGTTTCATGTTGAACTCACCTCGAGATTCAGTCTCACGCACCCCCACGCGCCACCGTGAGTGGCTGCGCGTGAAGCCCACACACTAGCTACAGTTACTGTCCTCGCCCGTTTCTCTGTTAAACGGGGTCCTGCAACCCGCGAGATGTCCCAATTGAATCTCCCTCAATCCTGCTTTAATTCCTTCAATTGAACTGTCCATTAGATTCGAAACTAGGTTAATTCCAAGTCTGTAGCATTAATTTCAACAATAATATCTTATATTAATCCAAATCAAAACTCGAAATTCCCATTGAAAGTTCATCTTACAATTCCTTCAATTCCCATTGATTTCTTAAAGGTAATCAATCAGAGACCTTCGCAGGACCCTTCTAAACATTTTCCCAATCTCAATTTCATCCTTTCTTACCTCAAATTGCACGACTCAACCTTCAATTTCCCGTTTGTCCATCTGGTTTGTTCTAGGCCAAACGACACCAATTTTCTTCATTCTTGATTGGGTTCGACTCGCCTTGAGCTGAGGAGGCTTAATTCAAGGCCAATTTCAATGTTTATGGCTCAGAGTTTCAAATTCGATTTTTGATCTAGTCGAAAGTTCGAAGGGTTTGAGCTCGGGTTCTGGGTTTTCTTTCACAATTTCCCTCCCCTTTCCTCTCAATCTTTCTCGTTTCTCTTCCTTCAATCCTCTTATCTTTCTATCCCTCTCAGAACTCGATTAGAAAGGAAGATTGGATGAGTGGGTTTGCTGCTCTGTTCTTCCTTCGCAATTTCACACATACATGTACATATACGTACTCAAATCCAACATCATCATATACTTGCCACTAATCTCAATTATAAAGTGACAGATGCCACTAAATCGACTGAATGAGTCACGATCAGGCTGAATCAGCCATTAATTTGCCCAATTCCCATTTTGCCCCTGCCATAACAAATTACCAAAATGCCCTTCATGTATCTAGACTCGTAACTTTGTCATCCGAAATCCGATTGACGCATGCCGCTTGTCTACAGATTCAGCGTCTCGAGACCTATCTAACTGTACTTACGGGAAGTCCAAACATGGTCCTGGTTAAAAAGTCAACTTTCGACCCTTATAACCAGGGGCAAAATCGTCATTTCTTTCAAATTTTCCAAATTTTCCTTTTTCGAATTTCTGGGTCGTTATAGTAATTGGAGAACATTTTGTGCTACAACAATTTGCATCCCCAATGTGTTACTATCCCTAATTTTTATTTACGAAAATAAGTATCAAAGACTAGAGAATATAGCTCTTTAAGATTAAAGGTGGGCATAAATCCTTTGAAATTGAAAATTTATATTCAAACTGTTATTAGCACTCTGATTTGGATTGGACAAGATGAAAGTCAAATGTTAAAAAATCTAAATCGTTTTGTTAGTGGTTGATCCTAAAATTGACCGAACGATATACGGTCTTACTTGCTGCTAGTACGGTTCTTATCTAATTATTTGGCGACCTACAAGACAATAAGAAGAGAACTTGATACTGATGCAAGACCGGCCTAACAGACTTCAATGCTTAAATCATTAAGCGAAAGAGAGATCTAACATGAATTAGACAATATAAATGCAAAAAGTGTGTTGAGTTAAATTACCTTTGTGGGGGAGGGGGAGCGGGGGATGTTTGATTTATATTTATTGTGGTAATTAATGTGGTGGTACTCAGTACTTGTAATAAATAAATAAAGTTTGAACAAGTACTTTTAATAAATAAAGTTTGAATTTTCCAACACTTGATTAATGTTGCAATGCTTCCATGTATGTTACTCATTTGTAATAGGTGCCGACCAGATTTTTGTGAGTGATACGATTTACCATGGGTTGCTTGGTCAGTCATTGATTGCTCAACTTGAATGGGATATAACGTCGGTCATGATGATGCCTTTTGGTAACTGACTAATGTGGTTGCCAACTGACCATGACTTGTGAATATGACTAACATATCTTGCCGATTAAAGATAAAATGTGCCTACGAACCATAACGTGTAAATATGACTAGTATGTCCTGCCGATTTATCCAGACTTGCAAATTAAGATATTACAAAAATTTTCCATTTCATAGAAATGGTAAATCTGACCAACTAAGCTTGATTGTCTACAATAGTTGTGCTAGGTCTAGATAATAAGATGGACTATCAGGCTACACTTGTGGTAAAGTCTCAAGTGGTCAAGTGTCACGACCCAATCGACTCCAACAGGATATTGTCTGCTTTGGGTCCAGCCCTGACAGTTTTGTTCTCGGAAGCTCACGTGTAACATCATAGTGGGTCACTCATCTTGGGAATGCACCAGCCCCTACTCGCTTAACTTTGGAGTTCCCTAAGAATCCAAAGCCAATGAGCTCCCAAAAAACCTCTTGTTGGATAGATGTGAGCCCACATATATAAGGCGTATCCCCTAGATCCCCCTAGGCGATGTGGGATTGCTAGCCATGCCTCCAAGGCACGGGTCCTCATAATCCACCCCCCTTGGGGCCCAGCATCCTCGCTGGCACGCTCAATTCCAGCTGGGGTTGGGCTCTGATTCCAAATTGTCATAACCCGACCTACTCCAACATGATATTGTTTTCTTTTGGCCCAGCCTTCACGGTTTTATTCTCAGTAGTTTGCGTGGAACTTCCCAGTGGGTCACCCATCTTGGAATTGCACCAATGCCTACTCGCTTAACTTTGGAGTTCTCTAAGAATCTAAAGTCAATGAGCTCCCAAAAGGTCTCATGTTGGATAGATGTGCGCCCACACATATAAGGCATATCCCCCAGATCCCCTCGGGGCCTCACATCAGGATTCCATGGATATGGTAAAAGCATGCCACTTAGGTACAACAATCCTTTATGACTTAATACGGTCCTTCCCATTTTGATGATAGCGTTCTGTCTACTCAGTCCTTATTTGCAAGACTGATTTTTTGCAGGACGCAATCTCATGTTTTGAAACTTCAAGCTTTGATTCTAGAGTCATAGCACTATGTAATTCTTTTCTTATAGGCCATGTTTCTCAAGTATCCTTGCTCATAGTGCTCTTCCAGAAGGACTAGATTGAGGGTGAGTAGTTTGTTGTTCTCATCAGGGTCATAGAAGATCACTCAATAGGAAGTTTTTCCTCATTGCCAAATGCAATAGTGAATGATTTTCCCTTAATGGATGTTATATAGGATGTTTGGTAGGACCAGAGGATGTCCAATAGGATGTCTGACCATTTTCCTATTTGAGTCCTCATCTAAATGAGTTTTGAGATTATAATTGATTATCCTCCACTTGGCGATTCGATTGTGGGTAAACAATAAAAGCGAAGCATAGAGTGATCTTGCATACTTCGTAGAAAGATTAGAAGTGAGCACAGTTGAACTGTTTCTGTTGTCTTTCCAATTGTGTGTAGTATGCCAAAGCAGCAAATGATGTTTTGGTAGACGAAACTTTCATTTTGAGCAATGGTGATTATGGCAAGTGATCTTGTTTCTTCCAACTCAAAGAGATCGTTGATAGCTACGATAACATGTTCTACTCCTCTTTTGCATTGTGGCCTTAGGCCAATAAGGTCTAGTCCCTATTGGTGTGAGCTTTTTTATAGGCATGTGTTATATGTCATACCTTTGACATTAGTCACATTGCTAGGTGAGGGCATTGTTGGCTCGTAGCAGCCTTGTTTGAAAGATTTATGTGCATGGGACTTAGGCCCCAAATGGTTGCCACATATGCCTTTGCGAATATCTGTTTTGCCTTTGTCCATCAGTTTGCATTTGAAGAGGAAAATATCAAAGCCATGCTTACAAAGGTGGACATAAACGTGTGAGCCTTGGTGCTTGATGTGCTTGGCTTCATTCTTGTCTTTCATTAGCTCTTCGCCTTTGGGAAACTTGATGATTGGGTCCATCAAGGTTGGATTAATGCTAATGGTGTTTATTTTGTCGCTCTAGGGTGCTTGATATCTCTAGTAGCTCTACTGGGGAACTTTGACTAATCATGTAGCCAATGGATAGGGCTAGGCTTCCTAGAACGCTGCTCTCTATTCTTGTGATATTTTTAATCTCATATCTTGAAAGTCTTATAGAAGCATCTTTATTTTGTTAAGATAAAGGGCCATGAATGTGTGTTCGGCCTCAAAGTCGTTCTTAGTACAAGCTAGGAGTTGTTGAAGATCTTGACTTGTCTTACTTCTATGTTCTTCGAGAGGTGAAGACTAGTGAGAAATGCTTCATATTCTGCCTCATTTTTTGAAGCTAAAGTGGAGAGCATATTCAGGCTTTGCTTGGTTTGATGTGGTTGGCACGAGTTCTGCTTTAGAGACAATATGGCATGTTGATCTAGTAATTTAGGGGATCCATATTGGTTTTGACTTATTAGTTGGAGATGTGATGCTTTCCGTTTTGGGTTTTGCAGCTAGTTTCTTGTTAATCTTATTTGTCTCTTTCGTCATGTACTAGGACGTACTTAAGTGAACTCTGAGAGGGCGACTTCCTAGCCTTTCTCTGATGGTCTTAGGGCGTAATGGATGTTGAGTTCACTAAGTTTGATTGTCATTTCATTAGTCTCCTAGAAGTGTCCTGTCTAAGTGGTTTGTTGGTAAAGACCAAGATGGGGTGAGCTTGGAAGCAAAGCCTAAGCCATCTTGTCGTGATGACTAGGGCGAGGATGAGTTTTTCTAGATCACAATATCTGGTCTTTGCATCCTAGTTCTCTACTCCTTCCATCTTCTTGATTAGAGCGAAGCCATGGCTGAAGTAGAGATTGAGTTGGTATCCCGTGTCTGGTCTAGCCAGTAGGGGTGCCTTGCCCATTCACTCCTTCAAATTTTTGAATGCCTTCTAGCATACAGCGATCCACTTAATGTTTTTGTTTAATTTCTTTGAGAGCTTTGAAGAATGATAGGCATTTGTCGACGGCTTTGAATATGAATCTAGTGAGCGTTGCTACTCTTCCTATTAGGGTTTGTATTTCCTTGGTTGTGCGTGGTGACTGCATATCAATGATGGCCTTGATCTTCTCAAGATTTTCTTTTATCCCCCTTTAGTTGACCAAGTAGCCGAGAAACTTTCCAGAGCTGACTCCGAAATTCATTTGGTTGGGTTGAGCTTCATGTGGTATTTTTTGAGTACCTAAAACATCTTGAAGAGATTAGAGATGGGCTCTGTGGCTATTTTTCTCTTTACGAGCATGTTTTCTACATAGAATTTCGTAGTCTTACTAATCTAATTGAGGAACATGAATTTCACCAGGCATTAATATGCCATGCTGGCATTCTTCAGGCCAATAGACATGACGTTGTAGCAGTATACTCCGAAGTTGGTGCAGAAGGTTGGCTGGATTTGGTCATCTGGATGCATGAGAATCTGATTTTAGTCGAAGTATGCATCCATGAAGGTAATGAGCTCTTATCATGCCATTGCATTAGGAGATCGATATTGGGAAGAGGAAAATTTTCTGTTGGGCATGCCCTGTTAATGTCAGGGGAACCAATGCACATTCTATAAGCCCTTGAGTGCCTCTTCACTAATACAACAGTGGAGACGCAAGCAACAAAGATGGTTTTCTGCACAAAGTGGATTGTGCTAAAATTTGTGATCTCTTCTTATATAGTAATTAACGCTTGGCATCATATGTCTTTGTTTTTATGTGATTGGCTTGAAAGAGAGATCCATTGTTAATTGATGGCATATCACATTAGTAGATATCCCCAGCATATCAGCGTAGGACCATGCAAAGACTTCACTGTTTTCTCAAAGGAATTGAATGTGTGCATCTCTAGTCTCCCGCTGAATCCTAATTTTGATCTTAAGCTGTTGGTCTGGGTGCTCGATGCTGAGCTTGATTAACTCGGTCACCTTAACTAGTTTAGGTTTTATCGTGACTAACTCGGTCTCATGAGAAACTTAGTAATGGCGTTACCACCCTATTGAGCTCTTTGTCTACAATTCTAAGCTTATTGAAAGCTTCCATGAAGAGGACATTGACTTAACTTCATGTATCCACAAGGATCCAATCGATGTCAAATTTAGGGATTATTAATCGAATGATCAAGGAGACTTCACTAGGGAAGATTAGGCCTTGCTTTTCCTTTTTTTAAAAAGGTGTTGACTGTTCTAGCTATCTTTTTTACCATTGTTTCCATACTAGATTCAATGTTGAAAACTTGATTTTTGGACTAGATCGGTTGAATGAAGCTCTTTTTTGCTCTGTTAGAGATGTATGTAGAGGAGATCATTGGTTCACCACTAATGGTGTATATCTAGGAATGGTTGGTGACTGGTCGCTCATGTTGCAAGAAT
The DNA here is from genome assembly GCA_032719365.1 of Prinsepia uniflora. Lineage (NCBI taxonomy): Eukaryota > Viridiplantae > Streptophyta > Magnoliopsida > Rosales > Rosaceae > Prinsepia > Prinsepia uniflora. The sequence goes on along the minus strand of CM064871.1, from coordinate 20,355,535 downwards.
TGGCCGATCTTCCCTTCCTAGACTAGGCATTCGACGATGTCTCAAAAGACTACGTATTCATCAATGGTAAGGCCATTATACTTATGATATTGGAAATGTCGGTTTGAAGAAACGGGTGGTCTTGTGTTTACTGGTTTTAGTGTTATTTTATCAATCATGTTTTCGACATTCATAAGAATGTTCTCTAATGAATTGTTAAGGATTATGGAAATTTTGAATTTAAAGATCGGGCCCTCATAGGGTTTGTCATGTGTACGATGGTTGTTGTTCTTCTGTCCTTGCTCTCGATTGTAGTGGGTCTCATTCTTCGTTTTGTAATTGTTGTCGTATGAACCTTTATTCTTCCCTAAATAAGAGTTATTTATGTAGCCTTGATTCTAACCACTGAGGCCGTTCTGAGGCTTTTGATTTTAGTTGCTCTGTCGAGAAGAGTAGACCAAAACAATGTTCTTTTTGGTTTATGCTCGTAGGGCACTGAAATATTTTGATATTTCATGGAATGCTGCTTGTTTCATCAATTTACTGTAGTCGTCCCATTCTTAAGTTAAAGCATGGTATTTGAAGGTGGGTTCCATCAAATCGCTTTGAAGTGTTGTGAAGGATGCCTTATTGTCAGTTTCCTGACATTTTGAATATTCAAGGTTGAACTTGACAGTGTACTTTTGCACGGACTCAGTCTCCTCTTCTCGTAGTGATCCCAGGTCTTCTGTGTTTAACAAGTGATCCTTCTGACTCATTAATTAGTTCAAGAAGACCATGTGGAGCTGATAAAAGAAGTCAATTTTTTTTTGTTCCAGGAAACAGAACCAATTGATGACAACCTCTGTTAGAATGAAGCAGAAGATCAGGCATTGTACCTCATTTGAAAGCTACAGAAGACTGATAATTGTTCATATGTGTTATTGGGTAACCCTATCCAGTGTAATGGGTGATCATGAGGGGTTTGACCTCTATCTCATGTTGAGATTGTAAAATGCGATATGTGAGAGGATCAATGTTGGTCTTAATTTTTATTGAAGACTTGGTCTTGCCCTTGCTAGGCTCCAATTCTTGAACTCGATGTAGGAGTTCTTGAATGACATCATTGACCCTAGCGAGCTTGGTGTTCCGATGCATTCAAAAATGGGACGACGGCCTCCATTCCTCGTACTTCGCCCTGGTCGTTAGGCTATTCATAGTCTTTCGCCGAACATGGCTACAATAGAGTCAGCTACATCATCCAAGAGTTGCGAGTTTGTTCGCAAGACCTGATCTTTTGCTGGTAACATTAGAGCTTCTTACCATTTTGCTCTCATTAGGGCTGACCCTGATAGAGCATAGCCTCCTTGAGACTAGATAGGGAGAGGAAGTTGTTTAGCGACCTTGGGATCATTCAATGGGTATTTTAACAGAGTGAACTCGATGGGAAGTGGTCTCCTATCATGCAATTCGTGAACTTCACAGAAGATCTGTATTCCTAAAAGGCCAGTACCATCGGTCTAGCATATCAACATGCTCTCGGAACGTTCCAGCCGGGGGTGTTCTGAGTAGCATGGTTCTTGCTCGACTTCGCTAGCAAGTGCCCTCTCGGTGGCTACCCGTTGGTCCTTTAGTCCTTCCCGTGTAGATTAGATTTGAGTATGATTACTCTGATATTGGTCACCCCATAGATGATTTCTACTTCGATCATAATGTTGCTTTTCTTGAGTTTACTTACCTCCAATTAGAGTTTTCAATGATTTTGAGCATGGCCTATGAGGTTGAGTCCGATTTGTTTCTGCTTCGCTCTCCGAAGAGAAGAATGTTGTTTAGCTCTCTACCATCTTGTTCTAACGTTATTGTGATCGGTAGGAAGATAAGATGGTGATAAGAGCTAGTGGGAGTACTAACCAGAATTCTCAAAGACAGGGCAAAATGTTTGATCCTAAAATGGACATAATAGAATATGTTCTTACCTGCAATTGGCATGCCTACTCTTCGTCTGCCAAGTGACCTTCGAGATAACAAGAATAGTATTTGACACTGGTGAGGTGCCCAAATAACAAAATCTAATGCTTAAGTTAGTAAGTGAACGGGAGATCTAACATGAGTTAGGTATCATAGAGGCAGAAAGTACGTTAAGTTAAATTACCTTTGGTTGGGTAGGGGTGGTGGGCTGGAGGGAGAGAGGAAAGGGGCCTGACTTGTATTTACAATGGTAATGAATGTGGTGGTTAAAACACAATGGTGTGGGGTTGAAGCCACATGGGGAGATGTTGCCATGTGCCTAGTGGATTCTGGATGATGAGCATGTGATAGTAGGCTTCCTGGTGCTTTAGGGTGTTACTACTATCATTAGTCATAGGTGCTGACCAGAAGTGACAATCTTGAGTGCCGATTGTTATGGTCGTGGACCCTTATGGGTTTCCTTTGGGGTGAATTTGTTAAGGGCTGACCAGTGGGCGGCTGATTGTGGTTAACCTAGTCGAGTGTCATGGTATGTCGACAGGCTGTTGTGTTGCTAGTCTTCCTTTGTGTGGTCAGTCGATATGGTATCAGCAGTTAGAAATGGGTAGGTTTTGGATTTTTTTTTTTTAAAGCTGTTGGAATACAAACTGAACCGTAAAAGCTCTTATTTATTTATTTTATTATTGTTCCCCTTTTTTCTACCGGATGGAGGTTGACGAAGGGATTTTGTTCCTTCGTTAAGTGCATAGGCATGCCCTTACTAGGCCGCAAATTAGCTTGAAAGGAATGTGATTGGTATTAAGTGTTGGGTGGAATGTGATTGTGATTAAGTATGGGTTGCGTCCGTGAATTTAACTTCTTATCAAGTGATTGTATAGCCTTACCTAGGTTCTTTCACTACATAGGAGTTGGCGATTTAAATGATCAATCAAATAAGATGAAATTTGTTAAAAAAAAAAGGTTAGATAAGAAACTGAAAAGAGTTGAGAGTGAATACAATAAAACGTAATTATGACAAGTTTTCAAATTAGCTTCAGTTGCATAAATCTTGGATGCAATGAATGATACTTGATTTGATATCATTTTCGTGTTAATCTTTACCAAATTGATTTCTGATTGACATGATTTTTTACCATTTATGAATTTCAAACATAAACTGATGTTTGACCTAATCATGATCTTTTTCCTTGCTGGGATTTCACCATAGGAGGAAAATCTTCCACAACTACCCAATTACCTACCCATTTGATATTTGGTCATAATGAAATCATTTTTAATGTTGGGCTCAACTTGTTATTTTGGACTTGTAGCCGTATTTTCGCCTTAAACTTATTTTGGGCCCAAAAACTAGCCCATTCAGGTCTTGGATTTTGATGAGGTCAAATTACGACATGGCTCAGTCAATTATTCATTATTTAATATTTTTCACCCAATGATACATTAATGGAATTGTTCATCACATATCCTACCTCAGTTAATTCTTAACTATTTTGTGTTATTTTCGAATTTAAATTATATTTATAAATAATCAGCCATATTCAAAGTTTAAAATATAGAAAAATTTAGTTCATTAACGTGTATAATTGAAATCTTCATATGAATAATGAAATGTGGATGTGAGTAAATGAAATCTTATTGAGAATGGTAGAATTTTAGAAAATAAATATGTTTTGGAGGAGTCTTTTTAATCAACAAATTAAATGAAAATTTTATGCATAAACCATGAAAATTGATCTAAACCAAGTCGTTAATAATAGTTTGAATTTGAACTGTTTCAAATTTACTTTTTTTCAAAATCCAAACGGTATTGAACCGTTACGAGTTTAATAGTTTGAATTTGGACTTGGGGGTGATACTCACATCGATTCAAGTTGTGCCCACTCCTACTTAAGATAAGCATTACTAATAAATTAAAGCATCATGCCTACTTGAACTCATTCGGAAGTGATCAAGCCCAATATTCTTGAATGGATGCTCCATGTCCAATCTTCGTTAACTAGTCAGCAATAAAGTTTACTTGTCTAGTTTGTTTCTCTAAAGATATGCTTGTACATGCTGAATTTTTTTAAGAAGGATCTTTACATTGCGCACAATAGTTTTTATTCTCCAAGAAGGGCGAGATGAATTGTTGACACTACTATCCCTAATTGTAATTCCCGTGTGTTTGTCATATCCATGTCAAAGTATTTGGAAATATTTTGTAAATGTATATCTTATGGTGTTCCATGTCTTGAGGAAATTTTTTAGTTGAGGAAATATTTCAAATTTTTTAGAAACCTCAAATTTAACTCGGTAGGGTTAAGGTTAGGTTTCGAGTTTTGAAAATAGCAGCGTAGTGGATAGTGTTTGGCACTAGTTATGCATTTTTTTCCGTTGTTTCACTTCTTTCACACAAAGGTTTTCTTGCTAGTACTATTTATGGATTTGTATATGACTGGTGTGGAGGAGATGGTTTCTTCCATTGATCATCTCTTGCGATCACAGATGAGGAGAATGCAGAAACTGTTCAATTAGAGGATTTGGAACCTTTGTTTGCTGGTTAGTGTTTTCTTGTTGGCAGATTAATTGCTCATGCCAAAACCTTACAACGAGGAAGTATTAGGTGGGACGATGAAGCAAATCAAAATTTGTGGGTTGTAGTATTCATCGCCTACATGGAGGGCTCTGATTGTATCTTGTTTTCCTTCAAATTGAACTTGAAAGATGTAAGTTTTGAGAAGGGCTCTTGGAATTTTAATGGGGCGATTTGGCCTTCAACCACGCAGATGGCAGAATTGATCATGCTATGGTGCCTTTGGGTTCTCATTAGGTTTGGATCCGCGTGCATCTTATCCCTCCATTATTTCTAATAGAAGTTATGGCAGAATTAATTGATAATCATATTGGCTCTTTTGTTATGACTGACAAGGAAATGAACGGTGACTCTATGGGCAACTTTTTCAGAGTCAGAACTAATCACAAGTTGAGCGATCCCTTAAAACGATGGATTACATTGAGACTGAATAAGGATGCTCTTCCAAGTCAATACAAGCTTGAATATGAGAAAATCCCACAGTTTTATTTGCATCGTGGGCATATACCCCACACTTAACAGGACTATCATAATACTTTGCACGGAGAGGAGGCATTGTTCAATTTTTGCAGATGGAAGACAACCACCAAAGATGTGTAATGTATAAACCCCCAAGAACCCACTCCTGGGAAAGGTGTTTGGTATGGAGACCTTAACAAATGAAAGTTGGATACATAAGTCCAAGGTCATGCCTTCCCAAGGAACCACAAGATCATTCACGCATGTGTTTACTAGAGGGGGCCTTAGCTTGGGTGTGGATGTAGGCACTGTTATGTAGGTGGATAACTGTTGAAGTTCATCACTCAACACGCAGCGGATTCTTCAACAACAAGTAAGTCTCCAAACTCTATCCTCCTAATTGAATTTCTTGTGAATCAGGACTAGCCTGTGACTAATTGTGTTTTAGGATAGTTTCTATTTGATTTGTGATAATGAAAATTGGAAATCGATGATGATTGGGCATAGAAAATTCACTCAGCTTGGTTATTACACACCAGCTGTAAGACCCGTGTCCTGGAGGGAACGATGAACGATCCCACCTTCCTGGGAAGGGGGGAATGATGGTGTGCCTTAAAGGTGTAGGCACACACCTATCTAGCACGAGGCATTTTGGGTGCTCAGTGGCTTTAGGTTCGGTTGGAACTCCAAAGTTAAGCAAATTGATATTGGTGCAATTCCATAATGGGTGACCTCCTGGAAAGTTGCACCGTGAGCTCCCAAAAACAAAACCATGAGGTCAAGGAGGCCTAAAGCGGACAATATCATGCTAGAATAGGGTCCTGATCGAGGAGGGTCAGGTCCTAACAAAATGGTATCAGAGCTAGACTCCGAACGGGAAGTGTGCCAGGGAGGACGCTAGGCCCTAATAGGGGTGGATTGTAAGACCCGTGTCCTTGAGGGAATGGTGAATGATCTCACATTCCTGCGAGGGAGGAATGGTCTGGGAGGGGAATGGTGGTGTGCCTTAAAGGTGTAGGCACACACCTATCTAGCACGAGGCGTTTTGGGAGCTCAGTGGCTTTGGGTTCGGTTGGAACTCCAAAGTTAAGCGTGTTGAGGTTGGTGCAATTCCATGAAAGGTGACCCCCTGGGAAGTTGCACCGTGAGCTCCCGAAAACAAAACCATGAGGACGAAGAGGCCCAAAGCGAACAATATCGTGCTAGAGTCTGGTCCTGACCAAGGAGGGTCGGGTCCTGACACCAGCTGTGACATGACCCAACCCCAATCCCTCGGGATTAAGGACTAAGTTATGCTCCCGTCTAGCTCACGTGCGACACGAAGGCTAAACACTCGTTCAACCCCCGTGGAACACGCAAGCTAGACAAGTGATACCTAGGTCAACGTACCAAAAACCAACTTGAGTTAACTAGAGTTCGCAGTCATACTGTGGATCGCGTGTGTGATGTCTCCGTCTCTCTCACAATAGCCCGCACTGCATCAACCTGTAGGGTATCAAAAACATAAAAAGAGTGTGAGTGGATAAAATAAAGAATAAGCTCAACAAACATTTACAAGAAAAGACATGTATAGCCTCCATGTAAAACCAATGCATGCATCCGAAAACCATTTTTTAAACCATTTCATTTCCAAAATAATAGAATCGTTTACGAAAAGCCAGAAATCATTTCCTTGTCTCAAGTCCGTTTCTCAAATTCAGGGCCTCAGCCCAAAATCATAAATCAACATCAAAGTACGGGAACCCAGCCCCAACAATCCACAAATCCAAATTATCCAGGTCATTGCCCAAAACATCTGGAAACCACATATCCAAAACATTCAGGCCATTGCCCAAAACATCTGAAAACCAGTGAAAAATCAATCGAAAATCAAGTCAATCAATCTGCTAGATCTCAAGCACCGAGTCTTTAAACTCAAAACACATGTGCATCATGCCTTCCCGGGATATCAACGAGTCTTTAAACTGAAAAAAATTTAAACTCAAAACCACATATCGGGCCTTCCAACGAGTCTTTAAACTCAAAACAACAAATCATGCCGTCCCGGAATATCAACAAGTCTTTAAACTCAAAACACAATCAACACGCCTCGGGGGATATTATCAATCAAGGGCCCTCCCCCGTCATCAATCAACCGGGTTTTTAAACCCAAAACCAGATCCAACAATAACAATCGGGTCTTTAAACCCAAAGCCAATAACAACAAGTCTTTAAACCCAAAACCAATAGGAAATCAATAGCAACGGGTCTTTAAACTCAAAACCAATAGAAAATCAATAGCAACGGGTCTTTAAACCCAAAACCAAGTGGAAATCATAAGAACATCCAGAAATCCATTGAAATCCAAATTCCAAAACATAATCCGGAATCAACAGTTGAAATCCCGATTTCAAATCCAAAAATCCCTTTAAAACCGAAATCACGTTTATCGAAACCCCTTTTATGAACTGTGCCTCAAGCCCGAAATCCTTTCCTAAAATTCATTTATCAATTCGTAAAATCAAGTCATAGTTCAAATCCAAAATCAAATCATCAAAATCATGATCAAATCACAACATAAATCGTAAACTCGTAAAATTACACGACCTACCTCCAATCCCCCAGGATTAAGGGATACGCCATGCTCCCGTCTAATTTACGTGGGACATGAAGGTTAAATCGACGTCCAACCTCCATGTAACACGTAAGTCGGACAAGGGATTCCCAGGCGAACAGTCCAAAAACATCCGGACATCCCAGGGTGCACAGAACCTACTGTAGATCGCGTGTGTGATGTCTATGTCTCTCTGACAACAGCCCGCACCGCATCAAACCTGGAGGGTATCGAAAAACACAAAAGACTGTGAGTGGACAAAAATAAAGGATAACTATAGAAAACAGTTTATAAGAAAGACATTTATACCCTCCATTAAAAACCAATGCATGCATATCAAATTCAAGTCATGAAACCATTTTTTTTTTTTGAGTGAAATAAAACCGTTTATGAAATCCAAACCCATTTCCTTTTCTCAAATCCCGGGCCTTAGCCCAAAACATCAAAATCCATATCGTCCGGGACATAGTCCAAAACCATCGGAAAACCATTATTTCACGCTATCATTGAAATCCAAAACACATTTGAAAGCCATTTAAAATCCATTGCAATCAATCGAACCTGCTGGATCTATCTGAGTCTTTAAACTCAATCCAAGCCTCAATATAATCATAGTCTTTAAACTTCTGAGTCTTTAAACTCTCAAGTCTTTAAACTCTCGAGTCTTTAAACTCAATAGGCCTACAGGGGAAATCACAATATCCGAGTCTTTAAACTCAGTCCGGGTCTTTAAACCCAATCTGGGCCCGCTCCCGTCACATATCATATCTGGGTCTTTAAATCCAATAACCAGATCCAGCAAATCCAATCCAAAAACCATTTTAAAACCATTTTCAAATCCATGTCGAATTCGAAATCATCATCCCGAATCCAAATCCAGAATCTGGAAATCATATCCATAATCCATTTCCAAATCCGAATTTGAAACCATCATTCTGTAAGCTAGCTTCCGGAACAATCATTCCGAACCCAAATCCAGAAATCCACTTTCAAGTTCCAAAACCGAATCATTTTTCCGAAATCCGATTCCAAAATCCGAAATCACAGTTATCGAAATCCCTTTTATGAACTTGGCTTCAAACCCGACATCACTTTTCCAAAATCAAATCATATTTCAAATCCCAAAATCAAATCATCAAAACCATAGTCAAATCACAACATAAATCGTAATCTCGTAAAACGTACAGAAACGTAAATATCTCGAAATACGTGCAAAACCGTAAATCATCAATATCATAATCATAAACATAGAAATCACGTATAGAAAACGTATAAAAATATTTATGCATGCATCATAAGTTAGAAAGTAAAGTCCACTCACAGACCATTAGCGTTGCCGCCTTGATACACGTGCAATTACGCTTTCCCGGCTAATCCACTATCACCGGCTATCCCGAACTTATCCAAATCCCATAATAAGGTCACTAATTACTTCATAAAGGTTATACTAAAGTCCCATATTTTTTCTGAATTTTTAACTATTTTTAAATGAGCCCTAAAACCTTCGGACATCCAGAAACCTGTCGAGACGATGTCTAATCGACTCGAAACCAGTGCCAAAATGTTCGTTACATTGAATACTTTAAAAGCCGTGTTGGAGCCTTCCTCAAAATCTGTGCCACGAGCCGACAAACGCCGCCCAAAGGGGCTGCGCATGGGCCTCACGCGCCAGGCATTATGCTCGTCTTCAACCTCGCTTCGACCCGATCTAGATCGGTCTGGTTCAGTCTGAACCGACGATCACGGTTCTTCCTTGTTTTTCCATTTTTTCTATCCTCTTTGTCCCAATAGTTTCGTCCTAACCTAACCAATTGATCTAGCTATTGAAAACATGAAAAACAAGGCAGGGAAGTACCTCTTCGATCGACCAACATTCCTTCGATTTTTCTCTTCTCTGTTTCCATGTTCCCGGCCAGCTCTGTCCCTAATTCCAAGTCCCTTAGCTTCTTTTTGGCATTCAAAACCGCATACAAAGAACCATTTTGATCGTCAAGCATCACAAGCAAAGTTTCCATTTTCAACTTTAAAAGAGATGTTTAGTAGGAACTGTACTTACCAGTCATCTCTGGCCTTGCGAACAGGCTCAATCCGTTCCTTATAACCTCAAACACACCACCTAGTGAACCAAATTGATCCTTAGTCCTTAAATCCAACTTCCCCATGTTCAAAGACAAACATGAGACTTCACCGGTTTTATCTTCTACCACCGCCGTCCTCCGTCGTCGTGCCTCGCCGTGGCCACCAGTCGTCTCAGCACAGCCTCCCTTCCATCTTTCCTTCACACCACACCTACATCTAATCAGGTTTGAGAGGGTTGGGTTCTCACGATCATCTCTGTCTCTGTTTTCCTCTCCCTCGCAGAATAGTCACCAAACACACACACACACATCACGATTTCATTATTTAAAATCAGGGAGAGGCGGTTTCCAAGGTTCCATACCCTTCCAGACAGAGGACAAGTGTCCCAATACGAGTGGCACAATTCTCCAAACCAGCCACATGTCCAATTATAACAGGGTACAGCAAAAAGACCAAATTGTCGCTGCCCTTGCACAATTACCATTTTACCCTTGGCCTATTTAGATAAAGATTCGAACCATTCGAAGTCCGATGACAGCGTGCCCCCTGTTGTTGTACTCGGGGGATCGAGACCTAAGTAACGGTCCTCAAAATACGTGGAAACTACATGTCGGGTAAAAAGTCAGCAAATTGCCCCCTTTTAACCAAATTACCAAAATACCCTCGAACTTTCGAACATCATAACTTCGTCTTCGGATGTCGGAATCGGACGTGCCACCTGTCTATGAACTCGTTACGTCACGAACTATATCACAATCATCGGTCAACGTCCATTTGACCTCCCAAAGAAAAGTTAACCTTTTTACCCATTCTAGAGGCAAAACCGTCATTTCGCACCGTCCGTTTGAAATCACCCAACTAATCACCGATTACCATCACTAATTTCTCATTAAGCACTAATCTAATCCTAATTTCTGAGACGGGTCGTTACATAAAACGTGCAATTACGTGATTATCTCAAAATGCGTGCAAAATGTAAATCATAAATATCACAAACATAAACAAGGAAATCACATATAGTAATCATAGAAAAAATTTATGCATGCATCATGAGTTAGAAAGGAAAGTCCACTCACAGACCATACACGTTGTTGTCTCGATATGCGTGCAATTATGCTTTCCCAGCTAATCCACTATCACCGGCTTTCCCGAACCTGTCCAAAACCCATAATAACATCACTAACTACATCATTAAGCTTCTACTAAAGCCCCATAATTGTTTTGAATTTTTAACTATTTTTAAATGAGCCCTAAAACCTTCGAACATCCCGAAACATATCGAAACGATATCCGATCGACTCGAAACCTGTCCCAAAATGTTCGCTACATCGAATACTTTAAAAGTCATGTTGAAACCTTGCTCAAAAGACCTGCCATGTGCCCACACGCGCCGCCCAAAGGGGATGCGAGTGGGCCTCACGCGCTGGCACTATTCATCATCATCAACCTCCAGCTAGACCGTCTAGAGCGGTCCGATCCTACTGAACCGACGAGGGCAGTTTTCGTCCATTTTTCAACCATTTTCACTCCTCTTTCCACCCTGAGGTTCGTCCCTATGCTTAGGATTAATTGGACTAATTAAAACACGAAAAGAAACCTTGTTTCTTACCTCCCAAATTCGAAGAAGAAAACCAGAAACTGCCTTCTCAGTTTCTGGCCACCGCGAGCTCCTCTGGCCACGGGTTCGTGTTCCTAGGCTCACTAGCAACCTTCAGAAACTAGAATGAGTATCATAAGCACTCATTATCTCACCAAAACGTGCATCTTCACTTTTGAACAAAATCAGGAAAAACAGGACCGTGCACGTCTTACCTGCCCTCTGTCCTCCGACGTGGTTTCCGTCGTCATCATCTCACCTCTTTCTCACTTTTTCATTCAGAACACAGGAGCAAAGACTCATATTTGTGGGTGATTGGATAGAAGCCGTGTACCGTTGCTCTGTTTCACGGGTTCAGGTCCACTGTCCGTGACGGCTCAACACAGTGGCACCACCCTCCTCCTCCTCTCTAGTCTCTCTATTTCCCACATCTCTCACACTACGATCATACCACAGTTCACTCTGGTTTTCACCCAGTCACACACACACAACTAGCATTGAGCTCTCTCTCGACTAAAACTGAATGCACGACTAACACACCATTCTGCCCTGTTTGTAATCCATCAAACTTGGAGGGAATGGGCTAGAACCAACCAGAAGAAGGACAGATGTCCCCAGCTCTCTGCCCTCGACTGAAAATATCCAACCCATCAAGACAGATGTTCTTATCCCACTAATCACCATTTCAAAATCAGACAAAAGACCAATATAACCTTGGTGCACAAATTACCATTTTGCCCCTCACATATTTAGACTCATAATTGAACCGTCCGAAGTCCAATGACAACGTGCCGCTTGTCGTTGTACTCAGGGGACGGAAGCCTACCTAACGGTCCTAGAAATGCGTGACAAATCCATGTCGTATGAAAAGTCAACAGTTTTGCCCATTTTTAACCAAATTACCAAAATACCCCCGAACTTCCAAACATCATAACTTCTTCCTCGAAGCTCGAAATGTCGTAATCAGACATGCCACTTGTCTATAAACTTGTGACGTCCCGAACAACTTCACGGTCATCGACCAAAGTCTATTTGACCGCCTGAACTAAAAGTCAACGTTTTGCCCATTCTAGGGGCAAAATCGTCATTTTGCATCATCCGTTCGAAAACACCCAACTAATCACCGATTAACTTCATTAAACCTTCATTAATCACTAATCTAATCCCGAACTCCGGGACGGTTTGTTACAAGCTGTTTGATGAAATGCCTTATGAGTAATCCTACACGATCTCACATTCAATCTAAGATTTCACCCTCTTTCTCATTCATAAACTTCATCATACATTCATATTAGTTCATTGTAACTTATATATTGAGAGATTACAAGTTTCACACTCACACTCTCACTCACTGTTACAACTCACACACACACTTCTAATGACTTACACACAGCCACTTATAAGAAGCCACATTTCCTACTAGATTCCTAGAATCTCCTTGAGGCACACGAAACCAATACACACACACACACACACCATATGTCCTTTTCATTCTATTATCCACCTCAGTACAACACTCATAAGTGTGAAAATATCCCTTAGTGAAAATATCTGCAAGTAAAGTCATAGATTCTCCTAAGCTAGAAGCTAGCTTAATTCCAAGTAAAGTCATGAGTCTCCCTTAGTGAAAATATCTGCAAGCTGTACTTCAGTTCTGCAGTACAGGAGTGTGATTTTATCCTCCTGTAAGGCTTCTCGAATGAAATGATACTTCTTGTTTATGTGCTTGGTTTTCTGATGAAAAACAGGGAGTGTCAAACCAGGGAAAATTTGAACCTTTAGCCTAAACTGCTTCCAGAGTACACCAGGATCCAGAGGAGATAAGTGATGTCTCGGTCTCTGCTACAGTCTGCACCGTATTAAACCTGAAGGGCCTACATGAACCCTTGAAAGGTTTTTACGGTTCATGACGGTTTATGCGTGAAACCATATAATTCACAATCCTCCAAATCAACATCATAGAATCATATCTATAAACCATATAAAAAATTTATGCATGCATCACAGTTTAGAAATCAAGGTCCACTCACAGACCGTCCTAAGCTGCCGTCTCGATTCGCGTGCCATACGGCTCTCCTGGGCCAAACACAGTCACCAGGACCTTCAAACCTGTCCAAAGCGTAATAGAGGGTTAATAACTACTTAAATAACCCCTCACTAAAGCCCCGTAATTTTCTGTAATTTTTAACTATTTTTAATCCCGATCCTAAACCTTCGGGCACCCTGAAACCTATCGAAACGATGTTCGATTGACACGAAACTAGTCCCAAAATGTTTGTTACATCGAATAGATGATTTCAAATGTTGGAACCTTCCCTATTGGATTGCTCAAGCACCCTCACACGCCGCCCAAAGGGGCTACGCGTGATAACCTTGCGCCAGGGCACTGTGGATCGTCTTCAACCTCTCCACATGTCCGAACCGGCCACTCCTGTGCATCCGGTCCAGCCGAACCAGCGTGGCCGGTTCAGCCCCTTATCTCCATTATTTTTGGTCCGTTCTCTTCCATTTCGATTCCATTCTTCCTATTTAGTCCCTAGGAGTCTAATGGTATGAAGAAAACGAAGAACAAACCCTAAACCGTCCCGTTCAATTCCTCCCTTCACAGTTCAAGGTTTCCCGATCACTCCCTGGGCTACCTAGCCCTTCACAGCCATCCAAAAAAATCCTATTATCTTCCTTACAACCTAAAAATCCTCATCCAAACACCCAAAACCGTCCATGAAGCCCAAATCGAAATAAAAAGGAAAATGGGCAAAACCGAGCATACCTCCTCTCTCCACCGTGCACTACGGCCCAATCGCCTCCACGTCATCCTCAGATCATCAGTCCAGCCTCTGTCTCCTTCATGGAATAGGTCAGGTGAAGGAAAGGATTAGGTGATGGTTTGAGAGGGAAAGGATGAGATCGGGGTTGGGTTTGGTTTGTATAAAACAAGGCAATGATCGATGCATGTATGGCAGGCAGTGAGCAATGGATGAGTAACACTTGTCACTCATCCATTGGGCCAATTTAAAATATCTGGGGCCCACTTAATGCCAAAAGGTATTCGTCATGCAAAATATGCAATAGTGCCTCGAAACTTCCGTGAACTGTAACTTCTTCGTTGATCGTCTGATTTCGACGTGCCTCCTGTCTATGGATTCGTATAGACCCGATCTACGTAAAGTTCCTCAGCCCTCGGCCATCGGACGTCCCAAGTCAAAAGTCAACTATTTACCCTTTTTAACCAAATTACCCAAGAACTTCCGGACGTCATAACTTCTTCCTCGAACATCGGACTCGGACGTGCCACCTGTCTATGAACTCGTAACGTCCCAAATTACATCACAGTCATCGGCCAAAGTCCATTTGACTGCCAGAATGAAAAGTCAACATTTTGCCCATTCTAGGAGCAAAATCGTCATTTCGCGTCGTCCTTCCGAAAGTATCCCACTAATCACCGATTAACCTTACTAATCCTTGATTAGTCACTAATCTAATCCCAAAATTTGGGATGCGTCGTTACAATCTTCCCTCCTTAATTAATTTCATCCTCGAAATTCCAACTATTCGATGCCACAACCACCTCGTGGAAAGCAATTTCGACCTCGCATCAAATGTACACTTGTACACCCAATAACTAGAACGATACTCGTCTGGAACTAGACGTTCCACCAATACTCATGTCGCATCGACTACATTCGACCACGTCGAATGACAGTAATCCCACGTTCTGAATTGATACCACTTGACAATTCTACCATTTCGCTGACACAAACAACTCGATGGTTTCTTGCTCAATCACTAAACTATCCTAACTTCTGCTCCCACTGGGAGTCATCAGACCTCACTCATTGATCCACGTTGACACATCTCGACAAACTGTCACCACTTGACATTCGTCGATCGAAAACTGACAATAGACTTACTTGTGGCTACACTAACCACCAACTCACTCATCTTGAGTACACATTTACCAACAAAGCACTCGACCTGTGTGTAACTGGACCCATCAGAAATACCATGACCCAGTGCTCGGTATCCAATGTCTAGTTCACGTTCTCGACTAATCCAATGGTATCGGAACTAAGCCGACTACCAACACGCTCACCAATGTACTATTGGTATATCCTATATACCGTCACCAAGCACCACAAGTTTGTCCAGTATCATACCTCGAATAACGTATCGGGTACGTACATCCATCAACCAGCCTAGAACAACAACCTAGGTCGTAGCCAATCACGTTTCAATTCTGGATTCCATCTGTCCAATCCAATATTAGACAGATCAAAAACTCCAATCCATCGTCTATTTCGAGTACCATGGTCATCCGACCAGTAACCAAAATGTCTACTCCTAATCACGTAATCCAATACGTACCAATCTAACTCACGCCCACCAAGGCGTACCAATTCTGAACCTATCAATTACCTCAATACGTTCGACTGAATTCATAAGAAAGCCAATCCCATCATTCACGCGTCTAAAGCTGACCAACTCCGACCTCGTCGGAAACCTACTCGCTCGAGTAATACACCATACGGAATTTACCTCAAAAAGAAGTTCAGTCCCAACATCCTCAACATCAGAATCTTGATCCACCTAGGATCCACACATGCTCACTCAGGTAACTATCCACCTGAAATCTATTCATAGGGTCTTACACCCTCTTTAACCCTTCGTCAATCACATCACTCCTCAACCAATTCCCACATCCGAATAGATCAGTCAACGACGAGACACGCCGAGACTGTGGGTTCTCTCCAATCACCTCGTATCGTTCCTTGGAATTCCACCTACAAAAATAAAGGATGATCCAAGACGATGACATTAAAATTCATCCTACGTGAATACAAACAAACTTGCTGCACTCACCACGCCATGTAACCCAACATCGTCTGCCACCAAGCAGGAAATGAAAAATTTTATTCACCTAACTTCAAAATACTCAACTCCTCCTGATGATCCAAAACAATCGCAGGTTCACCAACCAATACACGATCAACGTACTGGTGACACAACCATCATCTGCAATGGCAGAACCCGAGAAGTCACCCAAAATCACTTCGAAATACCCATTACCAATGCGGAAAACCACTACTCTTCTCGTCACCTCAATCACAACCTCTCCCGATTCCGAAGTTCAAACCATGTCAGAACCAACACACTCGGACATCAACCACGTGTCTGTAACCAGTCTAACTCACTACCAAGTTCGCCCATCGGTTTTTACCGTTTATGCACATCCAAAGGGATGTGGACCATTACTACTCGATCCCCATGTACCAACTACTGTTGGATCCAATCCAGTCCATACCTATCCGTGATCCACTCCAGGACCACAGATAACGAACACATGCCCATCTCGACGGAGTCACATCCCGGTACGTGACTCATCGTCATTACAATCATCAGCACCAGCACCAGTACCAGTTCCAGCACACCCTATGTGAAGTAAACAACCCTGGATCTCCGCTCATACCGAGGGACGACCCCGTACCTCTGCTCGAATTGGAGAAACTCTATCTCCCTCGTACCCAACAACTCTGGGTACAGTCACCCTAACATCTCATACGAGAAAAAGAAACGTTCCTCGAACGTCCCTGATTCCCAACAACCATAACTACAACCACTCTCGATAGTAATGCCTGCCACAGACTCGTGAAGACCTAACCACCAGACATCAATATCGATACTATGCATTCAACGAACTCAATCACCCGTACTAACTACTCTGTATCCCCACTCCGGGATTCCATCGACAAGTACCAAACCCTAGTAACCTGTCCAACCAATCTCTAACCAAACGTAACTCGACTCGACCAATGTCGTCTACCAGGTCGCCCATGACCTTAGCTGCACCAACTATCCTTCACAACTGAAGTAGTACGACTACCAACTAGATCTACCGATAAGTACAAACCCGACTACAGAGTGCAGCCTCATCACTAAAGCAGACATAACATGACCGACTGACGTTCTCGACTCCGAAAAGTCATCAAAGTCAAACCACTTGCCAACTCACCTTTCCGAACCATACTTCATACCTTAGGATTCTACGATCTCACCTAGGGTTCCCCTGAACCCAACTGCAGAAGGCAGTATAATCCACAATCTGATCGATCCCGCGGTCCCGCTGTCCCGACATCGTAAAAACGTCAATCCAATCCTACCGTCAGTTCAACTAGGATTCCTCGAACCCGGCTGCTCCCGACTGCATAGCCACCTAACTCAACAAAATCCGACCATCTAATGGTCACAACTCCTAACCATTCGTCATAACCGAGCCTACAACATCATGAAAGACGATCCCAATTAATTGTCTCACGATCAAAACTCTAAAGTATTGTTACGCTCATCCTTCCGCAGGGTCACACACTGTCAACCACGATAGAACTATGGCAACCCCAGCATCAAATGTCGAACCAAGACGTTCCACGATTCAATCCTACTAACTATCGTATCTGCATCCTAACTATCAGGTTGATAACGAACTGTAGCCCATTGAGACATCACATCCTCGACTTGCGCGATACTCCAAGAGCAAACCTGATCTGATACCACTTGTTAGGACCCGTCCCAATCCCCCGGGATTAACAAGGGACGCTCATGATCCCGTCTGACAGGGAGTGTCGGACCAGGGAAAATTTGAACCTTTAGCCTAAACGGCTTCCAGAGTACACCAGGATCCAGAGGAGGTAAGTGATGTCTCGGTCTCTGCTACAATCTGCACCGTATTCAACCTGAAGGGCATTAAAAACAGAAAGACTATGAGTGGACAAAAAGTAATAAGTTCATAAAAACACATTTTATAAAGACCTTTATGCCCTTCACTAAAAAGCATGCATGCATAGTAAAACCATTTATCAAACCACATATGTTTAAACAACCAAATCCATACGGGGCCCTGCCCAAATCAATTTACAGAAAACCATAACATAATAAACATACGTGGGATCTCAGCCCAAATCCATTTATCAACCATAAAACACAATTTCGCAAAACCAATTGAAATCATGTTTATCATATATCAAATAACCAATCCTGTCACGGTATCTAGAGCTACGCGCATGCTACCTGGGGTCTCAAAGCCCAAGTCTCCCCAAGGTCCACCCAGGTCAGTGTGCGTAGATCAATGACCCTCCCTGGGGGTTATAATCCATAGCCTTTCTGAGAGTAAGGAACCCAATGGGGGGGACTCCACTCAGTCAGTGCTCTGTGACGACTCCGGGGTCCACCCAGGCCAACGACCCTCCCCGGAGGAGACAAATCATATATAAAGGATGGTATACAAAAAACCTTTTGAAATCATTCTTAAAACCTTTCAAGGGTTCATGCCTGGTCCTCATAAACCGTCATGAACCATAAAAACCTTTCAAGGGTTCATTCTAGTCCCCATAAACTGTAATTAACCATAAATCCATTTATGGGTCCCTGACCCGAAATCATAATCTTAAAACATAACTGGGCCTTAAGCCCGAATCCACATACAAACTGGGCCTCCGGCTTGAATCATAAACCAACTGGGCCTCGTGCTCAATTTTGTAAACTAAATGGGCCTCGTGTTTGATTTCGTAAACTAAATGGGCCTCGTGCCCGATTTCGTAAACTAAATGGGCCTCGAGCCCGATATGTAAGTCAACTGGGCCTCCAGCCCGATGCCTTGTTAAATCAGATGGACTTCAGGTCTGAGAGTTCGTAAATCAAATGGGTCTCGTGCCCGGTCCATATTTCCAAATCCGAAATTGATTCAAGAACCAACTGGGCCTCTAGCCCGAGAACGTAACCAAAAGGACTTCGAGTCCGAGGGTTTCCAATACAAATGGGTCTCGAAACCGAGTTTACCTTTTCAAATCCAAAACCATTTCATGAAATCATTTCCAAAACTATAAGTACGAAAAACTAGTGTAAAACTGAAAACCTCGATTTACGTGCAAGCGCGTAAATCGACTCGAAATCCATGAAACCATATAATTCACAATCATCCAAATAAACATCATAGAATCATATCTACAAACCATATAAAAAATTTATGCATGCATCACAGTTTAAAGATCAAGGTCCACTCACAGACCGTCCTAAGCTGCCTCATCGATTCGCGTGCCATACGGCTCTCCTGGGCCAAACATCATCATCGGGACCTCCAAACCTATCCAAATTGTAATAGAGGGTTACTAACTACTTAAATAACCCCTCACTAAAGCCCCGTAATTTTCTGGAATTTTTAACTATTTTTAATCCCTATCCTAAACCTTCAGACACCCCGAAACCTTTCGAAACGATGTCTGATTGACACGAAACTAGTCCCAAAATGTTTGTTACATCGAATAGATGATTTCAAATACTGGAACCTTCCCTATTAGACCGCTCATGCGCCCTCATACGCCACCCAAAGGTGCTGCGCATGGGAGCCACGCACCAGGGTACTGTGGATTGTCTTCAACCTCTCGACCAGTCCGAATCGACCGGTCCTGTGCAGCCGGTCCAGCCGAGCCAGCATGGCCAGTTCAACCCCTTATCTCCCTTATTTTTGGTCCGTTCTCTTCCATTTCGATTCCATTCTTCCTATTTAGTCCCTAGGAGTCTAATGGTATGAAGAAAACCTAGAACAAACCCCTAAACCGACCCGTTCAATTCCTCCCTTCACGGTTCAAGGTTTCCCGATCACTCCCTAGGCTACCTAGCCCTTCACAGCCATCCAAAACCATCCTATTATCTTCCTAACAACCTAAAAATCCTCATCCAAACACCCAAAATCGTCTATGAAGCCCAAATCGAAGGAAAAAGGAAAATGGGCAAAACCGAGCATACCTCCTCTCTCCACCGTGCACTGCAGCCCAGCCGACTCCACGCCGTCCTCAGCTCATTAGTCCAGCCTCTGTCTCCTTCATGGATTGGGTCAGGTGAGGGAAAGGATTGGGTGATGGTTTGAGAGGGAAAGGATGAGATCCTGTTTGGGTTTGGTTTGTATGAAACAAGGGAATGATCGATGCATGTATGGGAGGCAGTGAGCAATGGATGAGTGACACTTGTCACTCATCAATTGGGCTAATGTAAAATATCTGGAGCCCGCTTAATGTCTAAAGGCATTCGTCTCGTAAAACGTGCAATAGTACCCCAAAACTTCCTCGAACCGTAACTTCTCCGTCGAACGTCCGAGTTTGACGTGTCGCCTGTCTATGGATTCGTATCTACCCGATCTACGTAATGGTTCTTAGCCCTCGGTCATCGAACCTCCCAAGTTAAAAGTTAACTATTTTCTCATTTTAACCAAATCACCAAAATACCCAAGAACTTCTGAACGTCATAACTTCTTCCTCGAACGCCGGAATCGGACGTGCCACCTGTCTATGAACTCGTGAAGTCCCAAACTACGTCACAGTCATCGGAAAAAGTCCATTTGACCACCAGAACAAAAGTCAACATTTTGCCCATTCCAAGGGCAAAATCATCATTTCGCGTCGTCCTTCCGAAAGTATCCCACTAATCACCAATTAACCTTACTAATCCTTGATTAGTCACTAATCTAATCTAGAAATTCGGGACGGGTCATTACATCTGTTGTCTTCACATATAGTGTAGCTTTACTGACACCCTTTTTTTCATCCACTTTGGGACAAGAAAGTGCCTATCTCCCCATACCATGCCCTGGGAGCCTGTTTCAGTCCATACAAGGCTTTCTTCAGCCTGTACACCTTTTCTTCCTGATTTCCCACTATGTACCCTTCTGGTTTTTTTTGTAGACTTCCTCTTCCAATGTCCCATTTAGGAATGCAGACTTCACATCCAGCTGGTACAACTTCCACCTTTTCTAAGCTGCAAAGGTAATGAGTGTTCTGATAGTGTCTAACTGGGCAACTAGGGTAAATGTTTCATTGTAGTAAACCCTGGGCTTCTATGCATGTTTTTTTTTATCAAGGTTCAGTTTTGTCTTAAAAATCCACTTTACCCCAATAACTAGTTTTCCCACAAGTATATCCACCAAGTCCCATGTTTCATTCTTATGAATCATCTCAATCTCAGCTTCCATAGCTGATCTCCACATGTGATCCTTAGCAGCCTCATTGTAGTTTTCAAGATCTACCATGCACATATGACATCGTGCATAGACATCACTTATGCTCTTGTACCTCACTGGAGTACTACTGGGTGATTCAAACTCAAAAGTTTTTGTTCTAGGTGATTCTTGTTCAGGATAGGATGCAGAAACAATATTCTCACTCTGAGGTTCAGTGTTCATGTCCCTATACTCAATTCCATATCCTAGAGAGATTAAACCTCCTTCATGCTCCTTGTTCTTCTGCCAATCCCACTGAACATTTTCATCAAAGATCACATTCCTTGCAACCACAATCTTCTCTATCTGCAAATTAAGTAATATGTAGCCCTTCTCACATCCACCATATCTCATAAACACACACTTGATGCTTTTCTCCTCAAGTTTCTGTCTTAGTTGATCAGGGATATGTGAATAGAAAATAAAATCAAACACTCTTAGATGCTTAACTCTAGGTCTCCTTCCAGTAAACTGTTCAAATAATGTTTTACTACTTATAGCATGAGTAGGGCTTCTATTCAGTAGCTACACTTTTGTATACACTGCCTCTCCCTAGTACTTGAAGGGCACCTCTTTGTCATGCATCATTGCCTTTGCCATTTTAACAACTATTTTATTTTTCCTCTCAGCAACTCCATTCTGCTAAAGGGAATAAGAAACAGTCAATTGTCTCACAATTCCATTCTCTTCACAGAACCTCACAAACTCATTGAACATGTACTCCCCTCCTCTATCACTTCTCAGTTGCTTGATCTTGAAACCAGACTGTAGCTCTACCATAGTTTTGAACTTCTGAAACACATTGAGTACTCCTGACTTACTAGATAGAAAGTAGATCCAAAACATTCTCGTAAAGTCATCAACGAATGTGAGGAAATATCGATTTCCTCCTGCTGTTGTTTCCTGCATAGGGCCATATACATCTGAGTGAACAAGCTCTAGAGGTGAGGATGCCCTCCAGACCTTTTCTTTGTCAAAAAGCTCAACATGTTGTTTTCCTATTACACATGCCTCACAAACACCAATATTTTGTTCTATGAGAACAGGCAAACCAACAACCACGTCCTTCTGCTGTAAAACCTTCAGGCTATCATAATTGAGGTGTCCAAACCTTCTGTACCATAGCTCTGAGTCCTCAACAATAGATGACCATAGTATAATAGGATTCACACAGTCCAAGATCATAAGAAAGCAGCTGTTACCAGTCATAGTGACCATAGCCACCATATCTTTTAGATCTTTGTCTTCCAAAATATCAATAGTCTTATTGCCAAAAAACTAGGTAATAGCCAAGTTCTATCATTTGACCTACACTGAGCAAATTCTATTATAGACCAGGTAACAACATCACATCTTTGATGTATCTTTGTCCTTGCTTGGTTTGAATTGCCAGAGTTCCTTTCCCCATTGCTTGTACTAGCTCACCATTCCCCATCTTGACTTTCACCCTGATACTTCAATCAATATCCACTAGGAAGGATTTCTGAGCTGTTATATGATTATTACATGCACTGTCCACATACTACACACTATTGTCCTTTGCACCAGTGACAATATTGTAGGCTAGAAATAGATTACTAGACGATTCAACAACCTTTTTTGCTAGGTCTACAGTAGCCTTTTCTCCATTACTCCCTCCACTAGTCTTAGTAAGACAAGTCCTTGAAAAATGCCCAAACTTCTGACACTTGTAACATCTGGCCTTAGCAATGGACCAACAGTCTCCATACTGAGTCTTCTTACACTTCTTACCGAATTCTCTAACTTGATTACCAGGAACCTTTCCTAATATTGAATTCTAATTGAAAATGGTCCTCTGTGAGTGTGAACTGTTATTCCAGTGCTTGTTCCCTTTGTAAAGACCTTTATTCTTAGAGTAAGAGCAGTCATTTTTAGTATCAACAAATAGACTTGAGAATGCTTTCTCTACTGAGTTCTCAGCATGCATTCCTACCCTCTGATCATAAGCTCTGATTGATGCAATCACATTTTCAACATTAATTGTGTCCAAATCTCTAGTTTGTTTAATTATGGACACGATAGAATCAATAGGTTTTTTCAAACTAATAAGAATCTTTTGTGCTAATCTCGTTTCATCAATCACCTCACCATAAGTTCTTATTTGGTTAACTACACAGTACATCCTAGAAATGTAAGTTGCAAGAGTCTCATCATCCTTCATTCCAGTGTACTCGAAATCACGTCTAAGATATTGAAGTTTGACAAATCTCACCTTATCTCCTCTGTATTAATGTGTTAGAAGATCCCGCACACTCCTTGAGGTTTCTTCATTTTGAATCCTTATGAAAATGTCATCAGCTACTACATTCTGCAGAATACTCAAGGCCTTTGCATCACGGATCAAATATTGATGTGAGGACTGCATCTCAATCTCCTCATATCCTTCTCGTCTCACAACTCTCTTAGGGATACCATCCGATACTAGACTCCACAGATCGTATGCCTTCAAGATCGTCTTCATCTTCACACACCAAAAGTCATAGTTAGTTCCAGTAAACACTAGAGCTCATAACTCACCACCTGATCCTGCCATCACAACAAGTTTCCTCCAGTAGTTATACTCACTATTTCAGACATCCCAGATCAATATGGTCATGGAAGCTCTTGTACCATGTTGAAGTTCATCACTCAACACGCAGTGGATTCTTCAACAGCAAGTAATTCTCCAAACTCTATCCTCCTAACTGAATTGCTTGTGAATCAGGACTAGCCTGTGACTAATTGTGTTTTAGGGTAGTTTCTATTTGATTTGTGATGATGAAAACTGTAAATGGATGATGATTGAACAGAGAAAATTCACTCAGCTTGGTTATTACACACCAGCAGTTTGATGAAATGCCTTGTGAATAATCCTACACGATCTCACATTCAATATGAGATTTCACCCTCTTTCTCATTCATAAACCTCATCATACCTTCATATTATTTCATTGTAACTTATATATTGAGAGATTACAAGTTTCACACTCACACTCTCACTCACGGTTACAACTCTCACACACACTCCTCATAAATTACACACAGCCACTTATAAGAGGCCACCGCACCTATTAGATTCCTAGAATCTCCTTGAGGCACACGAAACCGATACACACACACCAGATGTCCTTTTCATTCTGTTATCCACCTTAGCACAGCACTCATAAGTGCGATGCCACTGAATTGTTGCTAGCTGTCAGCTTAAACTTCAACAAGAACATGGTATTGAATAACTGTATGTTATAGGCCGATTTGGTCGAGACTACTATAACAAATCGTGTAGAAGGTGGAAAGGCGAGCCTTGTTGATGGTTCTTAGACCAATCCTTAGTCCAAGGTACCAACTCAGGTAATGGAAAAACAGGATCTTCCTTCGAGACCGGTGGGGTCCTTGAACAGGATATGAATATTATGGGTGCAATTGTTGTAACGAAGGTATTTGAGGCTTGCTCAGCAGGAATATAAGAAATCAAACACAATGCAGCTAAAAAATGGGGTAAGACAGAAATGGTGTTTCAAGTTAAGTCCATCAATATCTTTATGTGGCTCATCACCTTTGGAGGTTCGTTCTCTGCCAAAACCTGCTTCCTCCAACAGCACCAGGCCAAGCCAAAAAGTCATTTCTCGTTAAAAGTGACCCACATGATGAGCTATGGAGCCCAAGCTTATCACTTGCGCATTATGTGATGGAATGTTCGAGGTATTGGTAATCCTTGGATACTCTGAAATCTAAAATATTTAATCAAGTCTGAAAATTCGGGAGTTTTTTTCCTTATGGAAACAAAAAGAAACGGTGCTAGAGATGGAAGATGTCAAGAGGAGTTTAGGGGTGCAAAGGGGATTTACTATTAGCATATTTGGGTTGGGAGGAGGCCTAGCTATCCTTTGGTTTAGAGGTTTAGTTTTTATTTTCATAATCAGTGGGGCATATATATGTTTGGATTGAGGGGTTGAGTAAGCAAGGATTTTGGTTCACTGGCTTTTATGGCAACATAAACTCTTGATGCGTGATCAATCATAGGAATTTTTTTGCAGTTAACTTTCAACTTTGAAGTGCCCTGGGTTTTAGGTGGAGCCTTTAATGAAATTCTAAATGGTAGTGAGTACAAAGGATATCGCTTTCAGCCTATGTCTCAAATGGTGGATTTTGGGATAGTTTTGGTGCATTGTAGCTCGCTTTGGGGGTACAAGTACACATGGTCCAATGGAAGGGATATCAACTAGAATTTACAACTCCAACCTGGTAGAGCAGTGGTGAGCAAGGAAATGAGGCAATCCTTTTCGGGTATTACTTATTTACATCTATCTTCCGTTACTTTTGATCATTTTCCTATTAACATTGAACTAGGACACCAAGAGAGTCGGACCAGAAATCTCTCCACATTCTACTTTGAGGAGTTCTGGGTGCAATCAGAGCCACGAGGTTGTAAAGAGGGCATAGAAGAGCGAAGGGTCAGTTATTATGAAGATGGGAGGGGAGCAAGGCTGGGCTCCAACAATGGAATGCAAACACTTTTGTCTCTCTATCCAAGAAAACCAAGGTCATACATGCCAAAATTGGCGAGGCACAATTGGAACATGAATCACAAGTAAGGGACTGCACCATTTCGAGCCTATTACATGAACTGGATGAGGATTTAGACCGAAAGGAAGCTCTTTAGAAGCAAAGGGCAAAGGTGGAGTGATTATAATATGGGGATCTCAATACAAAAAATTTCACATCATTGTTAAGCAAAAAGGGAGCAGAAATAATATCAATGGGGTTTGGGATGCTAGCAACACTTGGTGTCACATCAAGGATTCAATAAGGAAGGCTTTATGTGACAAGACCCAACTCGTAGAACACTACATATTATGTACTCAGGGTCTGCTCCTTTCTGACAGATAACCCTAAGTACCAAATGTACCCTCAAAACCCTGTCAGATAAATGATACTTGTACTATCGTGAGCTCATGTCTCCGCTTCATAAACAGCCTTGACTCCCGTGCAGCAGCCCTAGAGAGGTTCAAAACTAAGGAAAAGTGTGAGTGGACGAAAAATAAAGGTTTTAAAAACATAGTTTGAAAACATACTAACACCCTTCATTTTATAAAACTATGTATGCACCATGTTTTGGGAAAAAACATCAATCTCGAAATATGTGTAGTAACCAGAAAACCAGTAACTTCATAACCCTTTTACAACACAAAACCATATCAAGATAACACTGCAAATACGACTAAACCAAAGCATGAACTCAACACATATAGAAAACCAGTCACGTCAATATACCAACATAGAGATGATCACACCAATGCATAAGCATACCAGCCACAAAGAACCAGCCATACTGAATACTAACATACCGAATCAACCAATCATATCAACGGACCAAACCTCGATGCCTGCAAGTTGAATCATCATGTTAATGTGCACTACCAGTAGACTAATATCACTCAGGAATTACGGAGCCCAGCTCGACGTCTGAGTCATGGTCCTAGTCTCAGGAATTACGGAGTCTAACACGACGTCTGAGACTACTCACGGGTCTCGGGAATTACAGAGCTCGACGTCTGAGACCGTCCAACCAATTGGCATCCCGAGAAGGGTTAACCACAGTCATCACACACCATCACAATCATCAAACACCAAAGCCACAACTCAATCAAACCTTGTAAAACAAGCAATTAAAATCGTCCAGAAAATTATATAAAATTCTCAATCCACCAATTACCATCACAATCATATAAAAGTGACATAACAAGTATAAAACCATTTCCCAAAACTCAGTAATGATCCGAAGTATAATAAACCCAATTTCCTTGCAACACTTGTTATAAACATATTTCTTAAATGTTCATAAAATTCCCAAAATTCATATCAACCGTATGTAGATAACCATCAAGCAATTTTCATAATAAATCGCATAAAATCATATAAAAAATGCAAGCATAGGGTTTCAGAAAAACGAAAGTCCACTCACACATACCTTTTACGCGACTGAACTAAACTACACATTCTTCTATAAAATCCAAGAATGCCTATTCCTGCCAAAAACCACTTAGAAGGATCCCTAACCACCTTAATTAACGCACACGTGAATCCCATAATTTTTCGGGGTTTTCAAATGAATTAAAATAGACCCTAAACATTCGGACAGTCAAACGAGACGATGTCTGATAGCCTCGAAAGTTGTACCGTTAGATTCGTATAATCGAATACTAGAACTTTTGTGTTGACCCCATGTCCAAATAGTTAACCACATGCAAAATTGTTTTGTTACCTAATTTTATCAAATGTGCTTCCCTCAGAGGTTCAGGTCGTTACACTGCATAGATTTTAGGGAGCTATCCATTTTTTCTTTGCCTAGAAATTTGTTGGAAGTACCCTCTGCAAATCAACCAAGAGTCTCTGCAAGGAAAAATTTGAGGCTGTCATAACCTTTGAACATCGAGGAGATTGTCAAGGATTTGCTCTCCATGGCACCACCCAAAGTCCTAGGTTATGACGGGATGCTTGCTATTTTTACCAAACATATTGATTAATCGTTAGGGATGATATTTCACAATTTTTTCTCTAGGTTCTGAATGAAGGTGTGGGATGAGTGACATAAATCAAACCATCATTGTTCTTATTTTAAAGGTTCATATACCAAAAAGGCTGTCAGAATTTCGACTAATCCGTTTGTGCTTCATTGTTTATAAGATTATCTCAAAGTAGATTGTTAATTGATTGAAAGGAATGATACCAAAGGTGATATTGGAATTTAATAGTGCTTTTGTCCCAGCTAGACTAATTTCAGACAAAACTATAACCACCTTTTGAGAGTATACATGCCATTCGTGAAAAGGAAGGATCTGATTTGGAAAAGATGGTCTTAAAATTAGATTATGTCCAAAGCTTATGATAGGGTGGAATGGTGTTTATGGAGGACATGATGCGCATATTGGGCTTCAATACCACTTTATCAGGTTGATTATTAGCTGAATTTCTTATGTTTCGTATTTGGTGAAGATTAACGGATTTCTTAAGGGACCAATCACCCCTCAAATGGGCCTTGGCAAGGATATCATCTATTTCCTTATTTGTTTCTCATTTATGCTAAGGGCCTGTCAATGTTGCTACCGAGAGCTCAATCCTAACAGCGGCTTCATGGCGTTAAAGTGGCACCCCAAGCACCCTCTTTAGCCCATCTTTTCTTTGTAGACAATAGTTTACTATTCTATAATGCTCATTTTGGGGAAGGACATCCACTGCTAGAGTTTCCTCGACTGTATGAGAAAGTTTGAAGACAAAATATTAATTTTGAGAAGTCAGCTGCCTGTTTCAGCCAACATACAGATTTGGCCACTAGGAAGCTGCTCTCTACTATGGTAGATATCAGAATTGTTGACTTCCATGAAAAGTACTTAGGCCTGCCCCCACTATTTGACCGTATAAAAAGGAAAATATGTAGGGCAGTAGAGGTTGCCATCCAGTCAAAACTTAATGGATGGACTTCTAAGTGGTTTTTAGTTACTGAAGAAAGTATTAACAAAAAATTATGGCTCAAGTTATGCCTACCTATGCTATGAGTGTTTTATAGCTACCCCACTCAAGATGTTTTACGTTTTCTACGGTTTTTGCGCGTTATTGGTGGAGAAATAAGGGATGAAAAATGATACATTGGATGTGTTAGAAAAAACTTTGCAAACCGAAAAGTTTGGAAGGCATAGATTTTAAGAACTTTGGGCCTTTCAATAAGGGAAATGGTGAATTTTGGGTCTTTCAATAGGAGAAATGGTGGCTAAGTAGACATGGCGTTTGATGGAAAAGTCTAAATCAATGGTGGCCAAAATAATGGGAGCCCATTACTTTTCTGGCGGTGCTCTCTGTCATATGAAGTTAGGTACAACTCCATCTCTTATATGGCATTCTATTTAATAGGCACGAGACATAATTAGACAAAGTTTACAACCTTCTAGGGTTCATGATGAAGGATCTTGACGGGTTTTGTTGAGGATTCACAAAGAATTGGAAATACACAGTCAAGTCAAGCTATATAGTGGCTTTGAGTTTCGCAGAAGATCAAGATTGTGAGATGCCTTAGGAGTATGGTTAGCAATTCCACATCGCCCAGGGGGATTTGGGGGATATGCCTTATATGTGTGGGCACGCATCTATCTCATAGGAGACCTTTTGAGAGCTCACTAGCTTTGGATTCCTTGGGAACTCCAAAGTTAAGCGAGTTAAGACTGGTGCAATCCCAGGATGGGTGACCTACTGGGAAGTTTCGTGTGAGCTCCCGGGAACAAAACCCTGCAGGTAGAGCGGGTGGGTCCGCGAGTCCAGAGGGGACAATATCTTGTTGGGTAGAGTTGGCCAGTTTCCACTGCGCATCTCTGACTCAAAGGAGGCCTTTCGGGAGCTCATTGGATTTGAGTTTGGTTGAAACTCCAAAGTTAAGCGAGTTTGGACTGGTGCAATCTCAGGATGGGTGACCCACTGAGATGTTACATGTGAGCTCCCAAGAAAAAAAATGTGAGAGAACGGACAATATCCAGTTGGAGAAGGTCGGGTGGTGACAATTTGGTATCATAGCCTAACCCCAGTCGGAATTAGGTATGCCAACGAGGACGCTGTGTAAGACCCGTGTCCTGAATGGAACGGTGAACGATCCCACATTCCTGTGAGGGGAATGGTGATATGCCTTATATGTGTAGGCACTCACCTATCTAGCACTAGGCCTTTTGGGATCTCACTGGCTTTGCATTCCTAGGGAACTCCAGAATTAAGCAAGTTGAGGCTGATGTAATCCCAGGATGGGTGACCCATTGGGAAGTTGCACGTGAACACCTGAAAACAAAATCTTGAGGGAACCATGAGGCGAGGCCCAAAGCAGACAATATCTTGCTAGATGGGACGAGTCCTAGCAGAATGGTATCAGAGCCAAACCCCGACCGAAAAGTGTGCCAGCAAGGACGATGGGTACTAAGGGGGGTGGACTGTAAGACCCATGTCCTGAAGGGAACGGTGAAAGATCCTACTTTCTTGCGGGGGGAATGGTGATGTGCCTTATATGTCTAGTCACACACGTATCTAGCACTACACCTTTTGAAAGCTCAATAGCTTTGGATTCCTAGAGAACTCCAAAGGTAAGCGAGTTGAGGCTTGTGCAATCCCATGATAGGTGACCCACTGGGAAGTTGCACATGAACTCCCGAAAACAAAACCGTGAAAGCGAGGCCCAAAGCGGACAACATGGTACTAGCTGGGACGGGTCCTGGCACGTTGGGTCCCAAAGGGGGTGGATTGTGAGGACCCGTGCCTTGGGGGCATGGTTATCAATTCCACATCGCCTGGGAGAATCTGAGAGATGCGCCTTATATGTGTGGGCGCCCATCTATCTAACAGGAGGCCTTTTGAGAGCTCACTGGCTTTGGATACCTTGGGAACTCCAAAGTTAAGCGAGTTGAGATTAGTGCAATCTCAGGATGGGTGACTTATTGGAAAGTTGCACGTGAGGTCCAGGGAACAGAACTCTACGAGTAGAGTGGGTGGGTCCGCGAGTCCAGAGGGGACAATATCTTGTTGGGTAGAGTTGGCCAGTTGTCGCTGCGCATCTTTAACTCAAATGAGGCCTTTTAGGAGCTCATTAGCTTTGAGTTTGGTTGGAACTCCAAATTTAAGCTAGTTTGGTCTGGTGCAATCTCAAGATGGGTGACCCATTGGGAAGTTGCACATAAGCTCCCGAGAACAAAACCATGAGGGCTAAGCCCAAAGTAGAAAATTTTGTATTGGAAAAGGTCGGATCGTGACGATTTGGTGTCAAAGCCCAACCCCGGTCGGAATTGGGTGTGCCAACGAGGACGCTGGGCCCCAAGAGGGGTGGTTAGCAATTCCACATCGTCTGGGGGGATCTTGGGGATGCGCCATATATGTGTGGGCGCGCATTTATCTAATATGAGGCCTTTTGAGAGCTCATTGGCTTTGGGTTCCTTGGGAACTCCAAAGTTAAGCGAGTTGAGGCTGGTGCAATCCTAGGATAGGTGACCTACTGGGAAGTTGTACGTGAGCTCCTGGGAACAAAATGTAATGACCCGTCCTAAATTTCGGGATTAGTTTAGTGATTAATTAAGGATTAGCATGACTAATCGGGGATTAGTCGAGAGATTTCGGACGAACAGTGTAAAATGACCGTTTTCCCTTAGAAATGGGTGAAAAGTTAACTTTTGACTCGGGTCATCAAATGCACGAGGTTCGATGACCATGAGGTAAATCGGCACGTTACGAGTTCGTAAACAGACAGTACGCCAAAATCAGACGTTCGACGGGAAAGTTACGGGTCAAAATGGAGGTCGAAACTATTGCACACAAACCGAGAAATGAACACATGGACTGTTGTGATTGGAGAAAATATCTGGTTGCACCCACCAGATGAGTGATAAGTGTCACCCATCTGATTGGCTCAAAACCCAATATTTTGGGTCCTTATCTTCATCAGTCATCCTCATCCTTCTCTGTTTTCCCATACCAATGAAACTAACAAACCCATACAACCAATCCCACACAAACACCTCATAATCTTCATCTGATGCGACTGGCTTGTAAAGCAAAGTGAGAGAGGGGGTTGAGAAAAACCGAATGGTGGCCATGGTGAGGAACATCATGCACGGTGGCCAGAGTTTTGAAAGGTAAACCGTAACTTATTTTTAGTTCAAAAATGGTGTTTTTAGTTTGGGCAATTGTTGTTCAGTTTTAATGATTGGAACTTGTTCCTAGTGGTTGTACGAACATCTAGGGATCAAAATCGAGGATGGAGGTGGCCAGAGTGGACGACGGAGCACGGTTGTAGGTTTACAGTTACTATTCAACCTGGACCATTTCATTCAATTTTGGGTTCATAAACTCGTTCTAGAGGTTAAGACAAAGCTATTGGAAGAAAGAAGGATGAAAATGGTTAAGAAATGGGGATTTGGGAGCCGGGTCAGGTCACAGGTCTGCGCGACCTGGTTCCAGATATAAGGGTCTAACCCATCGTGAGGAGGAAAATGATGACATCATCAGTGATGTCATCATGTGTCTTAATCCCAGGTCAACACAGTTCTAATTATACCAGCTATTCTAGGTGTTAGGTGACGTGCCCCAGTCCCAAGTCGACGCGTGTTATGATGTAAGTGCCCAGTCAGCCTGACATGTCAGTGACATAGACCAATCAGATGGTGCCACATTTCACTGACATGTCATACACGTGCACCAACCGATGACTGACACGTGGTACCCTATCTGGTCTGACACGTGTCAGACTAACAGGTGTTAGGTATGACATCATGCTGACGTGAGGAGAGATTTAGGTTGGTGTACTTGGGGTCTACCTCTGAGCCAATTAGTAGTCTTGACGTGAGGACATGGAGTCTCGATAGCCGTGTGGCGACTTTTGACTATCGATGGTGGTTGCAACTGAGATCATTGAGATTGGATGACATTCGGGGAGCGTTCTATCCTGGTATGGTTTGTTAGAGTGGTGGTACCTAGAGTTGTGGGGTACGAGGGAGGCAAGTTCCTCTAACCCCGATTATAGATTATGGGTTTTAGCTCGGTATGAGCAGAGATTTAGGTTCGGATGGAATTCCAATGAGTGGTTTTGGATGGCCTGAGTGATGTCGGGGGAATTAGTGGATTTTGACTGTTTGATTGTGCTCCGAGATCCTACTGGTTTGATTACTGGTGATTTTGGGGTTTGGTGACCGGTATCATAGTGGTGGTGAGACTAAAGGCACACCCTTGCGTGCTCAGGGGTTATAACCATAAAGCTTGAGACGTAAGAATCAGGATGAGTGATGGTCGACATCCTTTTTGGATGTACATAAACGGTATAAAACAGACTGGCGAGTTGGTTATTTAGTTATATTGGCCTCGGACATCCACTCATGTCCGAGTGAGTTGAGGACTTAGGAGTCCAGTGATGAGACTTAAGAGGCAAAAGTTCAGTTGGAGTATGAGTCTAGGAAGTTCAATGGTTGGAAAAAATGGATATGCTTCCAACATGGTTGGAACTTCGGAATCAAGAGAAGTTGTGAATGTGATTCCAAATTGGGGATGGATGTCAAGAAGTTGTCAACATATATTGTTGGTTGGCGAGGGAGACCTTTTATTTTATGCCCATAGCTGGTGATGTTGGTGTCACCACGCCTGGTGAGTGTGGTGAGTGTAGCGGGGATTGTGTTTACATTCACGTAGGATGAATTTTGATGTCATGGTCTTGGACCATCCTTGATTTTCCTTATGTGTGATAACGGGGAAAGATGTTATGGGAAGTATGACAAGGAGTAACTATATTTGATCAATATGGAGGAACTCGAAGAAAATCCATAGTCTAGACGTGTTCCGTCTTTGGGTGATCTGGTCAGATGTGAGGATCTGATGAGGAGTGATGTGATAGTAGAAGGATTCAAAGAGGGTGTAAGACCCTATGACCCGACATCTGGTCATTAGCTGAGAGAGCTGGTGTGTATCCTAGGTGGATTAGGCAGTGACATGGAGAAGATCGAAGTAGTCGGGAGGTTATAGATCGAGGTGTCGTGAATCGGATAGAGATGTGACAACAGAGGATGTGAAGAAAGATCTTGAGGCGTCCCAAAAACTTATTGGTGAACCATCAAAGGGTGGAGAATCGTATTACTGATTATGCTAAGCTAAGAGCAGAGGAGAATCGTATTGTAAGACAGTTTAGAATCGTATTGCTAATTATGCTAAGCTAAGAGCATAGGAGAATCGTATTGTAAGACAGTTGAAGAATCGTTGGGAATTTTTAGGGAGAATACAAGACAGAGGTTGGATATGGGGATGAGTGTTGATCTTGGATTCACTCATTCAGATTGGATGGTAGTTATGAATGATTTGACTAGTGAGACGATACCTAGGGTAGCAATCAGGAAAAGATGAATGCTGAGTCGGAGTGTGTGATCTGTCTGGTACTGGATTGGAAAGATGGGCTCCAAGATTGAAGCGTGATTGGCTTCCCAGCCAATGGAGGATGAGTAGACTGGAACTATATGAAGCCATGTTATGGGCGATTTAGATACAAGGATGTTGTGTGTGCTCGGGGCATGCACCAGTTTGTTGTGTGGAGGTGTTGGTAATCGGATTGGTCCTGATGTGATTGGGTTGTGGAGGATATGGATTGGACATTGGATATTGTACGCCGTCCAGGGTGATCTTGTAGGGTTCAGTGATTTATGTGACCACCTACTCAAGGACATGGATGGCTATTGGTTCAGAACCGTAGATGGCTGGTGGAACCCTAGAGCTAAGAGGTGTTATCACTGCTGGGCAAGTATTTGATAGGGGTCCAGTTACACACATAGGCCTAGTGAAATGTCTTTTCATCTTTGAGGGGTCCAATCAGACTGATTTTAGCATCCATTGAAAATCAAAAGTAAGAAATTTTTACTGCAAGTTTCCACGTGAATGAGATGTTGGTTTATGTTTACTCAGGAAGAGTGAGTTGGTGGTTAGTGTGACCATAGTTGGGGTGAGATATCAGGTCGCTTTGCATGAAGCGACTGCTCTGTGACTCTCACCAGAATCAGTGTGGATCGTTGAGGGAGTTGATTGATGTGAGTAGCGAAGCAGATAAATGTCGCAGATTTGAGCTTAACCTGCGAGGTGAGATTCGTGCCATTGTGATGGTAAAATCTTACGCTACATTGAGGGACATTTGGTACGAGGTACCTTTATAAGACGCCAGAGTAGGTCGAAATTGTGTCAGTGACTCGAGTAGTGATAGTAGGGCCGTGAGTGTCAACTGAGTACAATGTTATGGGAACCTTTGGGAGTGAGTTGGAGATGTCTTAACCCTCAGTGGGAGTATGTATTTCAACCTTACGTCCAAAAATTGGAAAGTGTTAAAATGGTTGGCTGAAGAGACGAGGGCTGTCAGCCTGATTGACGTAATGTCGGTTGGAGGTAGCTATTGTCAAGTTGTATCAACTTGGAAGGTGTAGTCAATTTGTGGACTCCTACTTAGGACTTGGATTTCCACGAGTTGGAAATGGACATAGGATAGTTGGAATTTTGAGGACGAAATTATTTAAGGGAAGAAGGTTGTAACGACCCGTTGCAAATTTCGGTATTAGTTTAGTAATTAATTAAGGATTAGCGTGACTAATTGGGGATTAGTTGGGAATGGGCGAAAAGTTGACTTTTGACCCGGGTGGTCAAATACACGAGGGTCGATGACCATGAAGTAGATCGGAAAGTTACGAGTCCGTA
The DNA here is from genome assembly GCA_032719365.1 of Prinsepia uniflora. Classification (NCBI taxonomy): domain Eukaryota; kingdom Viridiplantae; phylum Streptophyta; class Magnoliopsida; order Rosales; family Rosaceae; genus Prinsepia; species Prinsepia uniflora. The sequence goes on along the minus strand of CM064871.1, from coordinate 20,320,035 downwards.
GACATGCGACACGTCAAAATCGGACGTTCGACAGGAAAGTTACAGGTATAAAATAGAGGTAGAAACTATTGCACGCAAATTGAGAAATAAACACATGGACTGTTGTGATTGGGGAAAAAATCTAGGTTGTAATCATCCATCTGATTGGCCCAAAACTCAATATTTTGGGTCCTTATCTTCATCAGTCATCCTCACCCTTCTCAGTTTTCCTATACCCGTGAAACCCACAAACCCGTACACCCAATCCCACCCAAACACCCCATAATTTTCATCTGATGCAACTGGCTTGTAAAGGAAAGTAAGAGAGGGAGTTGAGACGAACCAAATGGTGGCCACGCTGAGGACCGTCATGCACGGTGGCTGGAGTTTTGAAAGGTAAACCATAACTTGTTCTTAGTTCAAAAATGGTTTTTTTTTTTAGTTTGGACAATTTTTGATCGGTTTTAATGATTAGAACTTGTTCCTGGTGGTTATACGAACGTTTGGGGGATCGAAATCGAGGATGGAGGTGGCCGGAATCGACAGCAGAGCACGGTTGTAGGTTTACGGTTAGTGTTCAACCTGGGAGGAAAATTTTGGGTTCATAGACTCGTTCTAAAGGCCGAGACGAAGCTATAGGAAGAAAGAGGGATGAAAATGGTTAAGAAATGGGGATTTGGGAGTTGGGTCAGGTAGCCGGTCTGCGTGACCTCGTTCTAGTTATTCGGGTCTGACCTGTCGTGGAAAGGAAGACAATGACATCAATGGTGACATCAACATGTGTCAACTGTCAGGTGACGTGGCCCAATCCAAGGTCGACATATGTCATGATACTAGTGCCTAGTCAGCCTAACATGTCAGTGACGTGGACCAATCAGATGGTGCCACGTGTCACTGACATGTCAGACACGTAGACCAATCAATGACTGACCCGTGGTACCCTGTCAGGTCTGACATGTGTTAGACTGACATGTGGCAGGGACGACGTCATGCTGACATCGGCATTGACTGTTGATCGCTGACATCAGCGTTGACTTTCTCAACGTTGAATTTTACGTTGACCACGCGCGTGGGGGCACGTGGGCATGAATTTTGAGGTGGGACTAGTGTCATTTAAAGGGGTTCGACGATACGGATACAATGGTGGTAGTTTCGAGTCAATCTGAGACCGTTAGGTTGGTCAAATCGAGGTTTTTCACCTTGGGAAACTTCTCTGGGACACGTTGACTTTTTCGGGAGTTTTGTGGTTTTATCCTAGGAACTTATATTGATAGTTAGTGACCTTCGGGTATGATTTGGACAGGTCTGGAAGTTCCAGAGATGGTGGATTAGCTTCGGGGAGGCTTATGGCACGCGTATCGAGGCGACAACTAGGATGGTCTGTGAGTGGACATTTATTTTCTAAATATGATGCAATCATAACTGTTTTATATGTTTTATATCTATGTTTTGAATGCCTTAAGTACGTATGTTTGTGGTATTTGGTATTTATGTATCTACACGTATTTCGAGGCATATAGTGTTATGTTGATTTACATGTTCTTGTGTTTTCAATTGTGGATCAATGGAACGGTTTTGGATTTGGAAATATGAAATCGAGCATGAGACCCATTTGATTTGGAAACTATCGGATTTGAAGTCCATTTGATTTAGGAGATATCGGGCTGGAGGCTCATTTGGTTTACATGATCGGGCTAGAGGCCCAGTTGGTTATGATACCGAGTATGAGTCCCATTTGTGATTTATAATGTGATTTCGGGTTCGGAGACCCTAAATGGATTTGGATTTGAGAAATTGCATTTATGGATTTATGGAAATTTTGAGCATGGCCCTTTGAAAGTTTTTGAGATGATTTTATAAAATGTTTTCCATATACCATCTTGATACGAGGATATGTGGATGGTCACCTCCAGATGTCTAGGATACTGGGGAAGTCACGGCGCATTACCTGCGAGGGGTCATTACACGGAGCGACCGGACCGTATAGTGACTCATGAGTAGGATTGCTATGATTAGACGTCTAGGACGTCAGACATCTGGGATGTCAGAGATTGACCCGGAGAGACCTCGAGCGGCACACGTAGTCTTAGACCGTGATATGACGGTTGGGACGTCAAACGTCTGGGATGCTAGGCATCTAGGATGCCAAGGATCAGTATTTGGATTACAGATTTATTGGATTATGAAATGGTGTTTCTGTGTTTAATAAATGGATTTGGGTAGTAACCCACATGTATTGGATTTACGGTTTTGGGCTGAGCTCCCACATGTTTCGATTTTATGGTTTTGGTCTAAGGCCCTAATGATTTATGGAAGGAAATGGCTTTGCTTTTATAAACGATTTTATTATATTTGGATTAACTAGTTTTCGTATGCATGCATGGTTTTTAAGTGAGGGGCATAAATGTCTTCTTTTATGAAATGAGTTTTATTAAATTATTTATTTTTGTCCACTCACACCTTTTATTGTTTTTAATTTCTTTTAGGTTGATTGCGGATACGGGCTGTAGTAGAGACTGAGAAAACACACTCCGCCACTGATTCTGGCGCACTCTAGAAGCCTGAGTTGGCTAAGGTTTGGGTTATCCCTTGTATGGTCTTTGTGTCCCACGTGGGTTGGATGGTCTGGCCCGTCGTGTTACACGTGGATTAGACGGGAGCATGGCGCATCTCGCATTAATCCCGGGCGGGGGGGGGATTGTGATGGGTTGTGTCAAAAACCCTGCGGGCAGAGCAGGTGGGTCCGCGTGTCCAAAGGGGACAATATCTTGTTGGGTGGAGTTGGCCAGTTTCCACTGCACATCTCTGACTCAAAGGCGGCCTTTGGGGAGCTCACTTGCTTTGAGTTTGGTTGGAACTCCAAAGTTAAGCAAGTTTAGGCTGGTGTGATCCCAAGATAGGTGACCCACTGGGAAGTTACACGTGAGCTCCCAAGAACAAAACCGTGAAGGCAGAGCGGGTGGCAGACAATATACTGTTGGAGAAGGTCGGGTCGTGGCAAAGATGATAAGGCAGCTAGCTGGTATGATCCTAGCAAGATGGTGAAGTTCTTGAGCAGGTAAGGAATTCAAATGTTCCATCCAAAATTAAATTTTTTCTTTGGAAGGCTTGTAATGATGTTATGCCTACTACCCTAAACCTCTATAAGAGAAAGCTAGTGGACTATCCCTTTTACCAATTGATAGGGAATAAAACAAGCACAAATAATGTATCTTATTCTATCTGGTTATCATCTTTGCAAGCACATAAAATCAAATGAATAATATAGTAATAAAGCAACGATTGATCCCTCGAGGACTTTTTAATAACTCAAACAAAGACTTAAATACTACTTTAAATATGCAAAACACTAATGACACAGCAAAAAAGGCAGTTATGCTTTGATATTAGAGATCAAAAAAGTAATTAAGATGCAAAAATATAAAATGTAGCAGAGATTATTAATTGATTGATTGAGATTAACTAAGACAAATTAAGGCACATTATCAACCACTAACCAATTAAGCCATTAACATGATTTTCAAGATTTGATTGCTATGAAACTTCTTTATCTGATGTCCATGCAAAGATCCTAGTGTTAGTTCACATCACATATAGTTTTATCTCTTACTTTGCATATTCTAGGCATGACATGTACCTTAGAATATCTATCAAATTAAATCAACATGATGCACGGAGAAGGAAGAGAATTTACTGACATTACACTAACACTAGAAAAGTGATATGTAGAACTAGTGTTTTATGAATCGAATTACTAGTAAGATGTAATCTAGTACCTTCGATACTAACAATCACAAGAAGATGGCCAGCCGCACAAGCAACCATCCATCAATAGTCCATGCGAACAAGTAGGCCACACTTATAAGTAATACACGTACATTAAGCATAGAAATTCATATTGTATCAATCATCCATAGTAATAAAAATCAAGAGCCAAAATCAAGTTAAACAACTATCATAGCTAGAGCTTCAAGCAGCCCTAATTCTAATGAAACTACTCACACATAATTGAAAAGAAAGGCATAATATAAAATTGCATTAACAATTACAATGAAATAAAATCGTAAGGTTAGGATTATTGAACACTGAGACACGACAGAGAAAACAACATGTATGCTTCCCTCCAAGCTCCACACCTAAATATTCTCCAAGTACGAAGAAAATAGAAGTGTTTAAAATTATAAACTAGAGTTTGCCGCTAGGGTAGAAATTAGGTAAGAAGAGGGACCCCCATTTGTGAGCCAAAGGCTCCTATTTATAAGAGAGTAAATCCCCTAGAGTTTAGGAAATCATTTAGAATTGAAATTCCAATGAAATCTAACTTAAACTCATATCCTAGTTCGACTTTGAAAAGTAAACCAATCCTTGTAGGATTAGTTTAAGGACTATGGAAAGATTTGAGATAAAGAATTCTTGGTCTTCTTTGCACGCCAAGGCAGGTTCTGGAGTCTTCTAGAGTTTCTTGGATGTCACTCAATGTGTTGGACCAAGTTTTGGACATTCTAAACACAGCTGAACAAAGTCTAGGCTCCAAAACCATCATAATTGGGTTTTTAATAGGACTTTATTGTACTTAGCACGTCTCAAAATTTAGCAGTTGAGGTAAACCAAGGGCCGTTGAAGTTTTGAAGCTCAAGGCCCACTTAGAAACTGGTCGAGGAATCATATCACAAACATGCACGTAAATCTTGGCGCAAACATGTTTTAGGACACCTTTTGGCCATTTTTGGATCATGCCCCAATTCAGGGCCATGATAGTGCGCTTGAAAAGAACATTCATTAAGTGTCACAAGTGCACAAATGTTAAAGTATGCGCATTTAGAGGATCGCAGGATCACGGGGTACAAATGAGTGTACTGCTGGTAGAGACATGGCCATTTCTTTAAAAAAAAAAAAGCACGCTCATGACATGTCTGGGACATGCTCAAGATTCAGTTTAGGATTCCATTTTCAACTTGAGATAAATTTGTTGTTATAATTCTTATTCGAGCCCTTTGTTTTGCATTCTTCCCATAATTCACCTATCTTTCCAAATCTACGCAAATCTCACAAGATTGATCATTTTCTCATATTAAAGGTTTGACTTCATTCCAAAGATATGGAAGAGAGGTACCTAAAGACATTAAAATAATGCTTAAATAATGATTGAACACCAACACTGTGTAGGGCTATAAAATCAATATAAGGCTTGGAGTTTGCTACCTTGCCTTTTGCTTGTTGAGTCATCTGATCTCTTTTTTTGCAGATTTTCTCCAAGTTGCTCTTAATATTATGTGTCAGGAGGACAAAAACATATTACTTGGGGACTGTTGGGGTTGTTGGGAGGCTTAGTACTTGAGGAACTTCTTCATTCATAGGAACAAAGGTATGTGCATTCATCAACAAGCTGAAAAAATGCTTAGCTCCCAGGTTCAAGTCTGCCTGCTCCTCCACCCAATCAGGTTTGTTGGTTAAAATCCCGCGTTTATAAGTTTAAACTAAATACTGATGGAGCTACCAAAAAATTAGGCATGGAAATAGCTGTGGAGGTCTCATTCGAGACCATCACTGCTCCTTTTGTGCCTCACTGCTGAGGCTACGGAGCTCATGGCTGTTTGCGAAGGATTGATGTTGGCTCTACAAATTGGAATTCGATATCTAGTAGTGGATTTGGACTCGTTGCAAGTGGTAGAGGTGTTGAAAAATGTCAAATAGTGCTAGACCAACTTTGGGGGTTTTTTTAGTGATGTGCACTAGCTTTTATGGCAAACTGATGTGTCCCAGGTGCAGTCCCAGCGACGTAAGGCAAACAAAACTTCTCATATATTTTCTAATGTGGGGTCGAGGGTCAGAATTGATGATTTTGGTTTGATTTGGCAACGACGTGGGCGGTGTAAATTCTTGATGATGATCTAAGGTAACAGGTCTGAATGAAGTGATGCTGATGTGTTTCTGCATTAAGGGGTCTAGAGGTTTGGTTAGTTTACAAGTCTGTTCTTAGGAATGGCAATGAGTCATGTCGTATCAAGAATTCTGTTTTACCCATTTATACCCAATCCGAACCCGACCCGTTTAATAATCGTGTCAAGAATGTCCAATCTGAACCCAACCTGTTAATGACCTGCGTAACCCGTGTAACCCGTGTAATAAATAGGTTGTACTCAAAGTTCAATTAACCTATGACCTGTTTGACCCGTTTAACCTGTTTAACATGTTTAACCTATTTAAATTATAAGATTTAATAGGTATTTAGATAGGTAAATGGGTAGATATATGGGTTAGCAATGACATGTTTATTAAATTGGTCAATATATAAGCCAATATACGGGTTAACCTGTTAACCCGAAATCTACCCATTTATTAAACGGGTTAACAGGTCATTATACGGGTTAACAGGTTGACCCAAAACCCACTCTTTTATTAAACGGGTTGACCCGAAAATGACCCGAAATTTTAATCATGCGAGTTGATCTGGATAAATCTCGTGCGGGTTTCAAGTCGTGTCAAAAATTGTCACCCTTATCTGTTCTTCAAGGTATATTTGTTATGTGACTTGTGGTGTTAAGCTCTTTTATTTGAGCTTGCTTTCTACGGTATTCGTTTTCTATCATAGTCTTTGAAATGGACACTCATTTTCCTTCATCGGATTTCCCTGACTAGCGGGTTTTCTGGAAAGGTTTTAACAAGGCTCTTCTATGCCCAGACTCTATGTAATAGCTTTTCAATCAACAAATTACTCTTTCTGATTATTAAAAAAAAACTAAGTTTTGTATAATTGCATAAAGGTAATTTAATTTATTAAATAACACCCGTTATGAATGAGTAAACTATTAATTAATCTTTGATAAGATTATACTTTAGTTACAAATTTGGATATGTCAATTTTTTATTCTAAGGTCCTTCCAATATTTTTAGCCATGTATATTTATTGTCATCCTCTTGTACAATGTATGATTAGAATTCTTAATCCATATTATATTAAATAAACTTAAAACATTTTTATAATTAAGCTTATATATTTCAATTGAATTTTTTTTTTAAACCAAGAATAAACTTTGTGTTTTTTGATATTTAACGGAAAGGTATAGAAAGTTTTAGGGGGATAGGGTAGTGGTGGGGTGTTTAGGTAAGGATGAAAGTGGTGTTTATAATTTAGGATTTAAGGTTTAACTTTTGGAATTTGGTACACAATCTTATAATTAAATCTTAAACCATAAGTGATTAAGATAATCTTTTAATATCGGTTAATAAAAATTCTTCAAATTTGAAGTCTAAAAATATTTTTAAAGAAATATTCTTATTTTTAATTATCATATTTTAAGTTAAATTAACATTACTTCTTAGAGTGGGAGTAATATTTTCATAAATTGGGAAGAAAAATATAAGGTACTAAATAAAGAGTAAAAAAAAAAATTTAAAAAAATTGAGTAATTATTATGGAAAATTTTAAAAATTTAAAGATATAATTTTAAAATTTTGAATAAATATGAATATTATCGATGACCAATAAATAAATAATTATTTGTTAATTATCACGTTTAATTCAAATTAATGTGGTCAATTAACACCTTTCTTTTTCAACTTTTGGTGCAGTCACGTGATTTTGTTGAAGGCAAAATATATGGATTATTATTTGTGTGTCACCCGCATTGTAAAGGAAGGAAACAGCGCGCAGATTTGTAGGGAATGCAGACTCCAGAAGACTGCCAGGTGTACGAATCCGAAGGAATGGCCGGGTCAAGTCAAACAAATATATTGGAAACCAAACACAATGCGGAGCCCACAATCTTTATCCTCTACTTTTTATTTGGGTTTTCCCTCCCCACTACATGCGTTTCTCCATTTCTCCATTTCCCCCTACCTTTCTTCCTCTCTAGGGCATCGTTTTGGGAAGCACACCCTCTGTTCTTAAAAGAGAAAGAGGATTTCAATTCATTTTCAGACATGAAACTGAAGAAACTATAAATAATCACTCTTTTTTTTCCCCAGAAACGATGGATTTGTTTAGTTCATTAGAATTTGAAAAGGAATTCCATAATATCCATCATATATAATAGGACGTCATTACCAAAAAAATTATTTATTTTAACCCAACTTTCATCTTTTTGGGTCTATTTTTTAAAAGAATTACGTGTTGAATCCAACTGTATTGTATTTAATGGAGGTAAGATTCTCAATATTATATCGATAATATTTATATCAAAACTAAATTGATAATATATTAATTTTTTATACACACACCAAATCAATATCACCATAATATATATAAATAAAAAATCGACAATCTATATACCAAGATTCCATTATTCATTCTTATGATTATATATATATATAATCAATGTATAAAATCTGTATACAAAATATACTACACTACTCTAGTATACTAATTAATAATTCCATTTTGAAGGCAATTCATTCATAGTGACCATATATATAGTCGATAATTTTTTTGGGTGTTTATTCTTGTACTACCTCAATCTTCCCAAAACGTGTTGTTATATATAGCTTTGAGAAGATTTTAGGCTTTCCCAGGTTTACTGGCACAATTGGAGTGATTTGATTCTTTACTTTTTTTACAATGCCAATAATTAGTCGATCAATCGAAGCTGTGCCCCGACCCTTGGCCTATGCTATCTCCGTCCAGCTGCCAAGTTATTTCTCTAGCTAGAGATATTGAGATTTGAGGATGCATGTAGTGGTGTTTCATTGATTAATTAATATTGGTAATGGTAGGACAGTGGTTTAATAAGGTTGCTTAAGTTTTACAATAGGAGAGGGAAAATTGATCCCCAATTTTGTTTTTTTTTCACAAACTCAAAATGTGCTTGTGCTTAATTGTTTTCTAACATACTGGTCTGATATCAATTCCCAATAAATAAAAAAAATTAGATATAATATATTTGAAATTTGGCTTTCATGTCATTTTATTCAATAATCAAATTAATAAACAATAAAATTACGCTAATTAATAATCTTAGTTTGACATGAAGAGAATATATATATATATAGGGTTCCTTTGTTTAGACACAATTGGATTTAATTGGTAAAGAAAATTGTTAATCTCATCACTTAAAAGTTGCCTCTTCAGTCTCATGCAATAAATTAAGGAGCTTATATGTGAATATGGTGACTAGCTATATGAGTTTGATTAATTATTGGTGTGTTTAAAAAATTAAGTTAAACATCACTTCAATTCAATTGATTAATCAAAATGGCTGGCGTGTACTCCATCTAACGAGGTAGAGAGAGAGAGAGAGAGAGAGATCACGCCGGAGCGATCAAGCCAACATGTTGTTTGATTTCTTCTCCTGGTGTGATGTCTACTTGCAGACCCACCTTCCGACCTCTGATTAATTTATCTTTTCATATTAAACAAGGCTTAATCTATACTTAGTGGAATCCCCTTCAAAAAAATAAAAAATGAAGTGCCTTTTCAGAGTCTCGGAGACACACAAACCATTGCATACATAGTTGCTAATCCAAGTGGTCATCATGTGCTGCCTTCTCATGATTAAATTATAATTCAATGTAAATATAAATCGTCATTATTTCAATTAAAATACAGCATACAAATATAAACAAAGTAAATATCATTAAATTGTAATATTAAAAAGAAATTAAACTTAATTCGTGTTTTGGCGATAACGATCACGTTTATAGAGCTTGTAATTATTAAACGGAAGGGGTCCCATTGACATCGCGACTTTGGCATTTGAATGTTTTGCTCATAATTTTATATTAGGTTTTTTTAAACTACAACACGTGATTCCATGTGAAGAGGGTCCTCCATGTTGTTTTTAACTATATAGGATCCTTTGAATGTTGGGTTGAAAATCCTCAAAAAGGGGTTGGTTAAATAGATTAATTACTTTTATCTACATGAGGAGTTTAAACTTCAGTCAACCAATCAAATGAGTACAGCATTAAATATTAATATTGGTGCATATTAAGTATATATGGATGAGGATAGAATGCTACACTAATTGGTTTAATTTGTTAAAATTTTGCTAAAGATAATTTTAACTCTATTTATCAAAATTAAAATAATATCATGTATCATCATCAACATATAAAAAATTATCCTAACTTAACAAATGAACTATTAGCCTAAACTTAAAACTTCGATTATCAAATTCATCAACACTCAGAAAATTGCTTGATAAAGGTATACTATTTCATGTTCATGTATATTTTTTTTCCAAATTTTAGAATTTTTTTAAACACATCCAAATATATTATGACATTTTTATGAAATGTCTCTTCTAAACGTGCATGACAGATGTCGATTCAAATAATTTATGTAGACATCAGAATTGAGTCGAGAGTTGTGTCAACGTACTTTTCATTTCAATGAATAATATCGCACTTTAAAAAGCACATTTCTTAAATTTGTTATTACAAAAAAAAAAAATCTATTGATCAAGTGGAAAACCCAACATATATATATAAACACAATGATCAAAATTAAAATGATTGACAAAAGAAAAAATCAAAGTTAAAATGGAAGCACAATATAAATATAGTTGGGTCAACATAATTAATCTCCTTATCCATGCTAAAAAATTCGGAAGAAAATATAATTAAGGTCGAGGAACCTATTCCAATGTTAACTCATTGCTCGACGATCTTTTTTTTAGGGTAAATAACTCATTGCAATATGATCCCTTTTGCCACTCGAATTCACCACTCGATCTATCTTCTAATTAATTACTATTACCTTTAAGTACTAATGCAAACTGAGCAACAACGAAAACCCTCTCTTATAATTAATTACATTTTGATCATCAGCTTCCCCATAATTACTTGTTAAAAAACTATATAATTTCAATTTTTTCTACGTAAATAGATTTTTAAAATGGAATTTGGTTAACCAACAAGGCCTACAAAATATTCACTTGCCAAATTGAAAATTTGAGGCATTGGTAATTAATAACCAGCGTTTTTAATGGGCGGGGGATGAATGGATCGTTCATATTTTAACTTTGAAAAAAATGATCAAGGATTAATTTAGATTCGAATTTTGAAAGTAAGCTTGTTATATTTTTTACATTTATTTATTTTTTAATAAGAAACTATAATTAATTTTCCTGCTAATAATTATGTCATAATTAGACTCACCACATTTTCCAATTCTTTTTACATTTAAAAAAAATTAATTACAGTTTACATAATTATGTCATAATTAGACTTCTTTGGTTTATATTTTTATTTCGGACCGAAACCTTAATTACAAATTAAGGTTTGAAGAGACAACGTTTTTAGACCCAAAAAAGAAAAGTCCATATTTGGGTTCCTTAATTAGTTGATCTGGAACACCTTTTTTAATCGAAGAAAACCTTGCCCACACGTTACATTAAATTGCAGAGAAAAGAAAAAATAGTGTTGAATATGAATTCAATTCCCTTTCCAAAACCACCTGATGATAAAGTCACAGAAATAGACCTTTATTGAATATTCGTCTTATAAACAGAGGAAGAAAATTATGTCATTTTTTTAAATGCAGAATGCAATTAACAAGATATGATCTTCATTTTAACAAAATTGAAGAAGTCTAAATCTTGTTTTAATTTCTCGAAACGCCAACAACAATTTTTCGGCAGAATGGCAACTGCGTTTGGAAGCCGCATGTACGTATACGTACATCTGGTGTGTATATATATCTGAACGTACTGATCATCAGTTCAATAAATGGCCTGGACTAACCCTAGTTGTCATTTGATTGACATAAATCCCATAAAAAAAATATCAGAATCAAAATTTAGGTCACAAATTTGATCTTATATATATATAGATATAAGCTTCCTTTCCTGCATCTATGGAACAAATTTGAGGTGTAAAATTAAAGAAGACCGATTAAGATGTTGATTTAGTTAATTAGATGCGAGCTGCACAGAAACCCAATTATATAATCTGTCAAAGCTCAAACTATCGCTTATGCTTCCAGTCCAATTATTTACTATATCTTCCAAGTCAATCTATCATATCATGTAATAAACTATATATCATTGGTACGTTAATTAAAAAAACAAATTGAACCAAAATCCTCACCAAGCAAATTTTTTTAAGAAATTAACTATAATAATATACATCAAATGAATAAATAGATACCGTACTTTTCATAGCAGATAAAACTATAATAACATACCAGATTACTGGATGATGAACATTTAATTATAGGCCTAAATATTCTATTTTTCATAGCAGAAAGAACTATAATAACATACCAGATTACTAGATGATGAACATTTAATTATACGCCATATGCATGGATCTAAACGAATGGCCAGAAACCCAATTGGAAATTCAACATCAATTATTAACTTTTTTCATCGCAAACTGATATTCTGATCATTAACATCAAACGCAGCAAATTAACTCAACATAAAAGAAGCTAATTAGCTAGCTAGCTTTTTATACCTAGCTATTACATCCACAAACGCACCCTTAAAGTTTCACATACATCCCCCTCTTTCATTCTCTAGCTCTACCTTGTTTCTAAAATTCATATATTTCAGTACAACAAAATGAAAGCTTGATTGATTGATACCATAGTGTAGTTTTCATTGTTGAATTTGATGGTCTGTTTTTTCAGTACGGTGGTCTTGCCCAGGCATAGGCCTCGTGGCCGCCAAGCGTTCCATGTCCGCCGTTTGGGATCAGATTTGGAGGCAGATGGTGGCCGTAAATATTGGGAAGTCCTGATGAAGGGTCGACAGGCAACTGCTGCTGCGGCTGCTGATGTTGATGCTGACCTCCACTCCCCAACTGGGCCCCACTACTACCACCACCAGTTGGGGAGCCCCCATTATTATGCCCTCCTCCTCCACCTCCTCCGCCGCTTCCCCCGCCCTCCTCCTCTTCCTCAAGAGGCAACCTCTCATAAGTAGCATTGGCAAATGTTGCAGCTACCACCATCACTGGCCCTGCCGCCACAAGTGACCCAACAACACTGCCCCCAACAACCTGTCCCTGCCCACCAGCTAAGTAAACGGTCAGACCTGTGGACCCAGGCGGGGCTGGCCCGGGAAGGAAGGCCCCACTCAAAGACAAAATCTCAAACCTTCCATGAAGAGCAACCACAGCTCCAGGAGCAGCAGGTTGTCTGAGGGTTACGTTGGCCACGGAGCCGCTCCCGCTGAGGACACAAACGCCTCTCTGACGCCTCCTAGCGAACTGCGCCACGCTCTCTGCTACGTCAGCGCCGCCGGCCACCTCCATGACATGGCTGCGGAGGGAGTTGGGGCTGTCCCGGGTGACAAAGATAGGGGGTTTGGGCTTGTTTTTGGATCCAGGAGGGCGGCCTCTTGGGCGGCGGGATCCAATCTCAACGGCGCCTTCTTTGGGCTCGTCCTGGTCTCTATCGTCATCATCGTCTCTGCCGCCGCTGCTTCTGCCGCTGTTGTTTTCATTAATTGAGATTTCTAGCTCGCGCTGCTTGTTCAGCGCGGACGAATTGGCGACTGCCGGGTCCATTCCCGGTAGCCCCAAGTTGCCACTCCACCACGGGTTCGCCAGAGTGGCAATTGTTAATCAAATTTAGGGAATTATGACAAAGGGGAAGAAAATTAAAATTAAGAAGAATAGAAAGAGCTCCTCCTTAATTCTTTTCCTTATTCACTTTTTTTTTTTTTGGAGAAATTGAGATCAATAAGTCAAAGACATAGTCATAAGGAACACAAAAGGCAAACAAAAAATTGAGCAAAGCCTCTCTTTAACCTAATAATAAAGAAGAGAGAGAAGAAGATGATCAGAGAAGATGATGAAGAAGCAGTTGGGGGAGAGAGAGAGAGAGAGAATTAATTAGTGATGGAAGAAAGTAGAGGTAGCTAGCGCTAGGAGTTACAGATGATGAATGGATTATGGATGATCAGACGATGGAGAAGTGGTGAGGTTAGTGGAGAGAATATGGAACAGATGCAAAAACCCTTAAGCTTGATGGATAGAATCAATTAAGCACAAAGAAAAAAGGACGCAGAATATTAATTAAAATTAACAAAGCATACACCTATATTTAAATAAATAAATAAGGGAACACAAATAATTAGAAATGAAAAGCAGAGTGTTTATGAGGCTGGGGTTTGGTGTTCAATACGGTAATTAAGCAAAGCTCTCTGTTGTGATTTGGGGAGCTGGTTTTTTCTCTCACTCTCTCTCTCTTTCTTCTTGTCTCTCTTTCTCTCTCTTTTTCTTTGCTTGTGTTGTGTACTTGTGTGTGATGAGAAGATTAGACTAGCGGTGTGCGTGGGTTTGAAGTTTGAACTTTGAAGTTTGAGAAGGCGAAGGGAAGTGTTAGGGTTTCGTGGGGTCGCGTGCGCGTGGGAAAGTGGGGATGACGTCTTTGTCTTGGGCTGGGGCCCACGTATAAATCAAAGGGCTGGGGCCCACGTATAAATCAAATCAATATCAATCAACGCTCTCTGCGATCTCCTCCTATTTCTGTGTGTGTGTGTGTTTGTCTCTGTGTGAGTGTCCGTGTGCGTCACAGTACCATAGCTGGAGACAACTGAGAGTGACACCATCTCTACACCTGTACCTCTGCCTCTCCATGCTACGGTGTTGATTTATATATATATATAACGTTATAATATTTTAAAGGTAATCATAAAAATGTAATTAGAGTTAAGATTATTATGTTATTACAGTAAAATGAAAATATAATGTGATAGTATTTTTTGTTTTCGAAAGCCTTTAATTACCTTTGCCTCGATCTCTCCATTGTATGGTGTACATTGGTTTCCATAACGTTTCTTGATGTTAACATTTTGAATACAATGAGAGACGAGAACGTTACGTTGCAATAGAAATAATTAAACGAAGATATCACATGCATCTCGAATCTGATCGAATACGCATAATATATACCAGCTGATACTAACTAGAACCCTTCTCCCCTCTGGCCAATTTTTGTGTGTGCAGTTTTAATCAAGTCTTTTAATCGGATCGAAGATTTCACATGAAGTATAGTACCATGAACATTTGACAAAATTAGAAAACTAAAATTGTGAATCATAAGCTAAGACCAATTATTACAGCATTTTTAGCACAAAATGTGGAAAGATTTTATGTGCTTCAATGCAAGTTGATACTTTTATATTCAAAAATATACCCCTAACGTAAGGATTTATTCGTAAGCAATAATTAATAGTGCTTAATTCATTTGGCCACAAAAAGTTAAATAAGAAGCCACCATGGAAAGAATATCATTTCATATAATCTCTTTTATGTATCGAAAAAAAAAATATCATTTATCATATAAATATATTTTATTTAGACCTCCAAAGAATTTAATAAAAAAAATACTTGCGAAGAATATATAATAGGTTGAATCTTTGATGTATTAAATAAATTAATAAAAGGTGGAATATTACAATGCAAAGTTAGATTTCGTGTCAGACCAAAAAAAAAATTAGAGTTAATTTGTGAATTAATTTAGAGTTAATTTGCGAGATTCATATATAGAAGTATAGAACAAACAGAAGGCCATACATGGAAACGTACTTCACATATCGTATCGGGTTGATAACAAGCAATGGAAGCTAACAAAGCAAAGAGCAAATGTCGTGTCCAAAAATAATATATTAAAAATAACAAAAAAAGAACAAAGTGAAATCTACAGGGTGGAGCATCCGAGGCGCGTGCATTTTAACTTTCGTTATAGTAACAATCTTTGTTTTTATATAAGAATAATGACGAAGATGATTACATTATATAAATATTAAAAATGAATTTATCTGACGAGAATATTAATAATATAATATAGTCTGAATAGTAAATGTTCGGACAAAAAATGTGACAACGGGCCAAAAGCCTCCTTGGTGGATCTCAGCTTAAATTTGCGCCTAAATGGAGGGCTTGTGTGGCTTGCTCTTTAGTGTATAATTCGCCATGTGGACTGTATGGATGAATTCGGTTGGAAGCTATAGGCTAAGGGGCTTTGAGCCACAACCATTTCCTACATGGGTGGATCAGAACACAAGCAAGCAGTAACTACTTTCAAAATAAGTGTGGCACTAGTAAAGATTATTACTAAACACTTTAGAGATAACTCACGTTACAACCTAAGAACCATTTTTTTAATCACGTGATTGTGAGGCAAGTGAGAAAATTTATTGCACTGTTCTTTTCTATATCTTCTTCTTAATGTATCCAAGAACTCTAATAATTTTTCTTTCAAGTCGAGTCCAAGTTCATGTGGTATTTATCGTGCTCATGTTAGCAGCTTGTTATTTAGTTAGGAGTAGTTTTTAGATATGCAGATTTACTTAGATCAGGATGATGGTATTTGACCAAAATACATAGATGATTTTATAACTTAGAATCGGCGTTTACATTGGTTAGTATGTTTGTCCCAAATACTTGACTCTTTTTTAGAAAATCCATTGTATTGAAATGAAAGTAAAGTACAAAGACCTGAAAGAGTAAATGCGTGAGTATTAAATGCAATAAGTAAATTGCAAGTGCTATAAAAAAATTATTTCCTTCGAAATCAAGCCTTTAAGAGGCACTATCCTATAGAAATTATCAATTGAGTGAGCATCAGTTGGAATTATGTCATAAGTTGGCAGAGCATTCAAGTGATGTTGAGTATCTGGATACCTCAAAGACTGAGTTGAGTAACAGTCGGGGGAAGAGGTGAGTGTTTGGTGATCCTTAAGACCAACTTGAGCAGCAAGTCGAGATAAAGGAATGCTTTTGAGTTCTTAGTTTGAGAATTGAGAGAGATGTTGAGAAGAATAACTGAATCTCGGTCCTAGATAAAAAAAAGCAAGTTGTGTCTAAATATTTGAAACTTTAAACAAATAAAATTTTGAAATTTTGCAATTGTTTTGAAATTAATTGGGTTAATCAATTTTTTGTTTGATTGATTGATTGATTGTCCTTTAATAAGAAGGCTTCTTGTTCATTTATAAGTGGTGAGGGTTGATTTGACTTACCAAGTATATGTACCCGGGACCCATATTACAGTTATCTAGTTTCGACCAGGTCCTTGATCTACGTAGACCAAGGGTGAACATTTATTTACGGCATGGACTACTAGGGTGTATAATCTTGTTCGCTTTCCATGCTTTCATACTCCAGTGTTTATAGGGGGACTCAAGGAGTTTCCTTTGTGCTTTCATACTCAAGTGTTTATAGGGATTCAGGAAGTTGCCTCTGGCTTTTGGTATTCCTTCGTAAATCTACGCATTTCACCCTATACATGAAATTCCAATCTCCTCTTACTTAATTGAATTAGTTTTGAGAGCATTCCACCCGTTTTTAGCCACTTTCACTTTGAATACGATTTCATGTCTACATGCCCTTTATGCCTCATCATTCCAAAGAACATTAAAAAAAATATATACAATTTAACTTTTTTTTTTATACTTTAAATTACTTGAATCAAAATCACGAGATGATATCAAATTCACTTGGACTTTTATCTTCCATAAGACGAGTGTGACATGAAGCGATGACCAAGAGCATGTTCCACCCGAAGCATTTATTCATGGACGTGAAAGCTCGTAGAGACTAGAGAGCAGACACATGGATCAATTAAATAGTTGACGGACAATTGTTGCTTAGATCTTAAACAACACAATTGTCAGATGTTAAACAACAACTAAATAATTAAGGATGATTTGTACGTTGGCAAAATTTCAAAGCCACGGCATGCAAATCATGCATTCGCCAATCATTTTGTTGCTTTCCACGCCTTTCATAAATATTATTTTTTTAATTTTTTTTTAGGATTTAGGGGTAATTAGGGGGCAATAGAGAGTGAAGTAGTAGGTATAATAGTGTATAATGAAATTGTTAGGAAATTAATCCTTCGCCACGCAATTGCTAACAATAAAGATTGATAGGTCCTCAAATAAGCATTATTTTATATTACTTTATACCCTTTATACTTGACTTTTAATATTAAAATATTAAATAAATAGATAAATTAATTTATTTTGTGTTATTTTTATTTAAATAAATAAAATTTGTAATTTGTAGTATTTTGGCGAAAGAATCGTCTCGATCGGAATTATAACGAATAAATTATGGACGAATTTCGGTGAAATATTTCTAAATTAATTTAATTAATTAATTTGTGCAGCCCAAACCCAAATAAATTCAGCCCAACCATCTGCAGCCCAGCCCAATTCGCGGCCCAGTTCGCCAGCCCAGTCTGTGCAGGCCCAATCACATCGGCCCAGGCTCTTCACCATCGGCGCGCGCTTGCCGAACGCGGGATCTGCTCCCCAGCTCACGCTTGCCGACCAGCCGCCCACTTTCCAGCGCACGCCTGCCGGCCACCACCTCTCTTTCCAGCGCACGCCTGCTGACCCACTAAGGACCATTCCAGCCAGCATCCACCGAATTCTTGGCCCTTTTTCAGCTGTTTCTGACAGCCCATTTCCAGCAGCATTTCTTTTGTTTTCTTAACATTTTTTTCCCCACAAACACCACCCAATCTCATCATTTCACTTTTTAATATTTTTATTGTAACTTTTATTTGTTTTTATTTATTTTTTTTAGTGTAATTAGTTTTTCCCCCCTATAAATAGGGGTTCAATTCTTGTATTTGGGGAGTCCCCAATTAGTTTCATTCTTCCATTTCTTTCTTAGTTCTTAGTTCTTAGTTAGTTCTTTTGTTTCTCTCTTTTGAGAGACATTTTTGGGGACCATTTTAACTTCTTGTAGATTTTCTTATTAATTAGCTTTCTTTTAATTCTTGTTCTTAATTTATGTTATTTTTATTTTTCTTAATTTCATTTCTTCTTTACTTTGTTCTTGTGATATTTCTTTGAGATCTCTTAAACACATTTTTATGCTTTCCATAAGAAATACCTAGGCCAAGTAATTCTAAGGCAATTTAAGTGTTTTAAGACCGAATTCCTCGTATTTCTTCTTCCATCTTCACAAGTTTCCTGCCGCTGTTCGGTGATTCTTGTGAAAATTCATACTTCTCTACTTAAATTCTTGTTATTGTTATTGGTTTTACTTATAATTCAATATATGTGTTGGTATTTTCTTTCTAACATTTGTAAGTAAGAATGCAATCTCCATGTGTTTTACTTTTTGAATTTCTTTTACTTCATATGTTTTAGTGCTTAAACTTCAATTCGAAGCTAAATGTTGATCCGCTGTTCGGGGCATTTAGAATAGAGTTGAAGAGATTTAATGTTTGATCCCTGTTCGGCGCATTAAATCATTAACTTAAGGTGAATCATATTGTAAGTAATAATCCGCTGTTCGGTGCATTTATAATATGAAAAATGTATGCATGTATTTGAGATGATTAAGGTAAGATTTCGTGATTGGTTCAATATGAGCATGATGTTAGAGTGTTGGTAAAAATATGTGTTTGAAGAAAATTCACTAGTACAAAGGTTAAAGTAGAAGTAAAATTAAGTATTTAATTATTTTTACTTGTTTTATTTATTTTATATTTACAACTCTTTTCAAAACCCCCATTTTCAATTCTTTATTCTTTATTCTTTAATTCTTTAATTCTTTTATTCTTTTATTCTTTTTTATTCTTTATTCTTTTATTGTTTTATTCTTCTATCCTTTTTATTCTTTATTCTTTTATTCTTTTATTCTTCTTTTATACTTTTAGTTTATTATTCTTTGATTCTTTCATCTCTTTATTCTTTTATTCTTTAATACTTTTAGTTTATTATTCTTTGATTAATTAATTCTTTAATTCTTTAATTCTTTAATTCATTAATTCTTTAATTTGTTAATTCTTTAATTATTTAATTCATTAATTTATTCATTATTCATTTATTCATTACTCTTTCCCACTAACACATTATTAATGTTCCCTAATTTCCCCGGTCAAGAACGATCCCTATTTATCAATACTACATCTACACAAAAAGGGTTTAAATTGCACAACACTCAAATTACGTGTTTAATTTAATGCGTAGTTTGGGCGTAGTCAATTTTTGGCGCCGTTGCCGGGGAAATTGAAAATCATTTTTAATTTGTTAGTGTATGTATATAAATTGTGCATATTATACTTGTTTATAAATTTTACTTTTGTTAATATTATATTTATCCATCTTATTATTGTTCTTATTATTTTTGTTATAATGCTCATACTTTACTTATTCTTAGTTTCTAATTTATACTTGTTCATAAATGTTCATAATTTTTTTTTTTATATATTTGTTCATATTCAAATTGTTTATGTAAATTTAAAATTCTATCATACTTGTTCATAATTTAATTTAATTTGTACTTTTTATAAATGCATATTGTACATATTCATTTTTCCTTACTTTTAATTTATTTTATTTTTCTTTACACTTTCTAACTTTTTCTTTAATCCATTAACTTTAATTTTATTCCATAAACTTTTTCTTTATTCCTTTAACTTTAAATTTATTTCATTAACTTTTTATTCCACTAACTTTTTATTCCACTAACTTTTTATTCCATTAACTTTTATTCCATTAATTTTGTTCATTAACTTTTTATTCCACTAACTTTTTATTCCATTAACTTTTATTCCATTAATTTTATTCATTAACTTTTTATTCCACTAACTTTTTATTCCATTAACTTTTATTCCATTAATTTATTTCATTAACTTTTTATTCCACTAACTTTTTATTTCACTAACTTTTTATTCCATTAACTTTTATTCCATTAATTTTATTCATTAACTTTTTATTCCACTAACTTTTTATTCCATTAACTTTATTTCATTAACTTTTTATTCCATTAACTTTTTGATTACACTTATTTTATTCTTATGTAATTATTTATTTGGTTATGTCTTGATAAAATTTAAATTTAAAATTTAAAAAAAAAATTCGAAATAAATAAAAAAAAATTAATTAAAATAAAAAAAAAATCTTATCTTAGCTTTATGTTAGTGTTAATTCATACTTGTAAATAAATGTTGTATATATGTTACTTGTTACCTTTTATACTTGTTCATAACTTTTATATTTCATAGTATACATGCATACTTGTTCATAATAGATTTTCATTTATATTTGTTTATAATTCTCTTACTTGTTATATTATTCTTGTTCATACTTGTACATAATGTTTATTCTTTTTAATTGTTCATAAATGCTTATGGTAAATATTCACTTTTCCTTATTTTTTATTTTTATTTGTAATTAAAAAAAAACATAAAATTCGTAAAAAAAAAAAAATTAAAAATTAAAAAAAAATTTCTTTTCCTTCATTTATTTAATTTTTAAATTCAGAAAAAAAAATAATTAAAAAAAAAATAAAAAATTTCTTTTTCTTCATTTATTCGTAAAAATATTCATTTATCTTCACTTTGTGTTAGTGTAAATCTAAATTGTTAAATAAATCTTATACTTATGTTAGTTTGTTAATGAGAAATTGTTTTGTAAATATCATTACTTGTGAATAAAACCATACTTGTAAATAAATTGTTCATACTTGTATAAATTGTTCATACATAAATTGTCATGTTATATTTGTAAATTGTGCATAAAAAAAAAACATACTTGTAAATAGTTATTGCATTCATGCATTAGTCTCAGCTATATGTAGATCACTTGTGCTTCGAAGTTTAGATTTTGATCTTTATCGGCGATGACTCTTTTGTTAACTCTCACCCACGGTAATTGTTAACACTTGAGTCATCTTAATTCCTCTGGAGTAAGAAATTTTCGAGGGTGATGTCTAGGACAAGAGACGGTACTCATAACGGGTTTTGGGTCTAAGAAAATAGCCCTGCCTCTTATGTGTATTCTTTCTAACCTGGTCACTTTTGAAGTTGCCCAAACAGTTGAATTAATCCAATATATTTACTTGGGCCGCACGGACGTATAAGTCTCCATTTAAACTTTGAGGCTATGTGAACCATATATATCTTTGACTTCCCCCGACATGTAAATATTATTTATATCTTAATTTACATTATTTGTCATGACAAAGTTAACTTGCATCTTTCGTTTAACTAACTTGCATCTTTCATTCTAACTTGCATTTCATCTTTCATTTAACTTGCATTTTTAACTTCACTTGCATATTTAGTTTAACTTGCATTGCACTCTTCCTCTAACTTACATCTTTAACTCACATTGCATCATTAACTTTAATTTGCATATCTAACTTGCATTCTTAATTAACGTACATCTCTGACTAACTAACTTGCATCTCTGTCTAGGCTGGATGGACGTTAAACTTCAAGCGCTTGTTGGGAGGCAACCCAATGTGTTCCCGGGATGTGAAGGAGTCATCAATACAG
Source organism: Prinsepia uniflora (assembly GCA_032719365.1). Taxonomy (NCBI): domain Eukaryota; kingdom Viridiplantae; phylum Streptophyta; class Magnoliopsida; order Rosales; family Rosaceae; genus Prinsepia; species Prinsepia uniflora. Next base: position 20,297,861 of record CM064871.1, on the reverse strand, counting down.
ATTTGCTATCCTCTACCCTTCACTCTCTTTTATTTTGTTTATTTAATGTTTTCCTATTATTTTCGTAAATCATCTTCCTTACTTTGATTCTATGTTTAATTACTTCGTATTTTCCTACATTGAGGACAATGTAGAATTTAAGTGTGGGGGAATGGTTTACAATTTTAATTGTTCAAAAAAAAAACAAAAAAAATTGAAAAAAATTATAAAAAAAAGGGTGAAAAAAAAAAAATATTATTGTTTTTTTTTGAATCTTTTTGTTTTAACTTAGTGTTTTTATGAGTCTTAAGTTGCCATTTAACTTGTCAATGACATAAATGAACAGAAAGGAATATGTTATGGCCATAAAGATAATCACTACAACTTGAATTTGTTTGTTAATATTTTGTGATTAAGTGTTATAACTTGAAGATAATGCATGTAAATTGGCACATAAACGAGCATGATAAGATAAGTATGAATCATATGAACCTTATGTGAGCTTTAGAACTTTATATACATCTTTGATGAGTGATTCATAAGTTTTTTGTTTAAATTGATATACATATGCCTCATAACTGCTTGCCATAGCTTTTAATGAACTATAGAGTACTAGAACTTATTTTATGTGATTTTCAAAGCTTTTGAGTCAATAAACTCTCTGATTTTGGAAATGATTAAGGCATTAGGGTTAACACCACAAATTCAAACATCCATGTTCCCTATTTTGTGCGCACAAGTTGCGACCCCCTTAGTTTTAACCCTTTTGAGCCCACATTAAGCCTTTCTTTCATCACCATGATTATCTAAACACTTGAGCTTAGTATAGACATCCTTTACCCTTGTTCCAAGAACTCGGTTAAAGACATAATGATTGTGTAAAGAGAAAATAATGATGTTGGAAAGACTTTTATGTGAATTATTTGGATTTACCGACTCAAGCTTTATTGTATTGTTGACACATGTTATTACCTTGATATAAAAAAAATCAAAAAAAAAAATCAAAAAAAAAAAAAAAAAAAAAAAAGTTGAGTCTCGATCAAGGTAATAAGGTTTGGTTATGTAATGTTTGAGTTAAGTCCCTTACATTTGTAAATCCGACACGAAGAATGATTGTGAGGCCCAACATGATGGAATTAGGCCTATGTTCGAAAGGATGGATTACTGACATCATTGCACTAAGGTTGGGAAGCTATGATACGTTTTGGGAGTCTATTGAGTCTTGGAACGAATTAAGCACCACTTGTCCTATATATTCCTTGCCTCTAAACTTAGCCCCATTACAACCTTCGTAAAGACCTTATGATCCTTAAGATGGTAAATTTTGATTAGTGGAGTCAATCACTTGAGTAAGCTTATGGTTTTGGTTCATTTGTGCAAGTATGTTTTGTTTTTATCTTGAGGTGTTTGGTTGAAATTTTGCAAAAGTACTTCATTTCGATTATGTGAGTATTTCTCACATACTTTGAGTGCAAACACAAACCCTTACAAAATTGAGTGAATTTATGAGTGCATATCCTTGTGAGTTGATTCATACTTGTTTTATTCATGTTGAGATCCATTTCACCATATTTACTCATTATCATACTTGTTGAAGCATTTTGTTACAATGTATTAACTCTTGAATTCCATATGCTTAAACGCTTTAAGTGAAAATCTTTTATGCCATGATTATAATTATGAAATATTGAGACAAATGGTTAAGGGTTACTTGTTTTGAATTCGTAGTTTAATTTTACTATTTGCTAGGGACTAGCAAAGTTTAAGTGTGGGGGTATTTGATAGGTCCTCAAATAAGCATTATTTTATATTACTTTATACCCTTTATACTTGACTTTTAATATTAAAATATTAAATAAATAGATAAATTAATTTATTTTGTGTTATTTTTATTTAAATAAATAAAATTTGTAATTTGGAGTATTTTGGCGAAAGAATCGTCTCGATCGGAATTATAACGAATAAATTATGGACGAATTTCGGTGAAATATTTCTAAATTAATTTAATTAATTAATTTGTGCAGCCCAAACCCAAATAAATTCAGCCCAACCATCTGCAGCCCAGCCCAATTCGCGGCCCAGTTCGCCAGCCCAGTCTGTGCAGGCCCAATCACATCGGCCCAGGCTCTTCACCATCGGCGCGCGCTTGCCGAACGCGGGATCTGCTCCCCAGCTCACGCTTGCCGACCAGCCGCCCACTTTCCAGCGCACGCCTGCCGGCCACCACCTCTCTTTCCAGCGCACGCCTGCTGACCCACTAAGGACCATTCCAGCCAGCATCCACCGAATTCTTGGCCCTTTTTCAGCTGTTTCTGACAGCCCATTTCCAGCAGCATTTCTTTTGTTTTCTTAACATTTTTTTCCCCACAAACACCACCCAATCTCATCATTTCACTTTTTAATATTTTTATTGTAACTTTTATTTGTTTTTATTTATTTTTTTTAGTGTAATTAGTTTTTCCCCCCTATAAATAGGGGTTCAATTCTTGTATTTGGGGAGTCCCCAATTAGTTTCATTCTTCCATTTCTTTCTTAGTTCTTAGTTCTTAGTTAGTTCTTTTGTTTCTCTCTTTTGAGAGACATTTTTGGGGACCATTTTAACTTCTTGTAGATTTTCTTATTAATTAGCTTTCTTTTAATTCTTGTTCTTAATTTATGTTATTTTTATTTTTCTTAATTTCATTTCTTCTTTACTTTGTTCTTGTGATATTTCTTTGAGATCTCTTAAACACATTTTTATGCTTTCCATAAGAAATACCTAGGCCAAGTAATTCTAAGGCAATTTAAGTGTTTTAAGACCGAATTCCTCGTATTTCTTCTTCCATCTTCACAAGTTTCCTGCCGCTGTTCGGTGATTCTTGTGAAAATTCATACTTCTCTACTTAAATTCTTGTTATTGTTATTGGTTTTACTTATAATTCAATATATGTGTTGGTATTTTCTTTCTAACATTTGTAAGTAAGAATGCAATCTCCATGTGTTTTACTTTTTGAATTTCTTTTACTTCATATGTTTTAGTGCTTAAACTTCAATTCGAAGCTAAATGTTGATCCGCTGTTCGGGGGCATTTAGAATAGAGTTGAAGAGATTTAATGTTTGATCGCTGTTCGGCGCATTAAATCATTAACTTAAGGTGAATCATATTGTAAGTAATAATCCGCTGTTCGGTGCATTTATAATATGAAAAATGTATGCATGTATTTGAGATGATTAAGGTAAGATTTCGTGATTGGTTCAATATGAGCATGATGTTAGAGTGTTGGTAAAAATATGTGTTTGAAGAAAATTCACTAGTACAAAGGTTAAAGTAGAAGTAAAATTAAGTATTTAATTATTTTTACTTGTTTTATTTATTTTATATTTACAACTCTTTTCAAAACCCCCATTTTCAATTCTTTATTCTTTATTCTTTAATTCTTTAATTCTTTTATTCTTTTATTCTTTTTTATTCTTTATTCTTTTATTGTTTTATTCTTCTATCCTTTTTATTCTTTATTCTTTTATTCTTTTATTCTTCTTTTATACTTTTAGTTTATTATTCTTTGATTCTTTCATCTCTTTATTCTTTTATTCTTTAATACTTTTAGTTTATTATTCTTTGATTAATTAATTCTTTAATTCTTTAATTCTTTAATTCATTAATTCTTTAATTTGTTAATTCTTTAATTATTTAATTCATTAATTTATTCATTATTCATTTATTCATTACTCTTTCCCACTAACACATTATTAATGTTCCCTAATTTCCCCGGTCAAGAACGATCCCTATTTACCAATACTACATCTACACAAAAAGGGTTTAAATTGCACAACACTCAAATTACGTGTTTAATTTAATGCGTAGTTTGGGCGTAGTCAAAGATGAAAAAAAGAAAATAAAGAAACCAAGAACACAAAAAATTTAACGAGGTTCGGCCAATTAACTTGCCTACGTCCTCGGAGAGTTTTCTCCTTCACTATGAAAGAATACAAAATACAAGATTACACTACTCAAGTTTATACCCAACTTAAGCCCTTGTACCCAATAGGATACCCCTTGTACACCCTCTCTCAACCCGAGAAAATCACTCTACCCCAAAGAGCTATACACACTCTTTCACCTTCTCTTAACCGAGAAGATCACTCTACTCCAAGAGCTATACACACTCTTGAAGTGCTCAAGAAGACCACTCTAGCCCAAGAGCTATACACACTCTTGAAGCACCCACTCACTTGTGAGGTGTTCTTCTTGATGTTGAAATGTGGTCAAGCTCTCCACCTTATATAGTGCTCAAGGCACAAGTTGTATTTTTCCAATGTGGGACATTTTCCTCATATTTCAACATCCTTCATTGAAGTCCATTCATGCACCTTCTTCAATTAATGTTCTTCTTCATGAAGCTTCCACATCAATCTTTTCCTACAAGTTTGAATGAACAACACCATGTATTTATTCCCAATACATAATCAAATTCCAATGCATTAATAATCCACTAAGGAGACATTAACTCAACAGAAATAAGCCATGAATAAGAATATCATGTGCCATAGAGTTACAATAAAAAAAAAATTATGAATGACGTCACTCTTTCGAGAAACCAAAATTTTGTCTAATACATATCAAGTATGGCAAAGTTTTGTTAAGACTACTAAAAAGGGTCGAAAAAGTCCAAATATTGCCGCTAAGGCTATTGCCAAATCTTGAAATTCAAAAGCCGCTATTAGGCAATAACAAAATCATTAACAACCTTTTGTTCTTATTAGGAAATTACTAATTTCAATTTGCGTGTAATCTCGTCAACTTTTTTTTTAATTAGTGACTTTCTTGGCTTCGTTTATATTATGGTGCTTCTCCATTTCACATTGCCAAGAAAAGACACCAATGATTTCATACTCCTGTGTTTCTAGTAAGGTTCAAAACAACGCTAGACGCTCTTACGACGGTCAATAGGGGGTATAGCGCCTAAGCAGTTAGGTAGTTTTTTTAAAAGAAAAAATTTAACAAATTAATAATATAATGAATACTATCAAATAATTTCATAACAAAAATTAATTATCTAGATAAATAAATTGAGTTGTGAATCATAAATGTTAATAATGTAAGTTTTTTATTAATTTTATTATACAACATTCTATATTTTTTAATTTATTATCTTTGTTTTAATTAATACTTATATTATTAACTAAGTATTTAATAAATAAAATAACTTATATAACTAAATATATATATATATAAGAATTTATATAACTAAATATGTATAAGGATATACACCCAAATCCACTAAAAATGTATAAAGATATACATGCAAATCCACCTAGACGCTTAGTCATTAGACGGGGCGGTTTCCCACCTTCGAGCGCCTAGGCGGCCGTCGTTTTGAATAGTGGGTTTTACCAGTTTGATTGCCCTAATTTGAAAAAAAAAAAACCCACCTTATTTTAGATTATTTTCTTTGTTTTATCAAAATGTCACTATGAATAAAATTTGTTAAATTTTATGCTTGTTTATAGACGATATTCTACTTTAAAAATAGAACTTGATTGAAACTTAATATATGTTGGAATTTGAAAACATAATGTAAGTTCTAATTTTAATTATAATTTGAATCAACATAAGTGTGAATCATTATTTTTATACATGGGAGGGAAACTCGAGAATGGAATGGAATGGTTCATCATCTAGCTTTTTATGGACTCCGTTTGGATCAAAAGTGAGAATGGAAAGACCTCAAATTTTGGACCTTTACTATTGGAAGAATCTAATCAAATGTATATTCTTTTTCCTTTAATCAGATTGAAATTCTATATAAAATTTTAATGAGAAGGCCACTCTCCATTGTATGATCTATGAATACCATACTCTTTCAAAAGAAAAATTATAATTTGATATGGCATTCAACATAAATATTTGAGAACGGACTCAAACCCAATTAAATCTGATTATGCCCTGACACTCAAATAAAAATAGGTGTGTTATGGATGTGCACTCTTGTCAAGTGGGGGCCAAGATGGGGCATCACCACCACATTAGCCCCTTCAATTTTGAATCATATTACCTAATCTGCGTTGACCCTTATGCCTAATCTCTATTTAGCAGTAGTTAATCATGTGATTTGTTTTATTGTCTTCAAACCAGCACCGTCCACGTGGCCATTAAAAAGGGATTAAACTGGCTTAGAGCCAAATAAGCCGAGTCTTAAGGTTACCAAAAGGAACATATAACGCTTGAGAAGCCGGCCATCAATTGTCCAAAGGGAGTTGTTTTATTTTGAGACCTAAACTTAGAACTTGATGCCCAAGTTGACTTACCGTCAGCTCTATTATTTGTTTCACCGGTTATTCAAACTTTCAAAAAACGTCAGAAAATTCATCAGGGCCGGGCCTCCTTCGATGTCTAAAATTGGATTAGATTTGACCGGATAAACTCAATAGATTCAATCAACGTATGCTGAACTGCTGCAGTAAGAAATGGATATAGATTTCCATATGTTGTCACAATCACAGGTAGAAAAAACACCATTTCTATCTAACTAAAAGTACATCCATTTTTAGATTCAACGAATCTGGCGAGTTATCCAATCCTCGAAACTAAACAAGGCCTATGTTGTCACAGAAATTTGACTGAAGTCACATTTGTGCCTAGGATTTGACCAAATTGTATGCATCAGGAGATTGAAGGTATTGAAGTAAAAAAAAATGAAGACCAAGTCCCACGTTTTGTTTGAGATGAAGGAATCTGAAGGATTGGTTATAAGATATTGATATCCTACCATTTTTTTGGGATTAAAACTTAAAGCAATAAGTTTTCTGTCCAGATGAACCCATCTTCTACCTTAACCTGGTGAGTTATCTCACACTATCTAATCAAATCATGAGAACCAAAACGTGGCTGTAGTAGACTTCTAGTACTTCAAATGGAGTAACAATTAATCCCCTCTTTTCCCTTTGCCTTGGTTTTGGTGAGAAACTGAGAGGCGCCTACTACAGATGCAAATTCCCTATCTATTGACTAAATTCTCTGTAAATTACTTGCTAAATGAGATCACAAATGCCCACCCTAATCAACAAGCTAACTGCTGAGTTGCAGGCATGAATTTGCGCCTGAAAGGCCATGCAATAACACCCCGGAATCACTTCTACTTTGGCCGGTAAGCCCATACCTGGGCTGGTAGTTGGTAGGTAGGAATGTAGGGATACTTTTATATAATCAATGCGCATGATGCTTAATCGAAAGATGCATTGAGATCAATAAAGCCATATATTTTTAGTGGGGACAAATATGAGGTTTTTATAAATGTAAAAAGAAGCAAATTTCCCTGTCTTAAATGTACAATGCAACAAGTAGCTCACCTCCAGCTGCCGCACAATCCTTCCTGGCACAATATCTATATCGAGAAATGAAAATTCTTCCTGCTGTTGATCGGATAAGAAATCATTTTAACATGCTGTCACGCTGTTTGAGTGAGATACATCATCCAACATGTTTTTATGAACATTTTTTGCTTCATCAAAAATTTGAGAAACGGAGCCTCTATAATGATGGGTTCAGCTATGCATGAAGTATTTGCGAATCCTGCAAACAAGTAGCAACCAACATCAACCACACAATTTTCTTAAGTAATCATGATAGCAAACACATAAGGTATTTACCGATGAATGTAACAAAGTGCCCTGATCATCACCTCATGGGTGGAAGATCTGGGGAGGTTGCAACACACATAAAATGTCTGAAACACTAGTGATTGCTGACAGCAAAACCAAAATGAAGACGAGAAAGAGGAGAGTTTGATTTTGAGAATTCTTTTATAGAAGCCAGAAGTTCTTACAATGTAGGGGCCTCCCCACATAAAATGTCTGAAACACTAGTGATTGCTGACAGCAAAACCAAAATGAAGACGAGAAAGAGGAGAGTTTGATTTTGAGAATTCTTTTATAGAAGCCAGAAGTTCTTACAATGTAGGGGCCTCCCCACATAAAATGTCTGAAACACTAGTGAATGGTGACAGCAAAACCAAAATGAAGACGAGAAAGAGGAGAGTTTGGTTTTGAGAATTCTTTTATAGAAGCCAGAAGTTCTTACAATGTAGGGGCCTCTAATCTAATATTGGGACTTTTGTGGAATTGACGGCCGTGGGATGCAGAATGAACGAAATTTTTTGAACAATCTATACATCTCCAATTTTTATCCAACATTAATCCCTTTCCCTCCTTTCATTGCACATGATTTCCATCACTAATTCCTTCTCCCTCCTTTCATTGCACATAATTCCTTTTTCTCTTGTCCTCTTCGATCATTGCTACTCCCTCCCTTTGAATTATTACCCTCATTCCAAAATCTAACCTAATTAATGAAAAAGATCCAATGCTGATTTCTAACATAGCTCATAGTGACACATATCCATCGGAACATCTGCATCTCGCACTACCTTCATCCATATTGATACATTTGGTCTCTTTTGACCGTAACACTTTGGCCACAGTAAAAAACAAAAGCATCTCTATCAGAATACAATTCACAATCATTTGATGCCAAGAAACCCTGTCACCATTCAATGAAAAGCATTGGTATTGCAATAAGAGAGCATATCAAAAACAAATTTTTACCTAAATAGAAAGTATATGATTAAGAAAGCGACCACAAAATATCCCACAAGTGCACACATTCTCCGGCCTGATTTTTTCTCAAATACCTACATAGCAAACAACCATCTATCAGCCAAACCATAAACGAGAACATTGAAAAGGAAAACGAGTGAAGGTTGAAGAAGAAAATAGTTTTGTACCATCCATCACTCAGCCAAATTATAAATGAGAATATATGGAAAGAAAAGAAAGGGGATGAAGAAAAAACATTCAGGTACCATCTTAAAACGGTCCATTGTTCCTGACAATATACCCCTTGATGCATCCATGTTATTTCCCTGTTTTTACAGTATAATGAAACCAGTTAAAACATACATGCGATATGAATTAAAAAATAAATTAAAAAAGGATGCTATGCATCTTTAACTTTGTGAACATACCATTACATCAAGCATGCGATTATGACTCTCCACCTCTTCATGTATATCACCCGTCAACTGTAAATAAAACCTTTAAAATTCGAATCACCTTTCCTTCATTTATTTATTTGTGTAATTGATTTTAAATCCTCTGTCTAGGCAAGTAAAATATTTCATTTGTAACATTTAAACACAATATTTTCAAGTGAATACAATATTTTCAAGTTAATATGTCCGTTTGTGAGATTTAAACACTGATCAACCTGTCCCACCTCTTTACTATCTGCATTAAAGAATAATTATTCATTAGGAGGAACAATTTCTAGCATCATATTTGAGTATAATCCAAGTATGCACGAACACATAGAGTATTACATCAACCACAACAAATGACGATGTTTTTGAATGTATGTATATAGAGGCAGGAGTTAGACATTGTGTGATCAGGTGCATATAGATTTATGCATGATGACTAGGCAAGCTGTGCCCATAAGAAATGTAATTGAACACATTGCAAAGTTCAGCAGACTCTCAAGACAATTTTGGACTCCCCTGGCTTGTTTCTGTAGAGGATCCTGACAGGAAAGCCAATCTGAGCACAGGGAAAATTTCTGTGATCCTTGTCAGGCTAATCCAACAGGCATGCTGTTTGTGTGAATTCTAGTTACACAAAATTTACAATGCTGTAGAAAATGACTTTCATGTTTAGTAGCATAGAAAGCATACTAAGATATTTATGAATTAAGGTTCAAATTGACAATTTAATGTTCATTAAAGAGATTGTCTTGTCGAGCACTCACCCTCTTTAGGAAAAAAACTCTGTCTTGTAAACTTTGGACAGCCTTGTCATTGTCATGCTCGCTAATGTCACTCGAGTATGAGGAAGAGGCTCTAAGACCACCTTCCTCAAGGCCATCTAAAAGAGCTGCTTTAGAGGAACGGTGCTCCCTACAAAAAGAGTGAGCATTGAAGTTTTAGACAATGTTCTTTATAGTGTTATAAACCTGTGAAAATACAGGAACTGTAAGATAAACTAGTATTTGCAACATCTGATTATTTGACAATGCAATATTTTTACAAAAATACATCGCAGTGGTTGACACCAGTACCTTGAAGTATAACTCAAAAGTGAAAATGTGACTTACGTTCTAAATTGAGGTAGTAAGAGTTTGGACCAAGTACCAACTGTCTATTATGCCTAAATCGAGAATGAACTATCAAAATACATCAACCGTATATCCCCATAAAAATAACACAAAACCTCAAGCTAAAACTTTCACGGGTTCACTCGCAAGCATATCAACAACTTAATCCCCTTTCTCACAGATTTCATTTTGAACTAATCCAGACTGTTACTCAATGCCATACTAACTAATCTAACACCATAAATCACCTCAAATATAAAAATTCACAAAAAAAAAAAAAAAAAAAAGGGAAAAGGATTCTCCTTGCTACTTTCTCCTAGAAGATCAGGTGGCATTGCAATAATTCTATCCTTAACTTGCTAAATAAAATGAACCATAATTTCCATCACTGAATAAAAAATAAAGTTCACTCTCCTCAGATAACAACCTGCATTTCCATTTACCAAGCTTAAGGGTTCCGACAGCCACAGAAGGAGCTCGTCTTAAGTGCTAATTAGAAGATCTAACTAATCAATTTCGAAATCAATATTTAAATTGCATCCAGACAAAAATAAAATCCTGAATTCATTTATCAAGGATCTGAGTGTATATTTGTATATGAAGAATACGAACCTTCGGTAACTCATTGCTTTCGCGCTTTCAATATTGGCAGATTTGGCGTCGTTAAAGCCGGTAAGAATTTGGATTATGAGGAAATTGAAACTGGCGATGAGGTGTAAGAGTGTAGGTGAAACTTCCAATCCAAATGGACGATGCTAGCTCCGTTTGGTTGCTGAGAAAATGTGGTAAATGAATGGAAAATGAAGAGGAGATGGGAGAATTGAATTGAATTAAATTGAACGGAAAGGTTTTTAATGGTGTTCCACGTGGTGCAAAGAGTGGGCTTGCCGCCAAGTGGCTGTAATGGCCCAAGTATTTGGTTGTTTAGGGCCACCAGAACATTGGTGCAGCACAGGCTTCAAAATTAATTTGGGTCTAAGCTTTTTTGTGCCCTCACTCATCCATGTTTTTTTTAGAAATAATTATAAATTAAGTCAGTATAAAATAATTCACTTAATATATAACTATTTAATAAGATAATTCTAACTAAATTTCATATTTTCAGATTTGTTTTAGAAATGAAAATCATTTCAATTCACCAAATTTCTTAGATATTATCTAATACTTTTAAATAATTACAAACATACATTTACTTTTTTGTTTTAATCTGTCATAGGTAAATTATTAATTATCTGCATGTTTTATTATTTTGTAGGTAAATTAATAAGTATTTGTATATTCCTTATTTTTCTATTCTATTTGAGAGAGGTATATTGTGTACAATATACCTTTCTTATATAATTAAAATTCGCATAGGCAAATTATATTTTTACGTATAATTAAAATTCATATAGGTAAATTGCGTACAATAGCTGGTCCAAAATTACCTCCTCCACTCATGTTGAACTACCTTATCTGAAAGAAAAATTATCAACGATGAATAACAATCATAATGCATAACCAAAAAATTCAAATGGTCGAATGAGACCAAGAAATTCAATAGAATGGTTTTTGGTTTTTCGTAACAAAATAAAATCAAATAACACTTTTACTGTAAAGGGAACCAAGACAAATGATTAATAACGTAAAATAAAATCAAATATATGATATGTAATGGCACGCTTGAAATTCTTTAAAAATTAAGGGACTAAAACTAATGATCTATTTTGACCAACAATAGAAAAATCAAGTTATTTCTTATTTACAATTTTTATTTACGATAGTGGACTAAGTTATAGTTTGGACTCTAAAATTTTTTTATATATATAATTACATTTTTTTATTATAGGGAGGAGAGAAGATTTTTGAAAATTAGTCATACAATATGTCATCGAGATTCGAATTTGAGACCTATTGACGTTACACCTGACCAAGTAACGGACTTGCCAAAATAGCTCATCTAGAAGGTTTCAAGATCACACAAACTCATCATCAAGGCTCATTCCTTAAAACCCATCGCTACTACTATGATCTAAACCCTAGACAACTCTATAAATAGGGAGCATCCTCCCTCATTTAAGGGGAGTCACCCTCTCCATCATCTCTACAAACACTTATATCTCTCAAGGCTCATAGCCTCATGTACATGTACAAATACTATGGTATTAATGAGAGTGGGATAACATTGTGGACGTAGTCCGATTTGGGTGAACCACGTACGTTCTTGTGTGTTGGTGTGCGTGTGTGCTTTTACAGTCTCGTTGGTACATTTTATGCATCAACAATTAGATACAAAAGGTTATGTCGGTTTTCTCCTTAATTTCTTTACCTGCTAAAACACCAAGAAAATCCAAGAAAATCCAGATTGGCTCTCTGCCAAAATAACCTAGAAAAATCCCCCCACTCGGTCGGTTTTCATACATCTCTCACGCAATCTCTTTACTGTGACAGCATAAAAAACTCACTCTGTCACTAGCCTCAGCAAACTCTACCCACCACAAAACAAATATATGTACTTTAACCTTCTGTAGGCTCTACCCACCACAAATAAATACATAAATAATCATACTTGCCAAATGGCACTCTGCCACTTGCAGAGCCACCCCACCACTCAAATACCATCTATTTATATTAAACAAAAAACTTACCCACCTCTCACCTCTTTTTTTGGGGGGAAGGGGGGAAGAAGGGGCCTTAACTTCGACTGACCCATTGCTTAGTCCCATGACCCATGGACTCTGGTGGTCCACCGATGAGGGAAGACTGCTCGATGGGTTTGTCCCCCCACCGATCTATGGAAACTCGGCCTATACCGAGCCCAAACTCGGTCCACCGACCCGACCTCGTCGCTCACCCACGTCGGCAACCCAGCTATGCCCACTCACAAGGAGGGGATCGATCGACCATGGGAGTCAGTCCACCCATGGAGTTTCGTTCTAGCGTTCATCTCTTTGTCGCATACAAATGCCACGCTGGTCGGTCCACCGAACACCAACATCGCCATGCCTTTATCAACTAATGCAACTTCTGAACGAACTCACCTCCCAACGAGTCGAAGCCATCGTTGTTGCACTCTTCGCCATCTACATGTGAATGATGTGTCGATCCTTGAACTGCAACGTTGTTGCGCCGTCCACCATTACCGACCATGACGGCTCTAACACTCTACTACCTTGGCCCCTAAGCCACCAAGAAACACCTCCACCACGGTCGACATATAAGGACTTCAGTTTTTTTTAAACCTCTGCATCAACCTCTGCTGATGCGTGCGCCTCCATTTCTTCTCTCGACCATTGCAGGAGATAAGTGACTTTCTCTCATTAATTACAAGTTTACCATTAAAACTCCTCATCAGGTTTAAGAATTTTGGGCTGAAGCTATCAAATAGTTGGGCTCATTAGCTCACAGCACGAAACAAAACAAAAAAAAAAAAAAGCATTCTTGGCTATCCACTTTAATGTTTCGGGCTAAAACAAATATAGGAGGCAAAAAACACTTTTTGGGCTCCAAACCTTCTTAATGTTTAGGCTAAAAAACAAAGGCAATTGGGCTCACACACATTAAGCATTTTGGTTGAAAAACAGATTGGTTGGGCTGCCAGAAAAGACACTTGGGCCATAATTCTTAACCCAAAAACACACATTGGGCTATAATTTTTTACATGCAATCTCACCACATATTACTCTTGCACATTAAACATGCATATTATGCGAATATTTACCCCATTACACATTTTTATTTGTGCAATACAAATATATTATTAAATTCTACGAATTTACTGATCATAAATTTGATTCTTATTGTCAGGACTTGTTGGATAACTCGATTGTTGATCGACATAATCAAAACACCCGGTGGGTTAGCATGACCCACTATGTCGACTTCTCCTTCGACCTACTCGATGCCCAATCGGTGGGTCTTATTGGCATCTATTTGTTCATGGGTCTATCACTCACATTTATTTGCTCGCACCGAGCTATACATCATAAGACACCTGAATACAATAAGGTAACACTTCAAATCAGAAACTCCATCTAACCAACATACATGTCATACATGTAACGACCCGTCCCAAATTTTTGGGATTAATTAAGAATAAATTGAGGATTAGCGAGGCTAATCGAAGATTAGTCGAGGATTGTCAGACGTTCAATGCGAAATTACGATTTTATTTCAAGGGAAAAAGGTTAAATTTTGACCCGAGAGATTCAATGCACGAGGACTGAGGATCATTACGTAGATAGAGTTGATACGAGTCCGTAAACAGGCGGCAAGTCGAAATCAGACATTCGACGGGAAAGATACGAGTCAGGAAAGTTACAGGATACTATTGCACGTTTTGCTAGACGAATGACATTTGTCTCATTTGGGCCCTAGATATTATGTGAAGGCCCAATGGATGAATGACAACTTTCACTCATCCATTGATCCCTTAACATACATACATGCATACCACCGCCCTTCTTCATCTTCTTTATTCTTCCTACCCGAAACCCACACCACCACCCCATCTCATCCCCTACTGTGATGACTGAGTGATTGAGAGTGCAAGGGAAATTGTAACATCGACGAAGAGGAGGTGGCTGAACCATCGTAGACGGCAGATGAAGGTAAACCCGAAAACCCATTTAAATTCAAAATTTTGAATCTTGGTATGGACGTTAGGGGTTATTCCTAATGATTGGGTTCTATTTTTGGTGGTTGTACGAGTCTTGTGATACTGGAATCGAAGGTTGTGGACGACTGGGTGGTTTAGGCATGAGGCTTGAAAGTGGTCGTACGGGTTCATGATCGAACATGTAAATCCTAGCCCATGTTTCATGATTTCAGTTTGGGGGATCAGTTTCTAGGATCGAGACGATGATAATGGAAGCAACATGATCGATTTTGGTGGTCAGAACTGGAAGAACGGACTGGGTCGGATCTGTGGGTCTGCGTGACCCGATTGTAGAGATCTGGGTCGACCCAGACAGATGAAAGGGATGATGACGTCATCATGTCAGATCTGACATGTCAGACTGACACGTGTCAAATGTCAGTGATGAAATCATTACTGACGTCAGCAATGGCGTCAGTGTTGACTTTGACAGTTGACTGCTGACGTTAGCGTTGACTTTGCTGACGTCAGCATTAACCAGCCAATTTGGCAGGTACGTAGGGGTGCATGGGCATATATTCCGAGGTGGGACTAGGAACATTTTAAAGGTTTCAACGATACGAATCCAATGATGGTGGTTTCGAGTCGATCAGAGATCGTTAGTTTAGTCAAATTGAGGTTTAAAGCCTCGAGAAGCGTGTTTGGGACATGTTGACTTTTCTGGGAATGTTGGGGTTCTTGTTATGGACTTTTCTAGGTTGTTAGTGACCTTTTAGTATGTTTTGGATAGGTCTGGATGACCCAGAGAGGTCGGATTAGTCCGGAGAGACTTATGGCACGCGCATCGAGGCGCCGCATAGACGGTCTGTGAGTGTAGTTTATTTTATGAATATTGTAACAATCCGTCCTAGAAATTAGTATTATATTAGTGATTAATGACGAATTAGTAAAGTTAATCAGTCGTTAGTTGGACGAATTCGGAAGGACGGTGCAAAATGACGATTTTGCCCCTAGAATGGGTAAAAATGTTGACTTTTTGTTCGAGCGGTCAAATGGACTTTGAACAATGACCATGACATAGTTCGGGATGCCACGAGTTCATAGACAGGTGGCACGTTCGATTCCGACATTCGAGGAGAAAGTTATGATGTTCAGAAGTTTGAGGGTACTTTGGTAATTTGGTTAAAAAGGGGCAATTTGTGGACTTTTCAAACGTCATGGATTTTTCACGTAATTCGAGTGACCGTTAAGTAGGTCTTGATCTCCTGGGTATAATGACAGGCAGCATGCGTTAATTGGAGGTCGAACGACAAAGTTACGGGTCTAGGAACTTGAGGGGCAAAATGGTAATTATGAAGGTAAGGGTAATTTGGTCATTTCCTGCATTGGGAATAGTGCCCAGTGATCAGGGGACACTTGGCTGCATCAGATGTGTATGCTCACCAAGTTTTGGACACCTGGCTGTATCTAGATGGGTGTAGAAGCCTCAGGCTGATTTTTAAACTCGTGCACAGTGTGTGTGTGTGTGTGTGTGGTTTACAAACAGAGAGGAACAGGGGAGAGTTTGAAACGTGAAAAAAAATCCAATGGAACCTGGTGATCTTCATTAGCTGAGAGGGATGTGTGAGGACAAAGAGATTGTCGAGATGAGACAGGAATGGTGGTACCACTGTCGTTGACGGTGGCTGTGGATTGTGGGGGATAAATTGTATGTTTTGAAACAGAGGAACAAAGTGGTTGAGTTTGTGTGTGTGAGTGAACCGTGAGAAACAAGGTGATCCTCCTCAGTTGAGAGAAGTGTGTGAAGGAGCTTGAGGGCCTAGACGATGAGGTTGGTGCCACCGTGAAAATCGTCGTGGGTGGCGGTTTTGGAACAGGAATTCTGTGCTACCCGTGAACAACAACTATACATAGTCACCCTCAAACCTTAGTTTTGGCCATAGTGTGTGAAGGAAGGTTGGACAGCGGACTCAGACGCACGTAGTGGTGCCCATGGCGGTGAACGGCGACGGTGGTAAGCCTTCATTTCAGTAAACAGTTCAGTTGAACCCAGAAATGGTTAATCACATTGCGTGCTTATTGATTAGTTTTCTTTATTGGAATTTTTCTCTGGAGGTTACATAGACGGTTTGGAATCGAACACCAGGGAAAAGGGAGGCTGAAACCATGGAAGCACGATGGAGGAGGAACGTGATTCGAAGGTTGATCGAGCAGGTATTAATCAGGACCTAATTTTATGGTTTAATTAGCTAGAACACTTGTAGAGATTAGGACGAAGCTAATGGGATAAACGGAATTGAAAAAGATGCAAAAACCAGAGAAAATCGTGACCGCCGGTTCGATTGGACTGGTCTGAACCGAACTAGTTCAGACCCGGTTTAACCAAGGTTGAAGATGAACAGTAGCCGCGCATGAGGCCCATGCACAGCCCCTTTGGGCGGCGAGTGTGGGCACATGGCACAGATTTCGAGGAAGGTTCCAACACCACTTTTAAAGTATTCGATGTAACGAACATTTTGACACTAGTTTCGAGTTGATCGGACATCGTCTCGATATGTTTCGCGAGGTCCAAAGGTTTTAGACCTCGGTTGAAAATAGTTATAAATTCGGGAAAATTACGGGGCTTTATTAGAAGCTTAATAAAGTAGTTAGTAACCTTATTATGGAATTTGGACAAGTTCGGGATAGCCGATGTTAGTAGATTAGCCGGAAAAGCGTAGTTGCACGCGTATCGAGGCAACGGCGAAACGGTCTGTGAGTGGACTTTTCTTTTTAATTTATGATGCATGCATATATGTTTTTATATGTTTTCTATATATGATTCTATGATTTGATTTATGATCTTGATGGTTTACGGTTTTACACAAATTTTGAGGTATTTACGGAATTTTACGTTTTACGAGAATACGATCTATCTTGTGATTTCGAACCTGGTTTTAATGATTGGATTTCGGGTTTTGAAATACGATTGGATTTTAATGATTTGACATAGATTTTGGGTAAAGTGATTTCGGGCTCGAAGCCCAGTTCAAAAAGTGGTTTTGAGAAACGTGTTTTCGAGTATTTGGAATCGGATTCCAGGATGACGATTTTGGATTCGATTTTGGAAACTTGAAAGTGGAATTCCGAGTTTGGGTTCGGAATGGTTATTTCGGATGCCGGCTTACGAAATGATGGTTTCAGACTCGGATTTGGAAACGGTTGTGGATATGAGTTCTGGGTTTGGATTCGGGATCCTGATGAGATTGGGGATTCAGATTCGGAAATGGAAAATGGTTTTCAACCGATTTTGGATTGGATTTGCTGGATCTAGTTATTGGGTTTAAAGACCCGGATATGATATGACGGGGTGGTCCCGGATTGGGTTTAAAGACCCGGATTGAGTTTAAAGACTCGGGAGTTTCAAGACTCGAATATTGATATTTCCCCCGTAGGCCTATTGGGTTTAAAGACTCGGGAGTTTAAAGACTCAGATAGATCCAGCAGGTTCGATGGTTGGGAATGTGGTTTCAAATGTGTTTTGGATTTCACTGAGATTTGATGATGATGGTTTTCAATACTAGTTTTCCGATGTTTTGGGAAATGCCCAGATGAACGGATTTTGATGGTTTTGGGGTGAGGCTCGGGATTTGAGAAAAGGAAAATGAGTTCGGTTTTTCTTAAACGGTTTGAATCACCTGGATATAGAATGGTTTTATGGAATGGTTTGGTATGCATGCATTGGTTTTAAAACGGAGGGTATAAATGTAATTGTGTTTTCTGATAACTGTTTTTGAACTTATTCTTTATTTTTGTCCACTCACAGTCTTTTTGTGTTTTCGATACCATCCAGGTTGTTGCGGTGCGGGCTGATGGTCGAGAGAGAGACAGAGACATCACGTACGTGATCCATAGTAGAGTTTGTGCACTCTGGGAAGTCCGGAAGTTTTGAGCGGTTCAGTCAAGAATCCCTTGTCCGACTCACGTGTCACATGGAGGTTGGACGTCAGTTTAGCCTTCGTGTCACTTAGACGGGAGAATGACTTAGCCCTTAATCCTGGGGGATTGAGGGTGGGTCGTGTCAAATATGATGCATGCATAAATGTTTTATATGTGGTTATGAACATGATTTTAGATTCCATGAGTGCATGTGATTTTAATATGAATTTTTTGGCATTTTCGGAGGAAAATGTGTTATTGCATGTAATTCGAAATTTTTGTTTTATATGATGTTTGGGCTTCGGCCGAGTGTACTACGTGCTTGTGTTTTACGTGATTTCAAAGGTTTCACAGAGAGGCATGAAATCGAGGAACTGATTTATGATTTTGGAGGATTTCACGGAGATGCGTGAAATCGAGATTCGGGCATGAGTCTCAATTGAACGATGATTTGAAAGTGTTTTGGAAATGAGAAATGGTTTTCAATTTTGGAAATATCTTTCGGGTGTATGACCCAGTTGATTTGAGGTTTGACTTAGAGTATAGTCAAACGTGAGATAGGTCGGGCTGTGACCCAATTATGAGTTTATGAAAGATATTTTGGCTTGAGACCCAGTTGTGAATTTTATAGGATTCGAGGAATACTGTGATATGATGTGTCGTTGGACACTGGTTTTCGGGTTGTGACCTATTTGGTTATATTCCATGTTTGAGACCCTATGGATGATGGTATTCGGGTGAGTCTCGGATGATATGACGCTCGCCTCCGGACTGTAAATGTGTTCCTTTCGGAGAGGTCACGATGTACTGCATGTTGTCGAGCAGCCATGGAAAGTAATGAATGAGGGAGACTCGACTTAGGAGTGCTGATATTAGTCTCTGAGATCGATCAGTGATGTGTTTGTGATGATCTAGAGAGGGTCGTGGCGAGTGATGTGTTCACGGCGACATGCTAGGATTGTGAGCGATCCTGAGCTTTATGCACATGTGCTAGGATTAGAATCATGAATGATATTGGGATGAGTTCCCATGAGATGTGTTCCCATGTGTTTGATGATTTGGGTCGAGGTTCCGTTCTGGTTTGCTTGATTTGGTTTTGGGCAGAGGCCCTGTATGATTTGGTTTTTGGGCTGAGACCCTACCGAGATACTGGCTTCGATCGAGAAGCATTTTTCACTGTGTTTTGATTTGGGAAGAAATACGTCTTGCTTCCGAGAAAGTATTTGAAATAATTGTTTTGTGATGCATGCATGCTTTTACATGAAGTGTACAAATGTATTTTCGATAAATGAGTTTTAATAAACTGTTATTTTGTCCACTCACAAATGTTATGGTTTTAATACCCTTCAGGTTGATAGCAGATGCTGGCTGTAGCAGATATCGAGACATCACAAGCAACCACCAATCCTGGCGTACTCTGATGGACCCCGAGTGGGTGATGAGTTTATCCCTGGTCTGACACGCGGTGTCAGACAGGAGCAGACACGTCCCACGATAATCCAGGGGGATTGAGATGAGTCCTATCAATACATACATGGCACTCATACTTGCTGGCATGCATGCCCTTATACATACTGACATACATGTCACGCATACATGTCATTCATACATGCTGGTGTACATGCCACTCATACATCCTAGTGTACATGCCCTCATACATACTGATATACATGTCACACATACATGTCACACATACATGCTGGCATACATGCCCTCATACATACTAACATACATGTCACACATACATGACACTCATACATGCTAGTGTCTATGCCCTCGTCCATGCTGACATACATAACACTCCTACATGTCGAGCATACATGAACCCACATAAGCTCAACACATTACCGGGCACCCACATCAGCTCAACACATACCGAGCTGCTTAACACATTACCGAGCACCCACATCGACTCAACACGTACCAATTTTCTCAACACATTACAGAGCATACACTCGATCCACCCAATATCGAGCTACTCAACACACTTGGCCTCGACTCGAATGTTAGCGTCTGAGTACAAGCGCATTCGGCCTACACTCAACACTCAGTCTATGCTCAGCGCATTACCGAGCCGCTCTACTATCGAGCCCACTTTCAAAACACATATACATCAAGGAATCACATGCAAGCATTCAAGCTCATACACAAAGTCATACTCACCAGGGGCCTATCCTAGCACCGTTTTCCACCGTCTTCCCTTCAACATCCTACCTCGACCGAGGAATTAGGGGACTGATGATAGTGCACCGAGCGGAGCAGTGTAAAAACTACGAATTGCTCGGTCAATGCACTTTACTTAAAGGTCCTCAACCGAGGCAGCCCGTCTCAGTCAAGAACTTGGAGACTTGTTGACGTTACACCCAAGGATTGAAATATCGGTATCGACGGATATATCGCTAGTCAAATTTACGGATATCTCGCCCCAAATATCGATATCGTTTACGGTCAACAAAAATGACGGAAATTCGATTTAAAAGTTGAAAATTTGGAATGAAATTTTGGAAAAAACTAAAGTACCCAATGATGGTTATATAGGACTAATAAAAACTATAAAATGACTTTGATATAATAAATATATGATGAATAATATGATATAATAGGGTTCTGCCGATGACTAGTAATATAAAAATATAAACATAAACATAAATTGAAGTGAATTACTATAATTGAATGTTAATATAATTAAAAACATAACAATAAGCATAAAAAATTTTGAATGGAAGAAAAATTATAAAATGAGTAAATATATTTAAAATTGGAAAAAAGGATAATAAACAAAATAAAGTCAATCTTTGTTCAAAAATTGGAAAAAATGATAAATATAGTTCAAAATAAGGAATAAATGAAAAAAAAAACAAAAACAAGCAGCATGCACGCAAGGGGGGTCGAACCCAGGTGCAGGCTATGCAGTTGCTTTAATGAAAACAAGCCAAACCAACTCAACTAACAAAGTCAATTGTGAATTTAAGTAAGCAAATAATATATAAAGCACACGTACTAACATAAAAACAGTCTTCTTCCTTCTCGCGCGGGTCTGCAATTCGGGTTTTTGAACCCGCGCGACATGACCCGACTATAACTCAATCGTTTTACGTCCGATTTTCATGAAATTTGTTCATATCTCGATCGTTTTAATGAAATAAAGAAATCGATGAGCTTAAAATAAGGAAAAATATCGATATTTCGCTCAATTTTTTTCACCCCCTCTTACCTTGCGCCGACCAAAATTTCCGACATATCGACCGATATATCGACGATATTGTCGATATTTTCATCACTGGTTACACCTGACCAAACAACGGACTTATCAAAATACTATACTGGACCACGAGGGAAGCCCATCTAGAAGGCTTCAAGATCACACAAACTCATCATCAAGACCCATGCCTTAAAACCCATCACTACTACTATGACCTAAACTTTAGACAACTTCTATAAATAGGGAGCCTCCTCCCTCATTCAAGGGGACTGACCCTCTCCATCCTCTCTACAAATACTCATATCTCTCAAGGCTCATAGCCTCATGTACAAATACTATGATATTAATGAGAGTGGGATAACACCGTGGATATAACCCGATGTTGGTGAACCACGTACGTTCTTGTGTCTTGGTGTGCGTGCGTGCTTTTACAGTCTCGTTAGTACATTTTATGTATCAATAAGTCCAATTATCTACAAACCAATACTAGAATCAATTGAACTATATCCACTTGACTTTCACACTATTTTCTATCTCACAATCTTTTTTTTTTTCTATTACTTATGCATTGATTTTTCACTTAATCTTAAATCTACAATTAAAATGTTACGGAAATAAAAATAGAGTGTGAAATCCTAACTAATCACCATTTTCACATGATAATTCTGTGCAGCTGATAACTTTTAATGATAAAGTGTTTATCTCGTTAGTTAAATTTTTGCTCTCTTTTTACCTACCTGTTTTTCCGAAAAGATGAATCCAGATCAGCCCATTGTGGAGTATGTTTACTTTCATTCAATGTCCTTTCTTCCGTCCACGGTGAACCAGAAAATCTTACCTTCAGTTGATTTTATTCAGCTTTAATTTCGTTCATTCAAAATACTGAAATTAAGAATTTAAGACGTAAACTTTTATATATTTTCAAATGATAGGAATAGGAGGATTCAAATTTTTCTTAGTTGGTACCAAACATTAGCATGATGTAATGATGCCAAAAGTCAAACCACATCAATAACTTCCACAGTGAATGCCCTCTTCCACCTGCTCTCCGCCAGTTTAATGGCACATGATGTTGCCTGCAACAAACCATGCCTTGTTTGATACAGCTCTAAATACACACCATACATTATTTCCAGGACTGACACAACAATCCTTCATCCTTACCGATTACAACTCACCCCTATTGTTATCAATACAAACGACGATCCAAATTTGCTAATGAGATCCACATTGTACGCAGTCAAGAGACCAAAAAATGAAACAAGAATACAGAAGTATGCTCCTTTTACCCCAAAACCACTTCAAGAAAACACCGTCGAGTGGTGTTAATTTTAACTCAAATATGAAACAATGAGAGAAAAACTAGGCGGATAATGCCGCCACAGTGGCAGTATTATCCCAGGTCAATCACACGTTGCCATTCATTTTTAACTTTCTAGCATAACAGGTGGATTGACTTGTGATATTGCCACAGTGGAAGCTCCTTCCATAATGCATCTCCAAAGAGATTCAGTTTCCGATCACAGTTAGGCTCATCTTTTTCATTTCTAAAACCCTATTTGTGCCTTCCAATATGAAAGAAAAGCTAAATTTACATGAACTAACGTACAAGTCCACAAGCACCAAAGATGACTTTTTTTTCACAAATAATTAGAATTATGTACTTCAGAAGACACAGCTTCCCATACCTTGCCACAGAATACATCAACCGGGACTTGAGCAAGCAAAAGTCTTTGAGTGAGAAGCTGAGATATTCACATTTGTTAAATCATCATCTATGGTTTCTTCATGATTTCAAATCCGAAAATGTAATCAATCAACAAAAGAAGCTCCACATTGCGATTGCCACTCCATGCAATCCTCAAAATCGAAACTACTTGCACAATCCAATAGCGCATTCTGCTGATGTTCATACCGACAAATATAATTCAACCCTACAAGAATCTGACAGATAGCTGCCTCTGTCTTTTCTCGATCAGCAAAGTACAATGTCTGAAGGAGAAGAACGTTTGTCCTTGCAACAATCTGTTGCTGCTCAAAATTTCGCTCGCTTTGCCATCTGATCATGTTGTGTGCCAGTGGGGCAAGCCAACTCAAAATCCCATCAAGAGTCTCCTTCCAATCGTGCGCAAGAGGCGCATCATATATAGCCATGCTCTTGGCGTAGGACTTGAGATTCGTCCTCAGAGACAACCTTAAACTTGTTGGCAACATATGATACAAATCGTCCCGAGCTTCCTCGCCAACTAGGTAAGGATATCGAAGCAACTTCTCTACAACAATTATGACATTTGCATAATGCAGAGCTAGAGCACAACCACCCACAGTTGAAGGAGGAGCATGAACCATTAGCTTACTCTTGGGACCAAATCGAGCACCATTGATTCCACTGCACTTGGCTTGAACACTACCTATTTGAGTGCGATTCAAACAGCCCGAATTATTTGAATACTCTCTCCTCAAACCACCATTTGCAACACTGCAACCCGAAACTTGGCTACTCCTCTCCTCAAAGTAATCAGCACCATCGTAATCGTCGTCATCATCATCAACTGCACTGGTCACTCTAAGGCAATCCATGAAAATCCTCCCCGGGCTAGTTCCACATGGAAAGTTGAAATCTTCAACTCGATACAACCCCCCCAATTCACCCCTTCTTGAATCAAATTGAGGCTTAAAAGGTGACCCTTTTTTCGCCACCACAGCTTTATCAACTGGACCCGAATGCAATCCATTCTTTCTACTGAAAACCCTCTTCAGTGGCTCAGAACCCACCTGAGAAACCCTTCTCACATTAACCTGACCAGACACAGGAGGAGGTGAAGATCCACCTATGAAACCAACGTGATCCTTGCTTAAAACAGACTCACCAAAAACCGCCCGAATGGTAGCATAAATAGTGCAAACCGTCCTGGCCAACAATTCCACAACTTTATCATAAGTTTGATTCCAAATAGAAACATCCTTTAGATGCCTAACATCTTGCCTTTGCCAAATGAGCTTCTGCTCAAAAGCCCTTTTGCTTTCTTCATGCTGATTGTGCTGAAACTTCTTGGTGGCTTGTTCCAGCTCGTTCAAAACCTCCATTTCACTGTACAAATTCGAAGTAGCATTCACATACCTCTCCATTTTCCGCACCATACCCTCGATATCTTTCACCAAAAACCCCAATTCCTTCACATCAATAACCCCATTAACTAGGTCCGCATAGACATGCTCAAAACCCTGCAGAGCAGGCTCAACGCACCTCTTTCCAAGCCTAGACACGACAGCAGCGACGCGGTTCAGGTCCTCCAGCTTCTCGGCCATGGCAAGCTCGAGAAGATAGGCCTCGTCGGGGGAGACCAGGTTTAGTACGCCTTCAGACTTCAAGATCTCGTTTTTAAGCTTCGAGATCTCGGAGTCCGTGAGGGACTTGTGGAGGTAAACAGTCTTGGACATGACATTAGCAACTTCAAAAGAGAGAATGCCTATGGTTTGTTTCTGGGTTTTGGCGGTGTCGTTTGTGGGTGGGTTTTTGGGGTTTGATTTTTTCGAAGGTTGAAGAAGAAAAGCATGCTTGAGATTGGAGGTTACCTGGTTACCCATCTTCAAAATCCAAGGCTCTGCAACCATTGCTGCAAAGATCTGGAGCTCACAGCAACAACTGGGTCGGAGCAAAACTCTTGCAAAAGCTCAATTTCATGAGTGAATCAGCGGAACCCTTTTAAGCATGCGGGCTATGGCATTGATTGGCAGCCGGGTGCTGGGATTCTGCCCAGAAAAGTTGAAACAGAGGAAGCAGTGAGGAACTTGAGTTGGGTTCTTGAGCGTGGGATTGATTGATTGATTGGAGGGAAAAAGAAGTCGTCTTTGTGTTTTTTTGGGTGAGTGGGGGAAATCAATCAGTGATTCAAGCAGCGTTCATGAGACGCTCTTGTTGTCTTGTTTGATGTTTCTGGTTGCAAATTGCAATTGGTAGATTTTTAAAGAAGTGGAAATTTTTCAAAACATTTCAAAGTGGGTCTGACTCTGACTTTCTGCCAGTTTTGGTTTTTGAATTTGTTTCTTTCTTTTGTTTTTGTGCAAATTTTGAATTTAGTGTTATATCCTCACTATTCCTCTTTCGCTCTTTCTTCTCGGTTGGTGCTCAAATTAGTGAAACTAGTAAAATTACCAAGTTTTAAATACCAAAATAAGAAATTGTGAAATTTTCGTGGAGAATAAAAACAAATTTTATAAAATGGATGGCAAGTCAAACATGGATGATTTTAGAAGCTTTGCTTTTCTGGGTTTCATATTGAATGACGAATATGGAACTGTAAGAGGAGTGGTTTAATTTTACTTTAATTGTTATTGACTTGGAACTTGGAAGGTTTAAGTATCAACTAAACCATCATCACCTCTTTTTAGCATCATCCCACTTCATATTTTTCATGCCCATAACTTGGAAGATTGACAATCTTCTATATAAACGTACGTCACTTACTTAAATTTGAATATTCAATTTATTAAGAAATTTATATTGATAAATCGAATATGAAAACTGATGAATAAATATAGAAAAAGAATTTGAAAACGTTACAATAGGGATGAGATTCAATGGAGCCGACTACCATTCTGATTATTTTATATGCAATTAGACCCATCTAATAGCAGAACAAAATAAATTTTCAGTTGGTTGTTGTTTATCATTTCCAAAATTGCATCGATCATTTCTAGAAATGCATCGATTGGATTTGGATTCCTTATCATGCGGACATGGACGATCTGAGGACAAAGCTCTCTTCTATAATCCAAAGGAAAATAAGGTTGAAATGCCAGGCATGATGGTGGGTCCAAAAATTTGGTGATGGTTTGTGAACATATCTACTTTTTAGCTAGCATGTTTTCTGTTTAGCAAGAACTAATTGATTTAGGTATAACCTGCTCCTCTAATTTTCTTTTAGATTACTATCTAACACCTTATTTCTTTTTGTCCTTTTCTTTTTTCCACATATAATTTACATATTAGTTTGTTTAGCTAGCATGTCTTTTTCTTTTGATTAGTTTGTTTGTTTCATTGTTATTTAAGCTCGTATAATTACTCATTCAATTTAATGTTGCAGACAGAGTTGATACCACAAACTCATGTGGGAACCTTTATATTCATTGTGTGCAAGAGGCCGGTTGGCTGTTGGCAATGTTAGCTTCATATAGCGATCACAAGATATCTGATCAACAATAAAAATAGCAATTATATATCAAACATGCATGGCTGTTGGCAATAGAAAACCCCATGTCCCATTGTCCCTAAGCCCACTTAATTAGACTATTTAGAAATTAATTAGAATTAGATATATCAAACATGCATGTGACTAAAATGTGACTTAATTTGGCTGGTGCCCATTTGCATGCTTGTGCAGAAGAACATGCCCTTTCCGACTTTCTCTAAAGCTTCTGCATATATCGTCAGCCAATTCTTAAACCTGCTGTAGAATGGAATATTTCTTTTTGTTCTTTATTGGATTGAAAGGTGCCCATCATTTAAAAGAAGGACTAACTAGAGTTATTCTTGCATTTGAATATCGTATATAACAGCATACGCCACATGTATACAAAATAGAGAGGCTAATTTGTGTGGGAAGCCCAACGAGGTGTAAGATCCGGTGGGCATAGGTCGTTTTTTTTTTCTTTTCCGGTGAGAGATCGATTAGAGGACCACGCACCTCGCCATCTTTCCTTTTCCTTATCATTGTGTGTATCTTTACCAGCTTTGGCTATGATATATCTTAGACATGCACACATTTGCTTTGAGTCTTTCTTAGCCTCATAATCATGATAGATAGATGAGCTTTTGTGGCCCAAATTATTACACAAAAGCGCATGCATCATATGGCAACCAGCCAGCTGCATGCTAAGTGCTGAGGCCATGAGGATCTTCATCGAGTTGATTTATAGCTTTTCACTTTATGACTACAAAGAAATGAATAGCTCAATTAGGATAAGAAAACGGTCCCTTAGTTGCAGCTAGGATATCGATATGTCATCGAAACAATGTTGTAATTATTATACATGCATTTAAATGAGTCATACAAACTAAACGCGATTTGCAAATGCTCATACTACTTGACACGGCCAAAATTAGGAACCGTTTAGAATTGGCAAGTCAATCAATGTGGGATATTCCCTAAACCAATCTCACTTGGTTACTCTTATACAATACCACGAGAAGTGTCAAACACGACTTTCTTGAAAAAGTCCCAATTTAGATGAATTTGTTGCCACCTCATAAGTTATACGAATAGTAAGCCAAGTTTATTAGCGATTCTTAAGTCAAATTCATAAGGACACGGAAAATTCTCATACATGAACAAATCTGTTTTAAAAATTCTCTCGTTGCTAATTCCTAATAAAATAACGCATTTTTAAAGTAGAATAGTGGTCAAAGCTGTAAAAAATCCAGGTCCAATATTAAAGTTTATTCACAAAAAACTTTTTCGGCTTTCATAGTTATTGTGTTTATCTAGAACATAATTGTGATTCTAGATTAATCTTAAAGTACATGAACTCAAGATATATGTAGAAAGCTCATGAAGGAAGTAGGTAGAAGATTCATAAATGAAGTGGCTAGGTGGATGGAGTATTAATGAAGACATCTATATGGTTTCTCCTTGGCCTATATAAGGAGAGATCATTTGCTCATTCCATTAATCTCATCCAAGAGAAACATCTTCCTCCAAGTAGAGAGTGAAGAGTACCCACTCTAAGTTGAGAGTGTTGAGTGTTATAGTGTAAGTAGCAAAACAAGTGTGTGAGAGAGAGTTTCCTTCAAGTGGTGTTCTTGAAGTTGTGCATCTCTTAATACCTCTAATTTTATTATTGGAGGTTCTTGTTGTTGCTGTCCCGTGGACATAGGCACATTTTCGAACCATATTATATCAAGTGTTCTATATTTCTTACTCTTTTATTTCCTTGCATGATTATCTTTTTTGTGGGTTGAGTTATTATTTTCATTCTATCAGAGCTCTAGGTTCATGGAGTGTTAGAATGGAAGGCTTAAGGAGTACCATGGTTCGACTCAACCACTCTAATTGGATTACATGGAAGCTGAGAATGAAGGGTATTCTCTATTGCAAAGATTTGCATAAGCCCATAGAAGAAGAGGAAGGCAAGCTGGAGAATATAGGAGATGCCAAATGGATGAAATGGAATCGCAAGGTGATTGGTCACATTCGTGAATAGGTGGATGATAGTGTGTTCCACCATGTGTCAAACGAGACATGCTCTTTGGTTGAAGTTGGAGTCGTTGTTCGAGTAAACGACCCCCTCCAAGAAATCAAGGATCTTGTCAATATGAAGTATAAGGAGAGCGTAAGAGTGACCGAGCACCTCAAAAACTTCCAAAGCATCGTCAATCAATTGGCCACAATGGACATGAAGATCGCGGATAAGCTTCAAGCGTTGTTGCTTCTTGGATTGTTGCCTGATACCTGGGAGACCTTTCTCATTATTATAACTCCTCTTTTAATGGTGTGTTTTCTATGGATAATGTTAAAGATAACATGTTGAATGAAGAGACTAGGAGAAAGTCCTCAAGTTCCGATAGTAGCCAAGTCTTTGTGGTGAAGAATAAAGGAAGGATCAAGAGTAAAGGTCTCAGTCAAGATTGTGGAAGGAGTGCAAGTCATTCGAGGAAACGATTCAATGGAAAGTGTCATAATTGTAATCTTTATGGCCACATGATAAATAATTGCAGCAGAACAAAGAATAACAAGAAGAATGGGAAAGACATCTTTACCTACCAAAAGAAGGAGGACACAACCAATACTGTCGCTACCATGTCCAGTCAAGTATGTGAGTTGTTATCTCTTGATGGTGAATGCCCACATGCTGATGAAGATAAAGACATTTCATGGGTAGTTTATTCTAGAGTATCTTTCCATGCCACAGTGCATTTAGAGTTCTTCACCACATACACAACCAAAGAATTTGGTGAAGTGAAGATAGGCAATGATGCTACTCTAAGATTTAAGGAATTGGTGATATTTGCTTCGCGATTGATTTGGGTAACAAGTTGTTGAAATGTTACTATATCATGTCTCAATCTAATGCAACCAGCATACTTGATCAACAAGGGTTCTATCATCATGAAAGTGATTGAAAGTAGAGACTTACTAAGGGATCACTAATGGTTGCTAGAGGGAAGTTGTGTTGCACCCTCTACAAGACATATGGCTAGATTTGCAAAGAAGACTTGAATGTCATGGACAATTCTTCTCCAAATCTATGGCACAAGAGGTTAGGCCACATGAGTGAGAAAGGTTGCAAGTTTTGACAAACTAGTATTCCATTTCCTTTACCAAAGGTACCTCACTAGACTCTTGTGATTATTGTTTATATGGCAAGCAGCATCAAGTTAGTTTTTCTGGTATCTTCACAAGAATATATATATATATATATATATTAGACCTAGCACATTCTGATGTTTGTGGCCCTATGGAAGTTAAATCACTAGGTGATAATATGTATTTTGTCACTTTTGTTGATGATGCTTCATGAAAGGTTTGGATTTATTTGTTGATATCAAAAGGCCAGGTATTCTAAAGCTTCAAGCAGTTCCATGCCATGGCGGAGATGGAGATTGGGAGAACCCTCAATGTATCCGCAGTGACAATGGCGGAGAGTACACTTCAAATGAGTTTAGAGATTATTGTTCGAAGTATGACATTATGCATGAGAAGACAATTCCTAGCACCCCACAACATAATGATGTAGCTAAGAGGATGAACCGTACTATTCTATAGAAAGCCAGGTGCATGCTGAAGACAGTCAATCTATCATATCGTTTTTGGGCCGAAATTGTGTCAGTCACTTTTTACCTCATCAACTGATCTCCAAGTGTACAGTTGAACTCTAAGACGCCTAAAGGCGTATGGAACGGTAGAACCGCTTCATATTTTGAGTGCAAAGAATTTGCACATATATCTGAGGAGAAAAGATTGAAGATAGATGACAAAGGTGCACAGTGCATCTTTCTTGGTACAATAATGAAGAAATGGGCTATCGCATGTGGGATCCAAAGACCAATAAGTTATTCATAAGCAAAAATATACACTTCTTTAAAGATCCAGACTGTGACAGATCTTGATAAGGAGATAGTTGAGAATGTAGGCTAGCTCACCTATGATTCATCACCGCTGAACCAAGAACCCATTGGTAGAGCTCAATAGGTTGTACATGAAGATTTTCCTGATATGGTCGAAGCATGAGGTGCTATGACAATGTTTAAACTTGAATACGATCATCAGGAGGATCATGATCGGGAGGAGCCTAATCAGGGGGAGCCAAGACTAGGGGAGCAACGAGAGATTGCCCAAGAACCAGTTTGTAAATCAAATAGAGTGTCAAACCCAAATACCAAGTATCATTCTTCACAGTATATTCTCGTGACCAGTGATGGGGATGACCCGTATTACATATACATTCTATTGACTAACAATGGAGAGCTTGAAAATTTTAAGGAAGCAAAAGCTCATACAGACAATGACAAGTGGATGTTGTCAAAGAAGTTTGAGATTGAGTCTTTATTGAAGAATGACACCTATGATATGATGACTTGAAATTTGGGGAAAAATAAAAATTATAGTTTTGCCCCTAAAGGTCAAAAGGTTGAATTTTTTACCTAAACATTTTCTAGACGAAAGGTAAGGTCCATTGCGTAGGTCTTAGTTCTCTGAGTCCGTAGACATGTAGTATGCTAAAATTGGAGGTCGAATGGTTTTGATTCGGGTCTCAAAAGATCAAGGGCATTATGGTAATTTTGTCGTAAAAGGTAATTTGGTAATTTTACAATTTTGACATGTGTCATGTGTGATTGTCTAGAATATTCTTAATTTTTCCCTCCCATTCCCTTCCACCGACCTAGCTAAGTATATATATATATGTGTGTGTGTGTGTGTGTGTGTGTGTGTGTGTGGGTGGGTGGGTGTGATTAAGTAGTTCGGTGGGTTAAAGCCTAATGGAAACAAAACCATGGCAACGAACCCATGAAGGGAAATTTGAGAAAGAAAGGGAGAGAAAGGGAAGCCAGAGAAGGGAGAGAAAAGAGAGAAGGTAACAGAGAAAGGAAGGAGGGTAGGTCCAAAAACAGCTAGAAAAAGGGTCGTGGCATCCAGATCCAAGAACCAATCCGAGAAACCCGAAACTTTTCCCGTGGTCCCTCAAGCTACTGTGAAGCTTCTTAACTTCTAATATGGACTTTTAAATATTGGTTAAGCCCATACGACCCTTGGAGGAAAAAAAGGAAGGGGTTTTGGATGTAGGGAAGCCTATAACATGGAAGGATAAGTTTAGTCAAAACTTGAGAAACTAGTACTATGAGATCGGGTAAGGTTTTTTCCTTTTCAACGTCATATATATTTTTCTGGGTCCAAGTAGGTGAGTTTTAGTGTTTAGATCATCAGAAATGTTGATAGATGATGGAGTTACGGCTGGGTCGTGGTCGAGGGTCGGGTGACCCGAAACAAAAACCCGCGAGAGGTTGAACACAACCTCTGCACAGGCTCGTGAGCCCACGCGTAGAGGCTATCCTCAGTCGTGACTGGCACGTGGCAGCACGTCCAGTGGCATTTGAGATTGCGACCAACACGAAAGTTCTTTATTTTTAAATGCTGAGTTTAATGATCCAAAGTTTGGGTTAATTGTACATCGTTTGAGATAGTTATGATAGTTCAAAGTTTTATGTTCTATTTAAAAACCCTTAATTAATCCTAACAAAAATTAGGGAAAATTAGTATGGTTGTAATGAAGTATAAAAGATGGATTATGATGAATTCAAAGATGTGAAAAGGATAAATGTATATATATATATATATATGTATGGTTGTAGTTAAAGGGTTAATGCTTATGTTCTTAAAGTTGTGTATATGTTTTTAAATATTATGATTTATACTTGGATTAGATTTGTGTGGGTATACTTGAATTATTGTGTGATTTTGAACCTTGTAATCACAAATTGAAGATGAGTAGTTAGAGAGATTATAATAAGTGGACAACATATGGAACATATGAAGGGTTTATAATTTAGATTTAGTATATAATAGATGTTGCATATTCTCATAAATTTAATAAGGAAAGTAATCTATATAAATAAATTGCACTGCTTGTTGGGGGAGTGGGTTGGACGTGGTTGGTAACCCTGCAAGAGTGGCTATTTTTTGGTTAATTTAGTATGACATGAATTTGGTTAATAGTAAAGATATATCCCTTGTTTTATATGAATTGTTAGTCGGGTGCAGGATCGGCCCGAGGTCCTGTCTTGAAATATGAGCTTTGTGTATGGCATATTTTAATTGTTTTATTACAAGACTAAGATGATGACAATATAGGTTATGATTTTTTTTTTTGGTTAAAATGATTTTTTGTGTGTGGATAATTTTATGGACTCATTGAAAGTACATGTTTTACGAGTTTATTCTAAATCGTAGTTTGGGCTAAATCTCAGTTTGAAACATGGTTTTGACTTGTTCACTTAAAGTGAAGGTCAAAGGTTGTGGTATGAGTTATGTAATATTGAGTTGACATTCGTTTTCTTGATGATTTGTGAGTATTTTAAATTAGATTCGAATGCACTTATTCGAGATCTTATGACAAATGTGATGGGTTTGGATTTAGATTTTAAAAACATAACGAATTGTTTTAGAACTGGATATTAGATGAACCAATTTGATTATGAATTTCAAACGATTCTTTCATGATTTTTGAGAATTATTAACTGATTTTTAGTACATGTTTTACAGTATTTTGCGTAAATTGTGTATTGGACTTGGGTTAGGATTTTGAAGTGTGAACATGATCTAAGGAAATGTATGTTTCTCGATGCTTGTGCCTTATGAACAACCCTCCTCAGATTGCCAGGTTACGCCCAGATGCTGTATTCCTGAGCGGCCATTCGGATGCTATATCCCTGAGTGGTTATATAATATGATGTTTGGCCTACCAGTAGTATTGTGGGAACTTGGATGGTGCTTCATGAAGTTCCCAAGGAATGTTGTAAGAACTCGGATGGTGCTTCGTGCAGTTCCCATGGAATGTTATGAGAACCCATACGGTGTTTTTTGCAGTTCCCAGGGATGTATGATAGTCTAGATGGTGCTACATGCAGTTCCCAAACTTGTCCGGATGGTACATTAGTGCAACTCCTAGACCTGGCTCAGATGATGCTTCGTGCAGTTCTTGAGCAGATACGAAGAGTTGTCATACAATGTGATGAAAATTTGAGTTGAGAATTGGTTAAGCCTGGTTAGGAGGCTTGTGTGTTGTGTGCATTAGTCGATAATAATCATTGCTAACGTGATACAAATTTGGGCATGACTCAGATGTTGCTTCGTGTAGTTCCCGAGATTAGTTCAATTATGGTGGTTGATTTTCGAACCTTGAGAAAAGGTTACTTGAGTACAATTCATGTTATGGTTCGATGTTTCTTTACATTGATTACTAATAGTTGTTGACTTTTTTATGAGGATTTCAATTACTTGTTCATGGAACTTAACTATGTGATATAGCTCGTATGGTGGTAATTTGGAGATTGCTTGTGTGATTTCGATAGAGTTTACGGGATTCCGGAGTCGTGTTCCAAAGTTGAAAAGTTGATAAACTCAGTTGTTCAATTAGAATATGGAGATAAATTGAATCCGTTTCTTAGAAATTGTTCCTTGCCTAGAAACCTGTTGGTATAATTAGCTGTAATTGTAAAGTTAACTCATGTATATAGGGTAATATTCCACTCCAACTAGAGGTTAAAAATTTCGAGGAAGAATTTTTTTTAAGGAGGGTAGATTGTGACGAATCGGAATTTTGGGGAAATTAAAAATTACGATTTTGCCTCTAGAGGTCAAAAAGTTGACTCTTTGACCTACACATTTTATGGGCGAACAATGAGAATCGATGCATAGGTCTCAGTGCCTTGAGTCTGTAGACATGTAGTATCCTAAAATTTGAGGTCGAATGATTTCAATTTGGGTATAAAAATATCAAGGGCATTATGGCAATTTTGGCTTAAAGGGTAATTTGGTAATTTTACAATTTTGACATGTGCATCATGTATGTTCATTTATGGGCGAACAATGAGAATCGATGCATAGGTCTCAGTGCCTTGAGTCCGTACACATCATATATGTGTGTGTGGGTGTGATTAAGTAGGTCGGTGGGTTGGAGCCAAACTGAAACAAAACCATGGAAACCAACCCATGAAGGGAAATTTGAGAAAGAAAGGGAGAGAATGGAAGCTAGAGAAGGGAGAGAAGGTAACAGAGGAAGGAAGGAAGGAAGGAAGGGAGGTCTAGAAACAGCTAGAAAAAGGGTTGTGGCACCTAGACCCGAGAACCAATCCGAGAAACCCGAAAACTTTTCTCGTGGTCCCTCAAGTTATTGTGAAGCTTCTTAGCTTCTAACAAGGACTTTTAAATATTGGTGATGCCCCTAGGACCCTTTGGGGACAAAAAGAAAAGGGTCTTTGACGTGGGGAAGCCCAGAAAACAGAAGGACAAGTTTAGCCGAAACTTGAAAAGCTAGTACTAGGAGATCGGGTAAGTTTTTCTCTTTGTCAACGTCATAGATATTTTTCTAGGTCCAAATAGGTGAATTTTGGTGTTTAGATCATTGAAAAATGTTGATAGATGACAGAGTTACGACTGGGTCGTGGTCCTGGGTCGGGAGACCTGAAAGCAGGACCCTTGAGAGGTTGAAGACAACCTCTGCGTAGGCACGTGAGGCCCATACGTAGAGGCTGTCCTCAGCCATTACCAGCACTTGGCATCTCGTCCAGTGGAGTTTGAGATTGCGACCAACACGAAAATTCTTTATTTTTAAATGCTGAGTTTAATGGTCCAAATTTTGGATTAATTGGACATCGTTTGGGACGGTTATGAAAGTTCAAAGTTTTATGTTCTATTTAAAAATCCTTAATTAATCCTTAAAAAATTGGAGAAAATTAGTATGGTTGTAATGAAGTATAAAAGATGGATTATGATGAATTCGAAGATATGAAAAGGATAAATGTATATATATATGGTTGTGGTTAAAGGGTTAATGTTGTGTATATGTTTGTAAATATTATGATTTATACTTAGATTTGTGTGCGTATAGTTGAATTATTGTGTGATTTTGAACCTTGTTATCGCAAATTGAAGATGAGTAGTTAGAGAGATTGTGATAAGTGGGCAACATATGGAACATACGAAAGGTTTATGATTTAGATTTAGTATATAATTAATGTTGCATATTCTGATAAATTTAATAAGGAAAGTAAGATTGAATATGGTTAAACTAGTAAATTTCACTATTTGTCGGGGGAGCGGGTTGGACGTAAGCGGTAACCCCGCAAGAGTGGCTATTTTTTGGTTAATTTAGTATGACATAAATTCGGTTAAAAGTGAAAATATATCACTTGTCTGACAAGAATTATCAGACGGGATGAGTTGGTGGAGCATCTTAAAGGCAGAAAAGTACTAAAAAAACAATTAAGTGGGTGTTCAAGTTGAAGAGAGACGAGAATGAGCTGTTGACAAAAGTTGTTCCGCAACAGAAGTTGGAATATTAGAGCAAGTGCGCTTGAATGGACTTCAAGTAGAAGACACTCCATTTTGACCTGGTTGGCTTGAAGGGGAAACTGTAAAATATTCAGACTCAACATTAAAATATATTCACAAAAAGCTTTTTGGGCTTCAATAAATTTTATTGAGATTATCTAGAACATACATATGGTTATAAATTAATTTTAAAGTGTATGAACCCAAAATATATGTACAAGGTTCATGAATGAAATAAGTGGAAGATTTATAAATGAAGTATGTAGGTGAATGAAGTATTAATGAAGATATCTAGATAGTTCCTCCTTGGCCTATATAAGGAGAGGTCATTTGCTCATTCCATCAATCTCATTCAAGAAAAACATCTTCCTCCAAATAAAGAGTGAAAAGTGTCCACTCCAAGTTGAGAGTGTTAAATGATTTAGTGTAAGTAGCAAAATAAGTGTGTGAAAGAGGATTTCCTTTACGTGATGTTCTTGAAGTTGTGCATTTCTTTGTACTCTTAATTTTATTAGTGGAGATTCTTATTTTTGTTGCCCTGTAAACATAGTCATCTTATCAAACCATATCATGTTCTCTTGTTGCTAATTTCCTAATAAAATAACGTATTTCTAACGTAGAATAGTAGTCAAAGCAGCTCGACAAAGAAAAATCGCTCAGAAAATTAAAGGAGCTGGTTCGATGTTGACGGTGAAGGTTTTGGCGCCATTTGCATGTAAATTTTTGGTGTTTGGAGCGACTAATTTGCAGTGGAGAATAATATAGGGAATGAGTGTTCACTTTTGCCCCCAGAAATTACGTATTTGGCTCACTTTTATTTTTCTTCTTCTTTTACACGTCTGGCCTTGGCTAAAGCCTAAAGCCTAAAGCCTAAAGCTAAGGCTATATGTATATAGAAATAGATAGGTAGAATGAATTTATAAGAAATTAAATGTCGTTTTCATGGAGGAGGTGGCCTTACTCTAGGGTTTTTGTTTGCAACAAATTTTTTTGTTTTCGTTCATTATTAGCTAGGGCTTTTTGACGATTGACTCAAATGGTTTGTGATTAATCAAGTCATCATTCATGATTATATTGATCTGTAAACAACTCTATAAAGTAAAGAAAACAGGAATATTGTTTTGTGTCTCCATTTGATGGTCTGACTAAAATTTACGCATCTTTTCTTCGGTGATTTTTGTACTAGTTATATTATACATTTGTTATTTATAAGCCTGCTTTTGAATTTTCATTTAGATTCCGTACAAGAAGTTGTAATCTTATTTTAAGTTTTACTTCTTGTGTAAGAGAAAGATTTCAAATTGATTTTTGAATATTGCGTATTTCTTGGAGGTTGCATTTTATGTATATAGAGGGAAATTCGTTTATTCTTGTGTATTTTATATAAATATTGGATATCAACTCGCATGGACGGAGCCAAACAAGGTCTAGAGAGGGCTTGGGCCCATTCAATTTTTTTAATATTTTATTTATTTATTATATAATTATAAAATAATTAACTTTTATTTTAGATATTTTTTATGGAGTAATAAATATATAGATATTTTATTTATTATGTATATTTTTTATTTATTTTTTCTTGTAATTTTGTATCCAATTTTTTATGTATTTAAAAAATAATTATTTAAATATATAATATTATACTGATTTACTATATATTCATTTAAAATATCTTAATTCTTAACTATTCTTTACCCTATTGGCCTATTTTGTTAATTTTGTTATTTTCTTTCTTAACTACAAATACTCCTAAAATGTGTTTATTCCATATTTCCAAATGGTTCAATTTTCCTACTTATTTTGTTTCATTTATAAATGTTTATAATGATAATGAAACTTATGAATCTTCTTAAATTATTATTTTATTAGACTTAAAACTATGAATATATGATTCATAGTATTTATATAAATATATGATTCATAGTGTTCTTATAAATAAATAGAACAAAAGAAAAAATCGTGAAACAATTTTTCTTTTTTGAGAAACCACCAAAAAGGTCCTTCAAATTTATTAAAATGTGAAATTTTGTATAACCATAAATGATTGCAAATTTGAGATATCCAATATAAAAATATTACCCATAAAAGAAAAAACGATTATGCCTTCTCTGACGTTAAATCCTGGTTATGCCACATATTGAAACCTTACATAACACAATAAATAAAAGGCAAACATTACTTTATACCCTAAAATTCTGGGGTCAATTTTAGAATAGACCATTAGGTTTCAACTTCATCATTTTATTCTAATGTGATTGTAATATCACATCAATTTACTTCATCTGCCTATTTCACTATTAAATCACCAATTAAGTTAATGATATTCTTCGTATTAATTAAATATTCTTACCTATTTAATTTTTCATTAAAGCCCACACTACAAGAAAATGAGATAGGCCTGGCGAAATTTTGCCAAACAACGAAAAATTTTATTGTTAAATTCAATGTTGCCTGACGAATATGAGTTACTCGTGGGGTTACATTCTATCGCAAAAGAAAATGGTCCGCGCACTAAAATTTTGAAGATTACCTTACCAAAAAAGAGTGCTCATTAAGTAACCTTATTCAACTCGACGAATATGTTGGACATTATTCGTCGGGTAACGTAAAATGTTGACTAATGTTACCTGATGATGACGTTTGTTGGGTAACTGTTTTGGCGGGCAGGAATTTCCTTTGACGCCAAAATATTCATTTTTCCTAACGAATCATTAAAAGCGGCCCTACAAATACCTTCATCGGGCAAAATTCTAACATCATTTAACACCCACGACCCACTATTCACTGTCAGGACCCATCCCAAATATCACCTCGATGCCCGGGATGAACCCTGCTCCCGTCTGACAATCACACTTACAGTACCAAAAATAACCTTAATACAACTATAAGCATAACTATCAGACGAAGGAGTAAATATATACAACAGTAAGCCAGAGCATAGTACTACAAAATGGGCACCAAAAGTCCTACAAGTCTAAGTCCGCAACGGAAGAACGTCGGAAGCTCTATGCCTCGATATCTGCCTCAACGTTCACCCCAGCGCTATCACCACGACCTGGAGGGAATTTGAAAAAAAAACAGAAGGTGTGAGTGGACCGAAAGGAATAAAATATTTTAAAACCGTTTACCATCAAATCAAAGTAAAGAAATATAATCATTTGTTCCCTCCGGTTTAAAACCAGGCATGCCCAACGAAGTATTAGAAAAATCATAATATGAAACATCATAAGAAACAGAAACACTATAAACATCATAAGAAACAGATACACTATAAAACTGATATAGAAACCAGAGCATAAACATCAAACCACTTTTTCCGATCAAACCTGCTGGACCTATCCGAGTCTTTAAACTCAACCAGGCCTCACATATAAATCCGAGTCTTTAAACTCCCGAGTCTTTAAACTCAATAGGCCTATGGGGGTAATATCGTAATATCCGAGTCTTTAAACTCCCGAGTCTTTAAACTCAATCCGGGCCCGTCCCCCGTCAATCAATATCCGGGTCTTTAAACCCAATATCCAGATCCAGCAAATCCAATCCATATCCAGTATAAAACCAATTCAAAATCCATCGCCAAATTCGAATTCGAAATCCCCGGTTCGAAGCCCTTCCGGCGTTCAGAACCGACATTCCGAACCCAAATCCGGAAAAAGATCCATGTTCATAACAAAACCATAGGAAAATCCTAAATCATATTTCACAACCTATTTACCATCATCAGAAAACGTTTTTAGGTTGAATTTCTGAATTATAACATCAAACTCTGAAAACCCGCTTTTTCTCGAAAAACGTGCAAAATCCCGAAAACGTCTCGAAAAATGTGCAAACATCTCAATCACATATAACACACATAAAAAGCATAAAACATTAATAAAAACAGTTAGGCATGCTCGGAAGTAAGAAAGAGTCCACTCACAGTTCAGAGCAAGTCATTCGCGCTCCGTGCGCTCCTCAACCGTCTCTGGTGTCTCCCGTCCTGTCAATAGATACCAAATAGGGTCACAATTACATCAAGGATACCTTCCCTATTTTCCCCAATTTTTCGGGAATTTAATAATATTTTAATCCTAATCCCTAAACCGTACGGATTCCCGAACCATCCCGTAACACCGTCCGATTAACCCGAAAACTATACCATTGGATTCGTTAGAACATTTAGGACTAAACTCATGTTGGAAGCTTGGCCGGATTCCTCCCCACGCGCCTCCACGCGCCGCCCAAAGTGGCTGCGCGTGGGCCTCACGCGCCTGCTACAGTGCCACCGTCTTCCTTGCTCGAACCCGGTTCGCACCAGACGGCAACCCGGACCGGCGAGAACCGTTCTCCGCCGTCCGGCCACCATTTCCCCTCCTATCTTCACCTAAAGCTTCGTCCATTCTCAGGGAATCCATCCCCCTCACTCTCTTGGTTCGACTCCACCCATAGCTTCACAACTGAAGCTCGAAAGAAAAACCAACCAATCCTCTGTTTTTCTTTCCGGCCACTCCGCACTTCCCCCTTCACGGTGGTCATTCCAAACTCCTCCCACGACTTCACTGAACCACACACAACTCACGAAATCCCTCGACTCACCCTCCAACTCCACGATTTTCCGTTTGAAAATCACGGCTAAACAGGGTACAGAGTACCCGCCGTCGAACCACCTCCCACCGTGAACTTCCCGTCACGGCAACCACCATAAACGACTCCTAGGACCTCCCTAAACCACACTTCACTCACCAAACCCTTCGATTCTAGCTCTAGGTCCACGACTTTTGAAATGAAAATCCACGAAAAACAGAGCAAAAGAGGTTACCTTCGATTCCGGCGCCGCCGTGAGAACCGTCACCCACCACGGTGCTCGTGGGACTCCCCGTAGCCTCCTGAGTCTTCTAATGGCTTAAATCGGTCCACCACACAACACAACAGCCACCACCGTCCACTGCCTCCTCTGTTTCTTCCAAATATCCAGCCGTCCACCACGTCGCCTCCGTGCACGGTTGCAACTCCAAACCACGATCACCAGCTTCTCCTTGCCTCACTGTCTCTCTCTCGACTCACACTTCACTCTCCCTAGCATCAAAATCGATCACCGCCTCACCCAACTCTTCTCTCTGTTTTCTGTTTCCTTCGAAGGTGTGCACGGTTCAAATGAGGATAACGTGTGGCCGTGCACACTTGAGA
This sequence comes from Prinsepia uniflora, assembly GCA_032719365.1. Lineage (NCBI taxonomy): Eukaryota > Viridiplantae > Streptophyta > Magnoliopsida > Rosales > Rosaceae > Prinsepia > Prinsepia uniflora. Next base: position 20,256,345 of record CM064871.1, on the reverse strand, counting down.
ACGTAGTGGAACCATCCAGGCCCCTGCACGTGTCCACCAACCATAGGCCAGCCCAAAAAATCTCTGCCACTTGCCCTTATCTGATTGGGCTGAGGGGAAAATGACCAAAATACCCCTCCTGCACAAAATTACCATTTTGCCCTCAGACTTTCCAGACCCGTATCTTTTCCGTCCGACGTCCGATGACAGCGTGCCGCCTGTCGTTGAACTCAGGACGTCGAGACCTATCCAACGGTCCTCGGTCTACGTGAAAATCACGAGTCCCTCAAAAAGTCAACATTTCCCTCATTTTATCAAAATTACGGTAACGCCCCCAACCTTCCGTACATCATAACTTTTCCTCCGGTTGTCCGAATCGAACCTGCCACCTGTCTACGGACTCGTGACGTCCTAAACTACGGCACGGTCAAGGGCCAACACTCATCCAATCGATAGTACAAAAAGTCAACTTTTCGTCTACTATTCACAAGGGCAAAATCGTCCTTTTTTACAAAACTTCACAAAAATTACATTTTTACCGTTCCCCTAGGTACGGGTTGTTACAATCTACCCCCCTAAAAAGAATTTCGTCCTCGAAATTCAGTGAAATAAGTAAGGGTACTGTTCCCGCATCAAGGCCTCGGGTTCCCAAGTAGCTTCTTCGACTTGATGATTTCTCCACAATACCTTCACTAAGGGAACCGTCTTCCTTCGTAAAACCTTATCCTTCCGATCCAAGATTGCAACAGGCTGCTCTTCGAAACTCAAGTCTTCCCTCAGTTCCACTGGTTGTGCTTCCAGAACATGCGAATCATCTCGAATATACTTTCGAAGCATAGAAACATGAAAGACATTATGTACCTTTTCCAAATCTGCTGGTAAGGCCAAACGATAGGCTACAGGACCAATCCGCTCCAAGATCTCATACGGTCCAATGTAACGAGGACTCAACTTCCCTCGTCTGCCAAATCGTACAATTCCTTTCCAAGGAGATAACTTCAGGAAAACCCAGTCTCCTACAGCAAACTCTAAATCCCTGATCCTACGGTCAGCGTAGCTCTTTTGACGGTCCTGCGCTGCCTTCAATCGATCCCTAATCAGTGCCACTTTTTCCTGAGTAAGCTCCACCAGCTCAGAAGTAGTCAACCTCCTCTCACCAACCTCAGTCCAACACAATGGAGTCCGACACTGCCGCCCATACAAAGCCTCGTAAGGAGCCATCCCAATGCTCTCCTGATAACTGTTATTGTAGGCGAACTCCATCAAAGGCAGATGTGATTCCCAAGTACCCTGAAACTGAAGCACACAAGCTCGCATCATATCCTCGAGAATCTGAATAGTCCGCTCAGACTGCCCATCAGTCTGAGGATGAAAAGCAGTACTGAAGTGTAATTTAGTCCCAAAAGCTTCCTGTAAGCTCTGCCAAAATCGAGAAGTGAATCTCGGATCTCTATCAGATACTATCGAATTCGGAGTCCCATGTAACCGAATAATCTCATTAATAAACAACTGTGCAAACTGTTCCAACCTGAAGTTCTCCCGTACTGGCAAGAAATCAGCAGACTTCGTAAGTCGATCCACAATAACCCACACACCATCGTGTCCCTTCGGTGTTCTCGGAAGCTTGAACACGAAATCCATAGTCAGGTGATCCCATTTCCACTCGGGGATCGGCAAAGGTTGCATTGCTCCATAAGGTCTCTGCCGCTCGGCTTTTACCTGTTGACAAATCAAGCATCTACTGACATACTTTGCAATTTCACGTTTCATCCCTGACCACCAGTAATGCTCTCGAAGTGTACGATACATCTTGGTCCCACCAGGATGCATCGCATAAGCTGAACAGTGAGCCTCATCCAGTATCACCTTCTTCAAAGCTTTATCCTCAGGTACACACAACCGTCCATTCTTAACCAAGGCTCCATCCTCACGAATCTCAAAATCTTGTCTCTCTCCGGCCCCGACCTCAATCCGAATGATACCCAGAATAGGGTCCTCAAACTGAGCATCAATCACCTGATCAATCAAAACAGGTCGCACATGGAAACTCGCTAGGAGTGCTCCCTGATCATCCACAGTCAACTCTACTCCCAACCTACGGAGCTCAACCAGCAAAGGTAATCGTACTGTCCTCAGATGCGACAAAGAACCAGCTGACTTCCTGCTCAAAGCATCGGCTACCACATTAGCCTTCCCTGGATGATACTCAATAGTACAGTCGTAGTCCTTAAGTAACTCCAACCAACGGCGCTGTCTCAGATTCAATTCCTTTTGAGTGAATAAATACTTCAAACTCTTATGGTCCGTGAAAATCCTGCACCTCTCATCGTACAAGTAATGTCGCCAAATCTTCAGTGCATGAACCACCGCAGCCAGTTCCAAGTCATGTGTAGGGTAGTTCACCTCATGGGGTTTCAATTGTCGGGAAGCATAAGCAATCACTTTCCCGTGCTGCATCAAGACACAACCCAAACCTTGTAAAGAAGCGTCACTATACACCTCGAACTCCCCACTATCATCTGGAAGGGCCAACACAGGAGCAGATGTCAACCGCCTTTTAAGCTCCTGGAAACTCTGTTCACATTTATCGTCCCACTCAAACCGAACTCCCTTCCGTGTCAACCTCGTCAACGGTGCTGCAAGAATAGAAAAGCCCTCAATAAAACGCCGGTAATACCCTGCCAAACCCAGAAAACTCCGAATTTCCGTTACCGTCTTAGGCTGTTCCCAATTGGCTACCGCCTCAACTTTCTGAGGATCCACACGAATACCCTCGGCCGAAATCACATGGCCAAGAAATCCAACACTGGTCAACCAGAATTGACACTTACTGAGCTTCGCATACAACTGATGCTCCCTCAATGTTTTAAGCACGATCCTCAGATGTTTCTCATGCGCCTTCGCACTCTTCGAATACACCAAAATATCATCAATGAAGACAATCACAAAACGATCCAAGTAGGGCCGGAACACTCGGTTCATAAGGTCCATAAAAGCTGCTGGGGCATTAGTCAAACCAAAAGGCATCACCACAAACTCATAGTGACCGTACCTGGTCCGGAAAGCTGTCTTCGGTATATCCTCCTCTTTAACCCTTAACTGGTGATAACCGGAGCGAAGATCAATCTTCGAGAAATACTGTGCTCCCTTGAGCTGGTCAAACAAATCATCAATCCGGGGTAGGGGGTACTTATTCCGAATAGTTACCTTATTCAGTTGCCTGTAATCCACACACAATCTCAATCCTCCGTCCTTTTTCTTGACAAACAAAACAGGTGCTCCCCAAGGTGACATACTCGGTCGAATGAATCCTATATCGACCAACTCTTGCAACTGAGCCTTAAGTTCCCTCAATTCTGCAGGTGCCATACGATAAGGAGTTTGGGAAATAGGCTGTGTACCTGGTAGAAGCTCAATCGTAAACTCAAGATCTCGATGTGGGGGTAGTCCTGGCAACTCCTCGGGAAAGACATCGGGAAACTCCCGTACCACTGGTATATCCTCCGCCCTCACTGGCGTAGCACACGTATCCACCACATGGGCTAAGTAACCCTGGCACCCCTTACGTAACAGTTTGCTAGCCTCGAGTGCCGAAATAACTCCCGTAGGAAGTGCACGCTGATCCCCCTAGAACGTAGTCTCTGATAATCCAGGACTCCGAAAAGTCACTCTCCTATCGAAATATTCGATAGAAGCATGATGTCTCGTCAACCAGTCCATACCCAAGATCACATCAAAGTCCCGTAAATCCAAGAGTAACAAATCTGCCAGTAACTCCACCTGGCCTACCATCACCGGACACTCTCTCAAGACCTGAGTCACTACCAACACCTCCCCAGTAGGTGTACTCACTCCTAACGCACAATCCAAAGTAGACACCTCCCTCTCCTTAACCAGACTACAACTCCGAGCTATAAATGAATGGGTAGCCCCGGGATCTATCAAAGTAAAAACAGTGTGACCAAGTATGGTGAGTGTACCTGTCACCACTCCCGGTGCTGACCTAGCCTCCTGCTGAGTCATCGCAAAAACTCGCGCCTAAGGTCCCGATGACCTACCGCGCCCTCTGGAACTGCTCGTGGCACCACCGCCACCCCTAGGGCCTGCCGCCCCTGATACTGAAGCAGTACTCCGCCCGGGTTCTGCTGCACCTCTGCCTGCTCCACCCTCCGGAGCTAACAATGGGCACTCCCGACGGAAGTGTCCTCGCTCTCCACAATAGAAGCAAGTATCCCTACCGGGTCCACCGGTATGCCTCCCTGTAGAAGCCACTGAAGTCGCACTCGCCTGAGGAGTCGGCTATGACCTAGCTCCTCGAAATCCTGAGCCCTGGAAACTGCCTGGTCTGCCATACCGGGCTCCACCAGCCGATAATGATCCACCAAAATTACCCTGTTTCGGGGGCCTCTGACTCGATGCTCCTGGAAATGACTGCTCTCGGCGTCGAACACTGCCCGAATACTGTGGTCTAGCAGGTAAACTGGCCTCCACCCTGACAGCAGCATCAGACAACTCTCGGAATGTAGAAAAAGAGCCGGCTGTCACTATGGCCCTGATCTCTCCCCGGAGGCCCAACTCAAACCGGCGGCACTTCTCCGCCTCAGTCGCCACAAATGCGGGAGCAAAACGAGATAGCATCTGGAACCTCTGCTCATACTCAGCAACTGTCAAGTTCCCTTGCTTCAAGTGAAGGAATTCCGCTTCCTTCGCATCCCTAAAAGAACGGGGATAGTACTGATCTAGAAACCGCTCCCGGAAAGTCTCCCAGGTCACGGTATGTGCATCCCAGCCGGACAGTTCCAGCGTGTACCACCACTCGTAGGCAGCTCCATCCAACAGAAAAGTAGCTAACAATACCCGATCCTCGGGAGGACAGTGCATCACCCCAAAAATACGTTCTAGTCGGGTGATCCATCGGTGAGCTTCCTCGGGATCAGCCCCACCGCTGAACGTAGTAGCCCCAAGCCTCTGGGCTCTCTCAATCGAAGCGCTCTCAGTCCCTCTCGCCGCTTCATCTTCAGGTCGTGGAGGGGGTTCACGTCTCGGAGGCATGATCAATCGTACGTTGAAAGAGGCATAGAGTTAGTATAACAACCTAGACCCAACACAAATTGACACAACCTGGCTCTGATACCAATTGTCAGGACCCATCCCAAATATCACCTCGATGCCCGGGATGAACCCTGCTCCCGTCTGACAATCACACTTACAGTACCAAAAATAACCTTAATACAACTATAAGCATAACTATCAGACGAAGGAGTAAATATATACAACAGTAAGCCAGAGCATAGTACTACAAAATGGGCACCAAAAGTCCTACAAGTCTAAGTCCGCAACGGAAGAACGTCGGAAGCTCTATGCCTCGATATCTGCCTCAACGTTCACCCCAGCGCTATCACCACGACCTGGAGGGAATTTGAAAAAAAAAACAGAAGGTGTGAGTGGACCGAAAGGAATAAAATATTTTAAAACCGTTTACCATCAAATCAAAGTAAAGAAATATAATCATTTGTTCCCTCCGGTTTAAAACCAGGCATGCCCAACGAAGTATTAGAAAAATCATAATATGAAACATCATAAGAAACAGAAACACTATAAACATCATAAGAAACAGATACACTATAAAACTGATATAGAAACCAGAGCATAAACATCAAACCACTTTTTCCGATCAAACCTGCTGGACCTATCCGAGTCTTTAAACTCAACCAGGCCTCACATATAAATCCGAGTCTTTAAACTCCCGAGTCTTTAAACTCAATAGGCCTATGGGGGTAATATCGTAATATCCGAGTCTTTAAACTCCCGAGTCTTTAAACTCAATCCGGGCCCGTCCCCCGTCAATCAATATCCGGGTCTTTAAACCCAATATCCAGATCCAGCAAATCCAATCCATATCCAGTATAAAACCAATTCAAAATCCATCGCCAAATTCGAATTCGAAATCCCCGGTTCGAAGCCCTTCCGGCGTTCAGAACCGACATTCCGAACCCAAATCCGGAAAAAGATCCATGTTCATAACAAAACCATAGGAAAATCCTAAATCATATTTCACAACCTATTTACCATCATCAGAAAACGTTTTTAGGTTGAATTTCTGAATTATAACATCAAACTCTGAAAACCCGCTTTTTCTCGAAAAACGTGCAAAATCCCGAAAACGTCTCGAAAAATGTGCAAACATCTCAATCACATATAACACACATAAAAAGCATAAAACATTAATAAAAACAGTTAGGCATGCTCGGAAGTAAGAAAGAGTCCACTCACAGTTCAGAGCAAGTCATTCGCGCTCCGTGCGCTCCTCAACCGTCTCTGGTGTCTCCCGTCCTGTCAATAGATACCAAATAGGGTCACAATTACATCAAGGATACCTTCCCTATTTTCCCCAATTTTTCGGGAATTTAATAATATTTTAATCCTAATCCCTAAACCGTACGGATTCCCGAACCATCCCGTAACACCGTCCGATTAACCCGAAAACTATACCATTGGATTCGTTAGAACATTTAGGACTAAACTCATGTTGGAAGCTTGGCCGGATTCCTCCCCACGCGCCTCCACGCGCCGCCCAAAGTGGCTGCGCGTGGGCCTCACGCGCCTGCTACAGTGCCACCGTCTTCCTTGCTCGAACCCGGTTCGCACCAGACGGCAACCCGGACCGGCGAGAACCGTTCTCCGCCGTCCGGCCACCATTTCCCCTCCTATCTTCACCTAAAGCTTCGTCCATTCTCAGGGAATCCATCCCCCTCACTCTCTTGGTTCGACTCCACCCATAGCTTCACAACTGAAGCTCGAAAGAAAAACCAACCAATCCTCTGTTTTTCTTTCCGGCCACTCCGCACTTCCCCCTTCACGGTGGTCATTCCAAACTCCTCCCACGACTTCACTGAACCACACACAACTCACGAAATCCCTCGACTCACCCTCCAACTCCACGATTTTCCGTTTGAAAATCACGGCTAAACAGGGTACAGAGTACCCGCCGTCGAACCACCTCCCACCGTGAACTTCCCGTCACGGCAACCACCATAAACGACTCCTAGGACCTCCCTAAACCACACTTCACTCACCAAACCCTTCGATTCTAGCTCTAGGTCCACGACTTTTGAAATGAAAATCCACGAAAAACAGAGCAAAAGAGGTTACCTTCGATTCCGGCGCCGCCGTGAGAACCGTCACCCACCACGGTGCTCGTGGGACTCCCCGTAGCCTCCTGAGTCTTCTAATGGCTTAAATCGGTCCACCACACAACACAACAGCCACCACCGTCCACTGCCTCCTCTGTTTCTTCCAAATATCCAGCCGTCCACCACGTCGCCTCCGTGCACGGTTGCAACTCCAAACCACGATCACCAGCTTCTCCTTGCCTCACTGTCTCTCTCTCGACTCACACTTCACTCTCCCTAGCATCAAAATCGATCACCGCCTCACCCAACTCTTCTCTCTGTTTTCTGTTTCCTTCGAAGGTGTGCACGGTTCAAATGAGGATAACGTGTGGCCGTGCACACTTGAGAACGTAGTGGAACCATCCAGGCCCCTGCACGTGTCCACCAACCATAGGCCAGCCCAAAAAATCTCTGCCACTTGCCCTTATCTGATTGGGCTGAGGGGAAAATGACCAAAATACCCCTCCTGCACAAAATTACCATTTTGCCCTCAGACTTTCCAGACCCGTATCTTTTCCGTCCGACGTCCGATGACAGCGTGCCGCCTGTCGTTGAACTCAGGACGTCGAGACCTATCCAACGGTCCTCGGTCTACGTGAAAATCACGAGTCCCTCAAAAGTCAACATTTCCCTCATTTTATCAAAATTACGGTAACGCCCCCAACCTTCCGTACATCATAACTTTTCCTCCGGTTGTCCGAATCGAACCTGCCACCTGTCTACGGACTCGTGACGTCCTAAACTACGTCACGGTCAAGGGCCAACACTCATCCAATCGATAGTACAAAAAGTCAACTTTTCGTCTACTATTCACAAGGGCAAAATCGTCCTTTTTTACAAAACTTCACAAAAATTACATTTTTACCCTTCCCGTAGGTACGGGTTGTTACATTCACCCTCTCCAGTTTCTCTCATACCTTTCTCTCATCACTTCATCTCCCATCAATACAAAATGTATGTATTTATTATGTATTTAATTTTGGTATATAATTTTAGAAATAATTAGATTTTGTAATTGTGTTTTTATTGTAAAAAAAATATGTTGAAATTGTTGGTAATTTGTGTTGTAACAACCCGAACTTTTAAGAAAATGTAAATTAGGAAAATTAAATGTGAAATGACCATTTTGCCCATAGATAGGGAAAAATGTTGACTTTTGACCCGTGAGACTATTTGGAATTTGACCGAGACTCATTACGTAGATCGAGACGTCACGAGTTCATAGACAAGCGGCACGTCGAAATAGAACGTCTGACAAGAAAGTTACGGGTCATGGAAGAAATCACATACTATTCATGTTTTAGAGGCGTGTACAATTGGTAGATATTTATTAATCAAAATATCCCAACATGGACCAATGGATGAGTGAAAAGTGTCACTCATCCCATTGGCCCAACTACCCAAATTCATACATCACCCATTTCATCTTCATCTTCTTTCCTTCTTCATTTTTCCCAAAACCAAAAACCCCCATTTCATCTTCATCTTCTTTCCTTCTTCATTTTTCCCAAAACCAAAAACCCACAAACTATCAACCATCCATCTTTGTTGCAGTCTGAGTGAAAGAGAGACGGAGAGAGTGATTTGAGACGAGAAGGAAGGTACCAATGGCGAGGACAACCACGTATGGTGGCTAGAAAATCGAGAAGGTAAGCTGCAGGAGTTCAAAATTGGTTTTCAAATTTTAGGTTTTAAAAACACGATTTGAGGCAAGGGTTTTGATCCTTGAACCTGTGCGAGGTTGTAGGAACCAAAAAAAGGAGTTTTGGCTGCTAGGATCACCTGGAAACCAAGCTTGAAGATTGACCGAATTGTATCAAGCTCGAACAGATAATTTTAGAGCTTATTTTGTGTTTTTGAGTCCATAGATCCCTTTTTGGGTTCATTGCGAGCATGTAGGAAGAAAAATGGTAGAAAATGGTTGAGAAGTGAGTTCTGACCAGGTCAGGGTTCCGGGTCGAACGACCCGTTTTAGACAAACGGGTCGACTCGGCCAGAGGAAAGGGATGATCACATGGTAGTCCACGTCATCACCTGTCAGGCCACCTGGCCAATCAGAGGGTGACACGTGGCCAGCTGTCAGGCCTAGTTAGCAGCTGTTGACATGTTAGATCCACGTCAGCCATGTCAGACCACGTGGACCAGTGGGGTGGTGCCACATGGCAACGTATTATAAGGTGTCAGAGTGACATGGTAGGTGACGTGGCAGTCCACATCAGCCATGTTAGACCACGTGGACCAATGAGGGGGTGCCATGTGGTAGGGTGTCAAAATATGTCATGCATACGTGGCAGCTGACGTGGCAGGTTCAGTCAGCATTGTCAGACCACGTGGACCAGTGGGGTGGTGTCACGTGGCAGGTTGTCAGAGGTTATCATACCTGTCAGATGTCAGGCTGATGTTAGCACTGACCGACATTGACCAGTATTGACCACCGTTGACTAATGTTGACCAAACTTTGACCAGTACGTGGGGGTGCGTGGACATGAATTTACAGGTTAAATTGGCCTTGTTTGAAAGGTTTCGACTATATAAATCTAATGGTGGTGGTTTCAGGTCGATCAGAGACCGTTTGATAGGTCATTTAGAAGTTTTTAGCCTCGAGAAACGTGTTCAGGACGTGTTTCCGATATCAGGCTTTGTGAGGGTTTAATGTATGGACTTGTATAGAAATTTAGTGACCCTCAGATGTGATTTGGACAGGCCCGGAGACTTTTGATTAGCTTTGGTGAGATTACAACGCGGATATTGAGCGCGCAGTATGCACCGAGAGTGAGTGGATTTTTGTTTTATAACTGAAATGCATGCATAATCGTTTTAAATGCTTTATTATACGATTTATGTTGAAATGATTTGATATTGTTATTTGATGATGTGGTGGATTTAATCATCGGTTAAGAAACATTTTCTGAATTTGCGTGAAAATGATGTTTTGCGCTTAAGACCCGATTGAATAACGATTTGACTTAGATTTGGAGTCAAATGGGAATTTGAAAGAAAGATTGCATTTTAAATGGATTTGAATGGCGATCTGGTATGATCGGTTTGGACAAATCAGAATTTATAAATAAGTTCTAGACACGGTTTTCTAATGGTTTTATGGAAAAGACTTGTGAAAGTTATGTCTCAAGTATTGGCCTAATTGAATAGTATTTTTGACTCGGTGTGAGACATAAATGGTTTTAATATGATTTTCTACCGGATTTGATTACTATTCCACATATACCATCCTGTGTGAATTGGATAGTCTCCTCAAAACGTCGAGGATCCTGGAGTAGTCACGGTGCACTGCCTGGGATGAGTAGCTCCGAGGAGAGGCTCGGGCCCAGGAGTGCAAGATTATGATATCAGCTCGGACGTCGTAGATCCGGGGAAGGCACACCATTATGATATCACCCCGGACGTTGTTGAGTTTGATCTTGGGGAGGTACTCGAAGATGAGACCCCGAGTTGCACACGTAGCATTGTAAATCATGAGTGGTATTGGTTATAGACATCGCAGATGTCAAGGATTGGTTATATTGTGTTTTACTGATATGTGTGTCCATATATATATATATATATATATAAGTATGATTTGAACTATTTTCATATGATTTGATTTAAATGCATGTATGTTTATAAAATGGAAGGGAAAATGTTATTGTTCGTAAATTGTATTTCGAAAATACTTATTTTTGTCCACTCACACTTTGACTGTTTTATTGACCTTCCAAGCTGTGACACAGAGGCAATGGCTGATACAGAGGTAGAGGCATAAACAATACCGTTGCGCACCTGAATACCCTACGGGGTAGGTTTTGGTAATTTTATTGTACTGACATATATGCTCGGTTATGTAAAGATACTTATTCCTTGTCTCACAATGTTTTAGTTGAACTTCGGTTTTATATAAACAAAAATGCTCATTTTCGGTATTTAGAGTTGATTGTCAGACGGGAGCAGGGCATGTCCCACTATAGTCCAGGGGGATTGAGACGGGTTCTGTCATGTGTAGAAATTGTGTAGGAAATTAGAAGATTTATTAGGAAAATATGCAAATAGAAAAATGTTATGAATTAGTAAATATAAAATGTGATGGTTAGATTAGAAAATATGTTAGGAAATTAGAAAATATGTTAGAAAATTAGAAAAATAGAAAATATGTTATGATATAGGAAATAGAAAATGTGATAAGAAATTATAAAAGTAGAAAATATGTTAGGAAAATAGAAAATTAGAAAATATGTTAGGAAATTAGGAAAGTAGACAATTGTTGATAATATTTTTTTCATACATTTTGATGATGTGAAGCGTGTTTATATCTCATAACAATTTATGGGAAGTTAATCGGGTTGATTAATTTCGTATAATTAAATTTAAGGAACAACCTTAAACTCGTTTGAGAGTCAGTGAATCGAGTTGATTGATTGCATCTTGAATTGTCCATTTATTCGGACAGTTTGGGAATGTGCAACTATGTGCTATATAGTTTGTGGTCTATGAGGTCAGGTTTCAATTGTGAAAAATTTGGTCTGTTTGCATCTCGTAATTTTCTCTAAATGCATACTAGATATTTCTTTACAATATATACGTCGGGCATTTGGGGGTCTGTAAGAAGATACTGCCGAAATTTACATTGATTCAAACTTTGACTTCTAGATTGCAAACCGAACAACATTGAATGTGCACTCTCAAATGGAATAGGGCCACAAAACCGGAGTAATAAGGAGACGAGCAGTTTTTGATATTCACTTGTCGGACCATTAAGAGACAATGTTAACTCAATTACTTGCATTGACTATATTTTGTGAAATCATGTATAATGGACATACGTTGGATGTAAATGTTTGATAGATATGCACACCAGTATATGGATGAGATCAACAATTTTAATGATTTTGTACATAATCATTGCATTGATGAGAGAAGTATAATTTTTTCATGTCGTAAATTTTATAATTGCAGTCAGATGTCGTTGAATGAGGTACGGTCTCATTTGGACTGAAATGTGATAGTACACAACAACACTAATTGGATCTACCATGGTGAATAAATATTTACTGAATCGACATCTTCGGTTCCATCACGGTGAATAAATATTTACTGAATCGACATCTTCAGTTCCTATGCCCCATCAGGAAGAAAGTATTTTGGATGAGCGTTGTGATAATGATCAAGTCATTGAGATATTAACAGATAATTTTCTTCCCGCATCTGATGATATGGACGGTGAAGCACCCAAGTTTCAACCTGAAGATTCCGAACTCCATTAAGAGAAATTTTTGAAAGATGCTCAGCGTGAATTGTACGTGGGTTGTAAATATTTTTTGGCTCTGGGGGAAGTTTTGGAGTTGATCTACATGAAAGTTGAGTATAATCGAATAAATAAGCATTTTGATCACATGATGGACATCATAATTCAAATTCTCCTCCAAGAAAACCATCTCCCTAAAGATCATTATAATTCGAAGAAGTTGTTGAAAAGTATCAGCTTATGGTATGTCAAAATCCATGCAGGTAAGAACAAGTGTGCATTATTTTACGATGAATTAGATAAGCTTAATATATGCCTCCTATGTAATGAGCCTACGTGTCAAAAAAAATAGGATTCTGAATAAGGTGATGCGTTATTTTCCATTGAAGCCATAGCTACAACACTTCTACATGTTATCTCTCACATCCCGTGATATGAGGTGGCACAAAGATGAGGCATTGATGATGATACATTAAGGCATCCAGCTGATGGAGAAGCTTGAAAGGAATTCGATAAGTGCCAAGAAATGTTAGATTAGAACTTTCTACTGATGGTTTTAATCCCAGTTTTTCAAAGTCGTATAGTATATGACCAGTGGTCATGGTTCCGTATAACTTACCTCCTTGGAGATGCATGAAGAAAGAATTTAAAATCTTCAGTACTTTGATACTGGGACCTAAATACCCAAGTAATTCCATCGATATTTATTTACGACCATTAATTGATGAGCTTGTGGAGCTATGGGAAAATGGTGCACATATGTACGACAAGTTTAGTTGGGAAATGTTCACTTTATGAGCAGCAGTAATGTGGAAAATTAATGATTTTCTGACCTATGACATGTTGGCAGGGTGGAGCACCAAGGGTTATCTTGCTTGTTCTACATATAGCCCAGACACAACGTCATTTTGGCATGCATCAAAGGTATGGTACTTAGGTTCAAGAAGGTTTTTTCTATAGGGTCATCAATGTCGTACACAATAAGTCTCATTTGACGGGAAATCAGAGTTACGAGCTCGACCTCGAGAGAGATCCGGTGATGAGATATTTTCTAAATTGAACAATACACACCAGGATCGAAACCTACTGAATTGACGAAAAAAAGCATATTCTTCTGATTGCCATATTGGTCGAAATTGAAAATCAGAAACATCACAAATCCTATTCACATAAAAAAGAATGTTGTTGAGAGTGTTGTGGGAATGACTTTACCCAATGAAGGCAAGTCAAAAGAAACAAAAAAAAAAACTCGTCTAGGTATGCAAGAAATAGAGATTCGCACTAATTTGTGGCCAAAAGTCATCAATGGAAAATACATTATGGCTCATCCAAGTTATACATTTATGCTGGAAAATAAGAAAAAATTTCTAAAGTGGCTGCAAGGTGTGAAATTTCCCGATGCGTATGCTGGTAATATATCCCGAAATGATAGCATGGACAGTAACACTTTATTTGGTATGAAAAGTCATGAATATCATGTTTTCCTACAACAACTCATACCAATTGGCATTCGCTCGTACTTGGAGCCCGGTGTTGTTGAGATGATAATTTATTTGTCTCAATTCTTCAAGATATTATGTGCTAAATCGTTGGTAAAGATGGACCTCGAAGAAATAAATGAGGATATTACCTACATCATGTATAGGCTAGAGAAAATATACCCACCGACATTTTTTGATAGAATGGTGCACCTGATAATACATCTTCCAAATGAGGCAAAGCTATTTGGCCAATGCACTATCGTTGGATGTAACCAATCAAGCGGTATGGCTAATTCCTATTTTCTTTACTATTTCTTTCTTGTCGTTCATAACTGCGATTCATAATGATATTTTATTGCAGAATGTTAGGTACATATAAACGGTATGTCCGTAAGAAGACACGACATGAAGGCTCTATAGCGAAAGAGTAAATTGCAAAAGATTCACTTACATTTTGTGTAATGTACCTTTAGAATGATGAGGCTTCCTTCAATAGGGCCTCTCATAACAAGACAGTGGTCAACGTCTAGAGACCGTATACGTATTTGCCCAACCTGCACAACCTTTAGGCAATGGTTCAGTCTCGGAGCCGTTCACCAATCGAGACATGGACGTGGCTCATTGTTTCACACTGAACAACTGTGACGAAGTATAGCCTTTTCATGAGCACCACCAAGATTATGGAAATTTAATCATTCGAAACTTAGTCGGATAATATTATGCAAATACTTTTGAACTTTTCTTAAAAAGTTTCAAAGTGTTATTAGAAATGGTGTTTTTACAAATTTCAATAATTTATTTTAATAATTCAATTGATCCAACTGTCCACATGTATTGTACATACTCGCAGATCATTTATACAAAAAATTAAAGATTTCGTATTCATGTGCCTAGGTAACGGTGCAGAACTAATCGACGGTTACAAAACGTTCTATTACGATCGGACGACTTAAAATCCTCGAAACATCACGAGATTCGACGGATGGATTTCAGGAACTTGAAGACACAAAATGAACAGTTAGATTATGGAAATTTAACCGTTCAAAACTCAATCGGTTAATATTATGAAAATACTATTGAACTTTTCTTAAAAAGTTTCAAAGTGTTATTGGAAATGGTTTTTTACAAATTTCAATAATTTTTCTTTAATAATTCAACCAATCCAACCATCCACGTGTATTGTACATACTTGCAGATCGTTGAAGCGAAAAATTAGGAGATTTCGAATTCCCGGGCCTACGTAACAGTGCAAAACGGATCGACAATTATAAAACATTCTGTTACGATCGAATGGCTTAAACTCTATGAAACATCACGAGTTTCATCGGTTGAATTTAAGGCACTTAACGACACAAATGAACGGTCAAATTATGCAAATTCATTTAATAAATTTTTTTTTTCAACTTACCTAACGAATAGTTCAAGAATATTCGTTGGCTAATATTTTGAAACTTTTCTGAAAGAAATCCCATTATGTAATTCTGTGTGAGTGTTAATATTCTCTGGTAATGATCACATCATTGGCTAAATATGAATTTTTCATCGGGTAACGCCTAAATATTACCCGCCCAAATTTTCGCGAAAGTTTGAATTTATTGCGCAAATTTTTAGCAAAAATTTGAAATTACCGCTTTATGTTACATGATGAATGTTTGTGAGGTAACACCAAAATGCTCAGACTCTTATCTTTCAATTTCCCCACTAGTGTTTCCTGACGAATCATTAGAAGGTAACTCGACAAAACTTCATCGAGCAACATTCTTTGAATGTTTAAAACACACAGAGCCTTCTTATTCTTTCTCTTTCTTCTTCTTCGAATTCCAGTGACTCAAAAACCCTCTCCTCTCTGCTCTCTTCCCCTGCAAATCCTTAACCCTCTCATCTGTCTCTTTCGTCTCTCTCACCCATCTGCCATCGTGAGGTTTGGGTTGCCACTGCTGTCTCTCTCACCTAGTCGCCGATAGCAACTCGTTGTCGCCGCCACCGTCTTCGTAGCTACCTCCTCTCTCTCCCACTGTAGGTTCACTCTCTGTCTCTCTCAATGTATATACATATACACATATATATATACTTATTATTTAATAAGTTATTATTATATATATTTATATAACATGGATGATTTGATATGTACTTATTAATATGAATTTATTGATTATTTTTTTCAAGATTTTTGGTTTGAAATTTTGTGGATTATTTGTGATTGAATTTGTTAGACTTTGGTTAGTTAAATTGGTTATATTTTGATTAGTTATGGTTAAATTGATTAGATTTTACTTAGTTATATATTGTTATGTTTAATAGTTAATTTTGATTAGTTGTTGTTAATTGTTAATATTTCTAATTATTAAATGTTAGTTATTATTAATTTGATTAGTTATTAATATTAATTTTGATTAGTTATTGTTAATTTTGATTAGTTATTGTTAATTTTGATCAGATTGGTTATTTTTTGTTGTTGAATTGAATTGAATTTTATGATTAGTTAGGTGGTTTTTTTAGTATTTTTTTTTTTATTGTAGATGTCGGTAACCACTTTGATTATTTTGAGGTCTCGTCCTCGCATTGAGCCAACTATGGTTGAGGAGCCAATGAGTGTAGCAATCTCACCAGTACCTAACACGCTGACGATTGATGCATCCCCTATATCGACACCTAACATGTCGGCGGGTCCGGATTTCCTTCTTGATGAGCATATGTGGCCTAGTGCCTCGTCAGTTCGTCGACATCATTTGAGCAGAAAGGGGCAATGCCATACCGATCTTGAGCCATCGGAGAAGCAGGTTGGAGGGGACGAACCATATGCTCCCGGAATGATCCACAATGGTGAGTTGTTAAATATTTTTATTTAAAATATCTTTTTTTTTCCTCATTTCTTTTGCTAATGTTTAGTTATTTTAATGATTTTATTGTAGGTCAATTTTCAGCATAACACTGAGGATGCGATTCTTGTAACAACCCAAACCGTATGTAATTTGTAATTTCGAATATTTAATGTAAAGTGACCATTTTACCCCTAGTGGATGAAAATGTTGACTTTTGACTCGGGTTATATTTTAAACTTTAACCAATGACCTTGATGTAGATCGGGACGTCACAAGTTTGTAGATAGGCGGCACGTCGAAATCGGACATCAGACGAAAAAGTTATGGGTCACGGAAGCGAAATTGGCACTATTCATGATTTCCAAGATTTTAAACACATGGCTGATTTTGATTGGTTAAAATATCTAAGAGGGACCCATTGGATGAGTGACAAGTGTCACTCATCCCATTGGCCCAAATACCCATAGTTTTGGATATGATTTAAGGTTAACCTTCCAACATTTTCCTTCATTTTCATTATTTTCCAAACAACACAACACACAAACACCACACCACACCACCCTACCTTCATCATCTTCTGTGTTCATCTTTGGGAATGAGAGAGTGAGAGTGACCAGAAGAATGGAGACGGACGGCTAAGCACGGCGGGGATCACGACGGAGGTAAAGAACTTGAAACCCGTAAGTCGGATAGACCCCCAAATTGGAAATCTTCGTTTTGACATGTGTTGATCGATTGGGTTGATCCTAACATGCCCTAGGGACTTAGACGAGTTCGTGGGACTCGATTTCAAGAAGCTTGGTGGCCTGAAACTTCTGGAAACGGAGCTGGAACTTCGAGATCACTGTTCATCGTTTGGAGGTGAGTTTCTAGATAGAGTTTGGTGTTTTTGATTAGATAGATCAATTTCTGGGGATTAGACGAGCATGTAGGAAGAAACTAGGACAAAAAAGATTGGGAAATGGTGAAATGGGAGTCAGGTCAAGGTTGAGGGTATGCATGACCCGGTTCAGAGAAACGGGTCTGACCCACGAGAGGTTGAAGACGATGATGTCAGCATGCTGCCGTCATTACCTGTCAGATGTCAGGCTAGGTGGCCCAGTCAGGAGTCAACACATGTCGTTGTTAGTGCCCAGTCAGCCCTGACATGACAGTGACGTGGACCAATTAGATGGTGCCACGTGTCACTAACATGTCTGTGATGTGGACCAACGGGCTGCTGACACGTGGTACCTGTCAGGATGACATCAGGCTGACGTCAGTAGTGACGTCAACGTTGACTTTGACCGTTGATCGTTGACTTTGGTAACATCAGCATTGACTTTTTGACCAACAACTTTAACCCGTGCGTGGGGCGCGTGGGTGTGAATCTTGAGGTGGGACCAGTACCATTTTAAAGGTTTCGACGATTAAGATCCAATGGTGGTGGTTTCGGGGTGGTCAGAGATCGTTTGATAGGTCTTTTACGGGTTTAAAGCCTCGAAAAATGTGTTCGGGATGCATTCCCGGAATGAGATTGTTCAAGGGTTTGATATTTGAACTTGTAGAGTCCGTTAGTGACCTTTGGATATGTTTTGGATAGGCCCGAAGACTGCGACTTAGTTTCAGGACAGGTTCAGGCGGTTCGATTGCGCAGCGAGGACCATGTTTGAATGGGCTTTTGATTTCTAAATGGAATGCATGCATAACTGTTTTCACTATTTTACTATCTGATTGGATTTGGATTATTCGGGACATTATTCATGGATGGTTTACACGTATTACATTGTTTTGGGCATGAGACCCGTCTGGATTTTATAGTGTTGGTTTGGAGTAAAACATGGATTTCATTGGTTTATACTATTGCACTGTACATACCAAACTTATGGATTGTTGTCTCCTCCAGACGACTTGGTACCCTGTAGTAGTTACGACGCATTGCCTAAGAGGGGCTGCTCTACGTGAGAAACTGTAGAGAGGCTCAGGATCATGATTGCTATTGGTATACCCCGGGTAGTGATTTGGGAATACGCCCGGACACTGGTGGACCCAAGGGGAGTACTCGGGATTGAGACCCCGGGTGGCACACGTAGCCTTACGAACGTGACATTATTGGACATCTGGGATGTCGGGGTTGGGATATACAATGCACTATTATGATTGTTTTATACATTTTACTATATTAGATTGTATGATTTTATGATTCAGTTAATATTGCCTATGTTTTGACTCGAATGCATGCATGTTTGAAAATGGAGGGGTAAATCATTATTTTATTATCTTATAAATGGTTTTGAACTATTGTTTATTTTCGGCATACTCACTCTTTCATGGTTTTCTTGACCCCTCCAGGTCGTGACATCGAGGTAGAGGCAGATCCGGAGACCGAGGCATAGTTGATACCGTTGCGCACTTGTATACCCGTTTGGGTAGGTTGAGCACGGGTTTTGTAACCTGACATTTATGCTCACATTTTGTATTGTATTATCCATGGTATGATAATGTATAACCCGAATTTGTTTATGTTTAATTTCTTTTATTTAAATTTGAAAACCGTTAGAGGTATCTTCAACACTTCTAGGGTTATTGTAAGACGGGAGCAGGGCACATGCACGAGTGGTCCCAAGGGGGATCAGAATGGGTCCTGCCAATTCTTATGAAATACATGAGACCCCACTAGAAGATGCCGTATGTAGATGGAAGTACGAGCTACACGACTGGTGGTTGAGCTGGCCTATCACGGAAGAATCTCGTGCTAATCCTCCGTAGGAGTTGGAGGGTGATCGGGAGATTGGGTGGGATTGGATCTGCAAGCACATCGTGACGCCCGAATTTATGGTAAGGTTTAGTTTCTAAAATTGTTCAATTTTTTTATCGTACTTTTCCATTACTGAATTTAATTATTTTTAGTAACAAATAAAAAAAAAATCAGAGGCCAACAAGCGAAATTGGCAAAAGAAGACGTTGAACCACCATGGAGGGTCACGTCCCTATGCCGCAAGGCATGGGAACCAGCACAACGCTGGGTCGCTATTCTCGAAGGTGGATGCCTAGGGACAAGTGTACGCTGGCCGAGGGAATCTGCATGCTGATGTTATTCACGTAAGTTTAAATTGGTATATTTAATTTTAAAATTTTATTTATTTTTTAAAAAATTATTAATGTGTTTTGATTTTGTAGGTGGGTATACTGGCAGGCATCCAGTAGACACATGAGGAGTTTACCCAGCAAAGGGCGATCTTGGAGCGACAACTAGGTAGGCGTCTAAGAAAGATTGTTTAGGCATCCGACAAAAGGTTTGAACGAGATATATTGACTAGCTCTGAGGGTTATTCTAAGGACTTCAATTCTGAGGAGTACACGGAGTTAAGGTACAATTACACTGCCCTCCCGACCGAAACTGTAGAGCTGCGGGCTGCAAACTAGAGCCTTTGGGCCCAAAATGACGAGATCAGGGCCCAGCTTTCGACGGCCCTTCAACGCTTCGGTGAGACACATTCTCAGCCCCCATAGCAACAACCTTCTCAGTCCGAACAGCCTCACTGTCTCGACCAACCCCACCCGTAGCCGGCCGTTTTTGCTTTTTCGTTGTAAAAATTGTTTTATTACAATAGCTTAAATTTTATAAATATATATTTTTAATTCCATATTTGAATTTTATTTATTTTCATATCTTTTAGATTTAATAAATAAATAATTAATTAATATGAAAGAAAATTAATTAATTCGAAAAAAGTTAATATTCAATTTAGCCCCACGAAGTATTTTCGTCGGGCAACGCTAATTCGGTGAGTGGCCATCGAATCTATCACGAATCGTTCAATGTTACTCGATGAACACTTTAATGTTACATGACGAATCTTGTAGTTTTACCCGACGAAGTTATTATTGTTACTTGACGAATATTCATCATTCGTTGGGTGGCCGCCAAAACATTCAAAAAGTGAGAGAAGTCCATGTTACCCGACGAGCGTGATATTTTTTTCGGGCTACATTCATTGGCTCGATGTTACTCGACGAGTTGAGACTGGACGACGCTTTCTTTAGATAAAAGAGATGTTACTTTGTGAGCTTCCTTATTTCATCATTAAAATCCTAGCCCGACAATTACTGCTCGACAAAGTCTACTTGACGGTGGCTCGTCGGTTTATTTGTTACCCGAAATATTTTTTTTTTTGCCCGGTGAATCTTATTCGTCGGGTAACGTATAGTTTATTGTAGTGCCATTTGGTACGCCGTATTATAATGACTATTTAGTCAAATAGACTAATTTTTTCATCAAATAAACTCACTATTTTGTCGGACATTTGGTAATCTACTGGATGTTAACTCCAACTATATTATATTGATCGGATTATATTATCATAAATATTAATTATATATATTATCGATTATTATTATTAATTATTGATATTATTTATTATAATTAATTATTGATATTATCATAATTATTAATTATAAAATTATTATTTTGCTTATTATTATTACTTTTCAAGATTGCTCGTCATCCGACTATTTCATACAAACAATTTCAAGGGTATTATTTTAGCGGGTGAAATATATAAAGACACTCAATCACATTAACTAATTCAGTGACTAATTAATATGTACATTCCGCCCTGGTAGTATCTCCTCGCACCACCCTTTAAATATCGATTTTTTTTTTGTACAAATATCATAATAAGAACCATTTATTTTCTAAATCATTATATCAATATTTTCCTCATACAAAATCAACAAAATTAGAGGTCGTTTAGTCGTTCATTCATATATATATGTACATATATATATATATATATATGTACATATATATATATATATAATCAACGATTTTAGTACGAATTAAGATCCTTATGAGGAACCGTCCATTTATTTAATATAAATAAATGAATAAATGATTTCAAATCTTGTTAATTTAGAGAATGAATAACTCCGATTATGATTTATTTACAAAGAAAATTCAATAAATCGAAAGGATAGTACAATGAATTACAATAAAGATAGAGTGCAAGTATTATCCTTGTTGAAATGGGTGGATGTGAATATAAACAAAAACCAAAAGTAATGTTGTCCACCTATTTGCCTTGAGGCTTGGTGGCATCCTTCCTTCGAATTTGAGATGGACATTTTGGGTTGGCCATGGCCCATGGGCCTCACCTAATGGTGAGGGAACATAATTATACTTAACTAGGATACCCATAATTGTACTGCCAAGCTGAACAAATGATGGGTCAAGTCAACTTGATTGGGCTGAAGGACTTTATTCAAGACAAAAGTGTATGAATTAGTTATGAACTTATTCATATTATTAATTTTTATTGTTTTTTTTTTTGAATTTGAAAACCGAAAGAAGTTAGAATCTCTAAGCTTTTGCATCAAATTTCACTCTGAAATCTCCCAAATCTAATTCCAAAATTTGTGCAAAATTAACCAAAATATTCACCTTGCACATTTGTTGGTCTGACCAGATTAGAACGATTCTCATCAGAAAAAAACCATTTCTTCTGTTTATGATTATCTGAATGAAGAATGAATCAGTCAATCAAAATCAAACCCAAGTGAGCAAGGAGCCTAAGAACTCTCAAGAGGGCATCAAAGAATGAGACAGTGAGCCCACTGAGTCTGCAAATACAGGTAGAAGAAGGAGAGGTAAAGACAATAAATAATAAACTATAAAGAGACAGAAACACTGGGTATTTGTCGAGTTCAATTTTACTCACAAAAAGCTTATGGACATTCAAGGCGACGACGATTCCAGATCTTTCACGGCGATTTCAGATCTCTCTCTGGCTTCCCTTCTCGATGCCTTCTGATGATCGACGAACGACCTGTCTGGGGAGATATTGTCGATTTTGAGTGCTGGTTCGCGACTCTCTCTATCTCCGCGACTCTTGTTTTGGGATAAGGTGATATAGAAGCTGGTGCGTGCATTCTCGCAGCGGGTCTTGATGATTGATTATCTGATCTGAAGTTCTTTCTGCTGCTGAAATTATTGTTCCCTTCTCTCGTTCTTGTAACTTTGATTTTTGTAAGGATTTGGTCGAGAAGCAGCGTCGAACCCAGGCGATTTCATAGCAGTTTTCAGATCTAACCCCGACCATTTCAGAGCTCTCCTCGTCTTCCCTCCTCGATGCCTCGCTTGGTTTTCTTCCTTGGGTGGGTTCATTAGTCTTTTTCCTTGATGGCTTCTCTGGGTTTGTCTGATCCTCAGTCCCCCTCCCCTCCTCTTAATCTCAGGCCTCATGGCTCGGCAGGTTTGGCCTGTTCGGCGTACCATTCTGACCCTCCCTCTTTCGGTCTCCAAATTGCTGAACCTTCTCCCTTTACTCCCCAACCCCCAACCCCTCTCTTTGGCAGCCTTAGGTATGGCTCTCGTCTTGTGGATGGCAAGGTCTCTCTTTGGCAGCCTTAGGTATGGCTCTCGTCTTGTGGATGGCAAGGTCTTGCACGCCATCGTCATGGAGAATGTTGCACTAGGTGTGGGCAAGCCTTCGGTGTAACGACCCTTCCCGAATCCCGGGATTATATTAGTAACTAATCATGATTAGTGAGGTTAATCAGTGATTAGTTGGGCGAAATCGGACGAACGATCCAAAATGACAGTTTTGTCCCTATTCGTGGGTAAAACGTTGACTTTTAATTCGGGCTGTCAAATGGACTTTGATCGATGACCGTGACGTAGTTTGGGACGTCACGAGTTCATAGACAAGTGGCACGTTCGATTCCGACGTTCGAGGTGAAAGTTATGACGTTCAGAAGTTAAGGGGCATTTTGGTAATTTTGGTTAAAATGGGCAAAATGTTGACTTTTTTGCCGGGAGGTCCGATGGCCGAGGGCCTAGGACCGTTACGTAGATCGGGATGATACGAATCCATAGATAGGCGGTGAGCTGAAATCGGACTTCGAACGGGAAAGTTATGGGTCACGGAAGTTCGATTTCACTATACATGCATTATGAGGCGAGGGCACTTGGCTTATTCTGATTGGGTCAGATATTTTAAGTGGGATCTATGGACCAATAACCTTAAAATGTGGACCTATGTCTTGATTGGTGAGATTGGATTAAAATGTTAAGATTTTAATTATTTGATAATTTCCACTTAACTCACCTTTTGATCTTGGCCCTTCATCTGACCTAAACCGTCAATCAACACCGTTCATCTCATCCCTCCCCATCTGCTCAAACTCCATCATCTCTCTATTATATCACAACCCAAAACCCCATTTTCTTTCCCCCCATACAAACACACGTATCCC
Source organism: Prinsepia uniflora (assembly GCA_032719365.1). NCBI lineage: Eukaryota > Viridiplantae > Streptophyta > Magnoliopsida > Rosales > Rosaceae > Prinsepia > Prinsepia uniflora. The sequence goes on along the minus strand of CM064871.1, from coordinate 20,232,419 downwards.
CCACCTCACCATCTTTGTTGTGTGTGCACAACCATGAGAGTGAATGAGATAGTGAGAGACGACAGGAGGCGGCAAGGAAACGACGATGACCACGGTGGTTCACGGCAAAGGTGAGTTAACCCGAGAGCTAATTATGTCCCAGTTTTGAAAGTCGACTTTTAGTGGTAGTTTTAAGCTCCTAATGGATTCTAATGAGACCTAGGGACAAAGACAAACCCATTGAACCTGATTTCGAGGCTCGAGGAGGTCTGGATCGAGAGGAAGGATGATCGAAAAATCTGGGCTTCCGGTTTTTGTTCAGAGGTAAAAATCTAAATGAGTTTTCTTGTTTTTGATTCCATAAACCTCTTAGTTGGACCTAGACGAACACGTAGGAAGAAACCCCGTAGGAAATGGTTGAGTAATGGCTGGGAACCGACCGGGTCGGTTCAGTAGTTCGGCTGAACCGGTTCAAACCAGTGAACCGGGTCCAACGCGAGGTTGACGATGAACAGTGCCCGCGCGTGGGTTTCACGCACATGGGGTTCAACCGGCGCGTGGGGGCGCGTGTAAGGTCTTTTGGGGAAACTTTCAACATGGGAAATAACCTATTCGATGTAACGAACATTTTGGGAATGGTTTCGTGTCGATCGGACACCGTCTCGATAATGTTGGGGGCATCGGAAGGTTTCAAATCAAGTTTAAAAATAGTTAAAAATTCGGGAAAATTACGGGACTTTAATAGGAGGTTAATGAAGAGGTTAGTGACCCTCTAGTGTGATTTGGACAGGTTTGGGAGTCCCAGTGATAGTGACGAGGCCCCTGGAAGGCCTATGGCACGCGTATCTAGGCGCATCGTAGGATGGTATGTGAGTGGACTTCGGTTTTATAAATATTATGTCAGGACCCGACCCTCTTCTGTCAGGTCCCGATTCATCTAGCACGATATTGTCCGCTTTGGGCCTCGCCCTCACGGTTTTGTTTTCGAGAGCTCACGGTGCAACTTCCTAGGGGGTCACCCATCTGGAATTGCACTAGCCTCAACTAGCTTAACTTTGGGGTTCCAATCCCCCCCAAAGCCACTGAGCTCCCAAAAGGCCTCATGCTAAATAGGTGTGTGCCCACACCTTTAAGGCACACCACCATTCCCTTCCCAGACCATTCCCCCCTCGCAGAAATGTGGGATCGTTCACCGTTCACTACAGGACACGGGTCTTACAATCCACCCCCCTTAGGGCCCAGCGTCCTCGCTAGCACACTTCCCGGTCGGGGTCTGGCTCTGATACCAAATTTTCAGGACCCGACCCTTTTCTGTCAGGTCCCGATTCATCTAGCATGATATTTTCCACTTTGGGCCTCGCCCTCACGGTTTTGTTTTCGGGAGCTCACGGTGCAACTTCCCAGGGGGTCACCCATCTGGAATTGCACCAGCCTCAACTCGCTTAACTTTGGGGTTCCAATCCCCCCCAAAGCCACTGAGCTCCCAAAAGGCCTCATGCTAGATAGGTGTGTGCCTACACCTTTAAGGCATACCACCATTCCCTTCCCAGACCATTCCCCCCTCGCATGAATGTGGGATCGTTCACCGTTCACTACAGGACACGGGTCTTACATATTATGCATGCATAACTGTTTTATATGGATTATGATTGTGATTATATGATGTTGATTTGGATATTGGTGAATTATATGATTTCACGCATTTCGAGGCGATTTACGTGCTTGCACGTAAATCGAAGTTTTCTGGTTTTACACTGATTTTCCATACTTATGATTTTGAATATGATTTCATGAAATGGTTTTGAAATTGAAAAGATAAACTCGGGCATGAGGCCCAATTGTTTTGGAAACCTCGGACTTGGATTCCAATTGAGTTACGTAATCGGGCCGGGGACCCAATTGCTTTATGAAATCGGGCTAGGGGCCCAGTTATTTACGAAATCGGGCTAAGACCCATTTGAGTTATATAATCGGGCCAGGGGCCCAGTTGATTTACTAAATCAGGCCGTGGGCCCAGTTGATTTACGAAATCGTGCATGAGGCCCAGTTGGTTATAAATGTGATTTAGGGTCGGGGACCCTAAATGGATTTGAATAAATGGTTTTGGATTTGAAAATCAGATGTTTGGACTTGTGATGGTTTTATGGAAATTTTGGGCTGAGCCCTTGAGATGTTTTGAAATGATTGATAAACTATTTTCCATAAACCATCTTGATACCAGGATATGTGATGGTCTCATCCAGGTGTTTGGGACACTAGGGAAGTCACGGTGCATTGCCTGAGAGGGGTCATTATACGGAGCTACCGGACCGTATGATGAGTCAGGAGCAGGAATGCTATGATTGGACGTCTGGGACGTCAGATATCTGGGATGTCAGAGATATTGACCCGGTGAGACCCCGGGTAGCACGCGTTGCTTATACCGTGAGATATGACGTTTGGGACGTCGAGCGTTTGGGACGTCGAGCGTCTGGGACGCTAGGCATCTGGGATGCCCAGGATGGTTTAAACAGGTTTTCTTGAATACTATTTATGGTTATGGTTTTGGGCGGTGGCCCACTTGGAATTAGAATTTGGTTTTACGGTTTTGGGCTGAGTTTCCACATTTGGTTTTGAGTTACGGTTTCGGGGCTAAGGCCTTAATGGTTGTTTTTAGTAAATAGTTTTCTTACTAGTTTTCGATGCATGCATATGTTTTAATGAAAGGCATAAATATCTTTGTGAAATGTGTTTTATGAACTTATTTATTTTCGTCCACTCACAGCCTTTGTTGTTTTTAATGCCCTTCAGGTTGATCACGGATGCGACTGCAGCAGAGACTGGGACATTGCATGCCTCCTCCATCGATCCTTGCGCACTCTGGAAGCTCGTTGGGGCAGTGGCTTTGGGTTATCCCTTGTCTGACACTTCGTGTCAGACGGGAGCATGACACATCCCACGATAATCTCGGGGGGATTGGGATGGGTTGTGTCAAGTGGCTCCCTGTGTGAGTAGTATGATGTCTGGTGTTTCATCCAGCGTTGAACCCGGTTATCCCTCGGTGGGTGGAGGGTCGATAGATGCTCCTGGTTTCCAAACAGATGTGGTGGATGTGGGTCCTGTGACAGGACCCATCCCAATCCCCCCGGGATTAATGCAGGATGACCCTGCTCCCGTCTGACACGAAGTGTCAGACAAGGAATATTTCTGACCTTTGCCCTCCCAGGCTATCAGAGTACGCCAGGATCTGGAGGAGGTATGTGATATCTCGGTCTCTACTACAGTCCACATTCGCTGTCAACCTGAAGGGCAGTCAAAACATTAAAAGCTGTGAGTGGACAAAGCAAGAGTTTATAAAAACATTTCCATAAAGACATTTGTACCCTTCACTGAAAAGCATGCATGCATTCGAAAACCATTTAACCAAATGGAAACCATATGTGGGACTACGCCCAAAATCATAATCAAATCAAATATACGGGCCACTGCCCAAATCCTGTGCACACCCGTGCACACCACATATCAAAGAATCATAAAGATTCAACCATACGGACCACTGCCCAAAACCTATGTAACCACACATCACATCTCATATATCATATATACATATAAGTCACACAACCAATCCTGTCACGGTATCTAAAGCTACGCGCATGCTACCCGGGTCTCAATCCGAGTTTTCTCAAAGTCAAGGTCAATGTCCGCAGACCACTGATCCTACTCGAGGTTATAGCAACCATAGCCTTCCTGATAGTAAGGAACCCAACTGGGGGGTGACTCCACTCAGTCGGTGCTCCGTGACTACTCCGGGGTCCACCCAAGCCAACGACCCACCCCAGAGGAGATAATATAAGTAAAGGAAGGTATATGAACATATATATACATAACATAAATATTCATGCCCGGTCCCCTGAACCGTCATGATCCATAACATCCACTATATTCATATACATATAGACAACATCCTCCATGACGGCTCCCATAAACCGTCATGTACCACAATGACCTGACAAAGGTTCATGCCGGTTCCCATAAATTGTCATGAACCCGGAAATCCATGTAGGGCCCCTGACCCGAAATCATAAACCAGAAAGTAACTGGGTCTTGTGCCCGAACATATGACATCAGCTGGGCACCGTACTCGATATCTGAGGTCATAAGCCCGAGACAAAACAAATGGGTCTCATACCCGAGTTTATCCTTTTGAAATCCAAATCCAATTCATTAAAACGAATAAGGAAATACATACCCGTATAAGCACCGTATAGGGTCGAAACCTCGAAATACGTGCTTATATGTAACCACAACCAAATGCACCCATGGCATTACCAAACATGTATAAAAACATATAATAAACATTTATGCATGCACCAATTTAGAAAACCAAGGTCCACTCACAGACCGTCCGAGCTGCCGCCTCGATTTGCTTGACGTAGGATCTCCCTAGCCGATCACTGTCACCGGGACTCCCGAACCTGTCCAAATCGTAATAGAAGGTTACTAACTACCTTAATAACCTCCTACCAAAGCCCCGTAATTTTTCCGAACATTTAACTATTTTTAAACCGATCCTAAACCTTCCGATGCCCCGAAACATATCGAGACGGTTTCTGATTGACACGAAACCAGTCCCAAAATGTTCGTTACATCGAATAGAAGATTCATATGTTGAACAGTTCCCCAAATTATGGGCCACGTGCCCTCACGCGCCCCAAGAAGGCTCAGATCACTATTCATCATCTTCCTCCTTCAGCTGGTTCAGACCGGCCGATTTTACTGTGCTGAACCGCCGTGACTGGTTCAGCGTTCCTACTCCCTCAAATCTCGTCCGTTTGCCTCCATTTCAATTCCAAAATTCCTATTTTCAAGTTTCCAATCCAACCCAATTAACCAAAACCCTTAAAAACGCCTAGAACCCGTGAACCCAAAATGGACCTCACGGTTCAAAGTTTTCCATTTTCCCTTCCATGGATTCCCAGCCGTTAAACCCATTAAAAACTTTCATATTAAGTACCTAGCAACCTATTTAGTTCAAACCAATCATCCAAATCGACCCATAACAACAAAAACATGATTTTGGATCCAAAAATCAAAACCGAGCCATACCTCGGGTTCGGGTCTCCGCCGTGCACGGTGGCTCCCTCCTGGCCGGCCACCATCATCCTCAGTCCTTCTCTCACTCTCCTGGTTCCTCAGATGTTCATGGGTGCAGGTTTTGGTTGGATGGGTTTGGGTTGCACAGAGAATGAGATCGGGTTTGTTTTGGGTTTGTGTTTGAAAATGGAATGGACGATGCATGTATCAATTTGGGTGGCCTGTAGATGGGTGACACTTGTCACTCATCCATAGGACAGGAACTAGATATCTAGGCCCACTAGAGTCCAAAAGTTAACTCGTCTCGTAATTCGTGCAATAGTACCCTTGAACTTCCGCGAACCGTAACCTCGCCGTCGAACGTCCGAATTCGACGTGCCGCCTGCCGACAGATTCGTATCGTCCCGATCTACGTAATGGTCCTCGACCCTCGGCCATCGGACATCCCGGTCAAAAAGTCAACATTTGCCCCTTTTTAACCAAAATTATTAAAATGCCCCTAAACTTCCGAACTTCATAACTTCCTCCTCGAACGTCGGAATTGAACGTGCCACCTGTCCATGAACTCGTGACGGCACGAACTACATCACGGTCATCGGTCAAAGTTCATTTGACCGCCCGATTTAAAAGTCAACGTTTTACCCACGCTAGGGGCAAAAAAGTCATTTTGCATCGTTCGTCCGATTTCGCCTAACTAATCACGAATTAGCCTCACTAATCGTGATTAGTCACTAATCTAATCTCGAAATTTGGGACGGGTCATTACATCCTGGCTCTCTAGGTGGTGGGGTGGTTCCTTGCTCGCCAGCTGTTGTTCTACAACAAGGTAAGATTACTCCCGAGCCTCTCGGTTCTTTGGGGGTGAAGGTTCTGTCTGAACCCCCTGTTACTGTGGCTCATGGTCAAGATTGTGGTCCCCTGGAAGCTGGTGATGGCATGGGTCATGTCCAAGCGAGAAGGGACAATACAGTTGGTACTACAGGTAGTATCCCAAAACCTTCTTATTGTACGATTGCGTCTAGTGGGTGCGGACCTTTGAGTGAAACCCAAAATCTAAAATATATTAAACCTAAGACTATTGCTAGTCGTATGGTGGTTAGTCCTCCTTCTTTGGTTGCAGAGGTTGCAGCTAAAGAGTGGAGCTGTTGTCTTGTGGGATACTTCATTGATAAACATTTACCATTTAATGTTCTTAACCTGTTAGCTAGGAAGCTTTGGTCTTCTTGGGGATTGGTGGAAGTGTTGGCTAGTGGTGGAGGCTTCTTTTATTTTAAATTCGGTGATGTTTCCTTTTGTCTCTCTGTTCTTGAAGGTGGTCTATGGCACCTGGCTGGTAGAACCTTGTTTTTATCTAGGTGGAAAGCAGGGATGGTTCTTACCAAGAATACCCATTCAAAGATTCCAATTTGGGTCCGTTTCATTAATGTCCCCCTTGAGCATTGGAATGAGGATGGGTACAGTTACATTGCTAGTGCGGTGGGGAAGCCGTTGTATGTTGATTCTTGTACCCAATCCAAAAAGCGCATTGCTTTTATGAGAATTTGTGTTGAGATTGATGCAAGCTTGCCTCTTATGGATTCCATTGATATTCTGGATGAAGCTGTGGAGGATGGAGAGATCTCCCGTGTGAATGGAATTAAAGTGGAGTATGAGTCTAGGCCTTGAGTGTGCTCGCGGTGTTTGTCTTTTGGACACAGTGAGCCCAAGTGTCACTTGAAGCTAAAACAAGCGGTGGTGGAGGTCCAACTTAGTGGCCCTAGCTCTAAGCCCACGAATATGCCTCTTGGACATGGATCGTGTGCCCTAGGCGGTGGAGGAATATCAAGGTGTGATGGTCAATTGGTGCTGGATCAGGTGGATGTCGTGGGCCAACCCTGTGGGTCCAACTCTACTCTCACAAGAAAGTCCGATGTCAATGTTCCCGGGCCAAAATTTTCAGGTGGTGGGGTAAGTCAAAGTGAATTGTTATTGACTAATTTATTTAACCCCGTTTGTGTAGGACTTAATGAGGCCTGTTTTAAGAACCAGCCCAGTCCCACATCTCATGTTTCTGCTGTGGGGGCTGGGAGAAACAATTCCGGTTCGGGTGTCTCTCACGGTTCTATGGTTTATGTGGGAAAAAATGATGGTGTCCCAACTTCTAATCAGTTCCAATCCCTCGTGTCTAGGTGTAAGGATGAAGGAGATGACGTTGTCGTTCGGGCTTCAACTTCAGTCACTGGGGTTGAGGAAAATGTTGAGATAAATGATGGAAGGTTGTAACACCCCGAAATTCGAAGATTTTAATATTGTAATTTAATGTGTGAATTGACGCTTTTACCCTTGTGATTGGTGTGTCCAAACTGTGACTTTTTGATTGGTGGGTTAAATGGACTTTGACCTATGACCGTGACGTAGTTCGGGATGTCACGAGTTCATAGACAGGTGGCACGTCCAATTCGGACGATTAGGGAAAAAGTTACGACTATCGGAAGTTCAGGGGCATTACCGTAATTTGGATGGTTGGGGCGAAAATGTTGACTTTTCATTTGACAACTAATTTCCACGCGACTCAAGGACCGTTAGGTAGGTCTCGACGTCCTGAGTCCGTAGACAGGCGGCACGCCGAAATCGGACTTCGTACGGGGAAGTTATGGTCAGAAACGTGAAATCGGGAGGTTCGTGTCTCGGTTTTCGTGTCAAATATTTTATTCTGGAAATCTGATTAGAGGACACCTGGTGAGTGACAAGTGTCACTCACCCATTGGTTAGATTGGATCAAGCTCCACTAAGCATTTATTTAGAATTTAAATCACCTTTTAATCACGGCCTTTAATCTGAAATCTCCAGATCAAATCCTCACCATTGAATCTTAAGTCAGATTCAATCCTGGCCCTTGATTTCTTATGCACATTCTGTATTAAAAACCATGCGACCATACACCTACATGTTCATTCTCTCAACCCGATTAGCACGGTTACCCCTTTGGAACAACTCACCAGCACCTCACCACTCAACCTCACACCCCAGGCAGTCAACAGCCACCCCCAGACGCCAGCCACCACTCCACAGCCACCCTGCACGGCCGGTTTTCCCCCAGACTCGAGAAGAAACCCGAGCAACCCAAACCACACAAACCATCCAAACCTTCACACTTGGATTCGAACCAACGTACGGTTGGGTTCACTGTGACTACAGGACGACCTAGAACTGAACTGGACGACGTACGGCCGCGACACGGCGGCGGTAGGACGAAAAACCCGTGAGTGCCCGATTTCCTTCCCTACTTCGAAACGTCTATTTTTGACGTTGGAATTGTTTGGTTGTTGTTATGACACATTTAGGGGACCCTGACGACCAGTTTGAACCAAGGACCGTGGCTGGAAACTCGACGACTCGCCGGAGAAGATAACCAGAACTGTCCGCCAACCTTCCCGTCGATTTTTAGGTAGTTTATTCGACCTAGAATCTAGTCTTATTTGCAGAGAACCATAGATGAGGTAGAGACGAGTCTATAGGAACAAATCTCACCTGAAATGGTGGTCGGAATCACGATCTGTGATCGGGTCGAGCCGTGGGTCTGTGGTGACCCGGTTCTTTGACCCGGTTACTGTAGCTGATGACGTCATCATGCTGACGTCAGCAATGACGTCATCATCATGTCAGAAACTGTCAGACCAGGGACCAATGGACTGCTGACACGTGTCCTCTGACACTGTCAGCATGACGTCACTGCTGACGTCAGCAGTAACGTCATGCTGACGTCAGCAGTACTGTAGCACAGTTGACCAGAGGGTTGACCAGGCGCGTGGGGGCGCGTGTGAACAGTATTTTAGGTGGGACCACCACCATTCTTTAGGTTTCGACGATCTGGATCCAATGGCGGTGGTTTCGGGTCGATCGGAGATCATTAAGTTGGTCAAAATGAGGGTTATTGCCTTGAAAAGCGCGTTCGGGCGACTTTTCCGGGCCAGTTTCGGTCTAGGGTTTCATGGTTGAATGTTAGGTGTTTAAATTGACCTTTACGAATACTTTGGACTTGACAGGGATTGTACATTTGTACCAGGACGAGGGTATACGTTCGGTTCCTAACAGGATTGTACTGTGAGTGTGCCCGATTTCATTAAACCCTTGCATGCTTAAATGTTTTCTGATTTACTTATATGTTCACATGCTGGAATCAATAAATGGTTTTGATGATATTGAAATTTCGGTTATGACACGTTTCACGGTATTTGGGCATGAAACCCATTTGATGAAACTTAATGATTGGTTCGGATTTTACCTATGTATACATATATGTTTTGCATGTGGATATCAATAAAATGTATTTGGTACTGCACTGTATAGATCCATTCTTATGATACTGTCTCCTCCGGATGAGGTACCCTGGAGTGGTCACGGACGTCTAGTACGTCCAGCGTCTATGACGCTAAGCATCGGGGATGCTGTAACCGAACAGGGTTCGGGGATTGAACTCAGAATTGAGACCCGAGTGGCACGCGTAGCCTTGTGATTGTGACCTTATTAGACGTCAGGGATGTGAGACATCAGGGATGTCGGGATTGGAGTGTATAGTGCAGTAGCTACAATTATGGTTATGGTTTTATTATATGCCTTATGGTTTATATTATATGATTGATGGTTTTAAATTCGGCTACATGCATGTTTGGAAAACGGAGGGGTACATTATATGTTTTACTTATCAAATGATTTATAAACTTGAGTTTCGGTCCACTCACCCTTAATGTTTTGGTAACCCCTCCAGGTCATGATACTGAGGTAGAGGAGGAACCTGAGGCTGAGGCATAGATCTACTTCTGCGTACCTGAACCCCTGCTGGGTGGTTTACCCGCAGGTTTATGTTAGAGTCGTGCTCGCAACTTATAATTTTGGATTCATCCCTTGTCTGACATCTGTTAAATTCGGATTTGATGTATAACTTTAATTTGGTTATTTATGCATTTGATGTTTTGAGGTTAAAATTGGTATGAATTATTGGCTATCAGCACGGGAGCAGGGCACGTCCCCTTGTGGTCCCTGTGGGATCGGGGCGGGTCTTGTCAGCTTGGTATTAGAGCACTAGGTTGTGATCAGTACTAGGTTATGGTCAGCATGCTAGACTAGCGATTAGTACTAGTTACTTTTCGAATTTTAAGAATATTGTTATCTGATCTATGCCTCTTGACAGTTGGTTATGCCTCCTAGGAAAATTCCTCATACACGAACTGACGAGGATCTGGAAAGGGAGATGGAATGCGCGAGCATTGAAAGGGCTTAACGTTTGGGAGCCACTCCTTTCTGCGGGGGATCAAACCCCGAGGATGCTCATGATTGGATCACCAAGTGGGAGAGGATCTTCTCGGTGATGCACTGCCCTCCGGGCGAACGAGTGACCTTGGCGGCCTTCTTACTGGAAGGAGGAGCCTACCAGTGGTGGCACGGACTCGAAATGTCTGGATGGTCTGTCCATACCACTACTTGGGAAGTTTTTCGTTCCCGATTTCTGGACCAGTACTACCCGCGGTCGTTCCGCGCAGCACGGGAGGCTGAATTCCTGCGGCTGGAGCAGGGGGATATGTCCGTTGCGGACTACGAGCAGACTTTCGGAAAACTATCCCGGTTCGCTGCATCATTCGTGAGCACGGAGGAGGACAAATGCCAAAGGTTCGAGCTTGGACTCCGAGGGGAGATCCGGGCAAGTGTGACTGCTGCTACTCATGCTTCACTGAGAGATTTGGTCGATGCTGCGGTGCGTGTCGAGGGCAGTCTGGCTACACACCAGACACGACAGCCTTCGAGCGAGGGGCGACGGCAGGATCGCCCACACCGTGGGCCATCAGGCCAGAAGAACAACAAGGGAGGGGGCTACAGGGGAGCACCCTCATCCTTCAAGGGTCGTGGCTGGCCAGGTCGACGCGGAGGCTCTCAGGGCAGAGGATCAGGATACTACTCTGGGCAGCGTTTATCTTGGAGCGGTGCTTCTGGTGGGCATTCGGACAGGCCGAGGCCAGTTACCTGTTTTGCTTGCGGAGAGGAGGGCCACTATGCCTGTGATTGCCCGCAGTTGTCCAAGAACAACGACGCTGGGGGCTCTAGTGTGGTGCAGAGCACGGCTTCCCACACTAATGGAGGTCGCGGTCAGGGAGGTGACCGTGGTGCTGGGCGTGGCGCGCGCGGGCGCGGACGGAACGGAGGGCCGAGGGCCCAAGTATTTGCAATGACCCAGCAGCAGGCGAGGACTGCCCCAGACGTGGTTACAGGTACACTACATATCTTAAACCTTCTTGTACGTGTATTGATGGATGCGGGGGCTACACATTCTTTTATTTCGAAGAGTTGTGCTGGTATGCTTGATTGTGTGGTATCAGCCTTAGATTGCGAAATGGGTGTTGGCACCCCGATGGGCATCGTGTACCTTGTGAATCAGGTGATTCGGAGGTGCCCGGTAAGAATTGACGATGTGGATTTACCAGCAGACTTAATTATTCTGGATATTCACGATTTCGATATAATCCTAGGGATGGATTGGCTATCGGAGCATGGATCGCTCATCGACTGCTGTAGCAAGCAAGTGATTCTGCGGAGCCCGGGTTTGCCGGAGGTTATCTTTCAGGGGGAACGTGATGGTTCGCCTCCTGAGGTGATTTCTTCACTTACTGCTACCATACTTCTACGAAAGGGATGCCAGGGTTATCTGGCGCATGTCGTGTCGGATCGGGTTGATACTCCGGGTATCGACGAGATACCGGTGGTATGTGAGTTTCCGGATGTATTCCCGGAAGGCTTACCTGGATTACCGCCATCGCGGGAGATCGAGTTTACTATTGAACTACTCCCTGGTACCCGACCTATATCCCAGGCACCATACCGGATGGCGCCGGCCGAGTTACGAGAACTCAAGACTCAATTGCAGGAGTTGGTAGATTTGGGATATGTCCGACCGAGTACTTCACCGTGGGGAGCACCGGTGTTGTTCGTAAAGAAGAAGGAGGGGAGTCTCCGTTTGTGTATTGACTATCGACAACTCAACAAGGTGACACTGAGGAACCAGTATCCTCTACCCAGGATCGATGACCTTTTTGACCAGTTGCGGGGAGCACAGTGCTTCTCGAAGATCGATTTGCGGTCTGGGTATCACCAACTGAGGATTTCGGAGGAGGATATTCCGAAAACTGCCTTTCGAACCCGTTATGGACACTACGAGTTCCTGGTTATGCCTTTTGGTTTGACGAATGCTCCAGCAGCATTCATGGATCTGATGAACCAGGTCTTCCGACCTTACTTGGATAAATTCGTGATTGTGTTCATCGACGATATCTTGGTGTACTCGAGGAGTGCCCGAGCCCATGAGGAACATCTACGGTTAGTCTTGGAGAAGCTGAGACAAGAACAGTTGTACGCCAAGCTGAGCAAGTGTCAGTTTTGGCTGAGCAGTATTGGTTTTCTGGGACACGTGATATCGACGGATGTGATTTGCGTGGATCCCCAGAAAACAGAAGCGGTGACCAACTGGGCTAGACCGACAACTGTGACTGAGGTGCGGATTTTTGTCGGATTAGCAGGTTACTACCGGAGATTCGTGGAGGGTTTCTCCAAAATTACTGCACCATTGACTCGTTTGACTCGGAAGGGAGTGAAATTCATTTGGGACGAGCAGTGTGATCGGAGTTTTCAAGAGTTGAAGGATCGATTGTCCACTGCACCTGTCCTTGCATTGCCGGATGACAGTGGAGAATTCGTGGTCTTTAGTGACGCTTCACTGCAAGGTCTGGGCTGCGTGTTGATGCAGGCTGGCAAGGTTATCGCCTATGCATCCCGGCAGTTGAAGACTCATGAGTTGAACTACCCTACCCATGATTTGGAGTTGGCGGCGGTGGTTCATGCTCTAAAAATCTGGAGACATTATCTGTTCGGCGCAACGTGTCGGATATACACCGACCACCAGAGTCTTAAATACCTATTCACTCAGAAGGAGCTTAACATGAGACAACGGAGGTGGTTGGAGCTGCTGAAGGATTATGACTGTACGATTGAGTACCATTCGGGTAAGGCCAATGTGGTGGCAGATGCACTCAGCAGGAAATCAGCGGGATCAATTGCACACCTGGGGATGGTGTACCTTCCTTTGCTGGTGGAACTCCGGAAGGCGGGAGTTATTTTGGGTACGGATGAGCATGGAGCTTTGTTGGCCAGCTTCCATGTACGACCAGTACTAATTGATCAGATTATCGAAGCACAACTTCAGGATCCGATACTCTGTATTTACAGAATTGAGGTCGATACGGATGGGAGACAGGATTTTACCATCCGGGACGATGGAGCACTTGTGAAATTGGGCCGTTTGTGTGTACCTGCAGTGGCAGAGTTACGGACCGAGATTCTTGTGGAGGCCCATAGTTCGGCTTATGCTATGCATCCGGGAGGTACAAAGATGTACCGTACCCTCCGGAACCATTATTGGTGGCCAGGAATGAAGAAGGATATTGCTGAGTTCGTGAGCAAATGCTTAACCTGTCAGCAGGTTAAGGCGGAACGGCAAAGACCTTATGGGGCTATGCAGCCACTTCCTATTCCCGAGTGGAAGTGGGATCACATCACCATGGACTTCGTCTTTAAGTTACCGAGGACTCAGAGTGGAGTTGACGGAGTATGGGTGATCGTGGGCCGGCTAACCAAGTCAGCCCATTTCCTGCCAGTTCAGGAAACCTATAAACCTAACCGACTGGCTCAGTTGTTTGTGAAGGAAATCATACGATTGCATGGTACGCCGGAATCGATCGTGTCCGATCGTGATCCGCGTTTCACTTCCAGGTTCTGGCGGAGTTTGCAAGCTACTTTGGGAACGACCCTACGTTTCAGTACTGCTTTCCATCCTCAGACCGATGGACAGTCTGAAAGAACCATTCAAACCCTGGAGGACATGATGAGGTCCTGTGTGCTACAGTTTCAGGACTCTTGGGATACTCATTTGCCATTAATGGAATTCGCTTACAAAAATAGCTATCAGACAAGCATCGGGATGGCACCCTATGAGGCACTGTATGATCGACAGTGCAGGACACCTATCTGCTGGACGGAGATAGGGGAGCGAGCGGCGGTAGGGCCGGAATTGATGGACTTAACCATGGAAACTGTTCGAGTTATCAAGGAGAGATTGAAGGCGGCACAGGATCGCCAAAAGAGTTATGCTGATCGACGGATTCGAGACTTGGAATTTGAAGTGGGAGATTTTGTCTTCCTAAAGTTATCTCCGTGGAAGGGGATTATCCATTTTGGCCGACGGGGGAAACTGAGTCCGCGTTTTATCGGACCTTATGAGATCGTGGAGAGGATTGGCAGAGTTGCATACAGATTGGCACTACCTCTAGAACTATCTAGAGTTCACGATGTTTTCCACATATTGATGCTACGGAAGTACGTACATGATGCTTCGCATGTACTGGGGGAACAACCTGTCGAACTACGGGAGGATTTGAGCTTCGAAGAACAACCAGTACAGATCTTGGATCGGAAGGACAAGGTACTACGTTGGAAGACGATCCCTCTCGTGAAGATTCTCTGGAGAAACCAGAATGTGGAAGAAGCCACATGGGAGCCTGAGGCTCAGATGCGAGAACAATTTCCTTATTTATTTCTTTGAAATTTCGGGACGAAATTTCGTAAGGGGGGAAGGTTGTAACACCCCGGAAATTCGAAGATTTTAATATTGTAATTTAATGTGTGAATTGACGCTTTTACCCTTGTGATTGGTGTGGCCAAATTGTTGACTTTTTGATTGGTGGGTTAAATGGACTTTGACCTATGACCGTGACATAGTTCGGGATGTCACGAGTTCATAAACAGGTGGCACGTCCAATTCGGACGATTAGGGAAAAAGTTACGACTATCAGAAGTTCAGGGGCATTACCGTAATTTGGACGGTTGGGGCAAAAATGTTGACTTTTCATTTGACAACTAATTTCCACGCGACTCAAGGACCGTTAGGTAGGTCTCAACGTCCTGAGTCCGTAGACAGGCGGCACGCCGAAATCGGACTTCGTACGGGGAAGTTATGGTCAGAAACGTGAAATCGGGAGGTTCGTGTCTCGGTTTTCGTGTCAAATATTTTATTCTGGAAATCTGATTGGAGGACACCTGGTGAGTGACAAGTGTCACTCACCCATTGGTTAGATTGGATCAAGCTCCACTAAGCATTTATTTAGAATTTAAATCACCTTTTAATCACAGCCTTTAATCTGAAATCTCCAGATCAAATCCTCACCATTGAATCTTAAGTCAGATTCAATCCTGGCCCTTGATTTCTTATGCACATTCTGTATTAAAAACCATGCGACCATACACCTACATGTTCATTCTCTCAACCCGATTAGCACGGTTACCCCTTTGGAACAACTCACCAGCACCTCACCACTCAACCTCACACCCCAAGCAGCCAACATCCACCCCCAGACGCCGGCCACCACTCCACAGCCACCCTGCACGGCCGGTTTTCCCCCAGACCCGAGAAGAAACCAGAGCAACCCAAACCACCCAAACCATCCAAACGTTCACACTTGGATTCGAACCAACGTACGGTTGGGTTCACTGTGACTACAGGACGACCCAGAACTGAACTGGACGGCGTACGGCGGCGACACGGCGGCGGTAGGACGAAAAACCCGTGAGTGCCCGATTTCCTTCCCTACTTCGAAACGTCTGTTTTTGACGTTGGAATTGTTTGGTTGTTGTTATGACACATTTAGGGGACCTTGACGACCAGTTTGAACCAAGGACCGTGGCTGGAAACTCGACGACTCGCCGGAGAAGATAACCAGAACCAGCAGCCAACCTTCCCGTCGATTTTCAGGTAGTTTATTCGACCTAGAATCTAGTCTTATTTGCACAGAACCATAGATGAGGTAGAGACGAGTCTATAGGAACAAATCTCACCTGAAATGGTGGTCGGAATCACGATCTGTGATCGGGTCGAGCCGTGGGTCTGCGGTGACCCGGTTCTTTGACCCGGTTACTGTAGCTGATGACGTCATCATGCTGACGTCAGCAATGACATCATGATGATGTCATCATGTCAGAAACTGTTAGACCAGAGACCAATGGACTGCTGACACGTGTCCTCTGACACTGTCAGTGATGACGTCATGCTGACGTCAGCAGTGACGTCATGCTGACGTCAGCAGTGACGTCATGCTGACGTCAGCAGTGACGTCATGCTGACGTCAGCAGTACTGTAGCACATTTGACCAGGCGCGTGGGGGCGCGTGTGAACAGTACTTTTGGTGGGACCACCATTCTTTCGGTTTCGACGATCCGGATCCAATGGAGGTGGTTTCGGGTCGATCGGAGATCATTAAGTTGGTCAAAATGAGGGTTATTGCCTTGAAAAGCGCATTCGGGCGGCTTTTCCGGGCAAGTTTCGGTCTAGGGTTTCATGGTTGAATGTTAGGTATTTAAATTGACCTTTACGAATACTTTGGACTTGACAGGGATTGTACATTTGTACCAGGACAGGGGTATACGTTCGGTTCCTAGCAGGATTGTACTGTGAGTGGGCCCGATTTCATTAAACCTTTGCATGCTTAAATGTTTTCTGATTTACTTATATGTTCACATGCTGGAATCAATAAATGGTTTTGATGATATTGAAATTTCGGTTATGGCACGTTTCACGGTATTTGGGCATGAGACCCGTTTGATGAAACTTAATGATTGGTTCGGATTTTACCTATGTATACATATATGTTTTGCATGTGATATCAATAAAATGTATTTGGTACTGCACTGTATAGATCCATTCTTATGATACTGTCTCCTCCGGATGAGGTACCCCGGAGTGGTCACGGACGTCTAGTACGTCCAGCGTCTATGACGCTAAGCATCGGGGATGATGTAACCGAACAGGGTTCGGGGATTGAACTCGGAATTGAGACCCGAGTGGCACGCGTAGCCTTGTGATTGTGACCTTATTGGACGTCAGGGACGTGAGACATCAGGGATGTCGGGAATGGAGTGTATAGTGCAGTGGCTACAATTATGGTTATGGTTTTATTATATGTCTTATGGTTTATATTATCTGATTGATGGTTTTAAATTCGGCTGCATGCATGTTTGGAAAACGGAGGGGTAAATTATATGTTTTACTTATCAAATGATTTATAAACTTGAGTTTCGGTCCACTCACCCTTAATGTTTTGGTAACCCCTCCAGGTCATGATACTGAGGTAGAGGAAGAACCTGAGGCTGAGGCATAGATCTACTTCTGCGTACCTGAACCCCTGCTGGGTGGTTTACCCGCAGGTTTATGTTAGAGTCGTGCTCGCAACTTGTAATTTTGGATTCATCCCTTGTCTGACATCTGTTAAATTCGGATTTGATGTATAACTTTAATTTGGTTATTTATGCATTTGATGTTTTGAGGTTAAAATTGGTATGAATTATTGGCTGTCAGACGGGAGCAGGGCACGTCCCCTTGTGGTCCCTGTGGGATGGGGGCGGGTCTTGTCAGGCGTCGTAGGAGGAAGGCTGTTGCGATGGTCCAAGCCGTGGGTGTGTTTAAGGGTGGCGGGCCTTTAGTAGAGGTTCGAAGCGTTGCTTCTGAACCTATTGATCATGTGGCTTGCAGTTCTGTGTTCGATGTCAGGGGAAAAAAGAAGAAAAAAGGGAAGAAAAAGAGAAGTGTGAGACAAATCGAGGGTGTTAATCCTCGTGGGCATAAACCAATAATTTCTGATATTGATGATTAATATTGGCTGCTGGAATATTCGGGGGGTTAATAAGCTGTCCCGCTAGTTGGAGGTTAGTAAATTTGTAAAGGATAATTGCTTGCAAATTCTGGGCTTGGTGGAAACTCGGGTTCGTAGTAGGAATGCTAGTAAATTTATGAGAGTAAGTAATAAACATTGGAGTTGGGTGGATAATTATGCTGCTCATCTGAATGGTCGTATTTGGATTGGTTGGAATCCCTTGTGTATCAATTTGCAGGTTTTGATGGTTCAGGATCAACTTATTCATTCATTTGTGGAGGTTATTGATTCGGGGGGGAATTTTTTTGCTACCTTCATCTATGGTGCCAATGTTGAAAGTCACCGGCATGAGCTGTGGGATATATTGATTAATTTGGGTAGCTCCATTGGATCTGTTCCTTGGACAGTGTTGGGGGATATGAATGAAATTGCTTCTCTTAGTGAGCAGGAGGGTGGGCGAGGTCGTTGGGATTCTAGTATGCGTGAGTTTTATTCCTGTATTCAGGGGTATGGTTTGGAAGATTTGAGATATGTTGGTGATCTCTTCACATGGAGGAACCATCAATATTCTAGAGGTTTAATCAAAAGGAAATTGGATAGGATTTTAGTGAATGAGGGCTGGCTCACTTCGTCCCTAATTCTAATGCACAGTTTCTTAATCCGGGATCTTCAAATCTTGCTCCTGGAGTTTTATTTTTTGGGACCCCTAGCAGTAAGCGAAAATCTCCTTTCAAGTTCTTTAACATGATGGTTAACCATGTTGATTTTATGACCATTTTGGAACATGCGTTTAACTCCCCTTGTTTTGGTTCCCAACAGTTTAAATTTGCTTATCACCTTATAAGACGGCTCTGAAAGGTTTGAATCGGGCTCCTTTAGCTGATGTGTCTGAAGCCGCCTTGATTGCTAAGGCTGAGTTAGATGTTTGCGAAAGAGAGTTGGTTGCTAATCCTAATATTGTGGCATTAGTCGAAAGGGAAAAATTTCTCTTAAAGCGATATGTTGATTGTCTCCTGGCAGAAGAGAGTTTATTAAGGCAAAAAGCTCGTATTCAATGGATGGAAAGTGGGGATTTGAACATGGCTTTCTTCCATAAGGTTATTAAAAAGAGGGTTAATCGTAATAAGATTGTTTCCATTACTCGAAATGATGGTTCCATTGCTAGAGAGGAGGAGGAAATTAAAACGGAATCTGTTTCTTACTATCAAAACTTGTTTGGTCATGCTAGACCAGTCTGTGAGATGCAGTTCCAGGATGTGATGTTGGATGTTGTCTCTGGTGACCAGGCCATTTCTATGACTTCAGTTGTCACTGGTGATGAGATTCGTGACACGTGCTTCAAGCTTAAGCCGAATAAAGCGCCAGGTCCTGATGGGTTCAATGCTTTTTTCTACCGTCGTGCTTGGCTAGTTATTGGTCCCCACGTGATCAGCGCGGTCAAGGAAGTGTTTTCAAGCTCGAAGCTTCTGGGTGAATTTAATTCCACTATTGTTGCTTTGGTCCCTAAGGTTCCAAACCCTACTACTATGAAGGACTTTCGTCCTATCTCCTATTGTAACACTATTTACAAGATAGTGTCCAAGATTATTGCTAATAGGATCAAGTCTGTGCTCTCTTCCCTCATTTCTCCTAACTAGTCAGCGTTTGTTTCGGGAAGAAGAATTAGGGATAATATTCTTTTAGTTCAGGAGCTTTTCAAAGGTTACCACCTCAACTCTGGCCCGGCTCGTTGTGCGGTGAAAGTGGACCTTCTCAAAGCCTATGACACTATATCCTTGGACTTTATTCTTGCTGCTCTGGAGGCATTTCAGTTTTCTACTCTTATTGTTGGATGGGTCAGGATGTGCATATCTAGCCCTCGTTTCTCTATTGATGTCAATGGTGAACTTGCAGGATTTTTCCCTAACAAACGTGGAATCTGTCAAGGCGACCCTCTATCTCCCTACTTATTTGTGATTGTTATGGAAATCTTCTCGCTTATTGTGAAGAATTGTATTCGCAGCAACCCGGAGTTTAGATATCACTGGAGGTGTGACAAGGTACTTTAATCTCACCTTGCTTTTGCTGATGATCTGATTGTTTTCTCTCATGATGATACTTTATCTCTCTCTGTTGTCAAGTCTGTTATTGATTGGTTTTCAAGTGTATCTGGATTATTTCCTAATATGAATAAGAGTCAATTGTATGTTGCTGGTGTGGATAGTAGAATCAAAAGTCGTATGTTGCATATGTTTGGTGTTCAGGAAGGATTCCTCCCTGTTAGGTACCTTGGTGTCCCTATTATTACCACAAAACTTAGTTTCACCTATCGTGCTCCTCTCTTGGAAAGGATTCAGAATAGAGTGAGAGCGTGGGAACACCGTGCCCTCTCTT
This sequence comes from Prinsepia uniflora, assembly GCA_032719365.1. NCBI lineage: Eukaryota > Viridiplantae > Streptophyta > Magnoliopsida > Rosales > Rosaceae > Prinsepia > Prinsepia uniflora. Next base: position 20,212,272 of record CM064871.1, on the reverse strand, counting down.
TTGCTGGCAGATTATTTCTTATCCAATCGGTCCTATGTTGGTGTTTTGGGGCTCTCATCTCTTTCTTCCTAGGAAGATTACTTCTGAAATTGAGCGTATCCTCAGGTGCTTTCTTTGGTCGGGCAACTGTACTGGCCCATATCATGCTAAAGTGGCTTGGAGTATTGTTTGTAAACTGAGGAAAGAGAGGGGGGGGGGGGGGAATACCAACTTATGGGCTAATTGGGTCAAGGCATATTTTATTCGTGGTAAGTGTCTATGGACTCTAAATATGCCTAGCAAGTGTTCTTGGAATTAGAGAAAGCAGATGAAATCCCGGGAGATTATTCGGCCTTTTATTCATTGTGTTGTGGGAAATGGTGAAAGAATTTTTTTGTGGCATGACAGATGGAATGCTTGTGGTCCCTTATGGCCTCTCATCGGTGGCATTGGTCTGGTTGATCTGGGGAGCCATTCTAATACTTTGCTCGCCACTGTTCTTCATTCTAGTAGTTGGGATTGTCCTTTTTCTCTGAATCCTGTTTTGAACCTTGTTAGAAGTATGTGTGAGGCCATCCCTACCTCACCTACACGGATTGACAAGTTTTATTGGTCTCTTTCCCCAATGGTTTATTCTCCTCTAATACTCTTTGGAAGAAACTTAAAGTGGAAGGGGTTGCAGATCCTAGAGCTCAGCTCGTGTGGTTTCCTGCAGCTATCCCTAGGGTTTCTTTCATCATATGGATTGCCATTAGAGGGCGTCTTGATACTTTGGATCGTGTCTCTTGTTTTACTTTTCTTCCCAATGTTCTTTGTTCTCTGTGTGGTAGGGAACCTAAAACTCATGAACATTTGTTCTTTGACTGTCCAGTAACTTGTGATATATGGTGGGTTATCCTTGGTAAATGTGATGAAACTTGGAGAAATCCCCCTTGGCCATCATTTGTGGATGCTATCTCTGTCTTATGGAGAGGGAAGTCACTTACTGTCACCATCAAGAAACTCGCCCTATCTACCACTGTTTATTCCATATGGTTGGAACGCAATAATCGAGTGTTTGCTAATACTCGATGCCCCTACTACTATTCTTAGTCGTATTATTGATATGATTTGTTTGAGACTTTGTAGTGTTAATTTTAAGTTGAATGCTAGTAATATTCAGGTTGCTAGAGCCTGAAATTTACCTATTACTGAGTAAGTAGTTTAAGCTGGTCTGACTGTTACCTAGTTCTAACCTTGTTCGCTGGTCCTTGTGGGTTGGCGTTTGTCTCCTGGTTCTCTATAGGTGAGTTGCTTCTTTCATCTGAGGCTTTTTGTTGTTGCCCTTCTGGGTTCTTTTTAGGGCTTGCCCTTTAATAAAGGATTGAAATATCGATATCGACGAATATATCGCTCGTCAAATTTACGGATATCTCGCCCCAAATATCGGCATCGATATCGATATCGTTTACGGTCAACAAAAATGACGGAAATTTGATCTAAAAGTTGGAAATTTAGAATGAAACTTTGGGAAAAACTTAAATACCCAATAATGGTTATATATGACTAATAAAAACTATAAAATGACTTTGATATAATAAATATATGATGAATAATATGATGTAATATGATTCTGATGATTACTAATATTAAATATAAACATAAATTGAAGTGATTTACTATAATTGAATGTTAATATATTAAAAACATAAACATAAACATACAAAAATTCAATATAAGAAAAATGATAAAATAAGTTTAAATATATTTAAAATTGAAAAAAAAAAGATGAAAAAATAGGATCAAATTTTGTTTAAAAATTGGAAGTAATTGATATATTTAAAATTGGACAAAAATGAAAAAAGAAAAAAACCCAAACTTTGTTGAAAAGTGGAAAAAATGAATTCAAATGGATAAAAAAGGAAAAAAAATGAATTCAAATGGATAAAAAATGAATTCAAATGGATAAAAAAGGAAAAAAAATGAATTCAAATGGATAAAAAATGAATTCAAATGGATAAAAAAGGAAAAAAAATGAATTCAAATGGACAAAAAAGGAAAAAAAAAAGAAATGAATTCAAATGGATAAAAACGAAAAAAAAAGTAGCTTATGGCTTAAGGGGGGGTCGAACCCAAGACCCCCCAATTGAGAAACAAAAACCCAATCAACGCTGCTAGCCAGCAAGTTCGTAAATTAACTAACACCAATCATATAAATATAAATAATAGAAGTCATCTCCTACCTCCAGCCGGGTCTGCAACCTAGGTTTCCCGACCCGACAGCAAGACCCGACTCAATCTTCTTCGTGTTACGTCCGATTTTCACGATTTAATTGTGCATTTTCATCGTTTTGATCCTAGGAAAAGATCCGTGGGCTCAAAACAAGAAATCATGTCGAAATTTCGGGCAATTTCTTCCCCCCTTCTTATATGTCTCCGGCCGGAAATACCGATATATCGGCTATAGTGACGATTTTTCAATCCATGCCTTTTTTTTATTATTTTTGTACATTTAGTATTAACTTTAATGACTGGATGGAGTCATCACATGAAATATGGAGTGACAATAAGATAATAATGTAAGGCCGCAATGAGTCAGCAGCGTCACACATCTGCTCTGTTCCACTCAATTTAAATACGATTAATTATAAAATCCAAATAAAAACAGACAACAAATTAATAGCATGGAATATTTGACTATTTAGCTCTTATTATCTGCTCGGTCCAAAGGAACCTTTCTCTTCCAATATTTTCTTCCTTTTATGTTTTGACTATTAAAACCCGTTTTTCTTTCACTTACACATAATCATAAACCCCTGTTTTGTTGATGATCAAAACTGTTCTGTCTTCCAATGTGTTAAATGGTTTGCAACAAAATTTGTACGAAATTATAGGATAAGAAATTAGGGTATGTTTGAATAAGAAAAAATAATAAGAGACTTAGTCAAAAAGTCAGAATTAAATATCATATACACTAATAAAAATTGGATTTACAAATTCTGAAAATTCATATACACCTTAATGAATATTATTAATAAACTTAATTATATATACCAACAATAAATATTCCGAAAATTGAATTAATAAACTTAATTATATATACCAACAATAAATATTCATGGTGCACCTGAACGTGATTAACAACAAACCATACAAATTTATCTTGTTCAGTTTTAAACTCGTCACACGAGTAATTTAGTACTACAATTTAGTGATATTTCTCTTCACATAAAAAGAAATTTATACGAAAGAATAAAATCAGCAACAAAAAACAACAATCTGATTGAATATTGTATATTAATTTATACTAAATAAATAAAGACCAAAATTCTTAATTAGGTAATATACATCCTTTAAGCCAAAGTAATCTTTCTTCATTTCTTTTATGTGTGTTGACAACATATTAGACCAAACTCAATGAGCCGTCTATCTAAAGCCCAAGACATCAAAGAGGGGCCCAAGGCCCAAAACAGCCAAGCAATAAGGATGACAACATAAGCCAAGCCCACAAAACCTAAACAACCCTAGTAATGGGCCAAAGATGGGATGACACGTGGATACATCCTTACCATCGATCTACATGTCACATGTTAGCACTACAACAGAGGTGCATTTATCCCATATCAAAACTATGAACAAAGACTACCTCAACTACCTATACAAAAGGGTATACATTTCTCAATAAGGTAACTACTACACATTATTCACTATTACTCTATTAAAATTACTATTTGATGTTTTTTATCTTAAACAAATTTACTAACTTGACCGTCGGAGAGCTTTAGGTTGGCACCACACCAGTACTCTTCCCTAACGGAAGCACCACTTCTCTTCCTAGTCTACAGGTTACAAGGAGGGACATGTGACGAATGATGATTGGACAAAGAGGAATCCTAAGTTGGAACAATTTGCGCTCCAATAGTTTGACGCCGTTTGTGGAAACCTGATTAAGTTTGTCCATTTTTATACCGAGTCGAGCCCATCTTCGTCCGACACAACAAACATGCTAGGCGACCAGAACCTTGATGAAATAACGCTAGGATAAGGACCCAAGGTATCGAGAGTAATTCTCCCAATTTCTTACAATTGATCGAAAAACTGCAAAATGACATAGCTGAGGTGAAGTTTAAGGGTGCGCAAGCCGAGTTCAGATGCCAAGCAAAGGAAAAACTAAAAGATCCCACTGAACTAGCCGAAAAAACTTTTGGTTGTTCATCATACCTAGCAAGGGGCAGCTGAGACCAAGATCTATCGAGTCACGCGCATGGCCTTGAGCGAGGGATCTCGACAACTAATCTATCCTCGTGACAAGGGCCACACCTCTCAGCCAACTGGGACAATGGTCAAGCGGCCATGAGGAACATAGATTGACCGCTCGACGGAATCTCACAGAGTATGAAGGAGTCGATTCCTCCCAGGAGGCTTAGAGTACAACATAGACCACTCGACGCCAAACCAGGGAGACCGACTAATAGCCCCCCAGATGGAACTGGAACCAAGAGACACTACTACGGTCGTCCTCTTAGGGATACACCGAGTGGTCAGGATCTAAGGACCGAGCCCACCCACACGGAAACCATCAGGAGGTACCCCATGAATCATCCCTTAAGAAGAACATTGAGCAGCCTAGGCACACTAACCGAGAAAACCCGAGGTTAGTCTGCCTTCTCGGCAACCATTTGAAGGTACCCCTTGAACCAGCCATGAGAAATGACAACAAACGACCTAGGCTTGTTGATTGAGAAAAATCAAGGTTGGCCCACTCACACGGCAACCATAGGGAGGTACCCCATGGGTCATCCCTCAGAAAAGACACCGAGCAGGCTAGGCACACTAACTGAGGAGCCCAAAAGGCATCTCAAGCTGATCCACTCCTCAACACCTACTAGAACAAGTGAGAACCCTTGAGGCTGAGACAAAGAATTCATCCACAGCTGCTTGTAGAAAAACGAGCTATGGGCCATTCACGGATAGAATCAACTAGTACCAACATGTTCACGAGATCAAGCCTTTGAAGATTCTACTCTACACCAAGAAGGAGACCCAATTACCCACATGAACAACTACTAGTCGGCCGTAACTTTCAAAAACCTTTCGGACGAGGCATGGTGTCTAATTTTCAGCTCTATACTAACCGAGGCAGCCATCAATTGGTTCTATACACTCTAGGCTAGGATAATATAATCTTTTGAGAAGCTCTAAATAGCTTTCATGAACTAGTTCATAATCCTGACCGATTGTCTTTTCTCGACGGAAGACCTATTTTAGCTAAAACAAGGAGCAAACAAACCACTTCAGAAGTACGCAGCTCGTTCAACCACGAGTACTCTCGGTGGACTGAGACAGATGACAAAGTGACCTTCACATCTTTCAATGGTGGCCTTATGATAGAACCCGTCCCTAACTTACTTTGAAAAATGAGCCGGTTATACTCTCATTTGACAATAATCTCAAATCTTACAACACTTTAACCTGTATTCATTCAGACATGAGATTTTTCGATTTTTACTATACTTTCATCTAAATACATTAACCAAACAGAATCCCTCCCTTGCTCGGTACCGCAGGCATCCAATCCACTAACCTCGTTAAAAAGAGGAATTGATCAACTAAAACTCTTTTCTGAACCTTAGTCGTTAAATAATTTAGTAAGTAATATGTTGGCTTAGTATAACGATGTAATCGAGTAATAATAATAATAACTCGTAAGTTGTACATTATATTATAAATATACTAAAATGCCTATGGCTTTGTGACTGCTCATTGAACATTAGCGAATAGTGAATTTTCGTTTTTGCCCCTCTTTATTTCTTTTATCCACCGCCTTTTTTTTTCTTCTTTTCCCTTTGCTGTTCTTTTTTCTTCTTGCGCCTTCTTCTTTGACACGGAGAGACGGATAGTGAGAGAGCTAGAGAGACAAAGATGGTAAAGAGCAATTGAGGCGGCCAACAACGCCAAAATAAAATCCTCTTTGCTTCTCCCATAACATGGTCATTTCATCATCATCAATATCAGATCTCCATCTTCTAGGACCTTGCGATCTTCTCGAACCTTCATCACCATTGTTTTGTTGATCTGCGCAGTCCTTTAACTAATGCTCTCTTCAAATTTCTCCATCTCAAAGTCCTCACGCTGTGACAAGCAGATAACACTTAGTATGACACGACCCATCTGACATCACATGCCACCACAGGTCTTGCCGTACTCTGGACGACCCCAAGTTAGTTAAGGTTTGGTTTATCCCTTGTCTGGCACATTGTGTCAGACGGGAGCATGACACATTCTGCGTTAATCCCAAGGGAATTGGACTGGGCCGTGTCATAGTACCCCTTCCACCATCTATCATTTTTCCTAATTCAATCTTCTGTTTTTTATTGCTACTATTTCATTATTTATTCATGACATTTGGTTTCCATCTTCTTGCTGCAAATCCAATTGAGATTCCTAGTAGAATTCGTAATTGAATATTTGTCGTACAATCCGATTGGCGCATGGGATGGTGGTAGGGTGTTGACCTCTTCAAAGTTCTCGCACTTTTTGTACGATTAGTGTACTCGTTGGTACAATATTCTTCTCAATTTGTTTGAATTCTGGATTTTGAAAATTAGTGATTCCTACAAAAATTGTTTTCCTAATTTTTATTTCTTAATTATTATGAAAATAGTAACAAAGATTCAGTCTTCATTTAGTTATTTATTAGAATATGTTCATGAAATTTGTGGGCTAACATTCTAATTGATTGTGTTGTTTGTGATTTTGCTTTTGTATTTATGAAAACTTTCTTTTTTCCATGCAGTTCTCGAAGAAGAGTTGTAAAGAGAACAACCTAATCTTTCTTGAATAAGTTACAGATAGAATTTGGAAAAAAATCACTGGTCAGTTTTTCGGAACTAAACTATGGATTTGAGCTTTAATCTTGGTAATTACATCAAATGATAACAATGTTTTGTACTTTGCGAGGGGGAAGCAGCGTTTGTGTCCGTTTGATGTTCATTGTGATTAATCATTTGGAAGGGTTTTTATAGGCAATAGGTAAGTTTAGTTTTTCGTTTTCGTATGATTTTACTGCAGTTCAATGAACGGTTATCTAATGTGTTGTCAATTGATTAGTTGTTTTTTTTTTTCCTTCTTCAGCTATATGTGGTTTTGAAGTAATGTATTTGGAGCAATCAAACTGCTGTTCAGGATTTTTTCAGGTACATATACGACTTGGCTATTTTTCTTTTCAGTTATTCGATATGTCAATTCGAACTTGGTTTCAGTTATTGTGCATTCTTCACAACATTTGATGTAGTTGGTGTGTTGGTTCTGTTCGGAACCTTCAGTTTAGAGAGTTTCTTCCAATGCAAACTCAAGTTGGTCCTCATCAATCTTGCTTTTCTTGCTTTTTTCGTTATTTCCTCTTAATGGGTTTTGTTTACTATACTTTATTTTCAAGATGGTTTGCATTTCGCTTATTTTTTTTTTCATTAGATTAGTGAGAGATTTTTTTTTGTTTCATTTGATTGAAGTCATTGGTTTTCATATGCATTTACACCGCGAAAGCAGGTTTAAGATGGGGTTCCAAAAATTACAAGATCTTTGTTTAATAGAGCAATGTTAAACTTTACTTACATGAACCTAACCTGAATGAATTTTTTTGACTATACCAATATGCACTTCAATCTCCAACGCTTTCTAACTCTCAGTTTCATCAACTTTGAATTTTCATTCAATAATCTGGTCAATTTTTTTGAACTCATGAAGTCGACATGAACTTCCAGTTCCAGTGCATTTACATATCTTTATAATTTTGGATTATCCTTCACACCCCAGTTCTATTTAATTCAAATTTACTGTGTTATTTGTGCGAAATTTGGGTTTGTAGGGACTGATTACTTTTAGGCTATTTATATATGACATTGGCAATGTTTAACTAATCCTTTAGTTTATCGAGCCAATTACAGATTTAATTCGAGTATTTTCCTAGTTCGATACATCTGTCACTTTTATATTCGAATTTCTAGATCACTATATATACATCATGAAATTAATCTCCATGCTTTTGCTATAATCAAAACAGACTACAGTCACAGCATCTGTACTCAATACATATGATTTTTTCCTATTCATGTCTAACCTAGGCTTCACATTTGATCATATTATTTAATAGAGGCTTCACATTTGATCATATCATTTAATAGGTTTTTATTCATTGCTACTATCCAACTTTGGGTTTACCGCATATAGTTGGCTTGTTTATTGTGTTAAATTCAGCTCATGCAGCATTTTGAATTTGAGGTTCCAGTAAATTCATTATGGAATCTTGTAACGTCTCGGACTGTTAAAGACAAAAAATGACCATTTTGCCCCTAAGAAGTCAAAATGTTTACTTTTTTGACTAGGATAATTTTTGGGGATTCCGAGAAGGCCATTACGAAAGTCTCGACCTCTTTAGTGCGTAGACAGGTGTCACACTAAAATCCGAGGTCAGATGAAATCATTACAAGTTTTAAATGTGTAAGGGCATTTTGGTAAATATGCAATAAAGGGTAAAATTGTAATTTACCTTTTGAACATGTGATTCACATGTTCCAAATCTAGAACCTTCTCTCATTTTCCCCCACACCCTCCACCAACATACTTAAATTATATATATATATATATATATATATATATACATGTGTGTGTGTGTATACTGGTGGGGGGCATTTAGCTAGGGTAGGCCGAAAAGAGAAGAAAAAGCAAGAAAAGGTAGGAAAGAAGAGAAGGAAGTATTCAAGAAAGTTCAAGATTGAGTTTGGGCTAAGAATGAGAAGAAAAAATGGTGGACAAGGAAGGTAGAGACAAGATTGAAATCATGAACCCGTAGGTGTCTTTCTCGGGTTCACTACTATGAGCTAATTAATTTGGAAGCTGGGCATGGAAATAGTTTTCTGAGAGCGTGGGGATCGTTATATGGTAGAGGAAAGAGGCTACGCACGTGAGAAACGAAGGGAACCCAATTTGGAAGCCATAGCCTAAAGGGTGGAAGATGACATCTCAAGAAATAGTATGTATTTTTTTTACTCCATAGATCTACTCTATAAACAAATTAGATGAAGTTTGATGTTTAGAGTAGAAGGAACAGATGTAAAACAAGGGAGAACCAGTGCCAGGTCGGGCCCCAAAATGCAGACCCATCGCGAGGTTGAAGATAACACTGTTCCCAGCCCGTGGGTTTCATGCGCAGGAGGCTCACGACCTCGCGTGGCAGCGCGTGCGGCCTCTGTTGCCGACCGACCAACATGGAAGTTTTTCAGGTTTAATGCTCTGAGTAAGTTTCGAGTCATTTGGACTTCGTATGAAGAAGTTATACCCGATCAAATTCAATAGGCTTTATATAATTGTTTTTAAATTATCTTGGTAATTAACAATTGTTGAAGCGTTAAATGTTCCAACTGTCAATTAATCGTCGCCCAATTACCAAATGACGCGTGTACCTCTTCGTGACCTATTAACTCAAATGAATCGCGGGTTTCCGTTAGTACGGGCACCAGTGTGGTGCCGGCCTAAGGCTCTCCGACGGTCAAGTTAGTTACTTCGTTCGTAAGAGGAAATAGTAAATGGTAAGTTTGGTAGAGTAATAGTGAATAGTAGATATTAGTTACCTTTATTGGGAAATGTGTACCCCTTTATGTATGGGTAGGTAGGATGTTCAATTCCCATAGTTTCAATGTGGGATAAATGCTTCTCCATTTGCGTGCCAACACGTGTTACGTAGGTCGAGAGTGGATTGACTTCCACGTGGCATCCCACATTGGGCCCGATGTTGGGGCTATGTATGTACAGTAGTTATGGGCCTTGAACGGAGTCTGGGCTTTAAGTATACGGCCCAGTGGGTCTAGTCAGATATCGTGTCAACAGAAGTCCCCTAAGTCCTTGATTGAGATGGAATTTCTCGGTCGGGGGCTTGTCTTATTCTCCCAGACCCTGGTGGGAAGTATACCGGTAGTCCTCCAAGTCCCCTGGAGGGAGAGTCCGCCGAGACACACTCGGTCACTACGAAGAAGTGTGAAGTGGTCGGTCTTTAGGGAATGCAACTCGACTACCAACGTTACGGCCGGTCATGTATTGCATAGTCGGTCGGTGGTGGTGCCATGGTCGGTGATGAGGGCCAATAAACTGGTTTGGTAGTTTCTGAGACCGAGCGGTGTATGTGGGTTGGTATCAAGGCCCAACGAATGCAGGGGAGTGGAGGGCACCGAGCGGTGTATGTGGGTCGATGGTGAGGTCCAACGCCTACGGGGTGGTTGTGGACACCGAGCGGTGTATGTGAGTTGGTGTTGAGGTCCAGCGCCTGCGGGGGGGAGTTGTGGGCACTGAGCCGTGTATGTGAGTCGGTGGTGAGGTGAGGAAGGACGGTTGGGCTACCTCGGATAGATGGTTGACACGTGTCGGTAAGGTTGATTGGTCGCGACATGTGTCGGCCACTGAGAGTGGTGACGCCTCGTAGTCTGTGCACCAATTTCTATAAATATGAGGGGCTTTCACCGATTTGCTCACTTTGTGTTTTTGAGAAAATTGAGAAAACTTTGTCGAACTAGGAAGGCGATTTCTGACTAGCTCTCGACGGTTGTGCTTACGGTGGTTGCGATTTCCGACCAACAATCCACCGTGAAAAAGCACGGTAAGCATTCTTTAAGTCCAGTTTTTCGATTAAAGTAGGAGTTTGTGAAGAACTGGTCATGAACTTGGTGAAGTTTGTGGTCAGATCGTCGTAGGTCCGAGTCGGTCTTCTAAGTTCTATTTTTTTTTTTGTAGATGTTTGTCGATAGTGACTCGGTATCCGAGGGTAAGTGTTAAGACTCACAGGGCGGTGAGTTGTCAGGTAGTAGTGTGTAGGTTCTCATTCCCATCCCCGGGAGTGAGGATAAGGCCCACTCGGTCGATGCATGAAATAGGGCACAGTCGGTGCATAGTACGGCCGAGTCGTCCGGTAGGAAAATGGAGATTTGTGCAGAGGTTGAGCCGACAGGTAGGTCGGGCGGTGGCAACCTCTTGGTGGACGTCGAGACAATAGTTAAGGTGGGCGTTCACCGAGCGTTGAAGCTGACACACGGCCGAGATAAGGGCGCAGTGCGGCTGAACAAAGGGAGACCGACTAGTGACAAGTCGGTCCCGGACGCCGTTTCGATTGAACGTGATGCCTTCACTATTGACGGAATGGTCAACAAGGAGACCGAGAAGGGCTTGATGAAGATGAGGATCGACTGTGGCGTTCTTGACTCGGTGACGACGAGGCTACCCACAAGAGAGGAAAGATCGAGTAATCCCCCAGCCGGTATGGCGTTGTTCTATACCGAGCTGATGCACCATGGGGTGAAGCTTCCTCTGCATCCTTGATTGCGGCGGATGGTGAAGAGGATGGGGGTGGCACTCTATCAGCACAATCCCAACGTTTGGATTGTGCTGTGCTCCCTCTACACAGCCTTCCTATGGGCCGAGCAGCCAGAGCTGACCTACGCCCAACTCATGTACTTGTATGAGTTTGGGTTTCAACAGCAGAGTACCGGATGGGTCTTCGTCCGTCATCGCAAGAAGAGCAAGTAGGGGGAGTTCATCCTGGACATACCGACCTCCCAGAAGTCATACAAGACTAAGTTCTGCCTGGTCGGTGGTAACTGGGAAGGGGACACCGACGGACCTCCGATACCGTCCAAGTTTCAGACCCAAGATGGACAGTTGTAGCATAGGCCGAACATTTTTTGTAATTGTTTAGATTGTATATGCTTAAGTATGGCTGTGTTGGTTGACCAATTATCGGTGCGCAGGTTTGTTCCTCGAAGAAGAAATCTCGCTGGAAGAGAAGTCAATCGTTCATGGAGTGAGTGATATTCTGAATGACCTAAATCGGAACCGACGCATCCTTCGGTTGCCCGGATTTCAGTACAAAGTTGGCCTTATCGATACCAACGAGGGTAAGTGGTTTGTGTTGTTTTTTTTGTTTTGTTTTTTTTTAAAAAAAATATATGCTAACCAGTTGCTCGGTGTTGCAGTTCCGTTTCATCTCGGTAGCCGGATTTTCAAAGACTGTGAACAGCTAAGGATGAAGGTCGAAAAGAGCTCCGAGGAATCCGCCTCACTGTCGAAGGCTGCCGAGCGCCTGGAGCTCCTCCTCAAAATGAAGAAGGAACGAGCCGACAAAGGACAACATGAGTGGTCCAACTGTGCAAAGCAGGGCCAGTCCTCAAAACCGAGACCACCAAGTCCTCCAGCTCGGTCTCCGAAAAGAAAACAGAGTGTCATTGAGGGAGACCGAGTCCTTTCCCCTGACCCCAAGCGGACGAAGGCAAGAAAAGAGGCCGAGATGATCCTGTTAGCTCAGGAGGAGATTGGGGGCAAGGGGACCATGCCGGCCTCAAAGTTCAACCCTCCACCGTCTCCCCCTCGGTTCGACACGAGGATCCTGGAGATGCTGCAGAGGAGAGGGGATGTGAACCTTGGTGTGTTCACTGAGGGATAGGCCATCGGCGAGGGGTCCAGTGCTGAGGCCACCCTCTGTTGTCCGAGGCAGATGGTGTCGTTGCTCAACAGAGTCTGTCAGGGGGCCTTCACTCCCTTGGACGAGCTAGACGAGGTTCATTGCTGGCCGGTCGACCAGAAGATGGAGAAAGACCTGCTGCTGCTGAGCAATGTAAGTGGTTTTTTAATTTGCAAGTGTTGTATATAGGCCAAGTTGAGTACGTACTAAGTTGTTTCATGTGCAGGCCCTCGGTGAAGTCTACCTCCAGTTTGGGAATGCCTAGAGGAGGGTGTCGGCTGCTCGGTGGGAAAAGGACTGGCTGAGGAAGAAGCAGGAGGAGCTCACTCTTAAGCTTCAAGAGGCCGAGAGGGCTATGAATGAAGCGGCCGACCTCACTCGCAAGTTGGAAGCCGAGATGTGGAAGACTCAGGAGGTACTAGCCTTCAGGGATCAGGTGAAGCCCGGCCTGGAAGCCAAGGAGAAGGACCGACTACGGCACTGGAAGGAGCTTTTCGGGTGAAGTCAGCTAGGGAGGCCGACTTGGAAAAGGCGAGGAAGGCTGCGGTGGCCGAGTTCAAAGCTTCCGAGGAGTTCGACAAGCTGAAGAACGAGTACGCCACCGACTGCGAGTAGGAGTTCTTCCGCAACCTCTTCCGGTACAACCCTGGTTTGACCATGAAGGCCCCCTGGCTCGGCCAGGATATCACCGCCGACATGTTTGAGGACAAGTCGGGGGAGGAGGAAAAGGAGGTCGCCCAGCCGAGTTCCCAACCGAAAGCCGACCCGGTAATTTTTCCCAAAGAGCCAGAGCCACAAGTCGAGGTTGTATAGGCCGAGGAGCAGCAGATGGAGGAGCTAGTGTAGGACAGGCCTCTGTGCCCTGTAATTTTTTTTTTCAATAGTAGTTGGGACGACCGAGAGGTTTTAATTTTGTAATGCTCTTGCAGACCGAGCATAATAGGTCTGCACATTGAATGCAATCTGACTTTCTCGGAACAAAATTGTAAACTGAGTATCCCTTCGATTTGCCTGTTTGTCTGAGTGTGGGTGTAAGATCGAACCTCGACTCGTATGTTTGAGTCTGAATATTGGTGCAAGCCGAGTAAGGCTGTACACCGACTCAGAAGTTTGAGTCAAAATAGCAAGTGTTGGGGTGTAGGCCGAGTAAGACCGAACCCCGACTCGTATGTTTGCGTCTAAATGTTGGTGCAAGCCGAGTAGGGCTGTACACCGACTCGAAACTTTGAGTCAAAATAGCAAGTGTTGGGGTGTATGCCGAGTAATACCGAACCCCGACTCGTATGTTTGAGTCTAAATGTTGGTGCAAGTCGAGTAGGGATGTACACCGACTCGAAAGTTTGAGTCAAAATAGCAAGTGTTGGGGTGTAGGCCGAGTAATACCAAACCCAGACTCGTATGTTTGAGTCTATGTTAGCTTTAGGTTATAAATGCTGGGTAAATGGAAGAGTTCATAAATAATGGGTGCCATAATCGGCAAATTACAACAAGTTGTAAGATGAAGAAAAAATACAATGTTTAAATGAAGTGTTTCTTCAGGTGGTCGGCATTCCATGGGTGGCCCAATTTTCGCCCACTCGAGTCTTCCAATTCATAGGTGCCGGGCTGGCAGATTCTTATAACCCGGTAGGGGCCTTCCCAATTTGGGCCGAGAGTTTCGGTTGAGTTGTCCTTGGTGGCGAGGCTAACCTTCCGAATGACCCAGTCTCCTTCCTGAAAACTCCGGTGTTTGACTCTGGCATTATGGTAATTTCAGAGCCGCTGCTTGCAGGCAATGTTTCTGAGGTTAGCTTGCTCCCTGTGTTCTTCAATGAGGACTAGACTGAGTGCGAGCTGATGGTTATTTTGTTCAGGTTTGTAGGTCGATACTCGGTAAGAAGTTTCGTTCCGTTCAGTAGGGATGAACGCTTCCGTTCCGAAGGTCAGTGAGAAAGGGGTTTCATTTGTCGATGTACGGTAGGAAGTCTGATATGACCAGAGTGCGTTGGGGAGGATTTCAGACCACTTGCCATTGGCCTCGTCTAGCTGCGTTTTCAGCGTGTGCTTGATGATTTTGTTGATGGATTCTACCTGTCCATTGGATTGAGGGTGAGCTGGTGAAGCGAAGTAGAGACGGATATTGTGTCTGTCACAAAAGGTACGGAATCGTGCGTTGTCGAATTGCTTTCCGGTGTCCGTGACAATTGTGTGCGGGAGACTGAAACGACAAATAATATTCTGGAAGACGAACGTTTCAATCTGGGCCGTGATGATGGAAGCCAAAGCCTTTGCCTCTACCCACTTTGTGAAGTAGTCCACTGCTACCACTGCATACTCTGTCTTGCCCTTCCCTGCTGGCATTTTTCCGATTAAGTCAAGTTCCCACTGTGAGAAGGGCTAGGGGCTGATCATGGGTGTGAGGTTTTCCGGAGGTAAATGGAGGAGAGGGGCGAACCGTTGACATTTATCACACCGTTTGGTCAGCTCTGCCGCATCCCCATGCATGGTTGGCTAGAAGAACCCCTGACGGAAAGCTTTATGGGCCAACGATCGTGGTCCAGAGTGATTTCCACAAATACTGACATGTATCTCTTCCAGAATGGCTTTGCCTGTCTCTGGGACCACACATTTTAGGAGGGGCAGAGTAAAGCCCCGCTTGTAGAGTTGGCCATTGATGAGTATATACTGTGCTTCCTGCCGCCGGATCTTTTTTGCCTTTATCTTATCGGAAGAGAGAGTTCCGTTTGTGAGGAATCTCAGCAGCGGGGTCATCCACGTGCAGTCAGTGCCTATTGCACAAACAGCCGAGCATTGGGTGCTAGGTTGATTAAGAATTTCGACCAGGACCTTGCGGCTCTGTTTCTCATCGAGGGAGGAGGCAAGCCGGGCAAGAGCATCAGCGTGACTATTTTCGGAGCGTGGAATCCGGGTGATAGCATAACTGTGGAAACCACATAGAAGATACTTTTCCAATGCGTTGTATGCCGCAATGGAAGAGTATTTGGCCTCATATTCGTTGTTGATCTGGTTGATGATAAGCTGTGAATTGCTATATATTCTGATCTACTTTGCCTCCATGGTCTTGGCGAGGCGGAGTCCTGCAAGGAGGGCCTCATACTCTATGGCATTGTTTGAGGCCTTGAATTGAAAACGAAGGGCGTATTCCATTCAGACCTTGTCCGGTGTGGTGAGGACAAGTCCGGCTCTGGACTCATTATGACAGGCTGACCCGTCGACGTAGAGGAGCCAAGTCCGCCGAGCAGGGTCGATCTGGGGGCTCTCTTCATCCAAAATATGTGTTATGGATCGAGGAGCGGATGGTGCGACCTCATGTACGGCCACCGCTGGAACATAGGAGAATTCGGAAATAAAGTCCGCCATGGCCTGCCCTTTCTCGGCGGTGCGGGGAGTGAAGGCGATGTCGAATTCGCTGAGTTCGATTGCCCACTTGATTAATCGCCCCGATGTTTTAGGCTTCTGGAGTACTTTCCGGAGTGGTTTGTGGTCATGACAATGATGGAATGAGCCTGGAAGTATGGTCTAAGCTTTCTGGAGGACATGATGAGGGCGAAGGCGAGCTTCTCTAGGTCAGAGTATCTTATCTCGGCGTCCTGTAAGGTCTTGCTGACGTAGTACACCAGGTGCTCAGCGTCATCCTTATGCTTAATAAGTACCGAGCTGGTGACAGAAGCGGAGACAGATAGGTACATGTAAAGGGCTTCTCCGGTGTCTGGCCTTGCCAACAATGGTGCTCTGCCCATGTACTCCTTGAGTTCAGTGAAAGCTTTAGTGCACTCCGCCGTCCAGGTGATGTGATTGGATTTGTTTTTTAGGGCCTTGAAGAAAGGCACACACTTGTCGGTGGCTTTGGAGATGAAGCGTGTAAGGGCTGCGACCCGGTCGGTTAGGCTTTGTACTTCCTTCTGGGTTCGTGGGGGCTCCATATCGATCAGGACCTTGATTTTTTCCGGGTTGGCCTTGATACCTCTCTGACTAATCATGAAGCCTAGGAACTTCCCAGAACCGACTCCGAAGATGCATTTGGCCGGGTTCAACCTCATCCGATAACGTTTGAGGACGTCGAATATTCGCGAGAGATTGGGGATGTGCAGGTCAGCCGATTTACTCTTAGCGAGCATATCATTAACATAGACCTCCATTATTTTCCCTATCTGGTCGGCGAACATGAAGTTTACCAGGCGCTGGTAAATGGCCCCTACATTCTTGAGTCCGAAAGGCATGACATTGTAGCAGTATAAACCCTGGTCTATCCGGAAGGTTGTGTGTATCTGATTTGTCGAATGCATAAAAATTTGGTTGTAGCCTGAGTAAGCATCCATGAAGCTCAGGAGCTCATGCCCTACTGCGGCGTCGACTAGTTGGTCATTCTTTGGTAGAGGAAAACTTTCCTTGGGGCCGGCCTTGTTTAAGTCGATAAAATCAATGCACATTCGCCATGCCCCTGAGGGTTTCTTGACGAGGACGACGTTGGCTACCCAGGCGGCATAAACGGCTTTCTGGACAAAATGAATGGTGATGAGTTTGACGATTTCTGCCTCCATAGCCTCGGTCCTTTCTGCGTTGTAGAGGCGACGTTTCTGTTCAACAGGCTTGTAGGCGGGATCGATACCG
This sequence comes from Prinsepia uniflora, assembly GCA_032719365.1. Taxonomy (NCBI): domain Eukaryota; kingdom Viridiplantae; phylum Streptophyta; class Magnoliopsida; order Rosales; family Rosaceae; genus Prinsepia; species Prinsepia uniflora. The sequence continues at coordinate 20,195,201 of CM064871.1, read as the reverse complement.
AGTCGGTGGCAGATAACATCGGTTGAGATGCCAGGCATGTTAGCGTAGGACCATGCGAAGACTTCGGAGTTGTCCCTTTAAAAATGAATTAGTTGTGAGCGTAGAGCGGTAGATAGGGTTGTTCTGATCTTTACCTTTTAGTTCATAAAGTTGTGCGAGAGTACGATCTCTTCGACTTCCTCAATGGGTTGCGGATGTAGTGTCGCCGAATGGTCCCGGGGGTCCTTGATTGGGCCATCTTGTATTCTCTGTGCGTCTTGAGGGTTGATGGGGCCAGCCTCAAACGCGGATTCTGTCACTGACATGGTTTCCTTTGGTGGCTGGATCAAGGTGACAGAGTTGCTCGCTCTTGCAGCCATTTGGTCGCCTCGAACTTGGCCAATCCCCATAGGGGTTGGGAATTTTACCAGAAGTAGGTGGGTGGAAATGACTGCCTTCATTTGGTTGAGTATTCCCCGCCCGAGAATGACTTTGTAAGCCGCGGGATGATCCACCACTAGGAAAGGTGCGAGCGCGGTTGCCCTTCGTGGATGTGATCCAAGGGAAAGTGAGAGGGTGACCGTTCCGTGCGGGACGATGGAGTCCCCAATGAAACCATAGAGCGGTGTAGGGGAACGGTCTAGGCTAGACTCTGGGATACCCAACTGTTTGAATGCTCGCTTGAATAAGACATTGATAGAGCTTCCGGTGTCAACCATCACCCGCTATACGTCACAGTTTGATATTTCCGCCATAACGACAACGGGATCGTCGTGAGGATAAATGATCCCCTGCTCCTCTTCTTCTGAAAACTTGATGGGTTCCCACCCGAGTCGGTTTTTCTTCTTGGCTCTTCCCTCCTTGATGCTGAAAAGCTGGTGATTCTGTTTGGTGGCTCTCAAGAAGTTCTTCTTTGCTCGATTGGAAGTGAGCGGGCAAGAAATGGATGGCCCTACCAAAATTGTATTGATCTGTGGGTTGCGAGGTGGAAGTGGTGCGTGCTGGAGAAATTGGTTGATCTTCCCATCTAGGGCTAGAGCCTCCACCAGATATAGAAATGCAACGCACTGGTCAATGCTATGGCCATTGTACTTGTGGTATTGGCAGTAAATTCATGTGTCTTTGCCAAGCTTGCCCTTTGCTGGCGCCCAAGTAGACTTCGGGATCATGTGTTCCACGTTGAGGAGGACGTTCTCATAGGGAGTATTGAGGATGGTGTAGGTCTCGTACTTGGAGAGAGGAACTCGTTTTTCCCTGTTGTTTGACCGCTCCCCCTGCTGTCTTTCTTGGTGATTCGGGTTTTTAACCTTCTTTCTGGGGCTGTACAGGTTGTTGCTATGGGGGTAGTCTTTCCGTTTTCCCCCCATAGCTCTACCTCCCCTGCTCTTGAGGGTGCTGTCCTGAGCCTTGCTGATCCGAGACGCTTGGTATGTATGTTTTTATCGAGTCGGCCCGGGGAGGTTGGTACACATTGGCTGCGTTAGACTTTTGGCTCAGTGTTTCATCTTTGGCGTGGACCGCCGCCTGTTTCATAATTTCACTATATGTTGTCTAGCCTTAGGTGTGAGCTGCATACCTGAAGGGGGAGTCTCTGAGGCCACCCTTGAAGGCCGTAAAAGCTTCCTAGTCGTCCTTCTCCGCGCACCGGTAGTATTCGTGACTGAACCTTGCTGCGTACCGCTACAGCGATTCGTGTTCTCCTTGTTTTAGCTGAAAAAGGTCTTCGGCCGAGGATAGACGGTCGGTCTAGATCATGAATTGGTTCATGAAGATGGACGTGAGCTGTTCAAAAGAGTCGATGGACCCGGATTCAAACTTGTAGAACCAATTGATTGCCGCCTCGGTCAGTGTGGAACTGGAGATGAGGCATTCTTCCTTATCTGCGAGGTTTTTAAGGGCGACGGTTGAGTAGAAATTATTCAGGTGATTCCATGGGTCGTCCTTCCCGGTGTAAAGAGGGATTTTCAGGGGCTTTATCTTGTGGTTGATTCTGAACTGGTTGATTCTTTCTGTGAAGGGGCCCGGGCTAGTTTTTGACCAGGCTGGTCTTGCTACTCGAGCTGTCCCGGCTTCGAGTGTCCAGACTCGGTCCATGAGGTGTTGGACGAGCGAGTCGGTTCTGGATTGCTGCGTAGCCCCCAATTTTTTTGTTCAATCCGCCGAGTATCCCTGGGTGCTTGGTCGCGGCCGATCCTATATGACCGGTTGGCGTCCCCCCTGCTGGGCGGACTCTGGGAGCCGATTCCCCTGTGACCGACTTGCCTTGACCGATCGGTCTCCCTCCGAGTTGGCAGGTTTCGGGATCCACTTCCCTTGTGACCGACCGGCCTTGATCGCTCAGTGTCCCTTGGGCCGGGTGGTTCCTGAGATTTATCATTCTGTTGGTCATCCTACCCTAACCGCTCAGTACTCTGTCGGCGGGTTGGTTCAGGGTGAGGGCGGTGCGCAAGGCCGAGATGGGTTGACCGCTCGGTGTCATCTCCGGAGGTCCTCGATATGCACCCTCCTCGGTGCGAGTGGTCGGTTCTGCAAACCAGCTGGGGGCCGACTTGATCGTACTCTCGGTCTCCTGAGATGAGTCGGTGACGGGGATGGGATCTCCCGTCGAATAAGTTCCGTGGCTGTTGCTTGGAGGGGACCACCGAGAGGTGATGTTTCCTCGGTGGTGATGTCCTATTTTTTCCTTCGGCCGAGGGTCAGGTCGGTGCGACTGGTGGTCATTGATCGACCGATTTCGTCCTCCTCCCTCGCTGAGGGCGTCACGGGCGTCTCGGTAAATCCTGGTGTCACCTGACTGGCTGCTGGGGATAATCAACATCCGAGCGTGTTTCTTGCTCGGCTCGGCGTCCGCTTGGCGTCCCTTGTGTGGCTCAATGACCGTGTGCTTTTTCTCTTTTCCTGCTAGTCGACGATTTCTTTCAGCATGCTTGACGCACTCGGCCACCACCTTATCGGCCTCAGCCTTACCGAAGCGAGCTCCGTAGGCAGCGAGTTCTGCCTGCGCGACCAGTAGCTGTTCGGCCACTTCAGTGTATCGATCGTCGAGTGCCTGACATATCGATTTGGCCTAGGTACCCTTGGTTTTGACTTCGGCCATGTCGCTCTGGAGTTTCTCGATTATCTGTAAAAAGTTAGGAGAGGGGTCTCTTATGGTTTTGGAGCCGTGCTCGGGTGTGATCTCACCGAGATCGTGCTCGCCCTGCATGTTTAGTGCCGACGAGTGTGCTTTCGGTGTAATAGGTGGGCGAGTTTTAACTTGATCTGGTTGAGCGTAGGTAAACTTAGTCAGTTTCTCACAGACGGCACCAAACTGTTGAAGCGTTAAATCTCCCAACTGTCGATTACTCGTCGCCCAATCACCAAATGACGCATGTCCCTCTTCGTGACCTGTTAACTCAAGTGAATCGCGGGTTTCCGTTAGTACGGGCACCTGTGTGGTACCGGTCTAAGGCTCTCCGACGGTCAAGTCAGTTACTTCGTTTGTAAGAGGAAATAGTAAATGGTAAGTTAGGTAGAGTAATAGTGAATAGTAGATATTAGTTACTTTATTGGGAAATGTGTACCCCTTATGTATGGGTAGGTAGGATGTTCAATTCCCATAGTTTCGATGTGGGACAAATGCTCCTCGATTTGCGTGTCGACACGTGTTACGTAGATCGAGGGTGGATAAACTTCCACAAGGCATCCCACATTGGGCCCGGTGTTGGGGCTGTGTAAGTACAGTAGTTGTGGGCTTTGAACGGAGTTTGGGCTTTAAGTATAAGGTCCAGTGGGTCTGGTCAGAAATGGTGTCAATAACAATAATCAAGGATTAGTTTGATAATTACTTTCTATTATAATTAAGGTATTTAATATAGTTTTGGTGAAGTTATTATGAGTAGAGGAATTAATAAAAATATGGTTATGTTATGAGTTAAATAGTATTATTCATATGATTTATTAATAAGAAAGCATCTAGTTGTTATTTCACAAGGTTTGATTTGAGAAGAAATAATCAACATAATATAGTGTGAAAATAAAGGGGGAAATTAGAATAAGATGTGATTACTAAATCCTTTACCTTGTCGGGAAGTGTTGGAAGTGGGCGTTACCCGAGAGGAAAGAACTTAGTTTGGTTAGAAAATTAGTCGAAGATACGTTAGTGAATTTGGTAAATGCCTTATCTGACAAGAGTCGTCAGACATGCGCATGATCAGTCCGGTATTCTTGAAAAATTGGGACGGGTCCTGTCAAATCTTGATTTTTCCCATATATCTTTGGAAGAAGAGTTGTGAAGTGAACAACCTAATCTTTCCAGAATAAGATACAAACAGTTAGGCCAAGCAAATTTCGATTTCAAATAGGTGAGTTTGATTTCAATTTTGGTATTTGTTGAAGAGTTTGGCAGAAATCACCAGTCAATTTTTTGTGAATTAAACTATGCATTTGAGTTTTACTGTTAGTTTTTAATTGGAAATATTGGATTAGTCATAACACTGTGATTAGGTTATGCTTGACATTGGGCAATTTGTTTCTGAATTCATATTCAGCTTTTAGATTTTCTTATGAATATTACCTGGATTTCTCACTTTGTTGTTACGTGTTACTTCCTATATTGTGAGGTCTGAGTCATAATGTTAAATTGTATTCTGACTTTAGGTCCGAGTTACCATGTTCTGGACAGTCATTAGCTTATGCTTGGCCATCACGATGAATATTACCTAGGCTCATCACTATATTGTCAGGTCTTCCTCGAATATGTGAGGCTTGAATTTAATATCAATGTTGGTCTATAAAATAGTTTTCTCACCAGCGGAAATGTGTAGACCCTTTTTATATCCCAATAAAATTAACATACATCTTTATTTGTTGAGGATCTAAAGACTTCAATGACATATAATAATTGAATTATAATTTCTTGCAAGTTACTATATATTAGTTGTTTTAAGGGTTCTTCCAACTGCATTTTACAGAACATATATCCATTAGATGGAAAAAATTACTTTTAACCTATCTTTTATGGAAATTTAGGTTGTACTATAGAAAATAGTTTTTTGACCCACGACATCGCACATGCTTATTTCTAGTTTAACTTAAGAAAGGTTTGTATACAATACTCGAAGCCCAAATCTCCTTTTACTATTTTTTTAAGCTTACCATTTATCATAATTACTATTACAAATTTACCAATATTCAATTATGATCAAGTCCTTTGTCATAAGTAATTCACACCATAATATGCACAACAAAATATTCACATAAACAACACTCATAATCAATCAATCCTTATTCCTCTCTCTTTATAAATTCATCATTTCTCATAATCATCAACAGTTTATTAATTTCCAAATATAACTATAGTGAAGTCCTTAACATCATATTCCTACTTAATAATATAATTACATACATCAAATCAGTTAGCCATATTCTTTACTTGATCCCCCTTTTTTCGTATATTTTAACTCACCATAATTCATCATCATATATTCATTATAATTTATCATGAAATTCCACTAATAACCAAATATCATTATAGTCTACTTTCATAATTTTCCTATATCAATCTTGAGTTTAAAACATAGCATATACTATTAAAAATTCATAATCATACTCAAACGATATCCAATTTACTCGAGCCTTATACCAATAAATCCATAATTTCAAGACAAATAATTTTCATGTTGATCGTACATTCAGGAACCGCCGCACGCTCCCTCACGCGCTGGCGAAAGCTCTCTACACGTGGACTTCATGTGCGTCACAGTTACAGTTGTGGCTCTATTCATCTTCTTCCTCGAGTGAATCTGTAACTCGGGTCACCTGATTCGGAGACCTGACCCGGCCTTATCTCCTTCAATTTTCGTCCTTTTCTTTTCATTCCATGTTCATGTTACTCTAAATACATTCAGAAAAAACTCTACAATCTTAAAACGGATACAACTCACCTGGAATTCACGGTGGTGGATCACAAACTCACGACCAAACTCGAATTTACTTTTGAGCTTGTTCCTTCATGCAATCCTCGTCTTTTTCATCCCAAAAGACTTGTGGAAACCTCCCCAGAACGTCAGTGGCCCGTGGGTGCAAACTATAAGCTACAACCAATTTTCAACTTTGCTCCTATTTTCGACTCACAGGTCTTGGTATTCTCCCAGTCTCTCCCTATCTTCCTCTTCTTCTTCCTCTCTTTCCCTCTATCTTTCTCCTCCTCCATCTCTCTAGGTTATGCCTCTTTTCCTTGTTTTTCCTCCTTTTTGTTATTTTTCAGTGCAAATCTCCCGAACACCCTCGATAACACACACACACTCACACACACACACACACACACACACACACACACACACACACACACACACACACACACACACACACACACACACATATATATATATATAACAATAGTATGTCGGTGGAAGAATGAGGAAAAAATAGAGAAAATTATAGAGTATTCTAGGCTCTTCTTGTAAAATTACCAAAACACCCTTGACAGCCAAATTACCATATTACTGTTATACAATTTTGACCAGTATCTAACCTATTTGATCTCCGAGTTTGACATATTACTTGCCTACGGACTCAAAATCCTGAGGCCCACTTAACGGTCCTCGCAGAACATCTAAAAATTATCCCAATAAAAAAGTCAACCTTTTAACTTTATAAGAGCAAAACTATCATTTTCTTATGAATTTTCCAAATACATTTTTTTTTCTCGAATTTTCGGATTGTTACACCTCAGGGAGTCTCCTTTTAGGTAAGTTTTTCATACTCAAGGTTAGTCTAATAATGAAATAATCGGCAATATATGCCAAGGTCGAAATGCTGAACCAAAAGGCAGACACGCCTCTAGCTAACATATACCAGCCACCCCCATCTCACTTGGTTAAGACTTACCAATCGAGTAGTCAGGGTCAACATTAGATTTCAGATCAACGTCTGAGTAATCTGGGAAAACATAACTATGGGGGAAGAGGAAAAACTATTCCAACGACAAAAATCTATATAGCCCGGGTAAGAAAGGCAAGAACCTACACCATCAGAACACACATCAGGGGAAGAATCGTCAAGATGACTGACCAAATAATGGCGAAAAACGTATTCCTGGTCGAAGTATGAAGCCTACACAATTCTCAACACTTTCTATGTGAATCTGCTGATTGATGTTGAACATACGAACCCAAAGTCTATGTGGGAACTAGCCACTGGAAACCTCGGTAAAAACATAAGGACATCTTACCAAAACCACAAATACAACAGTCATAACATAGACCAATGTGTGGCATTCAAGGACTTGGTTGAGACTTTGGTTCCAGACACGAAGATCAATTAGTTCCTTCAATATGCGCCACCCCGCCCTGCAATCCACATATCAACATAATCACTGAGGGACCATCTATCTCGTCCCCTCTGACCTCTAAATGAGAAAAGAACTGCCTTTGAGCTTCCTAATAGAACCAGCAGGTCTTCAGCATTGAAGACAGACAAGCTAAGAAGGTAAGAAAGATAGGCTGGGAACCCATCACATTCTCTGAAGAGGAAGAAAGAGGAGCCATCTACCTGCATGACAACCATAACGTTATCCGAGCGAAAATATCAGACTTCGATGTAGGAAGAGTCATGGTCGACACTGGCAGTTTCGTTAGTGTCATTTTTATGGCAGCATACAAATATCTAGGCATCTTAGAGTCTGCCCTCGATTGATCCCCTACGCCACTCTTCAGCTTCACTAGGGACTCAATGGTACTACTTAGAATTGTCACTCATCCACTCTCTATGGGGTCAATCCCAAAATGAGCAACGATAGTCGCACATTTCCTAGTAGTGGAAACTGATCAAATTTCCCACTCATATGTGTATCATCTAAGTTCACGAAGACCAACTAGCAGCAAGAACATGCTACTGGGCGATTCCTATTACCCCACCAAAAGATACACTAATCGTCACTGATTCATCCTTCGAATCCGACCCTAACAACCCTCAAGTTACTTAATAGATACACAATGGACTGATCGAGGACTCCAGAGACTGCTCGGCCACACCACACTCGCAACCTATTAAGGAGGTCCAAGAGTCCATAGCTTCGTCGACAAGAAGGTAAAAATCTGAACCATGCTTTCACCTGACATGGGAGCTGAACTAATCAAATTTTTTCAAGTTAACTCTGGGGTCTTTTCCTGGTCATACACCCACATGCCTGACATATCCATCGACGTCATTTTACCACCATTTTAGCATCGACTCTTCCTACAAACCAGCCGATCAGAAACGAAGCATTTCTAATGCAGAGAGGACATAAGTAATGAAGGTGGAAATCATCAAGCTTAGCATTATACACATCGTTCAATATGTAGTTTGCGCCGTTTGGGTGGCCAATGTTATTTTGATCAAGAAGCCCTCAGGAGCTTGGTAGATGTGCATAGACTTAACAGACCTGAATAAGGAATGCCTTAAGGATATCTTCCCTCTGCCAATGATAGACCAACTGGTCGACGCAACCATATGACACGAGCTTTTAAGTTTCATAGATGTCTACTCAAGATACAACCAGATCTTCATGTATCCGGCTAACCTGATTCACACAACCTTCAGGACTAACTAAGGGCTCTACTACTACAATGTGATGCCATTTGGTCTGAAAGGTGCTACCTAATAAAGTCTTGTGAATTTCGTGTGTGCAGACCAAATAGGCAAAATAATGGAAGTCTATGTCGATGATATGCTCATCAAGAGCACAATGGCTGACCAGCACATCCTCAACCTCTCACGAATGTTTGATGTTCTTAAAAAATATAAGATGAGTTTGTACCCAGCTAAGTGCAATTTCAGAGTAGGGTCTGGCAAGTTCCTAGGCTTCATGATAAGTTAGCGAGGAGTAGAGGCCAATCCAGAAAAAGGTCAAGGTACTCATCGACATGGAGCCCATGTCCCTAGAAAGCCTGACTGGCCGAGTTGTAGCTCTCACTCGCTTTATATCCTAAGCCATAGACAAATATGTGCCATTCTTTAAAACCCTCAAAGGAAAATCCAAGCACATTACCTCGAACAAAGAGTGCACCAAAGCCTTCTTCAATTTGAAAGAAGACATAAGAAGAGCAACACTCCTCGCAAGACCAGAGACAAGGGAGCCCTTATTTATCTACCTCTTTGTCTCCTCATTTGTAACCAGCTCAGTGCTTATCAAGAAGAAGGATGCAGCTGGATACCCAGTGTAATATGTGAGCAAGGCACTCCAAGACACCGAGACGAGGTACACATGCCTTGAAAAACTCATCCTTGCCTTGATTATGTCATCTAGGAAGCTTCGACCCTACTTCCAAGCTCATGCAATCATTGTAGTGATGGATAAACCATTGTGAAAAGTACTCCAAAAGCCGAAGACATTTGGAAGAATACTTAAATAGACGATCGTACTCAGTAAGTTAGATATCACCTTCACCCCTCAGATGGTTGAGAAGGGCTAGACCGTCATAAATTTCATCTCGGAATTCCCATACGTTCCAGTAGAGTCCGCCGAGGAAACCATTATTCTGACTCTTCTATCATCCATAACACAAACCTTGGATGATGGAAGACCACAAATGAACAACAATAAGCTAACTTGGCTCCTCTATGCGGACGGGTCGGCTTGCCATAGCAGCTCTGGTGCAGGACGCGTCCTTACTATCCTAGACAAGGTGAAGATTGAGTATGCTCTTTGCTTCATGTTCAAAGCCTTCAATAACGTGGTTGAGTATGAAGCTCTTTGATACACTAAAACTAAGCATTAAAGTAAACACAAAGTCACACTCAACACTTAAAGAAATGTATGCAATTAAAAATCCTTTTTTGTTGATTTAGCATTGGTAAATATGGATCGTTCTTAACTGAGGATTGAGGGTACCTAAGCATGATTATTGTTTGATTGATTAATTAAGGGGGGTAATTGATTATTTCTATTATCCTATGTGATTAACTAATCTAAACTATCCGAATTTATTATTTACAAGGTCAACTCATCTTTAAACCTAACTCATTTATCATTATATTAACTTCAACCGACGAAATCCTATAATCTTAATCTTACGAGGTACTTGTATATTCTCTTAAGTACGTGCCCGGGGCTGCCGACGACACTTTCAACGACCTAGACTCGGGGCTCTCTATATCTAGTCAAACATTAAGCGCGAACACACAAATATAACAAAAATTAGAATCATAGAACACATAGAATATTGAAGCAATACAAATCATAAAACCAAGAATATTATTAGAAATCAATTTATATAACCAATATTCAAGCATAAGAAATAACTACAAGGTAAAGAGACCGTGTTACACTTTTTCTCTTCGGGGCTCCTATAGATACGAAGTGATTGAGCACTCTTTAGTGAGGCAAGCTAGGGCTCCTCAACTTAGTTACGGATGAAGGTGTAGAAGGTCAAGTATGGTGTAATTATTCTTACACTTGGAATCTTGAATATAATAAAAGGGGAAAATTGGTTGAGTAAAGTTTAGGTACAAAGAATGAGCGACCCTTTACAAAAAAACTAAACCTCTCTATTTTATAAGAGAAAATTAATCCCCAAATAAATAGAAGTTTAAAATTTAATTCTAAAAGGAAAAGGTTTCCTAAATATATAAGAAAACTAATTAAAAACCTTTCCTACAAGTAAAAAGGGTGAAAATAATAAAACAAAAGGATATAGGATTGAAATCCTAATACAATATGGAGAATAGGTGTAAAAACAACTTAAAATTCCCTAAAATGTGCCTAAAGACTCGGATTGAAGCTTCAGGAGAGATTTCGGTGGTCAGCAACCGAAATAGCTGGTGAAAATCGGTGGGACGGAGCTTGTCAACGCGTAGTCAACTAGAGTCTTAGGTGTTGGGCTACAGAAGCGCTTTTCGGTGGACGCACGGTGAATGGAGCTGAAGGGCTTCGACGGTTAACTTTGTGGTCAACGTGGCATGGGAAAGAAGGGAACAGATCATTTCAGTACACGCTCACCGAACACGACTAAGGTACGTCAGGACGCAGGCCGAACATCTTTCAATCTGGTCAAAAGCGGTTTTCCGAATGATTTTATGAACTGATAAAATGGGTTCGATTGTGCCCTACCGAATTCTATTGTACTTTTTGGTGGCCTCCTTTATTTTGATCATAACTTCTTCGTTATAGCTTCGATAGAGGTTATTCTTTCGCCTAAATTCTCGTAATTCCGTGCTCTATCCATTTCCTCACATTTTTCACAAAATATGTTATTTTCTCCTATTGTTTAGTATTTAAATATTAAACGATAAGCATATAGGGTATAAAATGATGCTTAATTCAAGGCTTATCAAATACCCCAACACTTAGACTTTGCTAGTCCCTAACGAATACCAAAACAAACTAAGGCTTTGAAACTCAATTTTTTTTTCAACTTATTTTCTTTTTCCAAAAATAAAAAACGACTAAGCCCTTAACCATTTGTCTCAAATTGTATTGACATAAATATGGCATCAAAGATTACACTAAGAAGCTATATAGCATATGGAATCCAAAAGTTAATACATCATAACAAAATGCCTTGACAAGTAAGAAAATGAGTAAACTTGGTGAAATATATCTCAACATGAATAAAACAAGTATGAATCAACTCACAATATAAGCACTCATGACTTCCACTCAATGTGTATATGGTTTGTGTTTGCACTCAAGGTATGTGAGAAAGATGCTCACATAACAGAAAGTAAGTAACTTCATAAAAAAAATTTAAACATAAACCATAAGATAGTAAATATCCTTGCACAAATGAACCAAAACCATAAGCTTACTCAATTGATAGACTCAACTAATCAAAGTTTACTCATCTCAAAGATCATAAGGTCTTTATTTGAAGGTTGTAATTGGGCTAGGTTTAGAGGCATGGATTTTTAGGATAGTGGTGTTAAATTTTGTTCCAGGACTGACCAAAGGCACCATCACACACGCATAAGTGTTTTCCATAGTCATAGGCCAAGTAGCAACTTGTTGGGCCTTAATCTTCATTCTCAACATCTTTTGAACTTGTAATTGGGACAAGGAGACTAAATTCTTCATGTAGGCCCTCAAAGTTCATTGTTCCAAATCACAAGCATAGGGGACTTAGCTCAAAACTCATTTTTTTTGTACCTCATAGAACTTTTGTTCTTGATTGTATTTTTTTTTCATCAATTTTTTTTTTCTTTTTTGAGCTAATGCAATGAATAAAAATATAGTTTGAGAAAGTCATTCCCTACACTTACATATAAGTTTTCATTCATCAAATCACTTTCTTGTATTTCACGCCATCTTTCAAATCTTCAACCAAGTCCAAGGTACAAGGGTAAAAGATGTCTTATACTAGGCTTATATGAATAGATATTTAGGGTGATGAAATAAAGGCTTAATGTAGGCTCAAAGTGGGTAAACTAAGGGGATCACACTTATGTGATCAAGTAGGGCTTGGATATTTGGATAGGTGGTGCTAACCCTAGTGTCTTAATCATGTCCAAAATCAGAGAATTTATTGACTTAAAAGCTTTGAAAATCACATAGAATAAGTTCTAGTACTCTAGAGTTCACTAAAATCTATGGCAAGTAGTTATGAGGCATATGTATATCAATTTAAACAAAGAACTCTTATGAATCCCTCAACAAAGAAATATATAAGGCTCTAAAGCTCACATAGGGTTCATATCATTCATAGAAATCATAACGTGCTCGTTCTGTACCAGTTTAGCATGCATCATCTACTACAAGTCATAAACATTCAATCATAAAGCATTAAAAAATGAATTCAAGTTGTAGTGTGATAAGTCACAAATTAAGCATCATTTCAATGTTATTTCTTATCCCTTTTACTTATCTTTTGATTATAATCATTCAAACATTAGGAGAAAATGATATCTTTTGTGAAGTTTGTGCAGATTACTTAGTTGAGGTTTAAATCATGTTTGCAATGAAATGTGATCTTTCCAAGGCTAAATCTTTAAGGACTCATCAAGGACTCATAAAAGGCCTCATCATCTCCCATTTACATGACCAAGATCCACCAAGACCCTAAAAGTCACGGCCTAGCCCCTAGAAGCCAACAAAATGCGGTTAAGGGTGTTTTAAGGGGTTTACTTGTGCATCAAGCAACTTTGGACGAATTTTCCTATCTTTCTCAATGAGGAATGACATGAATTGACTTGGATAAGAAGACTTAATTATATTCCTAATCAGATCTTGAAGTTAAAGAGGCAAGATACAAGGAAAATGAAGTTTCTTGAAAATTAAGAAACCATCTTGTCATGGCTAGGGTTAATTAACTTCTGTAGCCGCAATTTATCATGTTTCCTTTATTTTAGGGCAATGTAATCTGATTTAGGATAGCATTAAATGAATTCCTAGTCAAAGATAAAGTCAATAAGTGGAAAGAAGGAAGGAAAGGGACTCCTTGTACAAGAAGGACGCAAAAACGGCTAACTATGGTTTTTCACTGAAACAAGGAATTTTCCTCCTTGTTTTGGGGCTATTTTCCCTTTTCTTTAAGGGAGATGTTAGGGCAGGTGTTAGGGGATATAAATAGATGTTTCCTCATTGTTTTTGGATGTCCAATTTAACTCCAAAGGTCCCAAAACTCTGCAAAAATTTCTGCTCAAAGTTTATACACAAAGTAGCCGCAATTTACCCTTTTTTGTTCATGCTTTTGGATTCAAGTCTTGCATCTTCTTTCCGACGTGAAGCTTGGGAGAAGAAGAAATGTTTATGCCACTTCTCTCACACATCATTCATCTTATTATTTGTGTTTCTTAATCCCTAATCTCTTTAAGTTTTTATGCATTCAATTATGATGTTTGTTAACTTAGTTATGCGTGAGTAGTTTCCTTTAGGATTAGGGTTATTTGAAGCCCTAGCCATGTTAGTTTATAATTAGATTTTTGGCTGTTGATTATGGTTGTTATGTATGTCTGGATTTGTTAGATTACTATGCTTCATGAACTCAATTTATGCTTGTAAGTTTGATGAGCTTATTTGCGTATAATTGTCGATGTAATTGCTTGACGGATCACCTTGATGTTTGTGTTCACCCTGCAATTTGTAGCATCACGTTTAAGCGGGGGAATCTTATTCGTAATCTAAACTCATGACTTCCTAGTGATGTGCATAGGGATAGTGTAGTGTCATTAAATCTTCTTCATGTTTCATGCATTATCATGCACCATCGGTAATAGTTGTTTAAGGGCGGGTACATCACGCTTAAACATGCAATCTAAGAGAAGATCAATGTGTGGGGTGAGTCTTAGCCGGACCCTTGCATGGGCACTTAATTCAGATACATGCATAATTAATCTAATCAACGAAATCTAAGGAGAACTATAATTGGTAAAGGTGGATAACATGTCCTAATTCGTCCTAATCATCCAATCAACTTTCAAATCAAGTTTTTCATCATTTTGCACTTGTTTTCATCATTTAATTTCGTCCTAATCATCACTCAAAACCCCCCCAACATTTTTGTAATTTTTCTCAAGTTGTTTCATTCCAAACTAAGTGGATTCACGTTGAACAAATCCTTGAGGGATCAACCTTTGCAAACCTACTATACTTGTCATACGATTTTGTGCACTTGCAAAGTATTACATTAGGAGTTATCATTCATAATTTATTGGTTGATAAATCTTCTATCATAGTGATCATCTTTTAACCATGTTATCTTCATTTATCTGTCATTCTTATCATCGACAAGTTAAAGGGCATCCTAAAACTGTTTTTTTTAAGACTCAATAAAGTTGTAAACCCCTCCCCCGCACTTAAATCTGACATTTTCCTCAATGTATGAAACTGAAAGCATAGAATCTAAGTAAGGAGCAATGATTCATGAAAATAAAGAAATAAGACATAAAGGAACTAATAGCAAAGAGAGTGAAGGGTTTAAGAAAGCAAATCTCCGTTTGATGGCTCCTCCACTTCTCCATAATTGGGTTGCCCACAAGAAGCACTTGAAGTTTAATGTCTTTTCATCCTAGACTGGATTCGTCATTTACTCATTTTGTACATCCAGATTTTGAAGTTTCATCTCTTCCACATTGCATTCCTTGAAAGCCTCGAAATAAGGCTTCAAACGGTGACCATTGATTTTGAATTCATTCCCAGTGATAGGTGAGTGAACCTGTACAACACCATGAGAGAAAATATAAGTAATGAGATAAGAGCCTTCCCATCTAGAACGAAGTTTACCTGGAAAAAGCTTGAGACGTGTGTTGAAGAGTAGAACTTTTTGACCAACGTGGAAGTGTTTTCCATGGATCATCCTATCATGTAGGGCCTTAGTTCTTTCTTTGTAGATTCATGAACTATCGAATGCATCATTCTGAATTTCTTCAAGATCACAAACTAGCAACTTTCGATGTATTCCTGCTTCATCAGTGTAACATGTTGAATCTTTTAACTGCCCACCAAGATTTATGTTCCAATTCCACGGGAAGATGGCATGCTTTTCCATAGACTAAATGAAATGGGGACATACCTTTGGGAGTTTTGTATGGTGTTCTATAAGCCCATTAAGCATCATCTAACCTTGCACTCCAATCTTTCCATAAAGGTACAACGGTTTTCTCGAGTATCTTCTTGATTTCCCGGTTGCTAACTTCTGCTAACCCATTGGTTTGAGGGTGATATGGAGTTGATACCTTGTGATTGATTCCATACTTCTTTAATAGTGCGCCAACTGTTTTGTTACAAAAGTGGCTTCCCCTATCACTAATCATTATGCGGGGCATACCAAATCTAGAAAATATGTTAGTGCGAAGGAAAGCTGCAACAAATTTAGAATCATTAGTATGGGTGGCTTTAGCTTCCACCCATTTCGATACATAATCCACAACAAGAAGTATATATTCAAAACCAAACGAAGAAGTGAATGGACCAATGAAGTTGACACCCCACATATCAAAAATCTTGACATTAAGTATATAGGTTTGTGGAATTTGATCTCTAGGTCCTAGATTACCAGCTTTTTGACATCTATCACATGTAGCACAAAATACATGAGCATCACGAAATAAAGAAGGCCAAAAGAAACCCTAGTCTAACACTTTAAGGGCAGTTTTCTGGGAACCAAAGTGTCCCCCACATTCTTCAGAATGACAAAATGCGAGTATAAAATTATGTTCATTATCCGGGACACATCTCCTAATTACTAAATCAGAACATTGTTTCCACAAGTAAGGTTCATCCCATAAGTATGTTCTAGCATTATGTCCTTATCACGTTGATAACTAGGCATGGTACTCAGAAATTGTTAAGTCACTAAGTAGTTTGCAATATCAGCATACCAAGGGGTGGCAGAGGTACTTACTTGGATTCTGAAGAGTTGTTTGTCTGGAAAGGTCTCAAGTATGATGCCATCCTCCTGATTCTTCACGATCCTAGATAGGTGTTCGGCAACAACGTTCTCTACTCCCTTCTTATCCCTTACCTCAATGTTGAATTCTTTGAGCAAGATGATCCATCAAATAAGTCTTGGTTTGGCATCCTTCTTGGTCATCAAGTACTTCAAAGCAGCATGACCTGTATACACTATAACTTTGGATCAAAGTATGTAACAACGAAAATTATCAAGAGAAAAGATTACCACAAGTAGTTCCTTTTCAGTTGTTGTGTAGTTTTGTTGAGCTTCATCCAATGTCCTAGAGGCATAGTAAATGACGTAGGACTTCTTGTCATTTCTTTGTCCTAAGACAACTTCTACTGCATAGTCAGAGGCATCATACATGAGCTCGAATGGTAAAGACCAATCTGGGGTACATAAGATATGGGCACTGTTGAGCAACTCCTTTAGCTTGCCAAAGGCCTCTTGGCACTCGGCACTGAACACAAAGGTGGTTTCCTTTTGGAGTAAACGACATAGGGGTCTAGAAATTGATGAGAAGTCTTTGATGAACTGCCGGTAGAAACCTGCATGTCCAAGGAACGAACGAATCTCTCTCATCAAAGTGGGAGAGGGTAAGCACCGCATAAGATCTATTTTAGCTCTAACAACCTCGATGCCTTTAGCTGAAACAATATGCCTTAAAAATATCCCTTGAGTTACCATGAAGTGACATTTCGCAAAGTTAAGTACTAGCCTATAATCTACACATCTTTGCAATATAAGTTCAAGGTTGTTTAAGCATGCATCAAAACTATCTTCGAATACACTAAAGTCATCCATGAATACTTCAATAATCTTTTCTATATAATTAGAGAATATGGAAAGTATACAACGTTGAAAAGTACCTGGTGCATTGCACAAACCGAATGGAATCCTCGTGTAAGAAAATGTACCAAAATGGCACGTGAATGTGGTCTTTTCTTGATCTTCATTAGCGATGCTTACTTGGTTGTATCCTGAGTATCCATCAAGGAAGCATTAGTGGGAGTGTCCTGTGAGTCTCTCAATCATTTGGTCAATGAAAGGCAAAGGAAAGTGGTCTTTCCTTGTGGTGGCATTGAGTTTCCGGTAATCGATGCAAACTCTATGTCCGGTGATGTTTCGGTGAGGCACTAATTCATTCTCGGCATTTTTCACTACAGTGATTCCAGATTTTTTTTGGAACAACTTGCACAGGAGATGCCCAATGACTATCTGAAATAGGGTAAATAACACAGCAATCATAAAGTTTGATTACCTCATTTTTTAACTACTTCCATCATAGGTGGATGGAGTCACCTATGAGCTTCCCGAATGGGTTTGGCATCATCTTCAAGAAGGATACGATGAAAACAAGTGACAGGGTTGATTCCTTTGATGTCTGCAAGTGTCCATCCAATTGTGGTCTTGTACTTCTTGAGTCCAGTCAGAAGTTTTATCTCTTGATCAAGTTTTAAAGTTGAAGAAATAATGACTGGTAAAGTGTCATTATCTTCAAGGAATGCCTACTTCAAATGTTCCGGAAGTACCTTAAGTTCTAGTTCAAGGGCTTGGACAATAGATGGAAGCATTTTATTAGTACCAAAAGTGATTTGAATATGAGGATAAAGACTTACATATCTCGGCATTTCATTTAGGGCCATGACCGATTCAGGGATTTTGGATTCAAAGACCTCAAATAGTGCACCAAAGAGGACTTCATTCCTGATTTGGGTCAATCTGGCTCCTTCTCGAATGGTTATGTCGAGTTCATCATCGTGTATATGGTTCAAGTGTTCTTGCAACATAGATTCAACAATGTCAATAGCAAAGCAAGCATTAACACTAGTAGTATGATACCTCATAGTTTTAAAGAAGTTGAACTCAATCATCTCCCCATCAAATTCCATGGATAGAAGACCATTGTGGACATCTATCTTTGTTCTTACAGTCCTTATGAATGGACGTCCCAAAAGCAATAGTGTCTTGTCCAAAGGACTCTCATTCATGTCAAGTATATAAAAGTCAGTAGGAAAGATAAGCTGATTGACCTGCACAA
The DNA here is from genome assembly GCA_032719365.1 of Prinsepia uniflora. NCBI lineage: Eukaryota > Viridiplantae > Streptophyta > Magnoliopsida > Rosales > Rosaceae > Prinsepia > Prinsepia uniflora. The sequence continues at coordinate 20,176,829 of CM064871.1, read as the reverse complement.
GAACATCTTCTACATATCCCCTTAGATATGCTTGAGAACGATCTGCTAATTGAATAATCACATTGTCTTTCTTTAATTCACCTAGATTCATTGACCCATATATATGGTATGGCATAACATTGATTGATGCACCTAAATCTAGCATGAAATTATTAAAGGATTTGTTACCTATTACGCAGGGAACTAAAAAGCATCGGGGATCTTTCAATTTTGGTGGCAGTTTTTGTTGGATAACTGCATAAACAATTTCGTTTACCTTAACCACTTATTTCTCTCTTGTTTACCGCCTTTGAGTGCATAACTCCTTGAGGAACTTGGCATAGCCGGGTACTTATTAGATGCATTTAAGTAATGGCAAATTCACTTGTACCGTCCGGAATATGACAAGGATTTCTTCATACTTCTCATCCTTCTTAGTTTTTGAAAATCTTCTTGGAAAGGGTGCACGAGAAAAAAAGGTGTTAGTAGGCATAGAAATTGAAGAGAGAGGATTTTTACCTTTGCCTTGGCTAGATGGTGTTGGCATTGGTGCCACTTCCTTGTTCGGAATGGTGACCTTATCATACTCATTCTGAACAAATTCGTCACTTTCCTTCCTAGTATCCATAGAACTTGATTTCGAGCCCTCCTTGGGCATAGGGTCGTGCAAAACCTTCCCACTTAGAGTTGTAACATAACTAGCATGCTCAAAAGCATTGTTCTTTGGGTTGGGAACCATTTGTGAAGGAAACTTCCCCGTATCTTTGACTTGTCCCATGAAATCGACAATTTGACCAATTTGCTTCTACATTTCAGAAATGTCACGGCCATGAGTGTTCAACGTCTCCTTTGTTTGCTTTTGGCTATCCATAAGGACTTGAGTTGAAGTGGATAATTGTGCAAGCATCTTATCATAATCTGAGTTAGAGAATTGATGAACTGGAGGAGCTTGTTGCATACCAATAGGTTGATGAGGTATCAGCAGTCTTGGCCCCTTTGAATCCCGGATGATCACGGTTGCCTTGTCCATAGTTGTTAAAGTTATTGAACCGTTGGCCCCCTTGATATCCTCCTACGGCATTGGCTTGTTCCATGCCATCATTTGGGTATGTAACTTGAGGGCATTGATCACTTAGGTGTCCATCCAATTGGTACACGCCACATATAGGTCCCTTAGGTTTCATAGCCCTTTTGGCTTCTAATTCCAAACTTGTTCAAGCATAGATTGGAGCTTTTCAATCTTTCCATCGAGGCACCTTTGGAATTAAGTTCACTTACCCCCTTCTTATGAGACATGCCATAGTGGGCATCATTGGTAGCCCTACTCTCGAGTAACTATCTTGCTTCGGGCTCATCTAAGTCCATAAATGCCCCATGTGAAGCTGCATCAAGAAGGTCTCGGTCCATGGGTTTGAGACCATCATAGAAGTAATTCATTAGGTTAGTCTCTGAGAAACCATGTGAAGGACAAGTAGACCAAAGGACATTGAAATGATCGTAGTATGAACCAAAGGTTTCATCTAGTGCTTGGGTAATGGATGTGATCTCTCACCTTTTTGAAGTGATCATAGAAGCGAGAAAGTACTTGGCCAAAAACAAGTTTGCAAGTTGTTTACAAGTAGTGATATGATTGGTGGGCAAGTCCATGAACCAAGATTGGGCCCTATCCACCAAAGAGAAAGGAAAGGCCTTAAGTTGCAGAAGTTCATCATCAGCATCACTTGGTTTCATGCTATTTCACACAAATTGGAAAGTTCTAAGGTGTTTATTCGGATCCTCATCGAGTAACCATAATATGTTGGAAGTCGATGAAGGAAACCACTCTTAAGCTCAATGTTTGTTTTGTTTTCCTTGGGTAGAGGAAAAACAATGCAAGAGGGTCCTATGCTCCACTCAGTTGAGCAAGTACATTGACAAAGAGACTTACGTTTGTTGTTAGCCATCTCAGTTACGGGTTCACTTTCAAGTTGGTGTTTAGGGGAAAAAGAGGACTCAAATTCATAGCCTTCCTCAAAAGTAGGTTCCAAGATGGGTTCTAAGGTCGAATTCTCAAACTTTATTTCCCTTAGCTCACCTCCCCCCCCCCCCCCCCCCCTGTAAGTTGTGTATCGGAACTATATGCGAGTTGGAATCACTAGATTTGGCTTGGTCATACATAGGGACCTGAGATGCAACAAACATAAAATGTGACAGTCATATCCTAATCGCGAAAATAGATAAAAGAAATAGGCAAGAGAGATAAGTAGTCATGACATGTAGAGAACAAAAAATACTCAAACAACATTGTATGTATGAAGAACAGGTTATAGGCAAATAAGTAAAGACGTTAAAAGGTATAACCAAGAATATACAAGGTAGATCATGACAATGATATGCAAAAACACAAGTTCAATAACGTCCAAATCAATGCAACACATAAAAGTCTACATGAAGAATGGTGTGAATGCATAAGAGGAAATCGTTAGAACCTGTATAAAACATAAGAGTTAAGAACCTGTATAAAACATAAGAGTTATGTGACATTGCATGAAAGAATGGTTTGCACCTTTCATCTCACTTCCTTAGATTCACTTAGTCATAGGGGGCTCGGTGATGAAATCCGAGCATCATGAAACCGCAGGGAGGGTATGCAATCTACCAATGCAGTAGATAGAGTCTTAGAGTGATATGAATAAATTTCCCACTTCGCTTCTCATGGAACTTTCCCGGGCTTACGGCCTGTGCGTACTGATAAACATATTTCAATCCCCTCCACCATTCAACGTTAATCATGGCCAGTTGGGATAGATGTAACGCGAGAAGCAAGGACTAATTTTGAGAACACCTCGAGGCTAACCTGGCCAGGGTATGTACTCCATTGGAGTCCTCTTTCTTAGTGCCCCACTTGTCACCAGTCATAACCCTCCTAGACACCATAACCAACCGATGGAAGTTTTCAAAATAGAGATTTACCAAACCCAAGTGTTTACAACCTCCACCCCACCGCATGTCCATAGATTCAAGTCTACAGTGTGTGGTGATGAAATCCACACATCACGAAGGGTTAAGAAGAAAGTAAAAAAAAAAAAAGGCGCTACCTATTCCCGAAAGTAAGATTTTGAAGAAAAAGTCTTTGGGATTCATGCAAGTCTAAAACATTTAATAGGAAACAATTTATATGTTGGGAAGTCAAAGTTATATATGGGTCACATAGCTCAAAGTTTAGATGGAGACTTTTACGTCCGTAAGGCCCAAGTCATTAGCTTGGATTTCGAACCATTGTCCCCGATTGAGCAAGTCCAAAGTGACCAAGTAGAAAGAATACATGCAAGGGGAGGATGATTTTGGAACTCATAATTCCTACTTCTCAATACAATCACGATTTTGGAACTCTGAAATCCCTTGAAAATTTCTTACTAAGGGAGGACATGCATTCGTTCCAAGATAACTCAAGTGTTAACAAACTCCGCCCCAACCTCATGACTTTTAAGGGCCATGAAGGGTTTAGGAGTAAGTTAACAAATGAAACTTCACCTATTCCATTAAAAATCAAGATCTAAACTCCGAGCACAAGTGATCCACATATAGCCGAGACTAGTTTGAAAAACAAATTATTCCTTACAATATTTGTGAATTTAAAAAAAAAATTTAAAAAAATTTCTTTCTTATTTCTTTTATTTTTTTATTTTTAATTTCAGACTTTTTTAAAATTTTTTGTTTGTTTGTTTGTTTGGTTTTTTTAAATATATTTAAAAAAAACGTTTCTAATAAAAAATATTACAATTTATATACAAGTATGAAAATATGTACGAATATAATATTTACATTATGAACATATAAGGAAACATATGCAATTAAAAACCCTTCTTTTTTTAGATGTAACGTTGGTAAATAGGGATCGTTCTTAACCGGGGAGTGATGGTACATAACCATGATTATCATTTGATTGATTAATTAAAGGGGTAATTGATTGTTTCTACTATCCTACGTGATTAATTAATCTAAATTATCCTAATATATTATTTACATGGTCAACTCATCTTTAAACCTAACTCATTCATAATTGTATTAACTTCAACCGACGAAATACTATAATCTTAATCTTACGAGTTACTTGCATATTCTCTTAAGTACGTGCCTGGAGGCTCCCAACGACACTTTCAATAAACTAGACTCGAGACTCCCTATATCTAGTCAAGCATTAAGCGCGAACATACAAACATAACAAAAACTAGAATCATAGAACACAGAATATTAAAGCAATACAAATCATAAAACCAAGAATATTATTAGAAATCAATTCATATAACCAATATTCATGCATAAGAAATAACTACAAGGTAAAGAGGTCGTGTTACATTTTTTCTCTTTGGGGCTCCCTATGGATACGAAGTTATTGGGCACTCTTTGGTGAGACAAGCAAGGGCTCCTCAACTTAGTCACGGATGAAGGTGTAGAAGGTGAAGTATGGTGTAATTATTCCTACACTTAAAATCTTGAATATAATGAAAAGGGAAAATTGGTTGAGTAGAGTTTTGGTACAAAGAATTAGCGACCCTTTACAAAAAAAAAAAAGAAGCTAAACCTCTCTATTTATAAGAGAAAATTAATCCTCAAATAAATAGGAGTTTACAATTTAATTCTAAAAAGAAAAGGTTTCCTAAATATATAAGAAAACTAATTCAAAACCTTTCCTACAAGTAAAAGGGGTAAAAATAATCAAACAAAAGGAAATATGATTGAAATCCTAATACAATATGGAGAATAGATGTGAAAACAACTTGAAATTGCCCTAAAATGTGCCTAAAGACTCAGATTTAATCATCACGAGAGATTTCGGTGGTCAACCACCGAAACAGCTGGTCAACCACCGAAACAGCTGGTCAAAATCGGCAGAAGAAGCTGGTCAACGCGCAGTCAACTCGGGTCCTAGGCGTTGGGCTACAGAAGAGCTTTTCGTGGACAGGCGCCAAACGGAGTTGAAAGGCTTGGGCAGTCAACTTTGTGGTCAATGCGGCAGGGCAAAAAAGGGAATAGATCATTTCGGTACATGCGCACCAAACACGGCTAAGGGACGTCGGGACACGTGCACCGAACATTTTTCAATCTGGTCAGAAGCGGCTTGCCGAACGGTTTTGTGAATTGATTAAATGGGTTCGGTAGTCCTGTACTGAATTATGGTGTAATTTTTTGTGGCCTCCTTTGTTTTGATCATAACTTCTTCGTTATAACTCCGATTGAGATTATTTTTTCGCATAAATTCTTGTAATTCCGTGCTCTATCCAATTCTGCACATTTCTCACAAAATATGTTATTTTCTCCTATTGTTTAGTATTTAAACATTAAAATATAAGCATAAATGGTAAAAAATGATGCTTAATTCAAGGCTTATCACTCTTCTTGCAGGCCTTCACTTGGAAAACGCATGGAAGCCAAGCAGATCCAGATCTACAATGACTCTCACCTCATCGTCAACCAGATCAATGACGAGTTCAAGGAAAACGACTCTTCCATGGTGCTCTACAGGACACTAACCAAGTCACTCATAGATGGTTTTGAAGGCCATACCATCACACGAATTTTAAGGTTTGAGAACAGCCACGCCGATGCTCTTGCTTAACTGGCTTTCTCCCTTGACGAGAAAACAAGCTGAAATGTCCTAGTAGAAGTCCTTGACCAGGCTAACACTCAACACCCTTGCATCAATGTTTTTAATACTAGCTCTACTTGGATGGCTCCTCTGATTGCTTTCCACATAACGAGACTTCTGACAAGATTGCAGCCAAGAAAATCCGCTGACAAGTGGCTCAATGCACCATCATCAATGGTCAACTCTACAAATGAGGATTCATTCTTCCTCTATTGAAGTGTCTTGTCCCAGAATCCAGAAGAATTATATTGGAAGAAATACATAAGGGGATTTGCAGCAACCACTCTTGCCCTCGCTCCTTAGCACAAAAGGCCGTCTACCAAGGTTTCTACTAGCCGACCAGCAGACTTCACCCAACGATGTGACAAGTTCCAATAGTTTGCTTCTTTCCTCCCTCTTCCCCCAAAGAACCTTACACCTATGCTTAGTCTGTAGCCATTCTTGCTGTGGGGACATGACTTGATTGACAAGATGTATGCCGTAGTTGCAGTGGAATACTTCACGAAGTGATTTGAAGCCAATGCCATAGCCACCATGTCAGGACCCACCCCGGTTTCACCCCGAAACCCGAGGTAAATCCTGCTCCCATCTGACACCCCGACAGTACACAGTCAGACGCAGGAGTAAGTACTCAATAAAATATCCGAAGTCAAAGTTTACAGAGCATAGTACAACAAAATAAAACCGATTATATTTACACGCACGCGGAAGAAAATGTAAACACTCCGGGAACCTTCACGAAACGTCTATGCCTCAGACGCTGCCTCGATGTCAAGACCCCGCGCTATCTCCACAACCTGGAGGGCAATTTAAAACAGAAGATGTGAGTGGACCGTAAGAAAAAAAAAGTTCTAAAACCATTTATCAGAAAAACCGAGTTTAACCCTCCGTTTTAAAACCACATGCATAACCCCGTTATCAAAACAGTAGGATCCAATACTCAGGAAACATCATAAGAAACAGAAACACTATAAACAGTTATAGAAGTCATCGCATAGGAATCATAAAACCATATCAGAAACCATGAACATCCAAATCATTATTTTTCCGATCAAACCTGCTGGACCTATCCGAGTCTTTAAACTCCCGAGTCTTTAAACTCAACAAGCCTCAATAATATCCGAGTCTTTAAACTCCCGAGTCTTTAAACTCAACAGGCCTATGGTGGAAATATCAATATATCCGAGTCTTTAAACTCCCGAGTCTTTAAACTCAATCCGGGCCCGTCCCCCGTCCAATCAATATCCGGGTCTTTAAACCCAATAACCAGATCCAGCAAATCCAATCCAAAATCATTTGAAAATCATTTATCATTCCACATCCAAACCCGAATCCGGAATCACCGGTCCGATGCCCTTCTGGCAACCAGAACCGTCATTCCGAACCCAAATCCGGAATCCACTTTTCCAACTTTAAATCCAAATTCCGCTTCCCGAAATCCGATTCTCAAACCGAAAACCTTAATTATCGAAATCATGTTCCAAGATCCATTTATAATCATTAGAAACCATTTACCATTTGAAATCCCAAAACTATAACATTATAATCAGAAATCAACCTTTTATCGTAAAACGTGCCAAATACCATATTTTCTCGAAAAACGTGCAATTATGTAAAATCACATCATAAATCCAACCATCATGAAATCACATATTTAAAACAAGTATAGAAAACAGTTATGCATGTTCGAGTTTAAAGAAAGGGTCCACTCACAGTACCGAGCCTTCAATCGCGTCCCGAACGTCCTGCACGTTCCTCGGCTTCCTCGGGAAATTCCGATCCTGTCAACAACCACCAAATTACGTCACTAACACGTCCACGAGTATCCATCTAAATTCCCTCAAAAAACCCCGGGTCCTAAACGTAACGAACCGGAACCCTAAACTTTCACCCTCGCGGAACTACTTCGATTCGACGTCCGATTAACCCGAAACCAATTCCAATGGACTCGTCACAACTCCTGGACCAAAAACCATGTTGACCGTTTTCCCCATTGCCACCGCACGCGCCCCCACGCGCCACCCAAAGTGGCTGCGCGTGGCCCTCACGCGCCTGCTACAGTGCATCGGCTACCTCGAGAAAACCCAGTTCGCACCAGTGGTCTGCACCCTGAACCGGCGAGAGCGGTTCTCCTCATTCCGTCCACCAAAACGACTCCTCTCTTCACCAACAGCATCGTCCCATCCTAGGCTACCCATTCCCGTACTTCACTCACCTCGACTCACCCTAAAACTCGTCAACTCAAACTCGAACAAAAACCCGTACACTGCCCTGTTTCCTTCTTCGGCCACCCAGGTCACCTCCCTTCACGGTGGCAACACCAGACGGTTCCTAGGACCCTTCTAAACCTAACTTAACTCACCTGGACCGTCGACTCTACTCCAATCTTCACGACTTTCGGTTTGAAAGTCACGACCAAAACAGAGTACATCCAGACCCGCCGTCATGCCAACCTCCACCGTGCACCTCCCGTCACGGCAGCGCAACAAAACAACGCCCTGGACTCAACTGGACTCCCTAGACTCCCCTAGACTCTTCGATTCAACCTCTCAAGCCACAACTTCCGATTTGTAGTTCACGGCCAAAACAGAGCATAAACACGGGGAAATAGAAATTACCTGCAACCTGTCGCCGTCGTGAGCTCCGCCGGTATTGGTTGACTCCTCGCCCCCCTCACGACACCACCACGGTCTCAGTTGCCCCGTACACGGCCGCCACCGCCACGATTCTCACGACCTCCATGCTTTTCACCCCTGGTTTTCCCGCAGTTCCCAGCTCACTCACACACCACCCTCACGTCTTCTAATCCTCTCACTGTCTTCCTCTCACGCTCTGATCAATCTCACACACGCACAACTCACCAACACACACACCATCATCGATCAATTCTCTCAAGTTCCCTCACCGCCTCACTCTGTTTCACTCGAACATACACGAACACACACACGGTTGCACCCCAATTATTTGGCCCGTGTGCGTACTGGAACCCCCCAGAAGCCACTACAGCCTTGCCACTTGTCACAATCCACTCCCTTTCTCTCACACATGGCCCAATCTCAGCCCTTCATCTGCTTCTCTCTGCACAAATCCCTAGATGCAAAAAGACCAAAATACCCTCCTGTTTAACTCAAAATTACGGTTTTACCACTACCTTCCTAGACCCATAACTCCCACATCGTAAGTCCGATGAACACGTGCCGCCTGTCATCAAACTCAGGACAACAAGATCTACGTAACCATCCTCGGTCAACATACCAAAACCCGATTACACACAAAGTCAACTATTCCCCCTAATTTACCCAAATTACGGTTATGCCCTCAACCTTCCGAACATCATAACTTCCTCCTCGGATGTCGGAATCGGGCATGCCACCTGCCTACGGATTCGTGACGTCCTAAACTACGTCCTGGTCTCCGGTCAAAGTCCATCCGACCACCCGAACTAAAGTCAACATTTTTGCCCAGGTCAGGGGCAAAATCGTCATTCTAAGCTTACGGACCTATCGGGACCACCTAACCACCAATAAACCTTACTAATCCCACCTTAATCACTATCTTAATCCCGGCTCTCGGGACGGGTTGTTACACACCATCACCATCGCGGAGATTGAATCTTTCATCTTTCAAAACATCATATATTGCTTCAGTCTTCTGCATATGATCGTCTAGGGGTGGGCATGAATCTATTAAAATTGCTAACCGATCCGCTTCAAACTGTTATTTATCCAATAGTTTAGATTTGACCGGACAAATGTCAAACAGCTTGATAATCCAAACCGCTCCATTAGTAACAGTTTGAATTTGGATTTTCAAACGTTAAATCCAAATCGAACTGTTAAGGAATATATTAATTTTTATTAATGTTTAAATCTATTATTTATGTAAAGTAAAAATAATAAAAATAAAAGGATACCTAGATATATTCATGTAAGTACATATATACCCATATAAAAAGTATAATAAAAGATTATTAAATAGTAATATTTGTTTAATAAATCTTAATATAGTGATAATGTTTGCAATCCAATTCTTAGCAAGCTTAATATATAAAATTTTGAGTATTGATTTTTTTTTTGTATTCCTTTTTTATATCCTTGATTTTTTTTATTCCTAAACGGTTTCAAACCATTTCAATCCAAACCAAGCCGTTAGTAATAGTTTGGATTAAAACGATTTTATTTCTAATTTTAGAAAATTCAAACCATATCGAACCGTTAAGATTTTAACAGTATCGAACTGCATCGTGCCCGCCCCTATGATCGTCACATACAACAGAAAGCAATTCGACAATGCTCGCTTCTGCGCCTTTTCAAAAGACACAACCTCAACATATGCTTCACCTCCCCTACTCATCCACAATCCAATGGAAACCCAACTTGGAGAAACCAAGGGAAAGCGGTTAGAAATCTTCCCAAATGTACTCTTGTCATACCAAGCTTGATATCAGACAACTTCAAACGAAAAACCATTCTTAATGACATTTGGGATCAAGGCAGTCATCCCTTCTGATGCATATGGGACATCCTACAGGGTCATGACTTACGAATCGGAACAAAATGAGCAACAATTGGCACTCAACCTGGACCTCATCGAAGAACATCGCGAACATACCAACTTGAGAAACGTAGCCTATGACAGAACCCGTCCCAACTGGACCTTGATAACCGTGCCCGGTCCTGCTCCCGTCTGACAAGTCAACTGAAGTCCTGAAACTACCCTTCAGCACCTGTCAAACAAGGGATGACTGCACTGATTTCCGCTCATGCCTCCGCCTCTCGATCAACCCCGAACGTCGTGCCACGGCCTGGAGGGTCATCAAAACAGAAAAGGTGTGAGTGGACAAAAATAACATCATTTAAAACACATTTATCAAAACACATCATTTACCCTCCAGTTTATCAAACCATGCATGCATAGGGCAAAACATATGAATAACAATCACCAGCTTTCCAGCCAAATCACATAACAAGTATCAAATCCCGGCTCTCAAGCAAAACATGTGAAAATATAATCCCCTGGCCACACAGACCAGAAACCCGTACTCAATGATCAAATCACATAACAAGTATCAAATCCCGACTCTCAAGCCAAACATGTGAAAACATAATCCCCTGGCCACACAGATCAGAAACTCGTACTTAACACCAGTACGTAATCATAATCAACATCAAACAACACTATTCACAAGTTCACAAACAATCACACTGTCACATCCGCACTATGCGTAGGCCAACCTCGGGAACTGCACACAGGCATCATCCGAGTCATATCGGTCATGTCTGGGAACTGCACACGCACCATCTAGACATACCACATACTCGGGAACTGCACTCACGCAACATCCGAGTCACGTCTAGGAACTGCACTCGCACCATCCAGAACATGATCTAGTAACCACAATCACAAACACAATCCATACCATAACACATATCAATCATATCCATGACTTCAAACCAAGTCAAAGGCATTCCCCAATAGGGTCTCAAGCTCAAATGCCAATTACACGTAAATTCGTAAAATCACATTGAAAACATCAAAATAATCCAGAAATCATCATTGACTCACCAATTAAGTCAAAATATCCTTTTAGAAACCTTTTTGACTCCGGGCCTAGCCCAAAATATCATTTGCACATTTTCTCGAAAAACGTACCCAAAAGATCGATTAAAATAATCATTAAATCACAATTAATCATTCCAAATCACCATGACATCATTGCAAATCAAATCATGCAATAAATTATGTAAAACATCAAACTATGCATGCATAACAGTTTATAAAACAAACGTCCACTCACACACCGTCCAAACGCCTTGCTTCTCGAGCTGCACACGTTTCCGTAATTTCTGGTACCTTCCAGGAATCTCAAATCCTGTCCAAAATCATTATCTAGGGTTACTAAGGACTCAATTAACATCATACTAATTCCCCATAATTTTCCGGGAATTAAATCTTAATTTAAAACATAACATAAACCTTCTGACCGTCGAAACATTATCAAGACGGTGTCCGATTAACTCGAAACCAACTCTAAAATGTTCGTTACATTAAATGGAATAAAAGTCATGTTGACCTCTTTCCCGGAAACCCATCCACGCGCCCTCATGCGCCGCCGCAAGCGGCTGCGCGTGAAAGCCACGCGCCTGCCACAGTGCATCGTCCTTACCCGTTTATCTGTAAAACGGGTCCTGCAACCCGCGATGCAACCCGTTTAGAACTCCCTCAATTCGACATTGTTTTCAACAATTGAACTATCCATTGACATCATCATTCATCTAATTAAGGTTCTGTAATCTTAATTACATCCGAACTTACCTCAATCCCTTCAATTTGCACTCGAATTCGAAGAACTGCCAAACACTGTTCACACATCAATCTCACTCAATTCTCATCATTTTCTTGAAATCGATGCATTATGAAGCTTCAAGGGACTCTTATGAACTTGTTTTCGATGCCAATTGTAACTTTAATTCCTTCCAAGCAATCGAACTCAAAGATGGATTTCCAAATTAAAACCAGGGTCTGTCTGGGCTCATTCCTTTCCAATTCTCTTCGGTTTTAACTGGGTTCGACTCGCCTTGAGCTCCAGAAGCTTAATCCAAGGTCAATTGCGATCTTTAATCCCAAATTCAAGTTTGCTCATTTCGAATTTACAGGTTTCGGGTTTGGGTTTTTCCCTCTGCGATTTCCATTTCTTCTTCCTTGTTCACTTCTCATTTTTCACTTTGAAACTCACTTGTTTTCCCTCTGTTTCCTCTCAATTACACCAGTTCTCAGTTTGTGTTTGGTTGCTGGGAAGATTGATCCAGCAAGGTCATGGTTTCTCTCTGTTTTTCAAATGCACACACACAAGGATTTAAACAGATTATTCCCACCGCTCACAATTACCACTATTTTGCTTTAGTCAAGTGACATGTGTCACTTAAGGACACCATGAGTCACCAAATACATTGACTCATCAAAATGGCCGAATTATCAAATCTTAGCCCAACCAAAATTACCATTTTACCCCTACCTTCAATGCCCCTCATAGTTCTAGACCCGCAACTTCTACGTTCGAATTCCGATTGACGCATGCCGCCTGTCTACGGATTCAGCGTCCCGAGACCTATCTGACGGTACTTCCGGAAAGTCCAAACAAGGTCCCGATCAAAAAATCAACTTTCGAACCTTATAACCAGGGGCAAAATCGTCATTTCTTTCAAATTTTTCAAATTTTCCTTTTTCGAATTTCCGGGTCGTTACAGCCTACCAATATCATGACGCGAGGGTCAAACCTCACAAATTCCAAGTCAGAGATTAGGTCCTAAGGAAGGTCATCCTTGCAACCAAGGACCACTCTACCGGAACTCTAGGACCAAATTGGGAAGGCTCTTATAAGATTACATGAGTCTGCCAACCCGGAACATATTAGTTGGCCAATTCAAATGGTAGACCACTCGGCCATCCTTGGAACGTCGACCACCTGAAGAGGTATTTCATATAACCCACTTGGCCGAGCTCCAGTAGACCGACCACTCTTCTTATTATTTTTTCCTAAACTGTGTTGTACTTAGCCATATTTAGCCCAAAAATTATCAATGACGAGTTTCTTACAAATTATATTCTTCAAACACACCGAACACTTCCATAACTATCCAAAACATTACAAATAGATTCAAACAACCAAGTCAGAGCGCATGCACACTCGGCCAACACTCGACACTTGGCCTCAACTTAAACATATTGAGTCGAAGTGCAGGCACATTCAGCCTACACTCAAACCTTGGGCCTACAACTCAAACCACCGAGTAGGAGCACAGGCACAATCGACCTAAACTCGACATTTGACCTCGACTCAAACATACATTCATTTCTAATGTTATCATCATTACAAGTTGTACGCTTCCTAAATTTGTCACAATTTTTATTATTCTTTAGAATTTATTTTCTTATTATTTTCTCTATTACTATAAGGAGGAAGAAATGGGTTTGGTCTAAGATAGTGAACCAAACATTTCCAAAAACACAAAGATATAATGATTTATGATTTCTTAAGGGTTGAAATAGTAAAATCGAAACGAAAAGTAGATTTCTTGTATCTATAGAATTTGGCATGAGTTGAAAATGGAACCAATGATAAAAACAATTATTGCAAAATAAATGAAATGATTGAATTCAAAGATGTGCTAGCATCTATGAAATTCTTCTATATACTACGTGCTCATGAGTACCAATTCAAAACGAATAAAACTCACGGGTATTAACGTTACGCACTCGTTTTATGAAATATTTACAGTTGCCAAATCTCTTATATGACCTAAACGATTACCTTCCGTTTAGAGTGATGAAAACACTGACGCTCTTAAAGCGTAAAAACTTGGAATAATCATAAGTAAATAGCAAAATACAAGTGGAATCTCAGTAAAAAAATGATAACTTTTCCTATTTTAAATGAACACAATCAAAACAAACTTTGTGTTATTTTTTTTTCTGATAAAAAAAAAGGATAGCACAAAGTTTGTTTTGATTGTGTTTTTTTTTTCTTTGTCTCTACTAACTCGTAGGGATTCGGGACGTACTTAGTTAAGATACCAGACTTATCCGATTATAAGTTTTTTTATACCAATCATCTTAATACCCTACTTAGTTACAGACACACGTTACCAGACTCGGCTTTTCTATTGTGTTATTTAAATAAGAGTAATTTTATTTTTTTGCTCATTTTTTTTTTACTTTTTTTTTAATTACGGGGAGGGGAGAATTTTTGGAAATTTTTTTCATATAATGTCATCGAGGTTCGAAGTTGAAACCAATTGTGTTGTTATTTAAATACACTAACAGATCATATTTAATAATATATTTAATATGATAATTAAGAAATTTAACAAAAATAATTCTTAAATAATTTAATTTATTAAAATTATACTATTTGCCATTTATGTGTCACTAAATTAGTGTGCCCAATAACATTACTATTTAAATATGAGCAATTAACTCATAGGTCCCTACTAACATGTAAATTTATTCAAAAACTTGCATATAGAATTAAACTCATAGATCCTTTGACTAATCAAATGACTATACAATTTAAAATAGACCATAATTTTTATATAAATTACAACTAATGTCATCTAATTGTAAACTAATCTAACAACAATCTAAAAAACACTTACCAAAATTTATCATGATTTCAACATTACTTTTTATTTTTTTATTAGAAGATTATATTGAGCATTATTAAAATATTACTCCTATTTATATATATCTTTTCACTTGCTCATTTTAAAAGTAATATGAATATTTAATCTAACTTAAAGTAAGATAATTAAAAGCAGAAATTTTTCAAAAATATTTTAAAATTTTAAAATTCTTTATCTTCCTATATTAAATAATTTGATTAATTTCGTATAGTTTAGGGTTTAATTCTTGAATTTTGGTACAAAATTCAAGAATTAAACCATATGTCGTACGAGTTTTCACCACCATCTTCACACCCCACCCCCAAAAAAAAATTCTATACCCTATCGTTGAACCCTAGACAATACGGATTTTATTTTTTATTTTCTAGAAAAAATTCAATTGTAACTATATACTATATATATATATAATATTTATTATATGTATAATATAATAAAGGCCCCAAGAGGTCAAAGAAATCAAATACTAAGGGAAGATAATATTATTTTTAATTGTTTAAAGGAATTCTCAATAATTTACTTTATTGAGATATAAAAGGGTAAATGTGGAATGTTTTTACTTATAATTTCTGTTTAGAGATTTTTGAATAAAAAAGTTTGAAATAAGTTCTTATTTTGTTTAATATACAAATATTAAAGATTTTAAATTATTTTGTTTAATATACAAATATTAAAGATTTTAAATAAAATTAAAAATTATTAAGAATTTTACTTTTTAAATAATTGATATGCACAAAAATGTATAACTGGAGCAGCATCTGAGCACGTATTGGATACTGACCAACAGGTACTGGAACGGCATCCCTTTGACTCAATCATGACCGTTGGATCTAATCATTAACCAAATCATTCTTCCACGATGAAAATCGCATCTCAATTTCCAAATCGAAAAGGCTATGAAAATGGAAATAAAAAATTGGAGCTAGCAAATTCTAGGGGTTTTGTATGATGCAATTGGCAAAATCAGGCGCATGTTTAATCACAAATTAAACTTTGATTAACAAACCTACACTGTTGATGAGATCTACAGCGAACTATTTTACAAATTAAAATTTTGGCAAATAAATTTCCCGTTTTGGATCGAAACCGCTACACCGGAACGAAAGACGGGACCATTGAAGCCGAGTCGTAGCAGAACGGGGCCGCCGGGTGCTGCCACTTCTTAAACACCGTCGTCGCCTGCGCCACCAATGACTTCTCGGCTTCCGCGGCCTGATGATGGCGCGGCGGCATCTCCTTCTTCTGGTGTTGGAGCTGGTGCTGGTCTCGAGACGATTTGGCGTCAAGAGGCAGATCGGGGGAGACGACAAGAGGAGAGAGGAGGGGGATGGCGACGTTCCAATCGGGGACGCGGTTTATCTGTAAGGAAGAAGGCGGAGGGGCGCGCCGCTGGAGGCGACTCGGCTGGCGGCAGTTTGCGGCGGAGCTTGGTCTCGGTGCGTCAGCCATTGAAGAAGATTATTGGATCTTGGAGAGAAATTTGTGGTTTGGATTATTATGTGTGCGATTTGCGTCTGCGTGTTGATGATAAAAATGGAGAGGGAAGGAGTGGTGGTGGTGGGAGTATATATAAAATATATATATATATATATATATATATATATATATATATATATATATAGAGATGGGAGAACGAGAGAGGAGAGAGGAGAGAGTCAAAAACGGGGAATTAGGGCGTATGGTTAGCACACGGCGTTGGCTCCTTTAAGCCCCCGTTTTTGGTGGTATTGGCCCATCACAATCCGCAAGTATGATGACTCACGCACATACAGAAAACCTAATTTCCTTTTTAATATTCTATGTAACCGATTTTTATTTATTCTAAGGATCCATTTAAATTTTCAATTTACGAAAATTAGGAGGGTATATTGAATTTATGTAGATAATTATAGAGTTGTTGAAGTGATTGACTTTTATAGATTTATCAGATTCTTATCGACTTATTTTAATTTTATAGAATTAATGATGAAATTATATAAAGTTATATCACGAAATTTTGCAGATTTTTGTATTGAGATTTATAGAATTGAACAGCGTTCTACATAATTCTATATTGAATGTTGTAGAATTTGATAAAGTTTGTTCAATTTGAAAATTTTGCTTTTGAGAAAATTTGATAAAGTTTTATAATCCGATCATAATAGTTTAATTAATTATTTATGATAAAACCAATGAAAGGCTAAAAGATCAATTCGAAAAAAAATAAAAAAATAGTAGTTTTAAAACAAATCAATTTGGAAAAAAAGTTATTAACACTCAAAATCCTAACAATCAACGAGAGACTAGCCATCATTGTAATAATGTATGATAATTTGACATCATCATAAAAGTACTAGTTTCATAGACAATGATCATAATTGATGATTAGATCCTAACTATAACTATACGACATGGATATTTCCATAAGAAACATGAGTATATATGAAAACGAGAGTATATATATAAAAGAAGACATTTTTCTTACAAGATAAAAACAAGAATACACACACCAATAAGATATAATAATTGAACACCACAAGATTCCTTTGATGCCTATACAACGATAGACCACTAACGATTTTTGAGTAAATATACCGTTAATAAATCTAATTTATTCAAAAGACATTATTATATAAACTAATCAGATTGATCATTCTAAATCGATAACGGATATAAGAAAATTTGGTCAGCGAATCCAGATTGATCAATCTCACCCTGTGATTAGGGGTATTACAATCTAGATTTTTTTTAATTTCCTATCCGTAATTAGGATTTTACAATAGAAAAAAATAATTATTACATGAAGAATATTCTAATTAGTTGAAACCTTAATTATGAAAAACAAAACACCTTAAAAATTGTTCCCATCAAGAGGAAAAAAAAATCAAATGGATTGATCGGTTCAACAAGCAAGATAGAAACGTCCTTACGCAAAAAAAAAAAAAATCACATGAAAAATGTCTATGAAGGTATTTGGGATAGAGGCACAAAAGTGAAATGACATTAGTATGTATAATTTACACCTCTTAATCTACAAAAATTGACCATTTAATGAATTCAATAGATGCCAATCCAATTTCGAATACCACTTAGTTTTTGTTGACTCTTGAAAGTAATGATTGAATATATCCAAAATTTAAAATTCTAAATTGAATATACCTAGAATTAGAAATCAATCAAAACTCTATAAATTGGCGCCAAAATTAAAAGCCGATATTTGTTTAACTGGTGCCAAAAGTATCGAGGAGAATTCAATTTACATGTCCTTTTTTTAAACGTTCTTATGATGACATTGTGGTAGAGCAGCAACAAAATGTAATTTTATTCTTCTCATATAGTTTAAATTTTACTCCACAACATCCGTTTTTTGCTTCGTAAATCTTAATTTTTGCTACATGGAGTTTTGTTATGACATTTGCTCAATAAGCTTTTGACATTTGCTTCTTTAGCATTCTTTTTTTGTTTAGTAAGTTGTGGTTTTTTCATCTACATAAGTTTGGTCTTTTTATTCTATACTTTGATTTTCTCATTTCATATAATTTTCGCCTTATTTTATTAAATTCAGTTTGTATTTTCACAACTCTATTTTCTTTCGGTCATGCGATTTATATTTTTCTTGGTAACAAATGCACAGCAAGTTGAAAAAAGTAACAAAAGCTTTGCGCGTACAATATGAACGTGTTATAAGTGAATTGGAAGAAGAAGAATAGCATGTCAACTAAAAGAAAAACTCTCCCAAATGAACGTTTTGAGTGGTTTAAAAGTAGGTGTGAATTGTGAAGTTATTTTTTTAACAGACAAACTTATTAAATAATCGAAAGTGAAATTAATATTAGTTATTAATTTGAAGCCGGGCCGAAGCAGCTGAAGCCATCACCGGCAGCTCACCAACCTCCCAACCGAAAGTTCAAAAATCATATCCTGCATTTCTTACGTTACCATTTTCATTTATAAACCAAAACCCACCCATGACCCAACCCAACCAAAATCCTTAATTTTACCTAGCCTTCATCATTTGGCCCAGAAGCCCACGAGCTTGTGGGTACCCAGTAGGTCCGGTGACAAAAAATCCGACCTGACCTGCTATGGGTCGTGGGCCAGCTCGACCCGCATGTTGACGGGTTGAACTTGGGCTTAGGGTATTCAAATCCGATAGGCCCGAGCCCGATAAGGCCCGGTAAGTTCAGTCCGACCCGTCTATGTAAACCCGACTCATAAGTCCGAATATATAAAATAATTATAAATTAAGAATTAATACCTAGTTAAATCTTATTACTACTATTTCAGCCTGTAGAATTCTGTGAAATCTGATGATTTCATTGATGTGCCGATAGGCCTATATATACAGGTCTTGGGATTGAGATAACTACAAACAGTTATCTTTCCCTTATCTGAATCTAAGTATAACTGCTAGAGTAACTTCCTAGGTAACTGTCTATGGACATCTGTCCAATAACTGCTGTTGCTGTCTACTAAATACAGTGTACAATATACTGAATAGCTACAGAACGTGTACTATTCTACATCCCCCCGCAAACGTGGCACCCCGTGGGTGACAAGTTTGGAAGCAAGGGATAAATGGCGATTGACTGGAAGCCCTTTGGTGAAGAGGTCGGCAAGTTGTGCTGTAGAGGGAACAAATTGTACGTGATGAGTTCCTGAAGCGACCCTTTCTCGTAGGAAGTGATAGTCTAAGGCGATGTGCTTTGTCCGAGCATGAAAGATTGGGTTGCGTGTCATGTAAGTGGCACTTAGGTTGTCACAGTACAGCTGCACCGGCATCGCTGGAAGGGCTCCTAGTTCTTGCAGGAGACTTAGTATCCATAGGGTATCTGCACAGGTATAGGCTAGAGCACGGTACTCTGCCTCAGAACTAGAGCGGGAAACAGTCTTTTATTTCTTTGCACACCAGGAAATCAGAGTGGAGCCAAGAAAGATACAAAAACCTGTGATAGACCGCCTAGTGTCGAGACACCCAGCCCAGTCTGCATCAGAAAATGCATGAATTTGCAAGGGAAATAGAGACCTGCGGATGTGAATGCCATGTCCAAGGGTTCCTTTGAGGTAGCGGATGATCCTTTTTACAGCGGTGAGATGTACATCTGTAGGAGAGCTCAAAAACTATGCAACTTGCTGAACAGCAAAGGATATATCTGGTCTTGTTAAAGTCAGGTAGAGTAGTGCACCGACAAGTTGTCTATAGGTAGAGCCATCGTGGAGGGGGTTGCCAACAGCAGCAGAGAGGGCCTGTTTTGGAGCAACTGGAGTGAGGGCTGGCTTGCAATCAGTTAAACCACTGCGCTGCAGGATGTCCAGTGTATACTTGGTTTGAGTGAGGTGGAGGCCAGTGTCCATGGACTTGGCTTCGACTCCCAGGAAGTAGTGGAGAGGACCTAGGTCCTTGATGGCAAAGGCACGGGCCAATGTTGTCATGAAGGTGGAGACCGCAGGTTGGGAGTTTCCAGTTAAGATTATATCATCAACATAGAGTAGGAGATACAGAAGGGTAGATTGGTGACGGTAAACAAACATGGAGGGATCAGCTCTCTGTTGGAAGCCGTAGAGAAGCAGGAAGGATCGAAAACGGTCAAACCAGGCCCGTGGGGCCTGTTTGAGCCCATAAATAGCTTTGTGTAGTCTGCAGACATGGTGAGGACGGTGGGGATCAGTGAATCCAGGGGGCTGTTGCATGTATACTTCTTCAGTGAGGGTACCATGGAGAAATGCATTTGTGACATCCATTTGTCGTAGGGGCCAGTTGTTAGAAACAGCAAGTGCAAGCACAATTCTGATGGTAGGGGGCTTCACAACGGGACTGAATGTCTCTATGTAGTCTAGGCCGGCCTGTTGGTGAAAGCCTTTGGCAACAAGACGGGCCTTGTATCTCTCAATCGTGCCGTCAGCATGTCTTTTGAGTTTAAAAACCCATTTGCAGCCAACTGTATTGGCTTGAGGTGGTAAGGGAACAAGAAACCAGGTTTGTTGGTTGAGAAGGGCCGTAAACTCAGTGTGCATTGCCTTGGTCCATTCTGAAGATTTAGAGGCTTGTTGGTAGGTGGTAGGTTTAATGATGGTCTGAGCCAAGGAAAGGAAGGCCTGGGGAATAGGGTATTTAGTGGCAAATAGGAGATTTCGAGATTTGGAGATACCTGCCTTGCTGCGGGTTATCATGGGATGAGTGTTTGGGGGTCTAGAGGCTGGAGGAACAGGGGTAGGAGGGGCTGATGTAGGTGGATCAGACTGAGTGTGAACTGAAGTGGTAAGGTTAGGGTGGGTGAGGGAAGTGGTGGAAGGAGTGGGGGGGAGGATGGGTTGAGGAGGTGTAGAGGGAGGTGGCTGCGGATTAGTTGTGGTGTGGTGGGAGTTCAGAGGGGCCGGAATCGCAGGGATGAAGCAGAAATCAGGAACTTGAGGGGAAGGATTTGTGGCATGGGGAAAGTGGTGTTCATTGAAAACAACATGGCGGCTGATGTAAACCTTACCACTAGGTTCATGAAGGCAGCGATACCCTTTGTGATGAGAGCTGTATCCGAGAAAGGTACAGGGAATGGACCTGGGTTCTAGTTTGTGTTTAGTGTTGTGGCCAATATATGGGTAACAAGTAGAGCCAAAAACTCGAAGGAGGTGATAGGGAGGTTGTTTGCCGTGTAGTTTAAAGTAAGGGGAGGTCCATTTGAGCACTGGAGTTGGGAGAAGGTTGATGAGGAAAACTGCAGTAGTTACTGCTTCGGCCCAATAACAGTGGGGCAGGTTAGCAGTGATCAGTAGAGTTCTGCCCATTTCAGAAATGTGCCTGTGTTTTCTCTCAGCCAGGCCATTCTGTTGTGGGGTATAAGGGCAAGAAAAACGGTGGTGGATGCCATGGTTAGAACAGAGGGTCTTGAAAGAGTGATTATCAAATTCTTTGCCACCATCACTATGGAATTGTTTGATGGTGGTAGAGAATTGGTTTTTAATATAGGTGAGGAAAGCGGAGAAGTGTGCAAAAACTTCTGATTTTTGGCGGAGTGGAAAAATCCAGGTGTACCTGGTAAAATCATCTGTAAATAACATATAATATCTAAAACCAGACACAGAGGGGACTGGAGACATCCAGACATCAGAGTGGATTAAATCTAAATGTTTTATTGCAGTGTGTACAACAGAATTGAAAGATAGCCTAGTTGATTTGCCTGTAGAACAACTATTACAGAAGCCTATATTATCTAAGGAAGCAGAAGTAATGACAGCAGTTTGAGAGGCTAAGACACGGTGGACTTGAGGAGATGGATGACCCAAGCGGTTGTGCCAGAGAGAACTTGTTGCACTTGTCAGCAAGGCCTGAGGGTGGGTAGGGCGACATGGACGGATGGGGTACAACCCATTTTCACAGGGGCCCTGAAAGAGAACAGCCTTGGTGTTTAGGTCTTGGATGAGGAAATGAGTGGGGAAGAATGTTATACTGACCTGCTGATCATTAGTGAACTGTGCAACAGATAACAAATTTTTGCGTAGTGTAGGAATATGAAGAACATTTGAGAGATGAAAGACATAGGGACCAGAGGAAAAGGTGAGATTACCAGTGTGGTCAATGGGAAGAGTGGCACCGTTGCCTACCATGACGTGATCTGTGGAGGAAGGGGCTGGAGTGTGAGGGGGAGCATGTTGGAGGGTCATATGATGAGTGGCACCACTGTCAGGATACCAGTTAGGATCAGCAGCAGCAGGGGTAATATGTAGTCCTGCGAAGGCGTGGGCAAGGTCATGATCAGGGCTCTGTTGAATTTGGGGACAGTGTGCGGCAATATGTCCATGGCGGTTGCAGGACCAGCATAGGGGGCCATTTGGACGGGAAGTGTTGGTTGGATAAGTTCCAAGAATGCCTGGAGCATTGGAAATAGGAGAGGGACGACCAGAGCCTTTGCAGTAGGAGGACCGTGGGGGACGATTTGGGCGAGCACCACGATTGTAGGGTTGTCTTCCACTGGTGCTGTAGTAGGCATTGGCATAGGGGACTGGAGTGGGGTGGGTAGAATTGGCATAGAAAGCAGTAGGAGGAACTGCGGTTGCTGGATTTGCAGAGGAAGTTTGTTGAGCCTCAAAGGAAAGTAACCGGGCCCGGAGATCAGAGAAGGGAGGGAGGGGTGGGAAGTTCAGCATGGCAGTCACCAGTATGGTGTACTCAGGACCGAGGCCATGAAGGACAGCAGTGACAAGGTCCGTAGGGGAGAAAGGCTCGTTTATAGCAGCAAGAGAATCAGCCAAGGTTTTGGCTTGGGAAAGGTACTCTGAGATAGTTTTCTGACCTTTGGTGAGAGACATGAGTTGAAAACGGAGGTTAGTGGCATTGGCTAGGGATTGTTGGGAGAAATTTTGTTGGAGACACTGCCAGATTGCACGGGAAGTTTGGAGGCCAACAACCTGGGACAAGATCGGTTCTGTGAGGGTGGCTCTGAGCATACTGACCAAGGTTTGATCAATCTGAAACCATTGGTGATAGGCAGGATTGGGGACAGGAATAGGGGCAGGGATCAGATCTGAAATAGAAGTATCAGAATGAGGGGAAGCAATAGGCGTTTGGGGTGGTAGGGTAGGAGTAGGGGTAGGATGTGTGCCATCTATGAAATGCCAATAATTATGCCCAATGAGAAAGGGCTTAATCTGGCTTTCCCAGAGAAGGTAATTACTCTCATTGAGTTTAACCGAAACTAGGGTTGAAATGGTGGTGGGAGAGACGGTGGGGGAAGAGCAGGAATCTGTTGCCATAGTTGGGAGAAAGATAGGAAGAGGATCGGGTTGGTGGTCAGACTATAAGCTCTGATACCATGTAGAATTCTGTGAAATCTGATGATTTCATTGATGTGCCGATAGGCCTATATATACAGGTCTTGGGATTGAGATAACTACAAACAGTTATCTCTCCCTTATCTGAATCTAAGTATAACTGCTAGAGTAACTGCCTAGGTAACTGTCTATGGACATCTGTCCAATAACTGCTGTTGCTGTCTACTAAATACAGTGTACAGTATACTGAATAGCTACAGAACGTGTACTATTCTACACAGCCCAAACCCAAAACTTTAACCCAAGCTCAACCTAGTTTTTATAGAAGTGCATGTTTTTATATACAGCTCAATATCCCACTGTTCCATCTTTACCGAAAAGGTTACTTGTGTCATTGCAATTTGATATAGGGAATTCACTAAATTCACTCTTTTTGATCCACTTTGATTCTGATACTTTTATTACACTGAGTGACAGTTAGGAGTAGCATACTCCACAACAATCTCCCAGGAGCTAGCCCTTCAGATAACTCTTCATAGAACTTACTACAATTCAAGTAGATTTGTGATTAGTGACCACCTTACCATGTATCGATTTTGTGATCGAAAGGTTAAGTCAATTCTACAAACCCAATAGGTCTCCTTCTTACGTTGTCTCAATATTCAATAATGATATTTAAGTTCAACTCACACTTTTATAATTAGGTAGGTAGAAGTGGGCTTAGTAGGTCCGACCCATAAATCTCAATAAAAGCTTGGCCCAAACCCAGCCCGACAAAGGGCATGAACTTTCATATTTATGATCAAGTCCGCCCAACTCGGTCCAGTATTTTTTAAATTATGAAATAGGCCCGGCTCGGCCCGAGCCAAGCCCAAAAATTTTAGGCCGGGTTTGCCCGACCCAGTCCAATTATGAGGGCTAATTTTACCAACACTTCAACGCTTGCAAATGTTAGAAAATTTGGGTATAGAATAAACAGAAATATCTTCCAAGTACGTAGGATCTTAAAGTAATATTTGCCCACCTACTTAAATTTGGATATAAAAAATTAAGATTGGAACTTTAGTTAACTAAAATTCTCTTAGAATTTCTTAAGGAAACAAAATGAGGGAGGGAGAAAGGTATATATCAAAGAGAATATTTTTTGATGATTATCAAGTGACTTGACACGGGTTACATAGGTTATTAATATGTCAGGTTCGGGTTGGATATTATTGACACGATTATTAAACGAGTCGGATTTGAATTGAACATATTTAAATAAAATAGAGTTCATAATACAACACGAATTCGATACGACGCGACTCATTGATAACCCTATTCAAGTTACAGGCTTTATATAGATTATGAATAGATACTTTGACATCCCATCTATCTTTTGGAGATAAAAATCCTTGACCAATTCCTCTTATGGGTGTTTTTAATTCATTATTTCATCCAAATGATGCAACAATTCTGTTCAGAGGGTTCCATCAAAAGATGCTACCCTTCTTTAAGAATTTATTAATCCAAAGGTTGCAACTATTGAGTTCATACGATTTCACCAAGAGATGCATACATCTACAATATTCTAACAAAAACTATGATGCATGCATATGCGATAATAAAATAAATCATCTATGATATCATATATGATGTATATTGAAATATATAACAATCCTTCCCAATTTTAAAATATACAATCAAGAACAAAAAAAAAATGAATCAGTCATATGATTCTCTTAATCTTTTTATTTTATATCACAATATAAAACATTTAATTCCCCTTTGATCGTAATAGATCTAACACATACGTACAAGCTCACTTATCAAACATTATATATTATGTGTACAAGAAGGTGTCTTTTGATTTTAACCTCCAATTAGTGTAATATTTCAAAGTTTTGACGAAAACATTTGTAGTCTTTGATACTTTAAATCAGTATCCTTGTGTCAAAATAATCAGTATCCTTATGTCAAAATCAGAATATAGGACACACATAAGCATACTGTCTCCTTGAAGAAAATTCTGTTATCAAGTAAGCACTATTATGGCCATGGGCAACATCCTCGTTTCATAAACATTTACAAGAGGAAATCCTACAATCTCTTACTAAAAGCAGCACCACTTCTCATGTTTATATAGGTGAGGCTGCTCTAGTATATGTTTCTGCTGATAGACATAAAATATATTTTATACCTCATTAAGAGTTGAAAACTCATCCTCTGCATCATAACAATATGCACGATGCATCATGGAATAGGTTATAAAGTTGTTAATACTATTCAAATCACTAATTGGTAATTTGTTATTACCCATTTAACTTTGGTCTAGTGAGTTTCTAGGAAAATTTGGGTTACCACTATTAATTGGTGATTTTTAAGTAAAGGGTTTCAGCCCCATTCCACTAGATGTACTCTTTATCATATCTCTAGTGTCCTTTCGTAAAGGGATCGACCAAATTCTTTTTGGACCTTACGTAAATTATATTAATAACACCATATGTTATTAATTGTTTAATGTATTCATGTCTTAAGCTAATGCGTCTAGATTTTTCATTATACACTTTACTATAAGCTCTAGACAGCATCCTTCATTGTTGCTCCACTTGAATCCCGGATGATCGCGATTACCTTGTCCATATTCTATATCTAATAGAAAATTTCTTAGCCATTCTGTTTCTTTGCTTGCTGGTAATAATGCAATAAACTCAGATTCCATGTTGGAGTGTGATATAACGGTTTGTTTCTTTGATGCCCAAGAAACTGCTCCACCTGCAATAGTGAACATCCATCTTGATGTGGATTTATTATCACAAGAACTAGTAAGCCAACTAGCGTCTGAGTAGCCTTCTAGGACCTAAATTAATAGTCTTCTTAAGATATCCCAAAATTCTACCAATGGCTTCCCCATGTTGTGCACTAGGATTACTTGTGTATCTTGAAAGCTTACAAATAGCAAATGCTATATCTGGCCTTAGGCTATGTGTAGAACACATTAAGCTTCCAATTACACTAGAAAAATCAATTTGTGCAATTGATTTTCCAGAATTTACAAGCAACTTGAATTGTGAATCATACGAAGTGTGTACTTCTATTATTTTGAGATGCTTGTACTTTTGTAACATCTTTTCTATGTAGTGTGACTAACACAATCCCATTATACTTTAATATCTAAAATAGTATCTACTTCATTAAGGTCTTTCATTTTGAAGTTTGAACTTAGATACTCCTTAGTATCAGAAATTGCTTGCATATTGGTTCCAAAAATTAAGAAGTCATCTACTTATAGGCATGTAATGATACCATACTCCTTCGTGAATTTTGAGTAGATGCATTTATCAGCATTATTATGTCTATAACCCTCTGACGAAATTACATTGTCAAATTTTTCATGCCCTTGCTTTGGTGTTTGTTTTGGACCATATAGAGACTTGATTAATTTGCAAACTTTCTTTTCATTTCTAGGAAGAAAAAATCCCTCTGGTTGTTCCATATATACTTCTTCATCCAAATCAGCATTCAGAAAAAATGCCTTGCATCCATTTGATGTACATTTAGATTGTGTATAGATGCCAATGCAACATTCTAATTGATGTAATTCTTGAAACTGGTGCATATGTGTCGAAGTAGTTTACTTCTTTTATCTGTTCTTTTAAAGGTTTGTAGTGAATCATTAGTATTATATTTTATTTTAAATACCCACTTACAATCAATTGGTTTAGATTATGTGGCAAGTCGACAAACTTCCATGTTTAGTTTGACAACAATGAATCCATCTCATCGTCTATGACCTCCTTCTAAAAGTTAGCATCTCTTGAAGTCATTGCATCATTTAGATTTTTAGGATCTTCCTCAATATTTAAAATGATGGGTATTCTATTATCCCCTTCTACAAAAAAAACACAAGAGCATGTGAAGAGATAAAATCAAGATCTAAATTCTTTTCTTTTATGGTTCTTTGACTTTTCCTAGGTTCTAAAACCATTTCAGGTTGTTTCCTCTTTAGATTAAGAGAGGAACTAGGAGAATTTGTGTCCACAACCTGTTCTTGAATGAGCTCTGGAATTATTGTAGAACTAGCATAGTAGAATTTGTCTTCAAAAAATTATACTTGTCTAGATTCTACAATGATATTTGAAGTTACATCAAGCAATTGATATGCTTTAGAGTTTGCAGCATATCCAACAAATATACTTTTGATACCTTTAAGGACCCAATTTAGATCTTTTAGGATAAGTGGCTCTATAGAATGCCAAGTAGCCCTAAACTCTCAATTAATTGAGAGTTGGTTTTCTATCCTTCCATACTCCACATGGAGATACATGAGTCCTTTTAGAAGTAATTATATTCAGTATATGGCATGCCGTAAGAAGAGCTTCACCCCATAAATAAATCGGAACATTGGTACATATGATCACATAATTAATCATATCTGTCAATGTCATATTCATTCTTTCTACTAAGCTATTTTAGTGAATGATATCATTCTCTTCACAAAACAAAGAGAACTCAATTGAAAAATACTCCCCATCTCTATCACTGAGAAGGATTTTAATTTTCCTTTCCGTTTGGTTTTCAACCTCATTCTTGTATCGTTTAAATAAACATATGCAAATCTAGAGCAATCATCAATAAAGGAAATAAAGTAACGTTTTCCACCTCTTGTTAAGTTTCCATTAACTTCACAAATATCAACATGCCTGTAAAAGTTTTTTATTTTTTTATTGTGCACATGTTTCACAACTCATAGTAATAACACCTTTGCAAGAAGTTAAACCATGTGTAGATAAATATTTGAAAGATCTATAATCTAAATGCGCTAACCTAGAATGCCATATAAGAGAAGAGGTGTCAACAATATAAATAGAAGAGTTTGTTCTAAACACAAAAGGGTTATCATATTAATCATTTAACCTAATCCTTAAATAGACATATGATTAGAGTTTAATACATTGAACAATGACCTATCTACCCTTTCACTAATGACTAAATACATTCATAATATTACATAAATAGACACATACTTATATATATATATATATATATATATTTACAACACTCCCCCTTGGATATTTCATGTAATAGTACATTGGTTGACTGTGCGCTTATATGTTGCCTCGTTAAACTCTTGCCAGTTAACAAAAACCCTATGGGACAAAAATAATCTTGGTCGAAGGGAAAAGAGTGCAACACACGTGTATCGTAACTGCATCGGGATCTCTGGAGGTAGTTGAAATCGTCTCTTCTGGAACATAGGTAGATAGAATGTCATTGAAATAAAAATGCATTACAGTTGCTACACCAAAACCTTGTCCGGTAAACCCAGTGGGAAAAACATGTGGTCGAAGGGAAAAGATGTTGTTAGTGATCACTAAAATGTGCCTCATTAAAATCTAGCCAGATAACAAAACTCAATGGGACAAAATAACCCAAGTCGTAGGACAAAAAAGTACACGATGATCATGTGAGTATACTTCGAGATACTCATTATACTTTCGAACACTTGGTATACTTCAGGATACTCCCCCTCTAAAGTGATTTGGACAGGTTTGGGAACCCCGGAGACGGCGATTAGCCCGGGAAAGCGTACATCGCACTATCGAGGCGGCAGCTCGGACGGTCGGTAAGTGGACCTTTCTTTCGAACTTGATGCATGCATAAATGTTTTATATGTGTTTTAATATATGTTTTGTGATGCCTTGAGTGCATTTTATGTGTGTTTACGTATTGGCACGTATTTCAAGGTTTTCGGCCTTATACGTGCTTATACTCGTTTATGGTTCGGTTTCAATGAAATGGTTTTGAAAAGTAAAACGACCCATTTGGTCTTGGTTTTGACCTAGGCATGAGACCCATTTGGATTTGTTTTGATTCGTGCATGTGGCCGTATTGATGACCTATGGGTCTGAGTCGTGGTCGCGACAGGTGCTGTGTGCACGGCGACGAACGACCTGACGCTCGCCTCCGGACTGGGGATGTGTTCCTTCCGAAGAGATCACGATGCACGTCCCGTTGTCGAGCAGCCACTGGAGGCTCGACTTCGGAGTACTGACGGTATAGGAGAGCGATCGGCGACGTGTGCACCATGTCCTAGAGATGGTCGCGGCAGTGATATGTTCACGGTGACATACTAGGATTGAGAGCGGTCCTGGATTGATGGTGCACGCATCACTATGATCGGAATCGTGACTGACCCTGAGGTTTCGGAATTAGCTCAGACCCATAATTCGGAATTAGCTCATGAGATGGATCAGTTGATATTTAGAAGGGATTCGATTGTGCCAAATATATCCTCTTCCGGGGATGAGAATCCTTCGAACCTATTAGTCTACCTCGCTTCTAGGTAGAGACATATGACTGGTTAGCCTCCATGGCCGTACCTCGTCCATCTGGGACGACGCGTCCTACTATGACATCTATCCTTGCAGGCACATTTGCAGCAGGTATATGTGATCTTGTCACTTTAGCTAGATTAAAGGGAGTGTCGGGTGCATTATTAGCTACACTCTGTAAATCACACATTCATACTTACTTTGTACGGTTTGGGGATCAAGATGAGATATAGTGGGGATGTTCCACATCAATTCACGTCGTTGTTCAGGAACGTTTGACATTCTTATCTCCCCCTAACGGCTGGAAGACTGTCTCATCAACGTGACTATCCGCGAATATAGCGGTAATAAGATCGCCTGGAAAGGGCTCTAAAGAGCGTATAATGGATAGGGATTCATAACTGACATGTATGCCCCACCTTTGTTGAGGTCTCATATGTGTACGTTGTGGCGGCACAGTTGGCACGTAACTGCACATCCATAAAAGCGTAAGTACGAAGCAGCTGGTTCGTACCTAGTCACCAGCTGTAACGCATAACGTCGTTGGGTGGCGTTGACCTCGATCAGACCAATATTACTGCATGCAAAATTGCATTGCCCCCGCGAGAAACTAGAAACTTGGTGCGCGTTAGCAAGGTGAATTAGTGTTTATGCGAGACCATTAGGGGTGTTCAGCATCAATCCCAATGGGCATGCAATAATTATCGAATGATTTCGATGTAAACTCTCTTGTATTATCGAGTCTTATAGACTATTTAAGAGAATCCGGGTGGTGTGGCCCTCAATGTATTGATTTGGGCTAAAAGTTTAGCAAGCGTAGTATGCATGTGGACAAAAGTGTAGCATATGACCATTTTTTCGGTATCTCAACCTGAACTATAAAATTGTTTTTTTCAAAAACGGTTCGCATGGTGGTTGGAAAGTCCACAAAATTTCCCTTGTATTCTGTACAAGAAAATGGTGGAGTCTTAACTCATCTTTGCATATAATGTTCTAATATTCAGTTTCTGCTAATGAGCAAACTTGGTATAATATCTCATTAAATACAAAGGTCTCTATGAGTAAGACGATGCTCGTGCAATTTATTGAGGATACGGCGCATCATTACTCTAACCTGGGTGTCCCAACCGGTCATGTTATAATGAGCAATTACTCGTACTAGTTAGCTTCTGGCTAACTTTTGGCTAGCTTCAGGCTAGTTTGTCTAGTGTATGCTTCTAGTCATACTAATTGGAGGTAATGCAAAGATATTCCACTTTCTTGTCATTAGTAGTTTCAATGTGATAACCGTTGGCTCGAATATCCGTAAATCTCGACAAAGTTCGTCGAGAACTTGGAGAATAAAAATCTTATGGATGGTAATTCAATACCATTATACAACAAACTTTTGTCATATCTCTCGGAGTAGAACATTGTCAGCCAGATAATAAACGTCCCCACAAAACATACATATTTATGGATTTAATTTAATGGATCACATGCATGAGAATAAGTGCTTGTATTGAATTAAATCATATTCGAGCGAAAAACCATACATTCGAATTCCAAAAACATAAATCACTGATTTAATCCATATATGTGAATTTATCATTGTCTCTTGAGTTTCGCAACTGTTGTTATACTCGTTTGAATATTTTACAAGATGGATTGTATTCAACATTATTTCTGAGTATATACATACATGGATTTAATATCTTGTAAAGAATGAGTGATATGTCATTCATTTCTTGCTTCAAGCAAGAAGTTGTCCCCGTGATAATTAAATCGCTCTTCGAGAATCTATATAAGGGACAAATCATTACATTCAATACTGTGCGAAAACTCATCCATAAGTAGCAAATAAGAACTTCAGGTTCTAACAAACTTTATGATAAATGGGATTAAAAATGTAAATTCTACTTGTTTTATCATGCCTTATGAAGTTAGGAAGGAATCTGCAGGTTCCTTTTCTTTCTTTCCAGTATTACCGAAACTACGGGTTCGGTGATTAGGATGAACTATTAGATCATTTATAAATATTTAGTTCATCGATGAACGTCTAGAACATCTAAACACATACATTTGCTAAATAAATAAATTTAGAAATTTACAAACATTAAACAATGTAATTAAATAGCATGTAATAATAGTTTGAACAAATGCTTCGAGCATAAAGTTAAATTTTTTTTTTTTGCATAATATGGGCCTACTCGGCTCTCATTATTTGGGCTGCTCTACTGCTGATTTTATTTTCAGTAGCACTTGGGTTCATGATTTTTAATAATTGAATATCCAATTAGACTTAAGGTCTGATGGACAAGAAACCCGACTTCAGGCCTAAAGGTTGGTGGCAGCCTCATGGGCTACTGGGCTTGTACTCTTAACATCAGTGGGCTTCTGGCTCACTAGAAACCCTTTGATTTCATGTCCAATTTGCTGTTTTGCACAAACAATTGACAAGAAACGTGCTTATCTGGGCAGTGAACATCATCATTATAGTTCAGCATTAATATAATCATGATCATACCATAAAATAATATCAATAACATCATAGTATCTCATCATCTCATATTATCAACATGCAGTATAACATCATCTATTCGTCATGTATATCATCATGTACATACCATATGTCATATCATGTCATCTTAACTTAAATCTATTCCATCATCATAAATTCATGGCATCATCAAAACATCAACGAATTATAGGATCATCATATATCAT
This sequence comes from Prinsepia uniflora, assembly GCA_032719365.1. Taxonomy (NCBI): domain Eukaryota; kingdom Viridiplantae; phylum Streptophyta; class Magnoliopsida; order Rosales; family Rosaceae; genus Prinsepia; species Prinsepia uniflora. The sequence continues at coordinate 20,144,280 of CM064871.1, read as the reverse complement.
AATATCATAATATCATATTTTATTATTCACATCATCATCATTATCATCATGATATCAACATCATATTATTACAGCCCCATATGTATACCATCATATATTATATATAATAGCATAGCATCATTATAGTATCATCAACATATTATTATTGAACATCAAAACAATCACAAAATAGTGTGAATTAAATTTCATAGCTGACCAAATAGCAAACACACTTTAATCTATGATTATCATCCAATCGAAACATACCCCAATCCATGATATAATCCCTTAAAATATCTAATTGTCCCACATGGCTTCAAGCCGAGAAAACTACAGTTTCAAACCTCACAAATATTCACATAAAATTTATGTCGTGAATGATCAATTCAATCCATATAATTCAATTATAAGAATATGCAATCTAGCTTCATATATTATATTAACATGTATATACCATACATCATATCATCTCATATATATTATCTAGACATATCAACATCATGATCATATTATATGTTCATTCTATCATACGATCATAATTATCATTATCATCATATATCATAATATTAAAAATATTCTTAAAATTCATTAGGATTTATCTGGGTTTTAGGGCTCTCCACAAGCACCAGCCATCTCTTGGCTCATAACCGACTCTGGTTGTTCTCTCTAGCCCGCACAGAAATCCTCACAGGTCGTGAACCCTCTTCTTATGCAGTTCCCCATGCACTCTAGCATCCAATCTTCATGGTGAACAACTTTTCCTTCCAAAACATGCAATTTGATCAGTGATATCATATGAACATTGACACGACAAACCCCCAATCCCCCGGGATTAAGGGATAAGTCATGCTCCCGTCTAACCCACGTGTGACACGAAGGCTAAACACATGGCTAACCTCCATGAAACACGTAAGCCAGATAAGGGATACCCAGGTCAATGTACCAAAAACAACGTCTGGTTTCCCAGAGTGCGCAGAAACCACTGTGGATCGTGTGTGTGATGTCTCTGTCTCACTAACAACAGCTCGCACCGCATCAACAACCTATAAGGTACCAAAAAAAACATAAAAGACTATGAGTGAACAAAAATAAATAAAAGTACAAAAAATATTTTATAAGAAAAGACATTTATACCCTCCACGTAAAACCAATGCATGCATTCAAAAACCATTTCAATTCCAAAGTAAGAAAACCGTTAATCATAAATCAAATCCAAGTACGGGAATTCAGCCCAAAAATCCACAAATCCAAATCATCCTGACCATAACCCAAAACATCTGAAATCCAGGTGAAAATCAATAGTAAATCACAAGTCAATCAATCTGCTGGATCTCATATCACCGAGTCTTTAAACTCAAAACACATATATTAGGCCTTACCGGGATATCAACGAGTATTTAAACTCAAAACAAAAATAATAGGCCTCGGGGGATATCACAATAACCGAGTCTTTAAACTCACAACTCTTTAAACTCAAAACATATCAATCAAGGGCCTTCCTCTGTCTCATCAATCAATCAGGTCTTTAAACCCAAAACCAGATCCAGCAATAACAACGGGTCTTTAAACCCAAAACCATGTGAAAATCATAAGAAATCCATAAATCCATCGAAAACCAAATTCCAAACCAAATCCGAAATCATTATTTGAAATCCCGAATTCGAATCTAAAAATCACATGAAAACCGAAATCTGAAATCTTTAGAAACTGGGTCTCAAACCCAAAGTCACTTTTTCAAAATCCGTTTATCAATCCTTGAAATCAAATCATAATTCAAATCCCGAAAGCAAATCATCGAAATCATATCAAATAACAACATAAGACAGAATCTCGTAAAACGTGCAAATATGTAAAATATCTCGAAATACGTGCAAATGGAAATCATAAAGATCATAAGCATAAACATAGAAATCATATCAAGAAAAGATATAAAACATTTATACATGCATCATAATTTAGAAGGCAAAGTCCACTCACTGACCATTCGCGATGTTGTCTCGATAAACGTGCAATTACGCTTTCCTGGCTAATCCACTATCACCGAACTTCCCGAACCTGTCCAAATCACATACTAAGGTCACTAACTAATTCATCATGCTTCTACTAAATCCCCGTAATTTTTCCGAATTTTTAACCATTTTTAAACGCGATCCTAAACCTTTGAACATCCCGAATCATATCGAAACGATGTCCGATCGACTCGAAATCAGTCCCAAAATGTTTGTTACATCGATTACATTAAAAGTCGTGTTGAAAACTTCCCCAAAAGAGGTGCCACGCGCCCCCAGCGCTGCCGCAAACGGTTGCGAGTGGGCTTCACGCGTCAGACACCAATCATCCCTGTCCTCCAAAGAACCCGCTCCAGTTCAGTCTACTAGTTCCCGGTCCAGCCGAACCAGCGAGGCCGGTTCACCACCATTTCTCACTCGTTCCAACTCTGTTTTCAATCATATTTCGTCCATTAGTTTCGTCCTTTCATTCCTAATCAATTCACATAATCAAAACACGGAATTCAAGGCTAGAGACTACCTCCCAAATCGAAGGATAAACCGTCCACTGTTCGTCGTCAAGTTGACAAGATCCCGGCCACCTCCTTTCCTGATTTCGATCCCAATCGATCTCTGGAACCCCTGGTAACACATTCCAATCATCAAGACCTCACAACAACCACAAAATTGTAACTTACCATTTTTAAATTCCAAAACTCACCGTACACGGTTCCACGGCCACCGTCCACAGCAGGCCTCCCTTCTAGTCCCTACAGCTCCCTTGTAACCTCATAAACATATTCCAATCCATAGAAATGATCAAAACCCCTACAATCAAGATCACCATTTTCGAATTCGAAACAGGATTCCATGGTTTCTTACCTCCGTTCACCGTCGTGCACCGCCGTGGTGACCACCACACTTGTCTCACCACCCTCTCTCATTTCCATTCACAGACTATAGGCAAATGATGAGGTTAAGAGGGTTTGGGTTCTCACGATCACTCAGTGCTCTATTTTTCACTTTGTGCCTTCCCAAAATCGTGCAACACCATAATTTAAAATCGTGTGGCAATTGTGAGAGACGGTGAGGAGGGTTCCACAACCATCTAGAGAAGGCCAGGTGTCCCAATCTGGTTAGGCACCAATCCTAAGGTAGTCAAGTGTCACTAGCACAGATCCCAAGGCACCAAATGACCAAAATGCCCTTGTGGCTAAATTATCGAAATTCCCCTCAACTTCCGAGACCCATAACTTCTCCCTCGAACGTCGGAATTGGATGTGCTGCTTGTCTACGGACTTGTGACGTCCTGAACTACGTCACAGTCATCGGCTAAAGTCCGTTTGACCTCTCGAAACAAAAGTCAACAGTTTGCCCATTCTAGGGGCAAAACGATCATCTCGCACGCTCCGTCCGTAATTACTCAACTAATCATCGATTAATCTCGCTAATTCTTTATTAAATCACTAATCTAATCCCGAAATCCGGAACGGGTCGTTACAAACATCTTTTCCCATGAACTTATAGTACTGTTTGTTATCGATGAATATCTCATGATTTCCTGGTGAAGTCATATTTTCTTTGATGCTGTATTCCGTAATCCTTGATTCACTAAAGACCTTGGGAAGTGAATAACATGCAGATTTGATCTGCTTCAGCCCACGAGCACACATCAATGGGTCCTCGAAGGATGCATTTGGAGCATATATTTCAAAATCTGAAAATGTTGCACAGGATCCATATATGTTCAAGATGTGAGGCATTATATCATCAGAAAGGCGCTTTCTTGAAGCAAACTCGCCTGCTCTTTTGCAGCACGCTTCCCTAGTCGGGTCCATGTCATTTTCCTTATCTTGTGGGTTTTTCTCCATGGCCGAAAATGATGATAAGTTGGCGAAACAAGTCCGAAATTGTTTACGATGGGAGCAACTGAGTGATCGTTTTAGGAGAAAAGGAGAGGAAGAAGACTCAATAGTAACTTTCAAAGCAAGATGAAGTTGCGGCTTCATGGCGTGCAACGTGGCCGTTCTTTGTCCACCGGACGGTCTCCCTCCTTTTATATTTCAGCATTTGACTCGTCCTTGCTTCCCATTTTGAGCTCCTTCAAATCCATGCGGCTCGCCGTACTTTTCTTTTGTTGGCCTCTTTTCTCCTTTTGTTGTTCGTACCTATATTTATTGTAATTTATTATCCCGAGAACCGGAGGATCTACTTCTAGAGACAATATAACCAAATCCAGTTCCGCTTCGCCAGCCAGTCGAATAGCCTCGCTTTTAGTAACCACTCCAATCATGTTCTGCTTCGCATCAATTAGCCTCACGGTATCTGACCTGACAGTAGAGATATCCAGCGCCTCATCTTCATCGGAGTCGTTTTTTCGTGAGCGCCTGGGGTCACTGCCGGAATAACGCGGCCCGCCACCGAAATGCGCTGTTATTGGGCTGCTGACGATTGATGAGAGAGCGCTGAAACAGCTGGAATTTATCAGGCGGGTGTTATTAAAACGGAGGCCAAAGAGTTTGGAATCCAGTGAGGAGAGTGAAAATGGAGACGGCGTGGCTTGGGATAACATAGGTTTCGATGCGAAGCTGGTAGTGATCCCAGCCATGTGAATTGGAAAAAACAAGAAAGGATCAACTCAGCAATAGTTAGGCTTCGTGTTGATAATGTGTCATGAACACAAAAGGTTATCATATTCATCAGTTAACCTAATCCTTAAATAGACATAGAATTAGGGTTTAATACATTGAACAATGACTATCTACCATTTCACTAATGATTAAATACATTTCATAATATTACATAAATAGACACGTACTTAAATATATTTACAACAGAGTTCACTTTATTGATACTGAGTTTGAACATTCCATCACAAGAATAACCCTTAACAACAAATATACCAATCTTTGACAACATAAATTTGTCGGACTCTAGAACGGCCTTTATGTCGTTTTCTACAAAATAGATTTGCAGATACAAGATTTTTCTTAATGTCTGGGACATGAAAAACATTGTTCAGATTGATTGTCTTTCCAGAAGTAAATTGAAGTTCAACTCTGCATTTTCCATGAACATTAGCAGAATTATGATTTCCCATTAGCACCTCTTGGCCATCTTCTTCTGGCATGTAGGTCTTGAATTGTGTTTTGTCATTGCAAATATGGATGGTAGCACTAGAGTCAAGCCACCAATCCGAAGAAAGTTTTGCTACTGCCATATTCAATTAAGTGATCATGCCAATATGCATGTCAGACACCATAGCAATTATTATTTCGATAGGAGTCTCTTACATCATGTTTACCTTACTTAATTTGGCATCCTCGTATTTTATGAATCTGCAATCACAGATGAAGTGGCCTTTCTTACCACAATGGTGACAAGTTGCATCTTTCTTGCTAATCTTGTTGTTGGGGTTATTCTTCTGAAACTTTCTTGTGTGATTTACTTTGAGGTTCTGTCTGAAGTTGTTACTAATCCCTTCAACATAGTTAATCTTGGTGAATTCATGAGAGGAAAAAACTTTTTACCGTTTTCTAGTCTCCTCATCAATTTGGATCCATGAGAAAAGATCCTAGAGACTTATATCCTCTGCCATATGCATAATTTTCTTCGTATAATTGTTCCAACCATGGGGTAATTTTGACATATATGATAGCCCCCACTTGCAATGATTTAGGAACAATTATTTTTTTACTTCACGGAGCTTGATAATGAATATTAGTAAATCTTGAACTTGATCCACAATGGATTTTTCATCAATCATTGTGAATTCAAAATATTTAAACATAATAAATTTTGCAGTACCTTTTTTCTCTGATGTGTATTTTTCTTCAAGAGCAGACCAGATTTCTCTTGGAGATTGTGTAGTAGCAAAGAGATTGTGACAGGCGTTTTTTTATCTATGCATAGCACACCATCTTTTTCCTTAGTCGACTTATGTGAAGGATCTTGTAGCTCCTGCTGAGATAACTTCTTCCTTTTGAGTTTAAGCTTCTATCAGTCAAAAACGAATGCTCGCACGGTCCACTGCAATAAGAGAATGTGTTTAAAGTGTCTTCATCTTCCTCTCACTTCTTTCTTTTAGCAATAATTTTCTGTGTATCTACATCAGTTGCCTTTGGAATTGGCTGCAGATTTGGATAAAAAACATAAGCAATTTTCAATGTTGTCATCATCCAGCGAATCTCGTCCTTCCAGCGCATGAAATTTGTTCCGTCAAACTTTTCAAGACTCTAGAATGAATTTCCGTTCATTGCCAAAAATGCAAGTTTCTAGAACGAATTTCCGTTCATTGTCAAAAATGCAAAAGTTCTTGACATATTGTCCATGGCGAAAAATTATCACTTTAAGATTGTTAGAAAATTTGGGTATAAAATAGACAGAAATTATCTTTGAGACGTAGGAACGTACTCAAGATTGAATTTGCTAATAGGACTTAGATAAATCACCTTCAGGATACAACAAATATTGGAACTTTAGTTGAACAATAACTAAAATTCCCTTAGAATTTCTTAAGGAAACAATGTGAGGGAGGGAGAAAGGTATATATATTAAATAGAATAGTTTTTTTTTAATGATTATTCAAGTCCCACATTGTGGGCTTTATATGGATTATGAATGGGTGCTTTGACTTCCCATCTAATTTGTGGTGAAAAGTTACCACTCTTTTTAATTCATTGTTTCATCCAAATGATGCAACTATTCAATTCAAATGGTTTCACCAAAAGATGCAACCCTTTTTTAAGAACTGATTAATTCAAAAGTTGTAACTATTGGGTCCAAATAATTTCATCAAGAGATGCATGCATCTACAACAATATTCTAACAAAAATTATGATGTATGTGTCTGCAATAATAAAATAAATCATCTATAATATTATATATATATATATATGTATTGAGGCAAGGTTGTTTTTCCACTAGATTTTTCTGAGTAAAACTTTTTAACGAGGTAGCATGAAGGCATATCCATATCTTCAGTTGATATTTCAAAGAATAATATTGGTGTACAAGCTAATAGCATGAAGCCATTATTTGTAAAATTTTGTTTAATTCTATTGTAGGTTTTAACTTTGTTCCCGATGAATTAGTTAAAGCTGTAGATCTTTTTAAGATTTTATTCTTGCTCCGACTATTCATGTTTAGATATGCAAGAGATTATGTCTTTGTTATTGTATACTTTTCACGATGCTTCAAATAATTTTTTTTTTTTTTTAAACATGAAATTTGCTTTCATTTTATTCATAGAGTATCATATATATTTTTTTCCTCAATAGAATTTATTAGATGTCTATTTTTATAGTACAATGATAATGGAAGAGTGAGTTTATATTATATACACTGCGTTTTGTGTTCAAAGTAGCCGTTGCTACTAATTAGGGTTCAGGCTCTTTACTTTATGTTCAAGAAATAATTGATGAGTCGGCGAGACTCAGTCAAGAAGTGTTCCTAGGTTTTAGGAGTTGGGTGAGAATGTTCACCACTCACTGAAAACATGAAGAAGGTTTGCATCTAATGCACGTGAAAAGCTGTCTAGTTATGAAGTTAGATTAGTGGTTTGTTATAGTCCTTTTGCTATAAAAGTTTGTATTTTTCTGTTTCAATTAATTCAATGAAAATATAAATCCTTCCGCTTCTACAATCGTGTAATTCCTAATTACAAAATAAGTTTCTAAGAGACAGTATCTTCCCAACAACTAGTATTAGAGGCTCCACTGGGCCTGAATCGAAAAAAAAAAAAGCTCATGCCACCATCATCTTGCACAAGCTAGAATGGCTATAGAAAATGGAAGTTTCGTTCAACCAGCTATTTCACGATTTGATGGTCACTACAACCATTGGAGTATGCTGATGGAGAATTTTTTGAGATCTAAGGAATTCTAGGATCTTGTAGAAATTGGGATCGCTGCACCTGATGAGGAAGGTTCAGAAACCACTGACAAGATAAAGAATTACCTATTTTAATCTATTGACAGATCCATCTGAAAGACTTAAAGGTAAATAATTACCTATTTCAAGATTGACAGATCCATCTTGGAGATGATCCTCAAGAAGGACACTGCCAAAGAAATTTAGCACTCGATGAAAAAGAAATATCAAGGTTCCAATATAGAGTGGCGCGAGCACAACTTCAAACCCTCAGGAGAGACTTTGAGACTTTCCAGTTGAGGAAGGAGAAACCGTGACTGATTACTTTGGGAAAGTAATGGGAGTTTCTAATAAGATGTACATCCATAGTGACATAAACACATATGGAATTGTGGTAAAAAACAATATGAGATCCTTGACCCCAAGGTTTGACTATGCAGTATGCTCAATTGAGTAGTCCAACGTAGTCAAAGACATGTCCATAGACGAGTTACAGAGTTCTTTGCTTATGCATGAGCTAAGAATCAATCAAACCACAACTGTAGAATAAATGTAGGCCCTGAAGGTTTCAATCTTTGATGAACCTTCAAGCTTAAGAAGAAGGGGCAGGAGTCGAGGAGGATGTGGTAAGGGTCGAGGAGAGCGTAGTTATGACAAAAACTACTGAAAGGAAGAAAATTAGGAATGGAGTAGAGAGGGAACTAAGTCATCTCCTGAATATAGAAAGATGATGATCACAACAAAAGAAAGGGGCATTTCGATAAATCTAAGGTCGAATGCTATAGATATGGAAACCTTGGGCATTACAAAATTGAATGCTACACAAAAATGTCTAGGAGAAGGGGAAAAGGTCCAACTTTGTAGAAAAGAGAAAAAAGAAGGAAGAAGAGACATAGTTGATGGCTTTTCTCGCCATGGAAGACATGGATGAAGAGACCTAGTATGTGGACACAAGCTGCATCAACCACATGAGTGGTTGTAAGTCTTCATTCATTAACATAGATGAAAGCTTTAATTTCTTTGTGAGCTTTGGTGATCGAACAACCATGAAAGTTGCAGGAAAATGAGACATAAAGATGAGAACCAAAAATGAGTGCATTGAAACTATATCTAATGTGTTCTACATTCCTAACTTAAAAACAAATCTGTTAAGTGCTGGCCAACTACAGGATAAGGGGTATACTATCACAATTCAGAAAGAAGAGTGTGGAATATGTGATCTAAAAAGAGGATCCATATTAATGGTGTAGATGACAAGAAACAAGTTGTTTCTTCTCAAGATCAAAATCGTGCATACTTGATGGCCAAAGAGAATGCCTTGATTTGGAGGTGGCATGAGAGATATGGCCTCCTACACTTCAATGGACTAAGAACACTAAAACAGAAGAATATGGTGAATGGCCTCCCTAAAATCACATTGCCTTCCTCAACCACGTGTAAAAATTGCATTACTGGGAAACATGATCGTGATATGTTTCCCACAGGGAAATCAACAGGAGCTTAGAGAATTCAAGAATTGATTGACTATGACTTATGTGGACCAGTGTCATCTATATCTAATGAAGTGATTTCAGCAAAAAAAGCTGGGTCGATTTCTTGTATGCTTTCAAGATCTTCATTGATCGTAAGAGCGTTTGTCGATCGGTAGTTATTGATAGCGTTTGTTGATCAGAGCATGCTTCCCTGAAAAACTAAACTTGTGTGTCTGATCAGTAGCTTTTGATAGGATTTTCCGATAAGAGTATGTTTCCTGAAGGAAGTCGAATAATGCGTCTGATTGGTAGTTACTGATAGTGTTTACTGATCGGAGCATGCTTCCTTGAGAAAGGAAACTCGCGTGTACGATTGGTAGCTATTGATAGTGTTTGCCGATCAGAGCATGTTTTTCAAAGGAAGTCGAGTAATGTGTCCGATTAGTAGCTACTGTTAGCATTTGTAGATTGGAGCATACTTCCCTAAGGAATTAAACCCGTGCATCCGATCAGTAGCTATTGACAACATTTTCCGATTAGAGTATGCTGCCTGGAGGAAGTCGAGTAATGCGTCCAATTCATAACTATTGATAGTATTTACCGTTCGGAGCATGCTTCCCTAAGGAAGTCGTGCGAATGTTGGAGCATGTGAATGAGTGTATAAGAACGTGAGTGAGCGCCAAAGCACATAAGTGAGTGCTTCAGCACATGAAATGATGCTCCATAATGATGCAAATGTGTCGAAAGACGATGTTGTATGCATGATGCTCATGTGCCATGGGTAATGATGTGATCATGATGATTCATATGATGTTTTGATGATGTGATTCATGCATAGTAAAGTGTGGCAAGAAATGATGATAATTACATGTTGTGATGCTTTCGGATAACCAAGTGTCCGTTGACGGGATGAGGAGAAGACTGAATCAAAGTGGTAGGCTAACCAAGGAAAAGTCGGTGTCTAACCAAGTGTTCGTTCGTGGGACAATAGGAACACCACATTAAGTGGTAGGCTTTCTGTGAAGTCATTGGCCAACTAGGTAGGTGTCTGGCCAACCAGGAAGGTGTCAAGCTAACCATGAAGGTGTCAGGCTGACCAGGAAGGTGTCTGGGTGACCAGGAAGGTACCAAGCTAACCAAGAAGATGTGTGGTCACCCAGGAAGGTGTCCGGCCAACCAAGAAGGTGTCCAGCTAACAATAAGGTATCTAGCCAATTAGGAAGGTGTCTTGTTGGCCTGAAATATGTCAGGCTGACCATGAATATGTCTGGCCTACTAGGAAGGTGTTAGGCCGACCAAGAAGGTTTCTAGCTGACCAAGATGGTTTCTTGCCAACCAAGAAGACGTTTGGCCGACACGGACACTGTCCGACCAACTAGGAAAGTGTCAGGCCAACCAAAAAGATATCGAACTAACCAGAAAGTTGTCCAGCCGAGTAGGAAGGTGTCCAGTTGACCAGGAAGTTTTCCGACCCACCAGAAAGGTATCTAGCCGACCAGAAAGATGTCAGGCCGACCAGAAGGTGTTTGGCTGACTAGGAAGGTGCTTGACGAGACCAGGACGATGTACATTGACCAGGAAGTTTTTCATCGACCAGGAAGGTGTCCGACCGACCAAGAAGGTGTGAGTTTAACCAAGAAAGTGTATGTCAGACCAATAAGGTGTTTGACCAACCAAGAAGGTGTCTGACCAACCAAGAAGGTGTCTAGTTTGCCAGTAAGGTGTCTGATCGACCAGAAAAATGTCCGGGAGGCGAGGAAGGTGTCTGGTCGGCCAAGAAGGTGTCTGGCTAAATAGGACGGTGTCATGCTGATGAGGAAAATGTCAAGCCGACAAGGAAGGCGTCTAGTCAACTCGGAAGGTGTCCAACCAACCAATAAGGTGTCGAGCTAACGAGAAAGGTGTCTGACCAACCAAGACGATGTCCATCCAAATAGGAAGGTGTCAGGCCGATCAGGAAGATGTCTGACCGACCAGAAAGGTGTCTAACTGACCAAGGAGGTGTTTGACCGACCAAAAAGTTGTCCAGCCGACCATGAAGGTGTTTGGTCGACAAAGAAGGTGTCTGGTCGACCAGGAAAGTGTTAGGTCAACCAAGAAGATTTCAAGTTGACCATGAAGGTGTATGCTCGACCAGGAAGATGACATGCCAACCAAGAAGGTGTCTGGTTGACCAAAAATGTGCCTACCTGACCCGGAAGGTGTCCGGTCATCTAAGAAGGTGTCTAGCCGACCAGGAAGATGTTCAGGTGTTCGACTGACCAAGAAAATGTCTGGCTGACCAGGAAGGTGTGACTGAACACAAAGGTGTTAGGCTGACCAAGTAGATGCTCGGTTGACCAGGAAAGTGTCAGGTGACATGACCCATCCCAATCCCCCCGGGATTAAAGTGGGATGCGTCATGCTCCCGTCTGACACGAAGTGTCAGACAAGGGGTAATACGTACCTCAGCCCATACGGGGCTCCCAGAGCGCACCAGGATCGGTGGAGGAGTGCGATGTCTCGGTCTCTACTACAGCCCGCATCCGTGATCAACCTGAAAGGTAATAAAACCATTAAGAACTGTGAGTAGACTAAAATCAATAAGTTCATAAAAACACATTTCATAAAATATTTATGCCTTTCACTAAAAAGTATGCATGCATCGAAAATCAGTAATCAAAACATTTACTGAAATAAACCATTAGGGTCTTAGCCCAAAAACCATAAATCCAAAACCAAGTGGGCCACCGCCCAAATCCATAAACACAAATACGACCGAAAAACCACTTCATAGATCCAATAATCCATATTTACCATATAACCATCCCCGAAATCCCGAATGCCTAGCGTCTAAGATGTCATATCTCACGGTAATAAGCAACGCGTGCTACCCTGGGTCTCTTCGGTTCAATATCTCTGACATCCCAGATGTCTAATCATAGCAATCCTACTCCTGAGTCACTATACGGTCTGGTAGCTCTGTATAATGACCCCTCGCAGGCAATGCACCGTGACTTCCTCAGTGTCCCAGACACTTGGAGGAGACCATCACATATCCTCGTATCAAGATGGTATATGGAAAACAGTTTTACAAAGCCATTTTAAAACATCTCAATCGGCCCTGCCCGAAATTCCCTAAAACATCACAAATCCATTTAGGGTCCCCGACCCAAAATCACATTTATAAAACTCAACTGGGCCTCATGCCCGATTTTGTAAACCACTGGGCCCATGGCCCGATCACATAATTCAAAAGGGTCTCAGCCCGATTTTGTAAATCAATTGGGCCCCTAGCTCGATCACATAATTCAAATGGGACTCGGCCCGATTTCCTAAACCAACTGGGCCCCTGACCCGATCACATAATTCAAATGGGTCTCATGCCCGAGTTCATCTTTCCAAAACCAAAACCATGCCATAGAACCATTATTAAACTCACAATCACATAGCAATAGCATAAACTCGTAAACCTTGAAATATGTGTAAATACGGAATTACCTCGAAATATGTGCAATCATGTAAACCACCAGTGCCACAATCATCATCATAGAAATCATGTATGTAAAACATATGAAATAGTTATGCATGCATCAGAGTTTAGAAAACGAAGTCCACTCACAGACCGTCCTATGATGCCGCCTCGATATGCGTGTCATAAGTCTTCCCGGGCCACACCACTATCACCGGGACTTCCAAACCGGCCCAAATCATACTAGAGGGTTACTAACTACCTCATTAACCTCTCATTAAAGCCCCGTAATTTTTCCGAATTTCTAACTATTTTTCAACTTGTTCCTAAACCTTCGGACCCCCCGAAATATATCGAAACGATGTCCGATCGACACGAAACCAGTCCCAAAATGTTTGTTACATTGAATAGATGATTTCACATGTTTAAATTTTCCCCAAAAATCCCCTCACACACCCCCATGCGTGGCCTGAACTCTTTGCGCATGAAAGCCACGCGCTGGGACACTGTTCATCGTCTTCCTCAAGCAAACTTGGTTCAGACCGGTTCGGTCCAACCAAACCGACATTCCTGGTTTTCTCCATTTTCCACCTATTTTTAATCCCATTTAATCCTATAACTTCGTTCCACTGATTCTAATCGATTAATGACATCAAAACTTGAAATTAGGGACTGGAAATTACCTCCCCGATCGATGATCCAACCTTCCATTTTCCTCCGTCGTCTCCGGCCACTATAGGCCACTTCAGACCCTGAAACCAATCTCGATCGACTCCTGGAAACTCCCAGATGCTCACCTAAGCAACCAATTCGATTAACAATGACCAATTCGTGATTTGACATTTTTGAACTCAAGGTAGAATTTCACGGGAAATAGCTTACCGCCGTCGTCGTCCTCCTTCGTGGCCACCACTAACCTTCTTTCGACCTTGCCTTTCATTTTCATTCAGAACCCAGGCTCAAAAGACCACGTTTTCCAAGTGTTTGAAGTAAGAAAAGTCCCCTATTTTCATGCTTGCCTCATGGGTTTAGTTCCCCAGCCACCACACCGTCCACGACGGTCATCGTCACTGACACCATCAACATTGGCAGCCCTCACACTTCAACTATCCTTCACAAATTATTTGCATTAGATGAGGACTAGAGGGTTTATGGGTGAGGAGGTTCACAGTTTTGGAGAGATAATAGAGAAGGGTGATGTTTGCATGATTATGAAGAAGATGATGATCAGATGAGATGATCAAACGACGAAGATGAGAAGATATGAGAGATGGACGACTGGGATTAAAAGATGAATAATATATATAATTGACCAATGGGACAAGATCCCCAATTTAAGGAGAGTGGCCATTGGGATGAGTGACACTTGTCACTCATCCAAGGACCCCACCAGAAATATCTGCCATTCATAATTAATTAATATTAAAATCAAATCCCGAGGCGTAAGTTCCCTATTTCTATCCTGTGACCATAACTTTTCCGTCGAACGTCTGTTTTTGACTTGCTGCTTACCTACGGACTCGTGACGTCCCGATCTACGTCACGGTCATCGGTCCTCATCGTTTGACTCCCCGAGTCAAAAGTCAACATTTGCCCAAGATCAGGGGCAAAATGGTCATTTCGCACCGTCCGTCCGCTTTCGCTCAACCAATCCTCAATTAATTTCACTAATCCTTCATTAGTCACTAATCTAATCCCGAAATTCGAGACGGGTCGTTACATCGGGCCGACCAGGAAGATGTCGGACCGACCAGGAAGATGTCGGACCGACCAGGAAGGTGTCTGACCGACCATAAAGGTGCCAGGAAGACTAGGAAGATGTCTGGTCGACTAGGAAGGTGTCAGGTCGACCAAGAAGGCGTCCGGGGTGTCAGGCCAACCAAGAAGGTGTCTGATAGACCAGAAAGGTGTCAGGAAGAATATGAAGATGTGCAGTCGAGCCGCAAGGTGTCCTGCCGACCAGGAAGGTGTTTGATCGACTAGGATGGTGTCACGAATACCAAGAAGATGTCTAGTCAACCAGGAAGGTGTCCAGCTAGCTAAGAAGGTGTCTGATCAACTAGGAAGGTGTTTGGCCGACCAGGAAGATGTTTGGTCGTCCAAGAAGGTGTCTAGTTGACCATGAAAGTGTCTGGTTGACCAGGAAGATGTCTGGTCGACCAGGAAGGTGTCCAACCAACCAGGAAAGATGCAGTCGATGCTCGGTGCTCTTGAGTGATGTAGGTTCTAGCGGAAGAGTAAAGAAAGGGAGACCGACATGAATTTTATTCGTCTTCCTAAAGACGGTACCAAATTGTTGATGCAATAAATGAACCAGTGAGTCCGTATAGACCGCACAGACACAAAGAACACGAGATGTACATGGTTCACCAAATCGGGCTACGTCCACAATGGTATACTTCTCTCATTAGTAATAATAGTGTTTGTAAATGATACATTAGACATTGATCCGTAAAGGAAGACTAGAATGTGAAGAGACGTGAGAACTCTTAGTCTAAAGAGAGAAGAGCTTATGTTATGAGGGAGGATGACTTAGTATTTATAGGAAAATACTTAGGGTTAGGTAATGTGTCATATTAATGGGCTTTGTACATGGGCCTTCATGGACTTTGATGATGGTCTTGATCTTACTACAAGTGGCCTTCCATACCGTGATGGACTTTGAAAGTGGGCTGAATTTGGTTTGAGTGATCTTTCGAATTTTGGCCTATTCCGTCGATGTGGTATCGACAAGTTTAATTGAAATTTAATTGTAAGAAATAAAAAATATTAACTCTTAACTTAATGAAGCGTAATGTTTTAAACGATATGAATGCAAAAACTTGCGATTTTTAAATATAAGATAATGTTATGAAATTAAGATCAATAAAAAAAATATTTAAAAATGTTAAAATATAAAATGTCTTTTTAGATAGCGTTCTCATATAAGTCGACATTGCTACACAATGTAGCAATGAACATACTTTCTTTTTCAAAATTATTGTATTGAAGGAACTTACGGATTTGTTTTGGCGATCACGAGCTGAAAGTAATATGAATATTTTCTACGTTATTTTCAAGTTATCATTTTAACTTTTCAAACCGACCCCACCGCCCCACCACTCGAAGTCTAGAAGCCAACCGAAACCAGGGATTTGGGGTAACGTTTTTTGCACCACTAGATTTTGACCTCTTTTAGTTTAGTTCCACGTCATCAAAAGAACCGCACAATGTTTAACCCAAATCTTCACGTATCACCCATCTTTGACCAACAGCTCAGCTTCTAGTTACGTGGTCAATTCTAACCCAAACGATCCATGGACCAGTGTTTTGCTTCGCTAGCCCAACTGTCTCTGTTGTTATCTCCGTTGTCTTTATACATGCACAGATGCGAAACACAAAGATACTGCCAAATTTTTCAAAACCAGGCTGCACTTTGGTCAAAGGATATTACACGACATTTCCAGAATATTCTCATGATTCCCATATTTACAAATATTGTACAAGATAACTTGATCTTCAATTCTTGATACTTGTTTCTCAAATTGAGAGATGATTGATGCTCGGTGATATTACGTAATAATATTTCTTTCAATACGATACGTAGGAAATTTTGTATTCTACTCCCTACTAAACAAAAACCTGTCATGACGGCATTTTCTGCTACTATATAAATAGTGAGTTATTATGTGAAGAGCATTTTGAGCTCCTCAATTCTGGCAGATCTTACTTCCTCATCAGTGAGAGCTCCAGAGATCATTCGCTGCTTCCTGGCTTGGACTAGTTGCATTCGTTCCTCCACCGTTTCCTATAGCACAAGGAAATCATTTTGAGCTTCTCAAATCATTCACATTTCATAATCAATCACCAAAAATACATATTTCAGAGTGAGAAACGTAAGATGCAAGGAAATGATGAACTTTCAGTTCACACTGAGCAGCTAAAGCTCCTTAAGAACCTCAATGCTGTGGATGGCATGATAAGAATTAAACCAAGCAAAGGCAACATCAAGCTTAAGCTCAGTAAGTCTTGTTTTTGCCAGAACCCGGAAGGTGTGAATGGTAGATTAGGATTACCTTAGTTCAGATTTCTAAACTCATTTTAAAATTCAAAGTTTCAGGGGAAATTTGATCAATTCCAACCTAAAATATGAAAAAACTTGGAACAATTCTAAGCTGTTGAAGACAATAAGAGCAAGCTCACCTTGACAATGAATCTTCTAACAGCAACAGTTCGCTTTTGTCCAATGCGATGAATCCGCATTATTGCTTGCTCCTCAACTGCTGGATTCCACCATGGATCCTATAAAAAGATTGAACACAACATTTTTAGCATCGGGGAGATCTTACGTAGGATAAAAAAAAGAGAAAAAAGTACCATTATGAAGACATTAGATGCTGCAGTTAGATTTAGACCAACACCACCCGTTTTCAAGGATGTTAACAACACCTGAAACATATATCCAGAATGTTATCGACCAAAATTCAGCGCAAAAAATCACAGAAATAAAAGAAAAATAAGATTCTTGCTTCTTACCATATTCCCACTGGTGTCATTGAACTCATTCAACACCCTCTCGCGCTGTGTCTGCGACAACTTTCCATCAAACCTCAGAAACTCAATTCCTCTTTTCTTCATAGGGGTCTCCAATAGATCCAGAAATGAAGTCCACTGACTGAATACAATGCTCTTTGCACCAGAACCTGAGCGGAGAATACGTTCTAAGCAATCCAAGAGCCTTGCAACCTTTGAAGATTCCATCCAGTTTCCCTCTTCAATGCCCTGGAAACGGCTATCGGTTGGGCAGGTTATAAGCTCACTGTTTGTAAGCCATTTCCGACATATTGGACATCGACCAGAAGCTGGTGTCTGCCAACTTGAGAGGAGACATTCCCTGCACATCTTATGTGCGCATGGTGTAAGTACAGGATCATCTGCAAACTCCAAGCATATGGGGCACTCTTTGTTTTCACCCCTACGGATACTTTCAACAACCTCTTCAACATAGGTTTGGGTGGGGAAAATTTTCTTTGAAGTGGAAGAATCATTATTAGTTTCAAGGAATCTTCTAGCAAGCTTGTCCAAGTCTGCAAACTTTTGTGAATCACTCCGACCCTTTAACTTGTGTGAATCAGCACTACTGCAAAATAAGAAAAGCCAAAAGTTCTTAGAAGCAAAATCAATCTAAAGAGCGAGAAGAAAGCACCGGTTATCAAGTATTTAACAATAACTGCAAATCCATTCCCACCTCATAACAAGATATGGGTGGTTGCAACACTGCCTCAATCGAAGTAGTAGCTCAAGGATATTTGCATAATTATGAAGAACCTTGCCTTGTGCCACATACTGATCAAATTGAACCTGTACATGTTGTACAAAAGATGGTTAGAACCATGGTTATAATATTGTAAGAAAAACAATTAAGCCATCTGCAAGTATATTTTCAGTTAGGTCCACCAATTTGTGTCAGGAAAACTTACTTTTGATCTCCTAAAAAGGGTGCCATAAAAGTAGCGTTCAGCTTCCGACTGTTCGCACTCAATGGTTTGAATGTCAATAGGAGGGAGAACTAGTATAGGCCTGATTCAGAAGCACCAAATGTTCAAATTCTAAAAAAACTTCGGGGAGAGAGAGAGAGAGAGAATCTGTTCAAAAGAACTCAAGTATAATTACCTTCCTCCTTTATCCTTTGTGTCCTTTGTTCGTCTCAACATTAGTGACCTCAAAATAGCCTTAATCAATCTCAGTCCTCTTGGATCACCATTCTCATAAGGTCTTTGGATTAGTTTACTCCACCTAGATATAGAAAAAACAATATTAGTAATCCCCTAAACTAGCATGCCCACAAGTTCCCCAATTGAATTAACAGTTGTAATAGCTGAATAGAATAGCAATTCTTAAAATTGCAACATGTTTTGCATACCATGCCCAGTTGCACCATGGTTCAGCATGCAAGAAGCACAAGAGGCTATAGAGGTCTTCTAAATTATTCTGCAGCAATGAATCACCAATGGATTTCGTAAATAACATTACAGCAAATGAATAACATCTCCTAAATTCATGCCATCTGACTGACATTGTGATTTCTAATGCACACTACTTATCAAGTATGACAAAAGAATGTAAACCTGAATGGGAGTTCCTGTCAAACACCAGCGGCAATGTGAGGACAAGGCAAAAGCAGCTTGAGCACTTTGGGCCTTTGAAGATTTAATGTTATGTGCTTCATCAAGCACCACCCTATACCAGTCCACCTGGTGGAAAATGCTGTTTTCCCCATCCTGTAACATAATTAAAGTATCGACATGAATACGAATAGATTTGGTTTTGTATAATATAACAAATTACAAAATTCAAAAAGCTGCTTAAAACAGAGTAAGAGCTTCTTACACTTTTATAGGATGCAGCCAGGACACCAAATGTTGTCAAGACTACATCTTGTGCTGCAATCGATCTGGGGTCAGCAGTTCTGGACCCACCATAGTGAACGAAAATGGAAATACTATCAGATTCTGAATGGGTTTCAAGCTCATCCTGAGAACATTAAGAAAACTGATAAGATATATTGTGAACTGAAGAGATGGATAGTGGTATATTCAAATTTTTATTCAAGATATCAGAAAGTAAATGAAAAATATGAAACACAGTTCTTTCTGCAACCATTTATGTAATGCTTCCAAATTAAAATTAAAACGAATTTTTTTTTAATAAGAAACAGTTCAGAATAAAGCAGAAGATTTACCTTCCACTGACTTAACAAAGACATGGGACAAACAACAAGAGTGCCTCCCCTTGGTTTCAGTGGGGTGCTTGAATCTGAATCTATCATCCTCCGCTTTGTAATTTCAATAGCATCAGAGCTTCTCCTTCCTGATCTTGAAAGTATTAAAGCAACGGTCATCACAGTCTTCCCAAGTCCCATTGCATCTGCTAGGATCTAGAAGGCCACTCACTTAAGTAAGAGATTAAATATACATGAGAATAACCAAAGCACAGAAAGGAAACAGAACGTGTAATAAGAAAATAAAGAAAATATGGACTAGAGGGATGATGAAAAAAAAAAAAAAAACTCACTCCTCCTCTTGCCATCTGCGTTGCAGTTGGAAATTTTGTGGTTGCCTCCCCTGTGAAGATGTTCACATAGATTGAAGAAACCCTCCTGACAGATGTCAGATAACATGTTAGCATGGTAAGTAAGTTATAACTGTGAGAGCTATTTGAATGGACTACATGGCTATAGACTGTAAGGAAAAACACGAAGTAAAAATAGTTATCTTCCCCCTTCCATATATACATACTCATCACAAATACGATACGCCGCCCAGCAAGGATGAAGAGTTTGCGTTGCCTGCTCAACATCAATTCCCTTCTCTAACTCAGACATCCAGTAGAGAGCTTGTTTCTGGTATGGCTTCAGAACACACGTGAGAGTACTTGGGGGTTCCATCTCCTGCAAGGTTTAGAGAGAGAGAGAGAGAGAGAGAGAGAGAGAGAGGATGTCGATGAGTACATCCAATACCATATTTACTCTGAACTACAAACAATAAAATCATTCAAAGTGCCTACCTCCAAGTCGTATACATCTGCTGCACCAACAATCTTATTAAGAGACGACTCTGTAATGGCTTGTTCATCTTTGCTTTCTTGTGAAGGCTGTTGGACACCCTTTCTTCGTTTTGCTAAGGGTAACACTGGTGCACCTTCATCTGGAATACGCTGTTTTGAGCGTTGCACATGTTTGTTATTGGCATGTGTTTATACCATGATAATCTATGTTTTTGAATCTTGCATACACACTAACAACGAAGATGTGTATACAAGCACACAAACGTTTGAAATTGAAATATTCAAATCAAAAAAATTTCATTTGAAATCTAAAAGCAGTAGTGCAAGTACTTTCACTGATCCAATGTCATTAACCAATTCCAGGATTTGATTGTAACCAGGGATGACATTCTTGCAAATAACTCACTCAAATAATGTATCCATTTACTAAATGCAATCAAGCCTTTTATTTGGTCCAACAACTTGTTGAGATTCACAGTAGCATTTAGTAATCAACACTAAAAAAAATGTTAAAAAATGACGATTCAGCAAACCACTTTAAATCAACAAAACCTTCCATTTTACAAGCAATGAAAATTTGAGACTAATGAAAGGAACAAAACAAGTGGGAAAACTTACTTCAATATTCAAAAGACGCTTACGGGAATCAAGTTCTTCTGGGGTAAATTCAGCCTGTAAAAGCAAACAAAAACATACATCAATACATGACAAACCAACATAAAGTAAAGCTCCTGGTGCCTGGATATGTATATGTAGAACAATACTAATACCACAAGACAACCAAGGAGTACCTTCTTATATGGCTGAAGTTTCAAAAATTTGAAGAGTGTTAGGAGAGGATAGATTGAAGAATCAATCGTGGGCGATACATCCAGCCTCCATGATGAGTGGTCACCCTCCGTGAAAACCGAATGGTGAATATAAAAACTGTGACACATTTAATAAAAAAATTCAATTAAAACAGACGAGACTCAGTGAGTTTTTCGAATGTATATTGAAACAACTGAGGATCCGTACGAACCTTAGATACAAAATGACCTCTTGCATCATATAAAGGACTTTCGGGGCATCTATACAACGCCCAAGAACTTTAACCTTACCAGAACATACAAGCGGAATTACACACTTAGCCCATTCCATGGGAAGTCGGCCAATCTATAATTGAAACACGTATACATGTCATTCTTCAATCTAAAATAACCAAATGAAACGTATGCAAAGAGAGAACAAAGACATACCTCTCCAAATCGTTTGGTTGCAAAACGAGCAATCCATCTGGTTTTGTGGCTGGAGTTTGCAGAAGGAAAAGTAAAATGAACAATCTCATTATCAAACAATTTATTGCCTTTCGAAGTTGAAAGGGCAGTGACAAATGTCCTTCCCACCAAAATCCAATCCCTCTCCTCGGGAAAGTCCCCATCCTCCAAATTTTCAGGTCTTGCCTGACGGACCAAAGTCACTTTACAATCAGGATCTTCCTTCTTTACTGGGACTTTAGACTCCGGCACCTTCTGCGAATCAGCCACCCGGATTGAAATGGGAGAACTTGTCTTCTTCAGCTCAATAGCCTGATTTTCAAGGATGAAATTAATGGCCACATCTGGGTTGCCACAACATTTAGAGAGTGCTCGGAGAATACCAAGCTCAGGTATTTCAGATCCCAAAACTGATCGGATTTTCTTTACTTTCTCTTCCTGTTGGCTTAGATCCTCTTTATCATCAGAAGCTTCCTTCTTCACTGCGCTCTCAGGGTTCGACTCCTGAAACATTTCGCCTTCCTCTGCCTCGTAAGAGTCCTCCAGCTTGAACAGGGTCTTAATAGGTTGACCATTTAGTATCAGACCCTCTTGACTATCAGCTGCTCGACTCGGCACCAAGCTTAGAGGCTTTACCTCATCAAACTCTTCAACACTCTCTTGCTTGACCAGCGCCAGAACAGGTACCGCCTTTAGAACCAAATCCTCCTGGGTTTCAGGAACTTCACTCGCTTCTAAGCTTTCCGGGTTCGTTCCATGAAACGTTTCCGCCTCATGTGACTGCTCAGATTCAGATCCCTCTTGCTTGACACGTGTAGGAATAGGATCCGCCTGTTGAATCGGACCTTCTTCACTATCAGGAACTTTTTCATTTACTGAAATTTGAAGCTTCAATCCGTGAAGCGTCTCGGCCGCAGCTGCCTCATCGGAGGCTTCTTGCTTAATCACGGTCGAAATACGAACCCCGGTGCTCGTACTTGTCCGCTTAACGATCGGAATTCCCATAGGAATTTCAGAGTTCTCTTCATCACCGGCATGTTTGCTGTCCATGTCTCTGAGCATAGAAGAGGACCAGGAGCAGAAGAGTTAACTAGGTATAGGGTTTCAGGAAGGGACGGAGATTGTGGGGAAGAGGAAGAGAGGAGAAGAGAAAAGAGAGGAAAATGGAGAAGGGTTTTTGCGCCATTGCTTTTTATATTGGAACTGAGCTTGGCGCCAAAAAGAGTTCATAGTTTTAACCCTTCTCCAAATTTCGCGGTTTTTTCATCTGATTTGTCATTTCCGTGCAACTATTTACCTTCTTAATTTCAGAACTGGGGGCGGGGTGATTGCTGCTTTTACCGCCAAATACCGCACTTGTTCCTCGTATAGAAAAACGTGTCGTTTCGGATGTGCTTAACTTGAATTGAAATTTGATTGTGTTTTGTCTTTCTTTACGCACAGCCCAAAAGCAATTGAAAAAACGCCCAACACCAAGTCTGAAAAAGGTCAGAACTAGCCCTGTTAATCAGTTTTTCGGTTCAGTTTTTTTACCGAAATCAAAACCGAACAGATTGGGAGAACCGATTTCGGTTAGGTTCGGTTCAGTTTTTCCTCAAAAACCGGCTAAACCCGAAACCGAACTATTCGGTTCGGTTGGGTTCGATTTCAATTAAAACCGATTTTTTCGGTTCAATTCGAAACAAACCGGTTGTTTTCTATAAAAACCGATTTTTTTTGTATTTTTATACAATAATCAATATTTATTACCTAATTAATGTCCATTACAACTAATCAATCCATACAAAACAGACCCACAATGCCCAAGCTATCAGACAATGCATAAGATAAATGAGGCAGACTACTATCTTGCCCATACAACACCCTTATTCGCAGGGCCAACAACAATCCCATTAGAAATTACACTGAAAATCAAATAATCTGAAGTTATAGTCTTCCCTTGAGTAATTGTCTACCCTAAGGGTAACTTGGATAACGAACTTCAAAGTTACAAGGAAATTAGGCTAAGTTAGCTAGAACTGAGGAACTTCAAAGCAGGTTTGTTTTAAGAAGAGAACATATAATTAGCTCTGGACATGGTTCGGTATGATTTGGTATAGAGGTAATACCGGAATCGTACCAAATAATTTTAACCGGTTCGGTATGGTTCGGTTTTTCTAAATATAAAATTCATACCGTACCATACCATACCAATTGTATTCGGTACGGTTCGATTTTGAGGCAAAACTACTCAACAAAAAATTAAGCCAAATTGAACATTGGTAAATCAAGGTGCTTGCTTTGAATCAATAAATCTGGTGCAAATAAGTAGCTTTAACTTGCTTAAACTCGACACAAAGCTTTGTAGCAAATGTAGCAGATGTTTATAACATCAAAATGAGATTGGAAGCAGCGGCTGATCATGTGCTTTTGTTTATAACATCATAATCACAACTCCACCATTCTACTAAATATCTTAAGAGCATCTTCTATCCTCTCTACCTTCAAATAAGCATCAATCAAAGTCCTATGAGTTGTGACATCCGGTGTAACGACCCGTCCCAAATTCCAGGATTAGATTAGTGACTAATCACGATTAGTGAGGCTAATCCGTGATTAGTTGGGCGAAATCGGACGAACGATGCGAAATGACCGTTTTGCCCCTAGTGGTGGCAAAATGTTGACTTTTCAATCGGGCGGTCAAATGGACTTTGACCGATGACCGTGACGTAGTTCGTGACGTCACGAGTTCATAGACAGGTGACACGTTCAATTTCGACGTTCGGGGAGGAAGTTATGACGTTCGGAAGCTTAGGGGCATTTTGGTAATTTTGGTTAAAAGGGGTCCAAAGTTGACTTTTTGACTGGGATGTCCGATGGCCGAGGGCCGAGGATTATTACGAAGATAAGGACGATACGAATCCGTAGACAGGCGGCACGTCGAATTCGGACGATACGGTTCACGGAAGTTCAAGTGCACTATTGCACGAATTACGAAACGAGTTAACTTTTGGACTTTAGTAGGGCCCAGATATTTAGTTCCTACCCTATGGATGAGTGACAAGTGTCACCCATCCACATGCCATTCCTTTTCCTTCATGCACCGTGCATTTCCTTTCTCCATTTCAAACACACACAAAACACCCACCCGATCTCACCCATTTTCCTCCCATCCGTGGAACCCAAAACCCATCCACTCTTCACCCATGACCAGGCAGAGGACCAGGGAGGCTGAGGAGGTTGCTGGGCGGCCAGAACCGCCGTCCACGGCGGCGAGAGGAGGAAGAACCTGTGAGGTTCACAGTAAGTCCATTTTGATCCATTTTTACATTTTTGATGTTATGGTTGGTTTTTAATGGTTTTAATGAGTCCATTAGGTTGCTAGGGACATGTTAGGAAGGTTTAAGGAAGCTTGGGATGGCTGGGCAGCCATGGGAGAGTTTTGGGAACTTTGAACCGTTTGGTTCAAAATCGAATCATGGGTTTGCGCGGTTTTTAGGTTGTTTTAAGGATTGGAATGGATAGAAAACATCAAAATAGGATGAAAGGAACCAAAAAGGAAGAACTAGGATGGAAAATGGGGTGTCTAGGGCTGTGAACCGGTCACGCCGGTTCAGTTGGACCGGCCAAACCAGGTGAACCGGCCATGAACAGTAAAACCGGTCTGCTGGAGGTTAGTGCCGATGAACAGTATTTTCGACTTTCTAGGGGCTCGTAAGGACGCGTGGGCCATAATTTGGGAAAGTGTTCAACACGGGAAATCTTCTATTCGATGTAAAGAAGATTTTGGGACTAGTCTCGCGTCAATCAGACATCGTTTCGATAGTTTTCGGGGTGTCGTAAGGTTTAGGGTCGGCTTAAAAATAGTTAAAAGTTCGGGAAAATTACGGGGCTTTAATGGGAGGTTAATTAAGTAGTTATTAACCTTATATAAAAATTTGGACAGGTTTGGGAGTCCCGGTAATGGTGATCGGCTCGGGGAGCCGAATTGCACGCAAATCGAGGCGGCAGCTCGGACGGTCTGTGAGTGGACCTTGTTTTCTAAATTGGTGCATGCATAAATGTTTATTATATGTTTTAAATACTTATTTGTGATGCCATGAGTGCATTTGGATGTGTGGTTACGTATAGGCACGTATTTCGAGGTTTCGGCCCTATACGGTGCATATACGGGGCTGTACGTCTTTATTGGTCTGAATGAAATGGTTTTGGATTTCCAAAAGGATAATGAATGTGATTTGATGAGTGTGATTTGGATATTTGTGAATTATATGGTTTCACGTATTTCGAGGCGATTTACGTGCTTGCACGTAAATCGAGGTTTTCCAATTTTACACTTATTTTCCATACCTAGGGTTTTGGATATGATTTCATGAAATGGTTTTGGATTCGAAAAGGTAAACTCGGGTTCGAAATCCATTTGATTTACGGAATCGGGCCGAAGGCCCAATTGGTTTACGATTCGGACCGGGGGTCCAGTTTCTATGTGGATTCGGGCCTAGGGCCCAGTTATGTGTTACAAATGGTTTTGATGGGTCATGACGGTTTATGGGAACCGGCATGAACCTTTGAAATGGATTTACGGGATATGACGGTTTATGGGAACCGGCATGAACCCATGAAAGGATTTTATGGTTCATGACGGCTTATGGGGGCCGGACATGAATCCTGGAAAGGTTTAAAGAATGATTTCCAAAGGTTTTTCATATTCCATCCTTTATATATGATTGTCTCCTCCGGGGAGGGTCGTTGGCCTGGGTGGACCCCGGAGTAGTCACGGAGCACTGACTGAGTGGAGTCGCCCCCCAGTTGGGTTCCTTACTCTCAGGATGGGCATGGTTCGTTACCTCCAGGGAGGGTTATTGATCTACGGACATTGACCTGGGTAGACCCTGGAGAGACTTGGGTTTGAGACCCCGGTTAGCACACGTGTAGCTCTATTTTACCGTGACAGGTTCTGGATATGAATATAAGGGATAAACATGATTTAAATTGGGTTGGGAAATTATGTTTTATGATGATAAATGGTTTTGGGTTGAGATCCCACATATGTTTACTATGTTATGGTTTTCTGTAAATGGTTTTGGGCAGGAGCCCGTCGAACTTGTATTTATAGAATTTGGGGCTGAGACCCTAATTATGGTTGTTTAAACTTATGTGTTTGGATAAATGGTTTTACTGTGCATGCATGCTTTTTAGTGAAGGGTATAAAGGTTTTTTATGGAAATGTTTTTATAAACTCCTTATTTTTGTCCACTCACAGTCTTTCTGTTTTTAATACCCTTCATGTTGGATACGATGTGGACTGTAGCAGAGACCGAGATATCACATGCCTCCTCCGGATCCTGGCGTACTCTGATAGCCCGGGAGGGCAAAGGTTGGAAATATCCCTTGTCTGACACTTCGTGTCAGACGGGAGCAGGGTCATCCCACGTTAATCCCAGGGGGATTGGGATGGGTCCTGTCATCCGGGGTCAACGACTTTGAGGACAACTCTGCAAATAGAGTCTCAGCCTCTAACAACATCCCATTCTCACAATACCTAGCAATGATATTATTATGACCTGCAACATCCATAGCAAAAGGCCTTGAATTCACCTTTGTCCCAACCTTCTTAAAGGTTGGAAGCACCTCATCAAATTTTCCAAGCTTAAAACACTCATTAACCATTATATTAAACGTCTCCGAATTCACAGCCTGGAAATTAGGCATGGTGTGATCATCTAACATCTGATCAAACAAGTCTCAAGCCTTCTTCTTCTTTCCATGCTTAAGCAACACCTCCAAGAGAACTTTATGAGTTGCAGGGATCATCATAAACTGCCTATAAAGCAAGGACTTGTAAGACTCCATTGCCTCTTTGTCTCTCTCCTTATGAGTTGCATGGATCATCCTAAACTGCCTATCTCTCAACTTCTTGATAAGCATGGCCTACTTATCATTTTTCTTAACGTCAAATTTCTTAACAAATATATACCATAATATAGAATAATTCATCAATTTGAAACCTTCAGACTTCAGACTTCATATATAATATATAAGCTGCATTATATATATATAGGAGAAAACAATGAGATTGAAGAAAAGCAAAAGAGTCAGAAAGGGTCAGAGAAGAGCATCGACACAGTATGATGAGGTTACTCATGATGATGAGATGATGAGGAAACTGAAACAATGAGCGACATATATATATATATTATGGGTAGCTAAGTAGCAACTACTTTCTAGGGATTTCAATTACACCCAACCACAGATAGAGCTCAATACCCACTCATCATTCTCTTCAATAAATCTCCAAATTCAAATTTAAACATATTTGTAGGTGGATTATGAGGTGGATGAATAGTGGTGGAGCAAGTGATCATCGAGCAACCATTTCTAATTGTCACCCCAAAATATAGAATGTAACGACCCGTCCCAGAAACTAGGGTTAAGATAGTGATTAAGATGGGATTAGTAAGCTTAATCGGTGGTTAATTGGTCTCGTTGGGGTCGTTAGTGTAGAATGACGATTTTGCCCCTGGTCCAGGTAAAAAAGTGGACTTTTAGTTTGGGTGGTCCAATGGGTTTTGACCGGTGACCAGGACGTAGTTTGGGACGTCACGAATCCGTAGGCAGGTGGTACACCCGATTCCGACATCCGATGAGGAAGTTATGATGTTCGGAATGTTGAGGGCATAACCGTAATTTGGGTAAAATAGGGGGAAGAGTTGACTTTTCGTACGATCGGGTTTTGACATGTTGGCTTAGGATGGTTAGGTAGATCTCGTCGTCCTGAGTTCGATGACAGGCGGCACATATTCATCGGACTTACGATGTGTGAGATACGGGTCTAGAAAGGTAGTGGCAAAACCGTAATTTTGACTTAAAAGGAGGGGCATTTTGGTCTTTGTGCGCTGGGATTTGTGCAACAGAGAGGGACAAATGGAGGGTTGAGATTAAGCCACTTGGGAGAGGAATGGTGGATTGGTGACATGTGTAGGAGGGCTAGAGGCTTCCAGGATGCACGGTCCAATTATTTGGGGTGTATCCGTGTGTGCTGTGGGTTCGTGATCGAAGAACAGAGGCTGAAGAATTGAGAACAATTGAGGGGTAATCGTGGGTGTTGGTGAGTTTGTGAGTGTGTGAGAGTGACTAGAGAGTGAGAGGGAGATAGTGAGGGAGATTGGAGGAGTGGTGATTGTTTGTGCGTGAGTTGAGAGCCACGGGAAATCAGAGAAAAACAAGGAGGAAATGAGTGTTCGTGGTGGTGGTGTGTCCGTGTACGGTGCAATTGGGCTCGTGGTAGTGTCGTGAGGAGTGAGAGGAGTCGACCAACCCCAGCGGAGCTTGCGACGACGACCGGAGGACAGGTAATTCCTCATCCCCGTTTCTTTGCTCTGTTTTGCCGTCTAGTTTCAGGAGCTAAGTTGTAGCTGTAGGGGTAGAATCGAGGAGTCTAGTGAGGTTTAGGGGACTCAGTAGGGTCCTAGGTAACTGCTGGTTGAGCAGCCGTGACGGGGGAGTGCACGGCGGAGGTTAGCACGACGGAGAGTACTGGTGTGCTCTGTTTTGCCGTTGATGTTCAGATAGAAAGTCGTGGACTTAGGGAGTGAGTCGACGGTTTTGGTGAGTTGGGTGAGACTCAGTGAGGTCCTAGGAAGGGTTTAAGATAGCCACCGTGACGGGGGGTGACCTGGGTGGCTGGAGAAGGAAACAGGGGTGTATCGGGTTTATGGTTCGAGTTTGTGTCGACGGGTTTTAGGTTGAGTCGAGGCGTCTGAGTAAGGGGAATGGATAGCTTAGGTCTGGACGATGCTGTTGGTGAAGAGAGAAGTGGTTTTGGTGCAGGTACGGCGGAGAACCGTCCTCGCCGGTTCGATTTGCAGGCACTGTGTCGAACCGGGTCTGCTCGAGGAAGACGATGCACTGTAGCTAGCGCGTGAGTGCCACGCGCAGCCACTTTGGGCGGCGCGTGGGGGCGCGTGCTGCGGCGGCAGGGGAAGTTGTCAACATGGTTTTTGGTCTAGGTGTTGTGACGAGTCTTTTAGCGTTGGTTTCGGGTTAATCGGACTTCAAATCGAAGCAGTTTTGCGAGGGTGAAGGTTTAGGGTTCCGGTTCGGTACGTTTAGGACCCGGGGATTTTCGGAGAAAATTAGGAGAGTCTTGGTGGACGTGTTAGTAACGTATTTTGGCGGTTGTTGACAGGATCGGGAGTTCCCGAGGAAGCTGAGGAACGTACGAGACGTACGGGACGCGATTGAGGGCTTGGTACTGTGAGTGGACCCTTTCCTTAAACTCGAGCATGCATAACTGTTTTTCTATAATTGTTTTATGGTTTTAATCATGATTCTATGTTATCGAATATGCTTTGTTGATTTTACATAATTGCACGTTTTTCGAGGAAGTTTGGTTTCAGCACGTTTTACGAGAAAAGTGTGATTTCTGAATATGATGTTATGGATTTGGGATTTCAATGGATAAATGGTTTAAATGTTCATAAAGGGATTTTGAAATTGGATTTCGGATAATGGGATTTGGTTTTAAAAGTGAAAAGTGGATTTCCGGATTTGGGTTCGGAATGACGGTTCGGAATGCCGGAAGGGCATCAGACCAGTGATTTCAGATTCGGGTTTGGATGTGAATTTAGAAATGGTTTTTCAATGGTTTTGGATTGGATTTGCTAGATCTGGTTATTGGGTTTAAAGACCCGGATATTGTGATTGACGGGGGACGGGCCCGGATTGAGTTTAAAGACTCGGGAGTTTAAAGACTCGGATATATTGATATTTCCCCCGTAGGCCTGTTGAGTTTAAAGACTCGGGAGTTTAAAGACTCGGATATTATTGAGGCCTGGATTGAGTTTAAAGACTCGGGAGTTTAAAGACTCGGATAGGTCCAGCAGGTTTGATCGGGAAATGATGATTGGTATTCATGGTTTTATGAGCCTTATGATATGATTTCTATAACCGTTTTATAGTGTTTCTGTTTCTTATGATGTTTTATGGTGATCGATTTATAACTGTTTGAATAACTGGGTTATGCATGTGATTTCAAAACGGAGGGCTAAACCTGGTTTTCTTATAAAATGGTTTTGGAAACTTTTCTTTTATTTATGGTCCACTCACACCTTCTGTTTTTAACTGCCCTCTTAGAATGATGTGGAAGAAACAACATACAGAATAAGAAAATAGCATACCAACAAAAAAACAGCATACAAAACAAGAATTTAAAGTTAATGATTTAAAAGAAGGCATAACAAAGTTGAAACTTTCAAATTGGAAGTGACTCATAGAACCTGAAAGAAACAAATAAAATATCATTGTAATGGTTAAATAAAGTAATTAAAGCAATGTACATTGAAGAAAAATAATAAACGATGCACAAGATATCTGGATAATCATAATCAACCATTAATCTGAAGATAACATCATTTACTACGATACACTACATTTTCACGAAACGACTAAGAGCTCTTGTTACTTACCTACCATCATATGTTAATCATACACTCATTGACTAATACAAACACCAAACTCATTCCCCAAAGAAAATATGTGGATAATAGTACTGGTGACATTTTCTTAATATGCCGCCAAGCTGAAAAAAAACCTAGAAGGAAACTGGGATCTTATCCCTCGACTCTAGTTCTACTATTTCCAGAAAATTCATTATCTATACATAATAACAAGTGAGGCAGAAAATTCTATTAGTGTGCTCATGAGCAATCACACAAAACTAAGGAATTCCAATAGCAGCCCAAAATCTTGAAGATCATGAAACCACTGCCAAAATAAACATGCTTAAATTTTCGATATAACCGACATCTAATATCTCATGAAACCCCCAATAAGAATTAAGTTTGGCTTTATCAAACTAAACATCTCTTCTCAATCCTTAAAATGAAAAGTCAATAAACCATGAGAATGTTGTAATGGGAATTGGATTAGTCAAGCATCATATGTATCTTTTACGTAATTAAATTCACATCTATATTACAAATTGCTGCAAATACTTATGTAACAACACAAAAATCAAAACCAAATACATAAATTAAAGGGCTAGTAATGGTAGCATATTATAGAATTTATAAAATTCAATGAATCTATGAAAGAAAAAAGGGTAAATTATTACTAGGCAAGAGACGACATTGCAGACCCATAATTAATAGCTAATTTGAGTGGTGAAGCACTGAACCAGCTGAGATCTCTGTTTCCGGCTCCTATTTCCTTCGCTTCAATAAAATAACTTCTAAACGAAGAAAATCAATGGGTAGGTTGCTCATACAAGAACAACCCAGAAACCAGAAGCTTCTGTAAGAACTTTCAATATATT
Organism: Prinsepia uniflora; assembly: GCA_032719365.1. NCBI lineage: Eukaryota > Viridiplantae > Streptophyta > Magnoliopsida > Rosales > Rosaceae > Prinsepia > Prinsepia uniflora. The sequence goes on along the minus strand of CM064871.1, from coordinate 20,112,424 downwards.
CAGGCTATTCAGCATTCAGGTTGAACATAATTCAAAGTAATCACCATTCACCAACCGTCCAAGTTCCAACTGATCTAAAAGCCACCAATTTAAACAAAGGGGATTTGCTTTGTTGGCCAATATCCTCAACATACACAAGATATCTATAAACTCAAGTCTCAACCGAGAGGAAAATCCAAATATATGCATCCAACGACAAAATAAAAATTCAAATTAAAATGATCTAATTAATTAATATTGAGGATGAGAAATAATAAACCAATCTGTTTAATTCATCCCCCGAGTCTAAATATGTTATCAATTACCTGCAAAATCAGAGCGGTGAGGGAATCGATGTTGAAGACAGTTCGACGGTGTCGTCTGCCGTCTGGGGAGTGGATACTAGAAAGAAAGAGGAAGGAGTCTGTCTCTGTCATTTAGGTCTGAGGGAGAGGGAGGGTATAAAGTAAGAGTGTGATATGGTCGTCAAAAACTTCGAAGTGGGACTAGGAGGAATGAAGTGCAATTGAGAAAATTGGGTTGGAAGTGTTGAAGTGATCTCTGTCTAGGGTTTAGAAGAAAAGAGAAAAAAAAACGACACCGTTTTGCATAAAATTAACTATTGCATTTTGGTCTGGTTCGGGTCGGTTCCATCCAATTTTACTACTCTTTCGGTTCGGTTCGGTCTAGTATAATTATATCAAAAACTGAAACCGAACTAGTCCAGTATAGTTCAGTTCGGTTTTCTCTAAACGGTTTCGGTTTTCTCTCGGTTCGGTATTTTTCGGTTCGGTTACAGTTCGGTAAGGTTTTTCAGTCGGTTTTTTCGAACCAATTAACAGAGCTAGCCAGAACCTGAGACTAAGCTTGCTTTATGCAAATAGTTGTGATTCTTACCCTCCATTTTTTTCTTTTGTACTTTTCTTCTTGTTTCTGTCCATTGATTTTATTAGATTTGCTCAATATAAATAGAGTATGTTTGATCCAAAAATGGACCTAACGAAGATTGGTCATGATAGAAATTAGAAGCCTTTATTCGTTTGCAAGGATGACCTACGGGAGGATAAAAAGAGCACTTGACATCCGTGGGGTGTCGGCCTAGTGGATTCCGTTGCTTAAGTCAATAAGAAGAAATAGATCAGACACAGTGTAGGAAGCGTACGACTTAGTGAGTAGTAAATTACATTTTATGGGGAAATGTGCCTTATAATTATAGTGGCAAATAATGTGGTGGTTGGAACCCTAGTGAAGTAAGACCTAGATAGTTTTTTGGATGCTACCACAGGTCCTGAGATGTCGGATGGACGATGGTGATTCTCTGGAGAGTACAGTTGTATTGTTACTGCTAGGTAAGTTGGTCGACTGGCTAGTGTCGTAGATAATGGTTAGTAATGCGAATCAATAGTGACAGGACCCGCCCCGTTTTCCCCCTGGGAACCACTAGGGAAGGCCTGCTCCCATCTGACAAGTAATCCAAAGTACCACAAATACCCTTCCGAGGGTTTTATTACACAAATACCCTTACTGGGGGTTCTAGATACACACCGGTGTGTTTCATATTACAACATGTCAAACAAGGGAAATGAGCATTATGTTCGTACTAATACAAATATTTATGCCTCGGCCCTGGAGTCGATGCCCTCCTCGGTTTCCTCTCCTGAAGGGTTAAGAAAACATTCAAAGTGTGAGTGGACCAAAAATAAAGCAGTTATAAATTCATTTGAACATATATAAATATTTTGACCCTTCATTTCTGTAAACATACATGCATTCAGTAGAAAACATAGAAATATGATCAATTATAAAAACATATAACATTTCTATACATATACGTATATCTATACAAAAATACATCTGGGCACGTATAACCTCAATTCAAATGTAACTATGTATCCACAATCCCTTCCTCGGCATCGAAGGCAAGTTCGATGCCAACTCAGGGCACACAGCCCCTACGGAACAAATCCTCGATAATGACCACGATTCATATCTAACGGTAAGCACACTACTCGGGGTCTCACTCCGAGTCTACTCCCAGTAATTCTCTGTCTAGGAGGTTCTATCTCGGAACCTAGTCCTAGCTCTACCCCGGATCTAGTTCGAGTATCTCTCCGGAATCTAGTCCGGGAGCACAACACAATCTCCCACTCCTGGAACGGGTTTCCTATGGGGATACCCATTCTGGTCAGTGGATCGTGACCCTCTAGGTCGACGTTTGGAGGAGACCAATCCGCAAGTCGGAAGGGTATATACATATACGTATGAAAACCTTTGCAAAGCCATCTTTTCAAACCATGTCAAAACCTTTACCCAGAATTCTTTATAAACCAAATCTTTAGGTCAAAAGTCTCAAATCATCAATACATTCAATAGTTCACAATTCATTTCGAAACACCGTTGACTCTCTCAAATCCGAGTCAATGCTCGTCAAATGAGTCTCAAACCCGATACGACCATTTTCACTTAAATCTATGCATTTCTCAAAATCCGTGATCCAATTCTCAAATCCCAACATCATAAAACATTTAGCATAAAACAATTCAGAAAACAAGTAAAACAGTTATGCATGTATTCAGTTATAAAATCAACGGTCCACTCACAGCCAGTCCTTGCTACGCTAACGAGCCATTTACACCTATCTTGAAGCTAAATACAATATTCGAACCTGCCCAAACATACTTAAGGGTCACTAATTGACCCTACTAGGTCTAGCATCCAAACTCAGAATGAAACCGACCCGGGAACGAGCTCCGACCACGCTTCCCGAGGCTAATTCCTTCAATTTGACCAACCTAACGATTTCCGATCGACACGAAAGCACCGCCATTGGATTTGTATCGTCAAAACCTTGAAAATGGTACCGGCCCCACAAAAGGTACTATTCATATGCACCCCCACGCGCCTGGTCAACGCTACTACAGTAATGCTGACGTCAGCATGACGTCGTCCTTTGACATGTGTCAGTCCTTGACTGGTCCCTGCTCTGACATTTCTGACAAAATGACGTCAGAATGGTGTCAGAATGATGACATCATCATCTCTGTCATTTGGTGGACTCTTACTGAGGACCTAGGCTACCGTTCGGTTGGCCTCTACCGAGAACATGCGGCGTGGCTCGGTTGGTTCCTACCGAAAAACCAGAGGCGGAGCCGCCGTGACCCACAGACTTGGCCCTCAAAGGAAGATGAATGTTGGTTGTATGCAACTGGGTTTCACGGCAAATGAGAGACAAAGAACGCTTGATTCATGCACCCAATAATTTGGGCTTTTGTTCTAGTTAGATGAGTGACATTTGTCACTCATCTGATTGGTTCAAGAGTCCAACTTTGACCAATCAACTCAAACAACTTATCCCGATTCTCGAAAAATGAAATCGTAACCCATAATATCCGTGACCCGTAACTTTTGCTCCTGATCTCCAAATCCGGCATGCCGTCTGTCTACGAACTCAAGGTGACCCGATCTACGAAATGGTCAAAGGTTCAAAGTCGTACAATGCTTCAGATCAAAAGTCAACATTTTTCCTTGACTAGGGGCAAAATGGTAATTTTACATATAATTTCCATTAATTAAATAATAACGAAAATCCGGGTCGTTACAATCCAGCCCCCTTACAAAAATTTCTTCCCCGAAATTACTCAAACAAGTAGGGGTGTTGCTCTCTTATCAAGGCTTCCGGCTCCCAAGTTGCTTCCTCTACCACAGAATTCCTCAACAGAACTTTCACTAACGCAATGGTCATGTTCCTTAGGACTTTCTGTTTCCAATCCAGGATCTGTACTGGTTGTTCTTCGAAACTAAAATCTGTCCTGAGCTCCAAAGGTTGTTCCGTCAGGATATGTGATTCTTCCCGTACACATTTTCGAAGCATTGACACGTGGAAGACACTGTGTACTCGTGCTAACTCCGGAGGCAAATTCAATCGGTACGCCACTTTACCCACTCTCTCCATTATCTCAAATGGTCCGATATACCAAGGGCTCAGTTTCCCTCGTCTTCCAAAACGAACCATGCCCTTCCATGACAATAATTTCAGAAATACCCAGTCTCCTACCTCAAACTCAAGATCCCGCACTCTACGATCTACATAGCTCTTTTGACGATCTTGAGCTGCCTTCAGTCGCTCCCTGATGGTCTTAACTTTTTCTTGGGCCACGTCCATAAGTTCTGGTGTCAACAAAACCCTTTCACCAATCTTGGTCCAGCACAAAGGTGTTTTGCATTGTTGCCCGTACAGTGCCTCAAACGGCGCCATCCCGAGTGCAAGTAGGCATCCCAAGTGCCCTGGAACTGTTGTTGTAAGCAAACTCCATCAAGGACAAGTAGGCATCCCAAGTGCCCTGGAACTGTAACACACAAGCTCTCATCATGTCTTCCAAAATCTGGATGGTCCTCTCTGACTACCCATCCGTTTGAGGGTGAAACGCTGTGCTGAAATGCAATCTCGTACCAAGGGCTCTCTGTAAGCTCTGCCAAAACCTCGAGGTAAACCGCGGATCTCGTGTAACGACCCATCATGAATTCTGGGATTAGATTAGTGACTAATCAAGATTAGTGAGGTTAATCGGTGATTAGTTGAGCGAAATCGGACGAACGATGCAAAATGACCGTTGTGCCCCTGGTCGTGGGTAAAATGTTGACTTTTCGTTCTGGCTGTCAAATGGATTTTGGCCAATGACTGTGACGTAGTTCGAGACGTCACAAGTTCATAGCCAGGTGGCACGTTCGTTTCTGACATTCGAGGGAAACGTTATGACGTTTGGAAGTTCAAAGGTATTTTGGTAATTTGGTTAAAAGGAGGCAAATAGTTGAATTTTGACCTGGAAGGTCCGATGGCAAAGGGCCGAGGACCGTTATGTAGATCGAGACGATACAAATCCTTAGACAGGTGGCACGCTGAAATCGGACTTCGAACGGGAAAGTTATGGGTCACGGAAGTTCGATTTTACTATTGCACACATTATGAGGCGAAGACACTTGGCATATCTGATTGGCAGCTATTTTAGTGGGACCCGAAGTGTCACTCATCCCATTGGTCATTATCCCTAAAAAGTGGATCTAACTAATTGAATATTATTATTATTATAATCTAATCTACCCACCTCTCAATCCTAACCCTCCATCTCATCTCATCATTTAATCCTCACCATCCATTTCCCTTTCCCTCTCATCAGATATCATCCTCCCTCTGTGTTTGCATCCAAACCCGAAACACCCCCCTCCATACCACCATCTTTCAGTTCTTTAAACAACACACACACACACACACATCACACCATCATCACCTTATCTACATTTCTACGACTGTGTGACGGTGTGAGAGGCTTGGAGGAGGACTTGACGGTGACGGCCAGAGCCATGGCGGTGGCCACGACGGAGAGGAACTGAAAAAAAAAAGGTAAGTTGGTTTGAAATTCAAACATGGGTTTTGAGGGGTTGTCGATCGATTCTAATGGTGGTGATGTCTTTCTGGAGGTCTTAAGGTTTGTTTGGGATGGAGAGCAAGCTTGGAGGTGGCCGGAAACACATCGACAGGGAGGAGGAAACTTGGCCGTGCATTTTTCAATCCAAAGGTAAGAACTTTGGATTGATTTCACGTTTTTGAGGTTATAGGATGATATGAATGAATTATATGAAGGTTTAGGAATTGATAGGACTGAAAAAGGACTGAAAATGAGGGAGGAATGCACAGGACCGGTCACGCCGGTTTGGTCCGGTTCGAACCAGGTGAACCCGGTTCACCAGAGGTGGACCATGACACTGTTTGGCGCGTGAGTTTCACGCGCAGGTGGCTTCAGTCCGCCTGTGGGGGCGCGTGAGGCACATTTTGGGGATACTTCCAATACATGAAAATCATCTATTCGATGTAACAAATATTTTGGGACTGATTTCGTGTCGATCGGACACCGCCTCGATAATATTCGAGGCATCGGAAGGTTTAGGATCGAGTTTTAAAATAGTTAAAAATTCCAAAAAATTACGGGGCTTTAGTGAGAGGTTAATAAGGTAGTTAGTAACCCTCTAAAGTGATTTGGACAGGTTTGGGAGTCCCGGTGACGATGATTGACTCAGGAGAGCCGTATGGCACGCGTATCAAGGCGGCAGCTCGGATGGTCTGTGAGTGGACCTTGTTTTCTAAATTGGTGCATGCATAAATGTTTATTATATGTTTTAATACTTTTTTGGTGATGTCATAGTGCATTTGTGTGTGGTTACATATTAGCACGTATTTCGAGGTTTCGGCCTTATACGGTGCCTATACGGGTTTGTACTTTCTTTGTTGGTTTAAATGAAATGGTGTTGGATTCCAAAAGGATAAACTTGGGCATGAGACCCATTTGGTTTTGTCTCGGGCATGTAGCCCTACTGGTGATCTACAGGTATGAATCGTGGTCGCGGCGAGTGCTTTGTGCACTGCAACGGACGATACGACGCTTGCCTCCGGACTGGGATATGTTCCTTCCGTAAAGGTCACGATGCACGATCTGTGGTCGGGCAGCCGATGGAGATTCGTTCACGGCGATACGATGTCAACGGACGATACGATGCACGATTTGTGATCTAGCGGTGGTAGCGTCGGTTGATTCGTTCACGGCGACATACCAGGATTGTGGGCGGTCCTAGATGGATGGTTGCACGCATCACTACGATCGGAGTCGTGACTAACCCTGAGATATAGGGCATGATGCCCACTTGAGTCATGTGTTCGGGCACAAGAACCAATTACTTTAAGTTTACGTTTTCGGGTAGAGGACCCTAAATGGATTTCTAGGTTCATGACGGTTTATGGGGACCAGCATGAACCCTTGAAAGGTTTTTATAGTTCATGACTTCATGACGGTTTATGGGGACCAGGTGTGAATCGTTTGAAAGGTTTTAAGGATGTTATATATATATATATATATTCATATACCTTCCTTTACTTGGATTGTCTCCTCCGGGGAGGGTCGTTGATCTGGATGGACCCCTGAGTAGTCACGGAGCACTAACTGAGTGGAGTCGCCCCCGTTGGGTACTTTACTCTTAGGAAGGCTTGGTTTATAACCTTCAGGGAGGGTTATTGATCTACAGACATTGACTTGGGTGGACCCAGGAGAGACTTGGGTTTGAGACACCAGGTACCACACGCGTAGGTTTGGAAACCGTGACAAGATTGTTTATGTGATTTATATGTATATATGATATATGATGTGTAATATATACAGGTTTTGGGCTGAGTCCCACATGGATTTGGGCAGTGGTCCGTATGGTTGGTTCTTTATGGTTCTTTCGGTTATGGTATTGGGCTTAGTTCCCACATATGGTTCTTTTGGTTAAATGGTTTTCGAATGTATGCATGCTTTTTAGTGAAGGGTACAAATGTCTTTCTTATGAAATGTTTTTATAAACTCTTTGTTTTGTCCACTCACAGCTTTTAATGTTTTGACTACCCTTCAGGTTGACAGCGGATGATGACTGTAGCAGAGACCGAGATATCACATACCTCTTCCAGATCCTGGCGTACTCTGAAAGTCCTAGAGGGCTAAGGTTGGATTTTCCCTTGTCTGACACTTCGTGTTAGACGGGATCAGGGTCGTCCCGAGTTAATTTCGGGGGGATTGGGACGGGTCCTGACATCTCGGTATGACACAATCGACTCTGGAGTACCATGCAATCAGAATATCTCATCAATAAAAAACTGTGCCAGTCAGTTGGGCTTAAATATTTGCACGGGTAGAAAGTGCGCCGACTTAGTAAGGCGATCCACGATTACCCAAACACCATCAAATCCACTTCGGGTAGTTGGTAACTTGAACTCGAAATCCATGGTAATATGGTCCCACTTCCACTCGGGAATTGGAAGGTACTGCAGGGGTCCATAAGGTCTCTGTCTTTCAGCTTTCACCTGTTGGCAGATCAAACACCGACTTACGAAGTCCGCTATCTCTCATTTCATTCAAGGCCACCAGTAATATTCTCGAAGTGTTCGATACATTTTGGTTCCCCCGGGATGCATGGCATAGGCCGAACTGTGGGCTTCCTCAAGTATCTCAGTCCTCAGTGCCGTATCCTCTAGCACGCACAATCGACCCTATTTCAAAACCGCATCGTTGTCTCTGACAGTGAAATTATGTCTTTCCCCGGCTTCGACTCCCAATCTGATGCAATATAGAGTTGTGTCACTAAGCTGAGCATCGCGGATCCGATCTAATAGTAAGGGCCTCACGTGATAGCTCAATAAAAGGGCTCCATCATCATCCATCCCAAGACTAACTCCGATCCGTCGGAGTTTCACTAGCAACGGCAAGTAGATCATACGCAAATGGGCAACCAAACCAATAGCCTTCCTACTCAGGGCGCCAGCCACAACATTCGCTTTTCCGGGGTGGTACTCAATGGTGCAGTCATAGTTTTTAATTAGTTCTAGCCATCTTCTCTGTTGCAAATTTAACTCCTTCTGAGTGAAAATATACTTTAAACTTTGGTGGTTAGTATAAATCTTACACATCTCCCCGTATAGGTAGTTCCTCCAAATCTTTAGAGCGTACACCGCTGCTGCTAACTTCAAGTCATGAGTAAGATAGTCCACCTCGTGTGGCTTCAACTGTCGGGAGGCATAAGCTATAACTCTCCCGTGCTGCATCAACACACATCCCAGACCCTGTAGGGATGCATCACTATAAACCACAAACTCCCCACCATCACTGGGTAAGGCCAAAACAGGAGCAGTGGTCAACCTTTCCGGTAATTCCTGAAAGCTATTTTCGCAACGGTCCAAACGAAGTGAACCCTTTTTCTCGTCAGGAGGGTCAAAGGTGCTGCAATAGTAGAGAAGCCTTCCACAAAACGTCTGTAATACCCTGCCAACCTCAGGAAGATTCAAACCTCAGTCATAGTCTTGGGTTGTTCCCAATTTGTTATTGCCTTTGCCTTTTGGGGGTCCATACTGATCCCCTCCACCGAAATCACATGGCCTAAGAAGCCAACACTATTCAACCAGAATTGAGATTTGCTGAACTTAGCGAACAACTGGGCCTTCCTCAACCTCACCAACACCAACCTTAGGTTTCTCATGTGCCCTTGCGCCTTTTGAATACACCAGAATATCATCAATAAACACGATTACAAACCTATCCAAATAGGACTTGAACACTCGGTTCATCAAATCCATAAAGGCTGCAGGTGCATTGGTCAAACCAAAGGGCATCACTAAAAACTCGAAAATGCCCATACCTGGTCCAAAAAAGCTGTGTTCGGGACATCTCCCTCGGCGATTCGTAACTGATGATACCCAGACCTCAAGTCGATCTTTGAAAAGTACCTTGCTCCCTTCAACTGGTCGAATAGGTCGTCTATCCGAGGTAAATGATATTTATTTCTCACTGTTACCTTGTTTAGTTGTCGGTAATCCACACACAGTCTGAGACTACCCTTCTTTTTCCGTAGGAATAGGACCGATGCTCCCCACGACAATACACTTCGCTGGATGAATCCTAACTTGAGTAACTCCTGTAGTTTTTCTTTTAGTTCCATCAGTTCTTCTGGTGTCATACGATAGGGTGCTTGTGCAATAGGTCCAGTCCCTGGAAGTAGCTCTATCGTAAACTCAATCTCTCGGGGTGGGGGCAGTCCTGGTAAGTCTTCTGGAACCACATCTGGGAAGTCCCACACCACTGGTATCTCTTCCATTCTTGGTGTCGCAATACTCGTGTCCACTACATGAGCTAGATACCTGTAACGACCCGTCCCGAACATCGGGATTTAATAATATTTAATTATGATTTACTAATCTGGGATTAGTTGGGCGATTTCGGACGAATTGTGCAAAATGACCGTTTTGCCCCTGGGTGTGGGCAAGACGTTGACTTTTAATTCGGATGGTCAAATGGACTTTGACCGATGACCGTGACGTAGTTCGGGACGTCACGAGTTCATAGACAGGTGGCACGTTCGATTCCGACGTTCGTGGAAGAAGTTATGATGTACGGAAGTACAAGGGCATTTTCGTAATTTTGGCATATTAGGGGCCAAATGTTGACTTTTTGACCGGGATGTCCGATGGCCGAGGGCCAAGGACCGTTGCGTAGGTCTCGTCGATACGAATCCAACGACAGGCGGCACGTCGAAAACGGAGTCCGTATGACCGAGTTACGGGTCAGGATGCGTGAGGGGCATTTTGGTAATTTTCTGCACAAGGGCAGAATGGTAATTTGGACTGTGATTTTGAACAGCCGTGAGTTGGAGCCATGTTTGAGCTGGGTGGATGGCTAGTGCGATCTATCCCTGAATTTTTTAGTATAATTGTAACATGGGGGAACATTATGATTGATTAATTAATTGAATTATTCCTCCATTAATCCCTTCAATTTCTTCAACCGTGAACAATCAACTTCAATTTTCTCCTACCCTTAATCTCCTCTCTATCCACTGTTTTTGTGAACGAAATTGACAAGAATTGAGACTGGAATGATTTGGGAAAACACGAGGGACGAATTGAGAGCTGGGGGCTGGAATTTCGAAAATTCCGAAATTCGGGGGGAAAATCGAATTGGAAGTTTTGGGCCTTGACGATCAAATTGGAGATTGGTTTGAGTCTTCTGGGATTGCCACGATCATTTTCGTCGAAGGAACGAAGCGGATTGAGGGCCGTTTGAGGATGAACGGAACTACTGTAGCTTCAGAAATTTCGAGCTTGAGTCGTGGGATTTGAAGCTCGGAGTGATGCAATTGGACTGGGGATTGTGTTCATTATGGTCTCACGATGCTAATGGATGCATCAATTGAAAGAATCGATTGACATGGGAGGATTTCAGATGATGAACAGCGATCGGATTGTTCTTCGTGTGATCATCCTTGATCTTAAGGTTTGAGGTATGATTGTGTGTAATTTAGTCCACAGATCCCTAATTGAATCTAATTCGATGCTAATGGAATTTTGAATTGATGGAATCGGTGTCGAATTGCTAGGATTTGAACCGGGTCTTATCGCGGGTTTTTCAACCCGTTTACCAGTCATTCGGGTGAGGAAGGAGCACTGTAGCAGGCGCGTGGCTTTCACGCGCAGCCACTCACGGCGGCGCGTGACGGCGCGTGGGTACGAATCTCGAGGTGAGGTCAACATGACTTTTATCCTATACATTGTAACGAACATTGTGGGATTGGTTTCGTGTCGATCGGACACCGTCTCGATATTGTTCGGGATGTCCGAAGGTTTTAAATCCAGTTTAAAAATACTTAAAAATTTGGGAAAATTACGGGACATGAATAGGATGTTAATGATGAGGTTAGTGATCCTCTAAATTGATTTGAACAGGATTGGGAGTCCCGGTGATAGTGAGGTGGCCCGGGAAGGCCTATGGCACGCGTATCGAGGCGCTTGGTTAAACGGTCTGTGAGTGGACATGGGTTTCATAAATTCGATGCATGCATAACTGTTTTATGATTGTTATAATTATGATTAAATGATTTACTTTGGATATCGGTGGATTTAAAATGATTTCACGTATTTCGGGGTGAATTACGTATTTGCACGTAAACCGAGATTTTCTGGATTTGCACCGATTTCCATAAATATGGTTGGATATGATTTCCTGAAACGGTTACGAACTTAAATAATGTAAAATCGGGCCAGGGGCCCAGTTGAACTATGAAATCGGGCCAGGGGCCCAGTTAACTTGTGAAATCGGGCCAGGGGCCCAGTTGATTTCTACATACGATTGCGGGTCGGGGACCCTAAAATGGAATTGAATAAATGTTTTCTGGTTTACATTTTATATATGTTCACATGCTGGAATCAATGAATGGTTTTGATGATATTTCGGTTATGGCACGTTTCACGGTATTTGGGCATGAGACCCGTTTGATGAAACGTAACGATCGGTTCGGGTTTTTATCACACCTATATGTTTTGCATGTGGATATCAATAAAATGTATTTGGTACTGCACTGTATAGATCCTTCCATATTATATTGTCTCCTCCGGTGAGGTACCCCGGAGAGGTCACGGGCGTCTAGTACGTCCAGCGTCTATGACGCTAAGCATCGGGGATGCTGTACCCGAACGGGGTTCGGGGATTTAACTCGGAAAATTGAGACCCGAGTGGCACGCGTAGCCTTGTGATTGTGACCTTATTGACGTCAGGGACGTCAGACATCAGGGATGTCGGATTGGAGTGTATAGTGCAGCAACTAAAATTATGGTTATGGTTATTATTATATGCCTTATGGTTTATATTACTGGATTTATGAAATAACTCTTGGATTGACTTTTGGAATGTGAAACTATACTTTGGTTTCCGGGCTAAGGCCCTAATGGTTATTTCTAAATATATATGGGATTATTGGTTTTTGGTGCGTGCATATGATTTTACTGAGGGGCATAAATGTCTTATAAATGTTTTCAACAGACTTGTTTATTTTCGTCCACTCACAGCTTTTGTTTTCAATGCCCTTCAGGTTGATTCCGGATACGACTACAGCAGAGACTTGAGCATCGCACACATCCTCCATCGATCCTTACGCACTCTGGAAGCCCGTTTTGGGCAATGGCAATCGGTTATCCCTTGTCTGGCGCCTCTTGTCAGACGGGAGCACGTCACATTCCATGGTAATCCCGGGGGGGATTGGGATGGGTCGTGTCAAGTGGTATCAGAGCAGGTTTTGCTCTTTTGTGCGCAAAGGACGAGGGTGTGATGTCTCTTTGGGCTGCTGTTCCGTTGTCAACCTGATAGATAGTTTTGGTAGATTGGGTGTGTTTGGCCCGATACGCCGTGCATTGTTGCGATTCAACCCAGGTGGGGTTGTATACGATTAATTGGTAATGTGGGACCGTCAGTTCGGTCACGTGATGATGGATTGTTGTGCTACTGGGCACAACTGGGTTCAGGGAACCCCATTTGAAATAATGTTATGGAAATACGAAACTCAGTTGAGTATTGGTCTAAGTTTTGGACCCTAGTAGTGTTGGCTAGTGTATGGGGGTTGGTGCATCGGAGTTAGCCGATGACCTTCGTGGTGGAACCCACGATGGAACCTATGTTGAGTTAGCGATTGGATTGGACGTCTATACGATGTCAGGACCGCGAGGTCGGTCAGGTTGTGGATTTTACTGCAAAAGGCAGTTGGGTTCGGTGGAACCCTAGGGTGTGACCTTGGAACCCTAATTTATAATTGATGGACCGAAAGGTGAACCTTAAGTGAGAACTTGTGCTGCGACGAGCGGCTGAGGTCATGGATGACCATGTGGATGACTCTAGTGAGTCTAGTCTGGATTATGGGATTCGATCCACGGATGCGGTTATGAGATAAAATATGGAATCCCGTGTTGGATCGAATATTAGTGTGAGGTGTGGTTACGGATCTTGACAACGATGACTGTTGGTCGACAGTTGTGTCGAGATAACTGGCTATCGAGGGTAGTTAGTGTGGTTTTAATACTTGGGGACGTTCAGGGAACGTTCATTATCCTGATGTGCCGATGGCAAAAATTGGAGGTACCCATAGTCGTGGGGAACGAGTGGTGTTACGGGATCATCGTTCGGAATGAACGGAGATCCAGGGTAACAACCTTGCACACTGTGTGCTAGCATGGATGTTCGTGTGCTAGCATGGGTGTTCGTGTGCTATGTATGGATGTTGGTACCTATATGCCAATACTAGTATGGATGCCTATGTGCTGATACTGGTATTGATGATGGTGCGTGGTGCTGGTACTAGCACTGGTGCTGGTACCGGTGTCGGTGATTGTGATGACGAGGAGCCACCATTTGGGGTGTGACTCTGTCATGATGGACAGATGATTGGTATCTGCGACTCAGTGGTGGTTGAGTCTTGGACTGGATGGGATCCAGTGGAGGTTGTGTCGTGTTGGGATAAGTCCTAACAGATATATGACGACAAGTGATGAACGGATAAAATGGTATGATTGAAACTTGGGGAATCTAGGGACGATGTTCCCTATGTCATGCGAGTTGGTGGATTTGGGGAGTTGTGGTCAACTCCGAGATTCGTAAGTTTGTGTACTGCTTATATCCCCTGAGAGTACAAGGAAATTATTGAAATTGGAAAAGTCGGGGAAACCATTCGTGGTATTGATGTGGGATTTTGTGATTGTGAATCACTTGGAACCTGAGGATTGAACCTGTTAAGGTTGAGATGTGAGACGAAAGCTGTATGGTATGCACATCCAGGCGGAGTTGTGGATTTCCGTTCGGAATCGGGGTGTGTGCATACATGAGTATTGGCGGACGTGGGGTCCGAGTAATGAATTGATCTTGGACACGTGGTGGTCCAAGTAAGGTATGGCATGGGCAGTCCAGTGGTTGGACTTGACATCTCATTGGGAGCATGTCTGTTTCCAACATGGTTGGAACTCCCGTTTCGGGGAGAGTTGTGATTGGGAGACGAGAGGAGTGCTCGTTTCCGCATCAGTGATTGGTATTCCGAAGTCATTAGGGTTGACTTCATATTTCCTGCCGTGGCAGATGATGATTGTTGCTACCAGTACATTGAGCGTGTATTGGTAGGTGGACCTAGGTTTGGCCTTGGGTCATTGGACACAAGAAGTTTTGTATGATCTTGGATTTGGTGGTGAAATGCGAGGTCATCTTTCCACCGAGGGAAATTTGACGAATGATTTAATTGAGGGTGTAAGACCCTACGATCAGCTTTCAGATGGATTGTTAGCTATGTGAGCATGTGTGGATCCTAGGTGGATCTGATTTGCGATGTTGTCGACTTTGGATGATGTGACGATCTAGGATCGTAATGTTGCTTGTCGGGTGACGTAGCGATGGATCTGGATTGTGATCTTGATGATCCAGATGGGTGGAGAGTTTATCACTCTTACCTTGGTATGTGAGTCGTAAATGACGGGACTGAACTTCTTTTCGGAGTGAAGTCCATATGGTTTGTGACTTGGTTGAGTAGGTTTCCGATGTGGTCGGATTTTGTCACCCTTTGACGTGTGAATATTGGGATTGGCTTCCCTATGAAGTCAATCGAGTGTTTTTGACAGGCAACCGATAGGTTCGGTTATGTTACGTCTTGATGGACGTAAACGAGGTTTTGGGTTTTGGAATCGAATTTCTGGGTGACGATTCAGGATTCGATTGCGAAGCTCGAAAATGGATTACTGGATTTGGGTGCGGAATGATTATTCCAATGCTAGCTTACGGAATAATGATTTCGGATTCGGATTTGGACATGGAATAAAATATGATGTTTGGGTTTGGATTCGGAATTTCATTCGAAATTGCGAATTCGGATTCGGAACTAGAACTGGATGATGGGTGGAGTTCGCTTTGTCTCATGTTGGTTTGGGCAAAGGTACTTCATTATTGGAACGTGTTTGGCTATGACCTGGGTGGCTATAGTCAGATTGATGGATTGAGGTACGTACAGGGTACGAGGATTGATACTGGTTAGGCTGAGTGGTGCCTAATGGCGGTACATGGGATGTACCAGTGGTGTGTAACTAATGTGTTGGTAATCGGATTGGTTCTGATATCATTTGTTTGGCTGTATTGTGGACTGGACATTGGATACTGTGCGCTGGGCAGATTGATCTTGTCGGGTTCAGTGATTTTATGAGCAGGTGCTCTTAGCCATGGTTGGCTTGTGGAACCCTAGTATTGAGATGTGTGTTCACTGCTGGGCTGGTATTCAATGTGTTCCAGTTGCGCCACTTGATTGGGTTAGTTGACGGTATACGCACACTCAGGATGAGTGAATTGGTGGTCTGAGTAACCACGAGTAGCCTTGTGTGACTTGATCACACCGTGATTTCCCAGCGTCTTGGTTCGCTGAGGGAGTCGGCGATTATGGACATTGAGATTTATTTATGTCGCAGGAATGGGCTTGCCCTGCGAATTGAGATCATGTGGTTGATCTTGCGCTACATCGAGAGTGATGTAGTACGTGGTGTTGTCACGGACAGACAGATGGTTGGGGCTTTACTAGGGTGGTAAAGCTTAGTGGTGACAGTTTGACTGATGGTGTCGGCGTGGACTGACAAATGAGATTTGGTGACTCCCAAGGGGAGCAAATGTAAGGATATATTGATAATGGAAAGGAACCATCTAGCTGAAGGAGTCAGCTAAATGGTTAAGCGATTTTATCGCGAATCAGGTGATTATGTCCACTCGAGGTGGTCGAGTGTTGTTGATTGTGACGTATGACTGTGATGGGATGTCTGGGTACAAACGAGGCTGGTGTTGTCCCAGTATGTGGGTGTACAAGTGTACACAGATGTGAGGTCGAAATGTTTTCCACGTGGTGGTTGTGGAATAAGGAGATTGGTAATTTCGAGGACGAAATTCTTTAAGGAGGGAAGGTTGTAACGACCCGTCCCGAACATCGGGATTTAATAATATTTAATTATGATTTACTAATCTGGGATTAGTTGGGCGATTTCGGACGAATTGTGCAAAATGACCGTTTTGCCCCTGGGTGTGGGCAAGACGTTGACTTTTAATTCGGATGGTCAAATGGACTTTGACCGATGACCGTGACGTAGTTCGGGACGTCACGAGTTCATAGACAGGTGGCACGTTCGATTCCGACGTTCGTGGAAGAAGTTATGATGTACGGAAGTACAAGGGCATTTTCGTAATTTTGGCATATTAGGGGCCAAATGTTGACTTTTTGACCGGGATGTCCGATGGCCGAGGGCCAAGGACCGTTGCGTAGGTCTCGTCGATACGAATCCAACGACAGGCGGCACGTCGAAAACGGAGTCCGTATGACCGAGTTACGGGTCAGGATGCGTGAGGGGCATTTTGGTAATTTTCTGCACAAGGGCAGAATGGTAATTTGGACTGTGATTTTGAACAGCCGTGAGTTGGAGCCATGTTTGAGCTGGGTGGATGGCTAGTGCGATCTATCCCTGAATTTTTTAGTATAATTGTAACATGGGGGAACATTATGATTGATTAATTAATTGAATTATTCCTCCATTAATCCCTTCAATTTCTTCAACCGTGAACAATCAACTTCAATTTTCTCCTACCCTTAATCTCCTCTCTATCCACTGTTTTTGTGAACGAAATTGACAAGAATTGAGACTGGAATGATTTGGGAAAACACGAGGGACGAATTGAGAGCTGGGGGCTGGAATTTCGAAAATTCCGAAATTCGGGGGGAAAATCGAATTGGAAGTTTTGGGCCTTGACGATCAAATTGGAGATTGGTTTGAGTCTTCTGGGATTGCCACGATCATTTTCGTCGAAGGAACGAAGCGGATTGAGGGCCGTTTGAGGATGAACGGAACTACTGTAGCTTCAGAAATTTCGAGCTTGAGTCGTGGGATTTGAAGCTCGGAGTGATGCAATTGGACTGGGGATTGTGTTCATTATGGTCTCACGATGCTAATGGATGCATCAATTGAAAGAATCGATTGACATGGGAGGATTTCGGATGATGAACAGCGATCGGATTGTTCTTCGTGTGATCATCCTTGATCTTAAGGTTTGAGGTATGATTGTGTGTAATTTAGTCCACAGATCCCTAATTGAATCTAATTCGATGCTAATGGAATTTTGAATTGATGGAATCGGTGTCGAATTGCTAGGATTTGAACCGGGTCTTATCGCGGGTTTTTCAACCCGTTTACCAGTCATTCGGGTGAGGAAGGAGCACTGTAGCAGGCGCGTGGCTTTCACGCGCAGCCACTCACGGCGGCGCGTGACGGCGCGTGGGCACGAATCTCGAGGTGAGGTCAACATGACTTTTATCCTATACATTGTAACGAACATTGTGGGATTGGTTTCGTGTCGATCGGACACCGTCTCGATATTGTTCGGGATGTCCGAAGGTTTTAAATCCAGTTTAAAAATACTTAAAAATTTGGGAAAATTACGGGACATGAATAGGATGTTAATGATGAGGTTAGTGATCCTCTAAATTGATTTGAACAGGATTGGGAGTCCCGGTGATAGTGAGGTGGCCCGGGAAGGCCTATGGCACGCGTATCGAGGCGCTTGGTTAAACGGTCTGTGAGTGGACATGGGTTTCATAAATTCGATGCATGCATAACTGTTTTATGATTGTTATAATTATGATTAAATGATTTACTTTGGATATCGGTGGATTTAAAATGATTTCACGTATTTCGGGGTGAATTACGTATTTGCACGTAAACCGAGATTTTCTGGATTTGCACCGATTTCCATAAATATGGTTGGATATGATTTCCTGAAACGGTTACGAACTTAAATAATGTAAAATCGGGCCAGGGGCCCAGTTGAACTATGAAATCGGGCCAGGGGCCCAGTTAACTTGTGAAATCGGGCCAGGGGCCCAGTTGATTTCTACATACGATTGCGGGTCGGGGACCCTAAAATGGAATTGAATAAATGTTTTCTGGTTTACATTTTATATATGTTCACATGCTGGAATCAATGAATGGTTTTGATGATATTTCGGTTATGGCACGTTTCACGGTATTTGGGCATGAGACCCGTTTGATGAAACGTAACGATCGGTTCGGGTTTTTATCACACCTATATGTTTTGCATGTGGATATCAATAAAATGTATTTGGTACTGCACTGTATAGATCCTTCCATATTATATTGTCTCCTCCGGTGAGGTACCCCGGAGAGGTCACGGGCGTCTAGTACGTCCAGCGTCTATGACGCTAAGCATCGGGGATGCTGTACCCGAACGGGGTTCGGGGATTTAACTCGGAAAATTGAGACCCGAGTGGCACGCGTAGCCTTGTGATTGTGACCTTATTGACGTCAGGGACGTCAGACATCAGGGATGTCGGATTGGAGTGTATAGTGCAGCAACTAAAATTATGGTTATGGTTATTATTATATGCCTTATGGTTTATATTACTGGATTTATGAAATAACTCTTGGATTGACTTTTGGAATGTGAAACTATACTTTGGTTTCCGGGCTAAGGCCCTAATGGTTATTTCTAAATATATATGGGATTATTGGTTTTTGGTGCGTGCATATGATTTTACTGAGGGGCATAAATGTCTTATAAATGTTTTCAACAGACTTGTTTATTTTCGTCCACTCACAGCTTTTGTTTTCAATGCCCTTCAGGTTGATTCCGGATACGACTACAGCAGAGACTTGAGCATCGCACACATCCTCCATCGATCCTTACGCACTCTGGAAGCCCGTTTTGGGCAATGGCAATCGGTTATCCCTTGTCTGGCGCCTCTTGTCAGACGGGAGCACGTCACATTCCATGGTAATCCCGGGGGGGATTGGGATGGGTCGTGTCAATACCCCTGACAACCTTTCTTCAATAACTTTCGTGTTGTGAGGGCTGAAACAATTCTTGGTGAAGAAGTCGCGACGTCTCCTTAGAAAGTCAAGTCAGGTATGCCCGGACTCCGGATTAACACTCTCTTTTTACTACAGTCTATCAGCGCTCCATGTTCGGACAACCAATTCATACCAAGGATCACATCAAAATCATGTAAGTCTAACACTATCAAATCTGCCAGCAATTCAAAATCCCCTATCCTAACTGGGCAGTTCCTTAACACCTGGTTAACTATATACACATCCCCAGTCGGGGTGCCAACACCTAAGTCATCCTCAAGTACAGACAACTCTTGATCCAACAACCCAACACAACCTCGTGAAATAAAAGAATGGGTGGCTCCCGGATCCATCAATACACGTACAGACACATCAAAGAAAGTAAGTGTACCTGTCACCATCTCAGGAGCAGTCTTGCCCTCCTGCCAAGTAATCGCGAACACTCGTGCCTGGGGTCCTGCTCCACGACCACGTCCTCGTGGTCCCCCGCTAACACCTCGATAACCGCTCTGTCCACTGCGCCTAGAAGCATCTGACATGGTACTCGATGTCTGTCCTGCTACACTTCCACTCGACCACTGTGGGCATCCCCTCAATACATGACTAGTCACACCACAAGTATAGCATGTCGTGTGCCTCATCTAATTTGTAGACCCCACGGAAGTGCCACTCTGCTGCGGTACACTGTATTCAGCCCCACGGCCTCTCTCGAACCTGCCAGGCAGACCACCACTCGATGATCCCCCACTGTAGGATGACTGTCTTTCGCTGAACCGACCTCCCTTCAGGGCCCTGTGGCCCAAAGGTCCAGAAAAAGAATGGTCTCTGCGTCGTCCCAAATCAGTCTCTTGCTGGCAGTTGGCCCAGCTTGATTCCCCCCTAGCCGCAGTATCGGCTAGCTCACGAAGTGTAGTGAAAATCATCGCAGATGAGGTCACCATAGCTCGGATATAACCTCTCAGACCCTGCGCAAAATGACGGCACCTATCTACCTCTGTCCGCACATAGACCTCTGCAAATTTGGACAACCTCTGGAACCGCTACTCATACTCCGCTACTCATACTCTGCACGGGGATAGTACTGGTCCAAGAAGCGGTTTTTAAACTCTTCCCAAGTCACAAGCAAGGCATCCCAGCCCGACAACTCCAGGGTGTACCACCACTCATGAGCCTCACCATCAAGTATAAAGATGGCCAACAGTAATCTCTTCTCGAGCGGACAAGACATCACCGAGAAAATCTTTTCTAGTCTCAGAATCGAACGGTGAGCCAGCTCAGGATCGGCTTCACCACTAAACACTGTGGCACTCAAGTGACGTGCCAAACCAATCAACGAACTCCCAGCACTCCAATCTCCAGAGCCTCCAGCCAGACCTATCTCAGGTGGTGTAAACGGGGGCGCTCGTTTCGGAGGCATACTGAACTATTAAGAGGCATAAATAATAAGATTAGTACGACAAAACAAGCGTGTCAATGTACCCTGTACAGACGGCTAGCATAATGCTTGGTTCTGATACCAACTTGACAGGATCCGCCCCGTTTTCCCCCTGGGGACCACTAGGGAAGGCTTGCTCCCATCTAACAAGTAATCCAAAGTACCACAAATACCCTTTCGAGGGTTTTATTACACAAATACCCCATACTGAAGGTTCTTGATACACACCGGTGTGTTTCATATTACAACATGTCAGACAAGGGAAATGAGCATTATGTTTGTACTAATACAAATAAAGATAACACCTACCCCTCAGGGTGGTCCAAACGCAATGGTGATATTTATGCCTCGGCCTCGGAGTCGATGCCCTCCTTGGTTTCCTCTCCTGAAGGGTCAAGAAAACATTCAAAGTGTGAGTGGACAAAAAATAAAGCAGTTATAAATTCATTTGAACATATATATATATATATATATATATTTGACCCTTCGTTTCTGTAAACATACATGCATTCAGTAGAAAACATAGAAATACGATCAATTATAAAAACATATAACATTTCTATACATATACGTATATCTATACAAAAATACATTTGGGCACGTATAACCTCAATTCAAATGTAACTATGTATCCACAATCCCTTCCTCGGCATCGAAGGCAAGTTCGACGCCAACTCGGGGCACACAGCCTCTAGGGAACAAATCCTCGATAATGGCCACGATTCATATCTAAAGGTATGCACACCACTCGGGGTCTCACTCCGAGGCTACTCCCAAGAATTCTCCGTCTGGGAGGTTCTATCTCTGAACCTAGTCTGAGATATATCCCGGATCTAGTTCGAGTATCTCTCAGGAATCTGGTCCGGGACCACAACACAATCTCCCACTCTTGGAACGGGTTCCCTATGCGGATACCCATTCTGATCAGTGGATCGTGACCCTCCAGGTCGACGTTTGTAGGAGACCAATCCACAAGTTGGAAGGGTATATACATATACGTGTGAAAACCTTTGCAAAGCCATCTTTTCAAACCATGTCAAAACCTTTACCCATAAATCTTTATAAACCAAATCTTTAGGTCAAAAGTCTCAAATCATCAATACATTATATAGTTCACAATTCATTTCGAAACACCGTTGACTCTCTCAAATTTGAGTCAACGCTCGTCAAATGGGTCTCAAACCCGATACGACTATTTTCACATAAATCTATGCATTTCTCGAAATCCGTGATCCAATTCTCAAATCCCAACATCATAAAACATTTAGCATAAAACAATTTAGAAAAAAGGTAAAACAGTTATGCATGTATTCCGTTATAAAATAAACGGCCCACTCACAGCCAGTCCTTGCTTCGCTAACGAACCATTTACACTTGTCCTGAAGCTAAATGCAACGTCCGAACCTACCCAAACATACTTAAGGGTCACTAATTGACCCTACTAGGTCTAGCATCCAAAATTAAAACGAAACCGACCTAGGAACGCGCTCCGAACACTCTTCCCGAGCCTAATTCCTTCAATTTGACCAACCTAATAATTTCCAATCGACACGAAACTAACGCCATTGGATTCGTATCGTCGAAACCTTGAAAATGGTACCGGCCCCACAAAAATTACTATTCATATACACCCCCATGCGCCTGGTCAACGCGTGGTCAACACTGCTACAGTACGCTCCTCTGAGCCGTGTCAGTCCCTAACTGGTCCCTACCGAGGACCTAGGTTACCGTTCGGTTGGCCTCTACCGAGAACATGCGGCGTGGCTCGGTTGGTTCCTATCGAAAAACGAGAGGTGGAGCCGCTGTGACCCACTACCTTGCCCCGATCAAAAATCCCTCTTCCAATCACCATTTTCCTCACGGTTAGTTCCTACGGACTCGTCTCAGTCTATTCTACAAATCTATAACCTTAGAATCGAGAGAGGGAGTCGAGTTTGTTACCTCTGAGTCGAAGAGGCTCCACCTAGTTTTCAGCTTCTTCCTCCACCTTGTTCCGTGGTCCTTTCTTCTCGAACCAGTTCGCGGGGCCTCAATCTGTCGTCCTGGCGTCTCTGTGTTCCTAGTCTTGCTCCAAAGTAAAGGTAGGCGATGTGGTTAAACGATCGAAGTCCCTGGGTTTGTTTGCCAGTCGCGTTATGGGTGCTCGTGGTGGTTACAGGTGGCTGGAGTTGACAAAAATGAGGATGGTGATGATGAGAATGATGTTTACTGATGTTGAGAGATCGATTTGGGTTGGGAGAGATCAATGGGAAAGGAAGATGAATGTTAGTTGTATGTAAATGGGTTTCACGGCAAATGAGAGACAAAGAAGGCTTGATTCATGCACCCAATAATTTGTACTTTTGGGCCAGTTAGATGAGTGATATTTTGTCACTCATCTAATTGGTTCAAGAGTCCAACTTTGACCAATCAGCTCAAACCACTTGTCTCGATTCTCGAAAAAATGAAATAGTAACCCATAATATCCGTGACCCGTAACTTTCGCTCCGAGTCTCCAAATCTGGCATCCCGCCTGTCTACGAACTCAGGGTGACCTGATCTATGAAATGGTCAAAGGTTCAAAGTCGTACGATGTTTCGGGTCAAAAGTCAATATTTTTCCTAGACTAGGGGCAAAATGGTCATTTTACATATAACTTCCATTAATTAAATAATAACGAAAATCCGGGTCGTTACAAATAGCCCATCATGGAGATCGACTAGGAGATCCTGGTAGGAAGCTGGCAGTTGATTGGATGCGACCCGGTGTTGATAGGTCAGTACGTGGGTATCTCTGGTCGGTCGTCGGACGGGAGTGACTTACTGTTGTTTGGTTGGCATACGAGTGACTCTAGTCGGTAGTGACCTTTTATAGGTGGTTCTAGTTTTTTCCCTGATGGTTGATCGGAAGGGTATAAAACTGAGGTGGATTTCCTTGATTGAGCATTTTTCGTTTGGTGCAGACCGTGCAAACCGATCTATAGGGATGTCCCCCAAGTCTTTGAGTGACGAAGCCAACCTTGGCCAACACTGAAGTTTAAGACATCTGATCAGCCCTCTAAAAGTGGTCCGATCCGCTGAAGTTCCTTGAGAGACATGGAACTGGAAATTTTTTATCAGCCCTCTAAAGGTGTGCCAATCCCACGAAGTCCCCTAAGAGACATGGAATTTGAAAGTCCGATTGACCCTCTAAGGTGTGCTGATCCACAAAAGTCCCATGAGAGACTTTAAATTCGAAAGGTCATATCGGCCCTCTCAAAGTATGCTGATCCACCAAAGTCCCATGAGAGACATACATGGAATTAGAAAAGTCTGATCGGCCCTCTGAAGATGTGCCGATCCAACGAAATCCCATGAAAGACTTGGAATTTGAATAGTCTGATCAGTCCTCTAAAGATGTGCCGATCCAACGAAATTCCCTCAGAGACTTGGAATTTGAAAAGTTCGACAGGCTCTCTAAAGGTGTACATATCAACCAAAATCCCCTAAGAGATTTGAAATAGGAAAGGTTAGATCGATCCTTTAAATGTTTGTTGATCCACTGAAGTACCTTGAGAGATTGGGAGTTTGAATGGTCAGATCCATCCTCTAAAAGCCCTTTAAAAGTGTGTCAATCTACGAAACATGGGTTCATTTCCTGACTAGAAGGTTGACCACATATCGTGATTGTTGAAGGCTTCATGTTAGGTTAATGGGTGCATAAATTGAAGACTACATTTATTGCACATGGGGGCACTATATAAAGGGCGATGAGGCTCACTTGTTCACACTTCACGGAGAGCCATCAAACTGCCGAATACAAATTTTCGAGCAATTAGGAAAAGCAGATTGTCATTTGAGCAATTTGAGAAGAGCGAGTTTGCGTCTTAGTAGATTTGGAAGAGTGAGTTCGTGTCCGAGTAGTAGTCTTCTAAACATCCGAGGTAAATATTCTAGCCTATTTTATGTTCTTCCCTTTGTAGTTGGTAGGGTTCTTAGCATAGTCTACACCTTCAATTTGTAGATGTCAGAGTCAGAGTCCGGTTCCGATGAGAGATCACCTTAGGCATTTAGAGGTGAAACGATGCCATCAGGTTCGGTAGATGAAGGCGATAGCAGGTCGAGTGCCTCGACGTTCATCAGTTAGCCCTAGGTGCGGTTTGATATGATTTGGTATGAAGGTGATACCAGAACGGTACCAATATTTTAACTGGTTCGGTACAGTTTAGTATTCTACAATGTAAAATTGATACCGGATCGTACCATACTAATTGTGTTTGGTATGGTTTTTATACAATTTTGGTATTAGTTAGCATTTATATGAAGATGGAGCAACAGTTAGAAACTTGAGTGAGCAATGGTTAGTAAATGGAGCGAACAATGGTTAGCAAATCAGTTTCGGTACCATTTACCAATTATGTTATTTGCCCATAGCCTAGTATGTTTTCTACAAGTAGGGACCAAATCTACCATGGTTCCTACATTAGGAGTTATTCCACACAACAGTATTTATGAAACAAATATATCGCATAGCAGGCTTCTTCAATCTGAGTATATGCATTTTTCAAAGCATTTCATGTTACAACATCTTTACATTACATTCTATTGAATATAATTAGTGTTGAACCAAAGAATCTGCATTTGGGATACATGGAGGCTAGGGAAACATCATAAGCAATATTGATCTTAATCGCATGACAATGTATGCTTTTACCTAATTTCAAATATGATGACTCGACACATGTTGTAAGTGTAGTTGATGGAATTATTCAACCTTGTTTAGAATTTCATTATGTTTATCTCGAAAGAAAGACAGCGCCACCTCAAGATAACCTGATTGGACAAAAGCAGATATAAGTGTAGACTAATAAACTAAATGTATTTTCCTAAGAAACTCAAAAAACTATGTAACAACCCGAAAATTCAAAAATTGGTAATTTCAGATTTTTAAAAAGGAATTTATGATTTCTCCCTTAAAGGTAAAAAAGTTGATTTATTATTTTGGATACTATTTGGACTTTTTAAGGACTATTACGTAGGTCTCAAAATTTTGAGTACGTAGACAAGTGACACGTCAAAATCAGAGATCGGATGGGTTCGTTACGGGTCTAAATTGACCAGAGGTATTTTGGTAATTTGGGGTTACGGGCATTTTGGTAATTTTACAAGTGGAGATATTTTGTGATGGTGACAAGTGTCCATCCTTATTCTTTTCCCCCTTATCCCATATGTGTATGTGCACTAACTTGGTGTGGCGATTTATATATATATATATATATATATAGTGTGTGTGTGTGTGTGTGTGTGTGTGTGTGTGTGTGTGTGTGTGTGTGTGTGTGTGTGTGTGTGTGTGTGTGTGTGTGTGTGTGTGTGTGTGTGTGTGTGTGTGTGTGTGTGTGTGTGTGTGTGTGTGTGTGTGTGTGTGTGTGTGTGTGTGTGTGTGTGTGTGTGTGTGTGTGTGTGTGTGTGTGTATGTGTGTGTGGTCTATCCTGGATTCGAGAGGAAACCATAAACAGAGAAGAAAAAAGTGAGGAGAGAAGGGAAGAACCAAGGAGAGAAAACCATAAATAAGAAAGATGAGAGGAGGAAACCCAGTAAGCCTGAAGACCCGAGAAACATCGAAAAACCAAAACTCGATTGTTTGAGTTATTTGAAACTTTCAAGCTTGTAACCAAGGTCACTAACACTTGGGTTAAGTTCTTGGGATTGGTTTAAGTTGAAAACATTGAAGGTTAGACGTGGGAAGGGTCTAGTACAAGGATCTTGACATGGGCCAAACCTATCAAAGGTTTTTGTGAAAAATTGAGGTGAGTTTTTTTTGTCTTTAGACATCATAGATATTTTCCTACCATTTTTTGGATGAATCTTGGTTATTGGAGCTTTGAAAATGGACGTGAAATGAAGAAGTTATTGCCGAGTCCACCTCGTCGGGTCGGGTTGGAAGTGCATACTTTCGGGTCGACCCGGAAGAGGAGGAATATGAATAGTGTGGGGCGCATGAGGCCCACGCGCAGACAGTATGAGTAGCATGTGAGGATATGTGGCTCAATGTCTCAATTTCTAGTTAATTTGACTTTTATAGTATTAGATGTTACATACATTTTGGTACAGTTTCTGAGTCGATCGGACATCGTTTCGGGGTAATTTTGAGTATCCGAAGTGTTATGTTAGGTTTTAATCTGTATTTTAATCCCAAAAATTAGGAGATTTATATGTGAGGTTACTTGGGATGTTAGTAACCCTCGATTATAAATTTGATCGCAAGATATCTTCCAAAAGCGTACAGTTTACAATTAAGTTGTTTGGGCAGTCAATGAGTGGATTTTATTTTTATAAATTACGATGCATGCATAGTTAAATATTTTAATTGTTTTATTGCATGATTTTCATTGCAATGATTTGAACATGATTTCTAAATGATTATTTGATGATTTCCTGGATTTATTGACTGATTTCTGGACACAATTTTATGGTTGTTTTGAGGAAAGAACGTTTTAAGCGCAGACCCAATTCAGTAGTGTTTTGACGTGGATTTAAGACAAGGATTTGTATTAGATGAATTTATTTGGTTTTGTGAACTATTTATCCATGGTATTCATCCTCGTATGATGTTAGCAAAGTCCGAATAGTGCACGAGTGCAATTCTGAGATGTGACCTGGATGTGCTTGAGTACAGTTCTTGGGGATACTATTACAGTCTAGATGATGCTACGTGTGGTTCCTACATGTGTTCATAAGGTGCGTTAGTTCGGTTCTAGGATTGGTGTTTTATGAGTGTTGTGGTCCTACGGTTTATGATTTGTTTGTTATTTGAAATCCAATTTTTTACATTTTATTCTATGCATGCATGTTTTAGAAACTAGAAGGTAGCCATTTATACTTTTGAAAATGTGTTTTTTATCCACTCACACTTTTTAATGGCTTTGATGAACCTCCAGGCCGTTGCTCGGAAATTGAAACATACCGAGACGTGGAGGCATGTGCAGTAAATTAATACGAGTATCCCTTGTCTCGCAAGTGTTGAGGGTAATATCGTAATTTTGGATCATTTGTTAGATGAGAGCAAGATCGGACATACAAGGTCATTATTGAAGTAACAATGGAAACATCAGAATCAACTTCTTGTTGTCTAGCACACAATTCAATCACCGTCCAGGGCTAGGTTTGTTATTGTTATTGCAGGAATACTGAAGGGTGAGATAGAAACAATCCTCCTATTAGCTATTGTGATTTTTTTTGGGATTTAATTTTCGATTTTTAATTATTTAAAAAAATTGAAAATCGTTTTAGTTATGGTACAAGACGGGTTTTCCCAACATCGAACCTAATCTTGTACCAATATTGACCATTCATTCAGTTTTACTATTTTTTCGGTTTGGTATGAAACAGAACATGATGGTATCGACATTTCAATTCGAAAATGCCTAGGGCTACCACTAGTGGATCTTCATCGGCTAGTAGTGGTTACGAAATTGGAAATTTTTTGAGAGGTTCTATTATGTGATGCTGATGGGAATCTAAACTGGGGTACCGATCAACAAGCCGAAGTAGGGGCCGAAGAAGTGGTTGAGGATAAGGCTGAGAATATGAAAATTGAGGAAGGAGCTTAGTAGAAAGAAGCTAAGGAAGATGAGGTTGATGGTGACGAGAAAGATGAGGGGCTAGATGTATGCCCAGTTCGTATTGTTATCCCATTGCCTCGATCACCTCACTCAATAGATCACGTTCGGATGACACTGACAAAGACGAACATCAATAAGCATCGGGAGTTATACAACACACCAGAAGAGATTGAGATGACGATGCCACTAATCATTGACCTGCCAAGCCTGCATCTCGAGGGGTCAGCCCTCTTCTTCATCGATGCATTTAAACATAGCGTTCGTCTGCTACTACACCCCTAGCTACAGAGCGTTGTTGTTCTGGCACGTATAACTGTAACGACCCGTCCCAGAAATCGAGATTAGATAAGTGATTAATGACGGATTAGTGAAGTTAATCGGTGATTAGTTGGGTGATTTCGGACAGACGGTGCAAAATGACGGTTTTACCCTTGGAATAGGCGAGACGTTGACTTTCGATTCAGGCAGTCAATTGGACTTTGGCCGATGATTTTCACGTAGTTCGGGACATCACGGGTCCGTAGACAGACGACACGACCGATTTCGACATTCGAGAAAGAAGTTATGAGGTTCGGAAGTCGATGGGCATTTTGGTAATTTAGCCTCAAGGTCATTTTGGTCATTTGGTTGCCTAGGGATCTGTGCCCAGTGATAATTGGACACTTGGCTACCATGGGATTGGTGCCTAACTATATTGGGACACATGTCCTTCACTGGAAGGCTGTGGGACCTCCTCACCGTCTCTCAAAATTATACAAGGTTTAAATTTTGGTTGCACGGGTTAAAACAGAACAAAACAGAGGAGTTAAGAGTGATCATGAGCTCAAACCCTTCCTAAACCGTATCCATTTCCAGTGAGTAGTGAAGGAAAAATAGAGTGTGGACTGAGAGGATTGTGATGGTGCTGCCACAAGGGCTGTCGTGGATGGTGGTCATGACACCGTGAGAAACATAGCAAGTGTGAAACCGTGAGGAAACCATCCACTTCCTACTTTCGATCCTTAATATTTTCTTGTCACTAGTGAAGGAAAGTTAGAGAGGGAGTTGAGCTGATGGCACGGCGGTAGAGGTAAGGATGCATTCCCAAGAACGTTTCTATGAAATCGATAATGGAAAATTGAGTTCTAGTGACTGATAATCAAACTGGTTGTTTGGATGAGGTTCCTGGAGATCCTAAGAATCGATTGGGACAAGAACCACGGCCAACGGTGGCTGGAATCACATGAATAGAGAGGAGGAAGAACTGGATTCGATCCTTGGTTTGGAAGGTAATTTCTCGACTTGTTTTTCATGTTTGGACATTATACATCGACTAGAAACAGTGAGACGAAGCTAATAGGATAAACCAATTTGAAAATGGACTGAAATTGGGCATTGAACCGTGAACGCTGGTCCAGTTTGACTAGTCTGGACCCGGTTCGGCGAGAGGTTGAAGACAACCTGTGCTAGCACGTGAGGCCCACGACAAGCCCCTTTGGGAGGCGCATGGGGGCGCGTGGCACGTCTTTTGAGGAAGATTTCAACACTACTTTTTAATTATTCAATGTAACGAACATTTTGGGACTGGTTTCGAGTCGATCGGACATCGTTTCGATATGATTTGGGATGTCCGAAAGTTTAAAGGCTAGTTTCAAAATAGTTAAAAATTCAGAAAAATTACGGGGCTTTAGTATAAGAATATTGAAGTAGTTAGTGACCTTAGAATGTGATTTGGACAAGTTTGGGAAGTTCGGTGATAGTGGATTAGCTGGGAACGGCATGTTGCACGCATATCGAGGCAACATCGGCAATGGTCTGTGAGTGGACTTTGCCTTCTAAATTATGATGCATGCATAAATGTTTTATATGTTTTCTATATATGATTTCTATGTTTATGATTATAATCTTTATGATTTCCAATTTGCACGTAATTCGAGATATTTTACGTAATTGCACGTTTTACGAGATTCTGTCTTGAGTTGTGATTTGATATGATTTCAATGATTTCATTTTGGGATTTGAATTATGATTTGATTTCAAGGATTTATAAATAGATTTCTGAAAGTGCTTTCGGGTATGGGGCCCAGTTTCTAATGATTTCGGCTTTCAGTTCTCATGTGATTTCGGGATTCGAATTGAGATTTCCAATGATGATTTCGTATTTAGTTTTGGACTTGAGTTCCTATGATTTTCACTTGGTTTTGGGTTTAAAGACCCATTGTTATTGGTTTTGGGTTTAAAGACCCGGTTGATTGATGACAGGGGAGGGCCCTTGATTGATATGTTTTGAGTTTAAAGACTCGGTTATTGTGATATCCCCCGAGGCCTATTGATTATGTTTTGAGTTTAAAGACTCGTTGATATTTCGGGAAGGCCTGATATGTTGTTTTGAGTTTAAAGACTCGTTGATATCCCGAGAAGGCCTGATGCACATGTGTTTTGAGTTTAAAGACTCGGTGTTTGAGATCCAGCAGATTGATTGACTTGATTTTCTATTGATTTTCTTATGGTTTTCAGATGTTTTGGGCAGTGGCCCGGGTGTTTCGGATATGTGGATTTTTTGGGCTGAGTTCCCATACCTTGATGTTGATTTATGGTTTTGGGTTGAGGCCCTGGATTTTAGAAACGGATTTGAGAAAAGGAAATGATTTCTGGTTTTTCATAAACGGTTTTTATCATCTCGAAAATGAAATGGTTTTCGAATGCATGCATTGGTTTTATGTGGAGGGTGTAATTTTCTTTTCTTATAATGTTTTATGAACTTATTATTTGCTTTTGTCCACTCACAGTCTTTTTGGTTTTTCGATACCCTCCAGGTTGATGTGGTGCTGGCTGTTGTTAGTGAGACGGAGACATCACACATGCGATCCACAGTAATGCTGCGAACTCTGGTTAACTCAAGTTGGTTTTTGGTACGTTGACCTGGGATCCCTTGTCTGGCTTGCGTGTTCCACGGGGGTTAAACATGTGTTTAGCCTTCATGTCGCACGTGGGTTAGACGGGAGCATGACTTAGCCCTTACTCCCGGAGGATTGGGGGTGGGTCATTTCAATAACCCTCAGCCAGCTGAACATGAATGGCTAGATCACCTTGGTTAGTTTGTACATAGCCTTCTAATTGTGCTGGAAAAGAGAGCCGACCTAAGGTCACCTCAGTTATATGCATAAGTTCCGATGATAGTTGTATGGGTTAAGCTGGTTTCAGATTGAGTGCAATGAAAAAGGGAAGATGGGGCATTCATCCTAAATATCCCATCGTCCCAAAAGAACTAAAAGATCAGTACATGTGAATATCCAGCCGTTGGGAGGGGGAGGCTTGGAGATTGAAATAAAGGATCAACCCTTCTTCAAGTCGGAAGGTTCTATGGCTGTCAACCATAGAAATATGATTTTTCTGTCTATTTTGTTTTCAAGTGTGTGTTGATTAGTATGAACTGTAGATTGTCTTGAATTTTTCTATTTGGTAGGTGCAATCAAATGGGGGAACACGTCTGAGGAAAAGAAGGTGTGAAAAGAGATTTGTAGTCGGCAGTCCGATTTAGAGCAAAGTCGATGTCTTTTTCAACACCCAGACAACCTAATCTCAGTCGACCTCATCCAATTGTCCACTAGGTGTTTTTTATTTGTGGTTGGTTTCATTTTTTGTCTGCTAAATAATGCTAACTTGCATTTTTGCAGTTCACGAGAAAGTACAGCTTACCAAGTGAAAAATGGCAGATGCAAAAGCGAAGCATGCAACTGCCGAGCAGAGGAGGAGGGCAGAAGAGCTGGCTACCAAGAAGGGGAAAAAAGGTGCTGCCTTTTGAGCCAAAGAACTAAGGTAGAAGCACACGACCAATAAGCCTAAAGAGCAAGTTCTCCCTCGGAAAGAGTAGAGGTAGCCTATGTCAACCCCTTGCTTTATCGGCGGCAGCATGGCCAAGCCACAGAAGCACTTGGCCAAAGCGTCTAGGTTGGACTGAGCTTCGTCAATAGAAGTTGGAGTTCTTCCTTGGCAACAAGGGGAACTTAAGCGTTGTCAGGTCGGCTGAAGGTGTGGTGGGTATGAGTGACTGAGGTAGACGAATGCAGATGATGTAGCTAAGCAGAAGCGGCTAAAGAAGATGAAAACCTAGCTGGATGCTCTTTGTCTACCTGAGCTGACTCCTCGGTAGGCCATGAAGAAGCTGAAGAAGCTAATCTACAACCATAGGCTGAAGAGTTTGTACATCAATCCTGTGGATGTGCCTGAGGTTGTTTAGACCTCGTAAGCTGATGAGAGTTGGGGGTAGGTGACGGAGTGCATGCACCCCTCTGTTATTCCGCTTGTCAACATTCTCATACACGGTGATAGGCGAACTTGATGGAGATTATCGAGATGGGCTTGTTCACGATGAGTAAGTAGTTTAAGATGCTGATGACCGAGGGGGCTCTTGTAAGTGTTTGGTACCTTTATGATTTGTATGTACTTATAGCTTTTTTTTTATGACCAACTGTTGTGGTGTTCAATAGTGCTTTAAGGAGATCGTTGCCACACTTTTGAAGGGCTCAAAGTAGGCCGAGCTAATCAAGGTGAACTGAGAGAAGCTAAAGGAAAGGGTTGAGAAGATCAAGGAGAAGGAGCAACAAGCCGAGTATGCCTTAAAGAAATATACCAACACACTAAGAGAGAACAAGAATCTCTGTGAGCAAGTCAAGTTACTTTAGGCAGAGGTCAAGGTGTCTGAGCATGCTCAAGTGGACGAATCCAAGAAGGTGGTCGATTTGGAGGCTACTTAGAAAGATACAACTACATGGGTGGATCAAGCTCGAGAGTAGGCCATCGA
Organism: Prinsepia uniflora; assembly: GCA_032719365.1. Lineage (NCBI taxonomy): Eukaryota > Viridiplantae > Streptophyta > Magnoliopsida > Rosales > Rosaceae > Prinsepia > Prinsepia uniflora. Next base: position 20,079,383 of record CM064871.1, on the reverse strand, counting down.
GGACTATTAGCAGTCGAATGAGTTATACAAGATGATGGTCAAAGCGATCGAGGTGTACCAATAATCTAAAGAGTTTGAAGATGAGGTAAATGTCAAGCTTATATTGTTTAAGAGGGAAGTGATGCAGAAGGTACCCTTCTTCAACAAGGGACTACTAATTAAGTTTCCTTGGTTGAAGGTAGAGCTGGTGCTGACTGATAAGTTCACCCTTCCTTCAGACCAACATGTTTCCCAAACGACTCCTGAGTAGTCAGACTTATTGAACTCCATGGCCGCTTCAGATTTCCTTTATGCTTATTATTTTAACTATTTTGCTCCATGGGGTATGCCCCTTGAAAAGTTGTACTGCACAAACTTTTCTAATATTTGAATGCATTTTTCTTACTTATCTTCAATTGTTGAGTAGTCTATAGTTGATGTTGATATATGTCGTGCAACTTGATGACTAATCATCATTTGCTGATGCTTGTAACCAAGGTTTTGTTACTCAGTAGTTTCTTAGGAGTCTAGACTGAACGAGAACGTAGGTGAACTAAGATGGTTGTCTTCTTAAGACTTATATATAGGCGTCTAAACACGCTTAGGCTAAGTGGGCGGATTATCAATAGTGCCTAGTAGGTGTCAGAGCACGTTTCTGACGATTATGCCCTTAGTGGTTTAATTTATCAGTTTCGATCGATGAAAGTAGGGACCGATTAGTGGGTGTTTGTACACACTAAGTTAATTGGTTGGTGCCGACTAGCACTGGTGCTGATGGGATGCCTAAGCAAACATCCGACCAACAATAACTTGAAAATGATAGAACGTGAATTTTGAAAAGATAAAAAATGTAGGCTTCTCATTAATGTAAGCTTTAATTAGCCAGAGCCTTTACATAAATAGAAAAATTAGGTTTCACTTGTAGTAGTATTTCCAATGATCAACAATCCATGGGGTGAGGTAATGATTTGCCATTGGGAGATTTCAGCTTATAGGTGTCTAGTCTGCAGATTCTAATGACCTGGTATAGACCTTCCCACTTTTGACCAAATGTGCCATTTGCTCGTTCCTTGGTGGTAAAGGGGACATTCTGAAGATCCCAGTTTCCTACTTTGAAGCTTTTTGAGCGGACCTTGGAGTTGTAATATCGTGTCAACCTCTGTTGGTAGGCCAAGTTTTGGATGTTTCCATACTCACGGTGTTCTTCTAGAAAGTCAAGGTTGAGGGTGAGGTGTTCATTGTTTCCATCAGGGTCATAGGAGATCACACAATATGAGGTTTTCCCAATCTTCACAAGCACCATAGCCTCAGAGCGGAAGGCCATAGCAAATGGTGTCTCATTCATAGATGTACGGTGGGAAGTACGATAAGATCAGAGGACATCCAATAAGTACTCTAACCATGCTCATTTGGCTCCCTTGTCCAAATATGTTTTGAGGTTGTATTTAATGATTTTTTTATGGCCTCCATATGATTGTTGGCTTAAAGATGAACAATTGAGGCAAAACAGAAAGTGATTCCATATCCCTCACGGAAAGAATGAAATCGAGCAAAATTGAATTACTTCCAATTGTCAGTAACAACAGTGTGTGGTATGATTGTAGTGACATGTGATGTGATGTTTTGGTAGATGAATGTCTCAATTTAGGCAATCGTGATTGTAGTGAGAGCTTTTACTTCAACCCATTTTGTGAAGTAGTCTACTGCGACCACTCCGTGCTCTACTCCTTCATTTCCCTTGGACATGTGTTTGATCAAATCTAGTCCCCACTAGGTGAAGGGAAATGAACTAAGTATAGGTGTAAGCTTTTCGACTAAGAGATGTGGTATGGGAGAATGTTGGCATTGGTTGCACTGTTGAGTGAGGGTGATTGAATCTGCTTACATGGAAGGCCAATAGTAGCCTTGCCTGAAGGCTTTATGAGCAAGGGACCGCGATCCTGAATGGTTTTCACAAATGCCTTCATCGGTCTCCTTCAATACAGCAAGGCTTCAGTCATGTGGTAGGCACTTGAGTAGCAAAAGAGTAAAACCTCTTTTTTACATATGATCGTGGACTATGGTGTATCTTGAAGCCTTGTGTTTGATTCGTTAAGCCTCATTCTTGATAGTTGGTAGCTCTTCTTCTTGAAGGTAGTGAATGATTGGATCCATCCATGTTGGTTCAGCATTGATGTTATAGACCTCCTGCTCCCTAGTACTTGGGCACCTCCAATAGTTCTACAGGAACGCTTTGACTGATCTTATCATCGATAATTGATGCTTGTCTTGCTAGAGAATCCGTATGCCTATTTTCTGATTTTGGGACCTTGATTATTTCTTAGTTCTTGAAATGGTGGAGCAATCTTCATGCCTTGTCGATGTAAAGGTTCATGCTGACATCCTTGGCATCAAAGTTGTTATTGACCTAGCTCACCACCAGCTAGGAGTTGCTGAAGATATGAATATGGTTGGCTCCCAAGTCCTCGAGGAGCAAATACTAGCAAAAAGGGCTTTATCTTCTGCCTGATTATTTGATGCCTTGAAGGTGAAGCAGAGAGTGTACTTAAGTTTCACATGATCTTGAGTTGTGAGTACTAGTGACACGACCCATCCCAATTCCCTCGAACTTCCGTGAACCATAACTTTCCCGTCGAACGTCTGATTTCGACGTGCCGCTTGTCTACGGACTCGTGACGTCCCGATCTACATCACGGTCATCAGTCCTTATATGTTTGACTCCCCGAATCAAAAGTCAACATTTTGCCCAAGACTAGGGGTAAAATGGTCATTTTACACCGTCCATCCGATTTCACTCAACTAATCACCGATTAATCTCACTAATCCTCCATTAGTCACTAATCTTATCCCGGAATTCGGGACGGGTGGTTACAACCTTCCCCCCTTAAATAATTTTGTACTCGAAATTCCAACTATCCCGGTTTCACAACCACCTCGTGGAAAAAAAGTTCGACCTCACATCAAATGTACACTTGTACACCCACTAACCAGCACAATACTTGTCTGCACCCAGACGTTCCACCAACACTCACGTCGTATCGACTACACCCGACCACATCGAGTGACATTGATCATAAGTTCCGAGTTGATACCACCCGGCATTTCTGCCATTACGCCAACACTTCCCACACTGTCACCACTTGACCGTAGCTAGTCAAAACTGCGATCATACTCACTTGTGGTTAACCTAACCACCAACACATCTCCACTCTAGGGTTCCACCAGCCATCCACGGCTCTGAGCACTTGCTCATACAATCACTGAACCCATCAAAATCACTCTAGCCTAACGCACAGTATCCAATGTCTAGTTCACGTTCTCAACCAATCCAATAATAGCGGAACTAAGCCGATTACCAACATGCTCATCCACATACCACTATTAGAACCCATATACCGTCACCAGGTGCCACTCAGGCCTGTCCAGTATCAATCCTCACACAACGTACCCTGTACGTACATCCATCCACCAACCAATCCACTACATGGCTCGTAGTCAATCACAATTCAATTATGGAGTCCATCAGTCCAATCTCACATGAGACAGACCATACACTCCCAATTCCATGTCCATTCCAAGTCCCCTGGTTACTCGACCAGCATCAATACGTCTACTCCCATTCACGTTATCCAATACTTACCAATCTGTAACACGCCCACCATGGCATACCCATTCATGCCAAAAGAGCATCCAATCTCACCCACGTCTACCGAGATGCACCAACTCCAAACCTATCAGTTACTTGCTCATTTGATTACCAAATCACATTCGATTGACTTCATAAGGAAGCCAATCCCATCATTCACATATCCAAATATCCAAGACAGGGTAATAAATTCTCCACCCAACCTGATCATTAAGATCACGATCCTTGAACGTCACAATGCCCAATGTCCTCAACATCACAATCACGATCCACCTAGGATCCACACATGTTCTCACTCCGTTAACGATCCACCTGAAATCTGGTCATAAGGTCTTACACCCTCTTTGAATCCTTCGTCAGTCACATCACTCCTCAACCATTTTCCACATCTAAACAGATCAGTCAAAGAAGAGACGCGTCTGGAAGTGGGTTCACTCCAATTAACTCATATCGATCCTTGTCATTCCACCTAGGAAAAAAAATCAAAGATGATCCAAGACGATGACATCAAAATTCATCCTATGTGAATGCAAACAAAAACTCACTGCACTCACAACACCATGTAACCCAACATCGTCTACCACCAAGCAGAAAATGAGAAATCTCATTCACCTAACTTCGAAATACTCAACTCCTCTTGATGACCCAAAACAAATCACAGGTCCACCCACCAATACACGATCAGCGTACTGGTGACAACAACCATCATCTGCCATGGCAGAACATGAGAAGTCACCCTAAATGACTTCGAAATACCCATTACCAATGCGGAATCAAGCACTCCCCTCGTCACCTCAATTACAACCTCTCTCGATTCCGAAGTTCCACCCAGGTCCGTAACCAGTCTAACTCACTACCACGTTCGCCTATCGGCTTATACCGTTTATGTACACCCAAAAGGATGTGATCCATTACTACTGGATTCACCCGTCTCAACTACTACTCGATCTCATTCAGTCCATCACTATCTGAGATCCATTGCTGGATCCCAGGTACCGAACGTATGTCGATCATGACGGAGTCACATCCCAACTCGTGGCTCATCATCAATACAATCACCGGCACCAGCTCCAGCACCCAGTGTGTGAATCAGAAAACCCTGGATCTTTACTCATACCGAGCAACGACCCCGTACCTCTGCTCAAATTGGAGAAATTCTGCCTCTCTCGTACCCAACCACTTCCAGTACAAACACCCTGACAACTCAAACAAGAAAAGAAACATTCCCTGAACGTCCCCTGATTCTCAACAACCACAAATGCATCCATCCTCGATAGTAGTGCCTGCCACAACTCGTGCAGATCCAACCACTAGACATCGTTATCGAGACTCCACATCCAACGGAATCAACCGCCTGTACTAACTACTCTGTATCCCCACACTAGGTTTCCATCGACAAGTACCACACTTTGTTAACTTGTCTGACCAATCTCTATTAAATTTTTAAACAAATTAACCAGTGTCGTCCGCCAGGTTATCCACTACCTCACAACATCAAACTATCCATCACAAACTAGGGTTCCTCAATCACACCCTAGGGTTCATCTGAACCCATCTGCCCTCTGCAGTATAATCCACAATCCGACTGAATCCGCGATCCCGAAATCTTACGGACGTCAATCCAATCCTACCCTCAACTCAAATGGGATTCCCCGAACCCAGTTGCTTCCCACAACATAATTCACAACTCAATATGACATGACCATCTAATGGTCACAACTCCATACTATCATCATATCCAATCCTGCAATATCGTGATAGACGATCCCGACATAACCGTCCCACAGTCAAAACTCTAAAATACTATTACGTTCATCCCTCAGTAAGGTCCCACACTGCCAAACCATGACAGAACTATGGCATACTTAAGCATCAAATGCCGAACCAATTATCCCTGATTCATTCCTACTAATTATCAAACCGGCATCCTACTATCAGGTTGATAATGAACTGCAGCCCATAGAGACATCACATCCTCGACCTGCGCGTAACTCAAAAGCAAACCTGCTCTGATATCACTTGACACGACCCATCCCAATCCCCCCGAACTTCCGTGAACCATAACTTCCCGTCGAACGTCCGATTTCGACGTGCCACCTGTATACGGACTCGTGACGTCCCGATCTATGTCACGGTCATCGGTCCTCGTATGTTTGACTCCCCGAGTTAAAAGTCAACATTTTACTCAAGACTAGGGGCAAAACGGTCATTTTACACCGTCCGTCCGATTTCGCTCAACTAATCAACGATTAATCTCACTAATTCTCCATTAGTCACTAATCTAATCCTAGAATTTAGGACGGGTCGTTACAACTAGGCCCACAACATAACCAAAGTATCTTTTCGAACCATCCACATAGAGACTCGAAATTGGTTTTGATAGTTCAATAGGGTTTGGAGTGGTCTTCACCTGAATTTTAGCACTGGTTGCCGGGAATACTAGTTTTGATCTTTCAGCATATACTGTGTGGTCTTATAGGTGAGCTCTGAGAGAAGATCAACAATGACTTTGCCTTTCTCAGATGGTCGAGGGGTCGAGGGGCATAAGAGATGCCAAACTCACCGTTCGGGGATTTGTCGAGGATTATCTGGCGTTTAGGGGGAAATTACAATTTTACCCCTAAACGAGGGCAAAATGTTGACTTTTGACCTGAGAGGTCCAATGCATGAGTACGAAGGACCGTTATGTAGATCGAGTCGATACGAGTCCGTAGACAGGGGGCACGTTGAAATCGAACATTCGATAGGAAAGTTACGGTTCACGGAAGTTCCAAGGAACTATTTATAGCAGCACGTTTTACGAGAAAAGTTAACTTTTGCTTTTGTCTTATGTGGGGCCCAGATATTTGGTGTTGGCCAAGGGATGAGTGACTAGTGTCACTCATCCATTGCCCACAAACACACATACATGCATATCATCCTATTTCATCTTCATCTTTTTCCGTCGAACCAAACCCGTGCAACCCAAACACCAAACTCACACTCCATCCCGCCCTATTCCCTACTATGATGACTGATGGACTGAAAGAGAGAGATTGAGACGGATAGATGGCTGAGAAACGGCTGAGACCACCGCAAAGGAAGGTAAACCTGATAACCCGTTTAAGTTCAAAAATTGGATTTTGAGTTTGGACGTTTGGGGGTTGGTTCTAATGATTGGGTTCGGTTTTTGGGGGTTGTACGTGTCTATTTTGGCCAGGATCGAAGGCAGTGGTGGCCTGAGTCGACTAGAATGGAGGAGGAAAAACTGGGTCGTGAAGATCAATTCGAACAGGTATATTCTAGGCATGTTTTTATGTTTTTGAGTCCATAGATCGGTTACAAATGATGGGATGAAGAGATAGGAATTAAAAGGGTTGAAAAAGATGGAGAAATAAGGGAGAACCGGTCTCGCCTGTCCGGTCGAATCGAAAACTAGAGAACCAGGTCTAGACCTGTTCGATAGAGGTTGAAGATGACCCTGTGTCTGGCGCGTGGGCGTCACGTGCAATCGCTTGCGAAGTAGCTTGGGGCACGTGGGGCAGGGTTAGGGGTCATGGTCAACATGTGATTTGGTCTTTTCGATGTAACAGACATTTTGGCACAAGTTTCGAGTCGATCGTACAACGTTTCGGGGTAGTTTTGAGTGTACGAAGGTTTAGGGTTTATTTTAAATACGTTTAAAAATCCCAAAAAATTGGGGGATTCAATGTTAGCCTATTTGAGGTAGTTAGTGACCCTCGGGTGTGGTTTGGACAGGTCAGGGAGTTCCGAAGATGGTGATTTAGTCGGGAAGGCTTATGACACGAGTATCAAGGTGGCAGCTTGGACGGTCTGTGAGTGGACTTTTTTTTTATGATTATGATGCATGCATAAATGTTTTATATGTGTTTATGAACATGTTTTGAGATGCCATGAGTTCATGTCATTTAAATATGATTTGTTGGGCATTTTCGGAGGAAAATGCGTTATTGCACGTAGTTCAAGATTTATGTTTTATCTGTTGTTTAGGCTTCGGTCGAGTATACTACGTGCATGATTTATATGTGATTCCAAAGGTTTCATGGAGAGACGTGAAACCAAGGAACTGATTTATGGTTTTTGAGGATTTCATGGGGATGCGTAAAATCGAGATTTAGGCGCGACACCCATTTGAAAGGCCCTGACTTAGCATGAAGTCAGGGATGATTGGAAAATGTTTTGGAAATGTGCAATGATTTTCGTGCTTGGAAATATCTTTCGGGTGTATGACCTAGTTGATTTGAGATATCAGGCTTGATGCCCAATTGATTTATGATATCGGGCTTGAGGCCCAATTGGTTTATGATATCGGGCTTAAGGCCCAATTGGTTTATGATATCGGGCTTGAGGCTCAGTTGATTATGGTATCGGGCTTGAGGCCCATTTGATTTATGGTATCGGGCTTAAGTCCTAGTTATGGTTTATGAAATGAGATTTCGGGTTTGAGACCCTATTGAGATGTGGATTTGGGCTGAGGTGTATGAGATTGAGAATTGAAACGGAGTCGGGGAATCCTGGATTTTGATTCGAGTATGAGACCCAGTTGAACTATGATTTGAAAGAAATGAATGTTTTCACACTTATATGTATATACCCTCTCGTATGAATAGTCTCCTCTAGACGTCGATGATCCTGGAGTGTCACGATCCACTGGTTGGGATGAGTGACTCTAAGGGGGAGCACATGCTCAGGAGTGAGAGATATGAGGGTCTGGAGACAGGTCCTCCCAGATGTCGTAGATCCTGGGGGTAGACTCGAAGATGAGACTCGAGTAGTACGCGTACTGTAGATATATTGTGACAAGTTGTTGATTGGGCATATGAGATGCCAAGGATGGGTGTTATATATATATGTATATGATGTTTCATCGTATGATTGGTTTGGGTCTAAGACCCCGTGTTCTATGATTGATTTTGGGCTGAAACGCTACTGAGTTAATGGTTTCGGTTGAAAAGCAATTTTTATTGTGTTCTGATTTGAAAAGCATTATGTTTTTCTTTTAGAAAGTATTTGAAATAAAGTGGTTTTATGATGCATGCATGCTTTTGTGTGAAGGGTATAAATGTCTTTTCGATAAATTATTTTTGAACTTTTTATTTTTGTCCACTCACAGCTTTTATGGTTTTAATCCTCTTCAAGTTGATTGCAGATGCGGGCTGTAGCAAAGATCGAGACATCACATGCCACCACCGATCTTGGTGTACTCTAATGGACCCCGAGCTGGTAACGAGTTATCCCAGGTTTGACACGCGGTATCAGACGGGAGCAGGCACGTCCCACGATAATCTAGGGGGATTGGGCGGGTCCTATTAGTTTGTTATTAGAGCATTTGTTGCTTTTAGAGTGATGCACAAGTGCTGGATATGATGTCTCAACAGTGGTAACAGCCCGTCATCAACCTGATAGTTAGGGTAAGAGTATGAGGATTCAGTGGAATCGAACCTTGGTTAGGTTGTGTTTGGCACATGGTACGATGGTTTAAGGTTCAATTGGCACAGAATGCCGTGTTTGAGTAAATTTGGATCCTGAGAAGGATCAATGTATATGTGAATCTACCGGCATAGAGCCGTAGTGTTACGGGTAGGTCCCCTCTATCTAGTCGATGTGGATGTCCCAGTATGACGATATTATGGAGTTGTTACCATTCAACGGTAAGGTCATGGCAGATAGAGGATTATGTCAGAGTGGTCCAGTGGAGGTCGTGGACAACCCTAGTTGAGACTTTTGGGAGTAGGAATGTTTGATCCTATTTGGCATGAGATGCCATGTTCGGTGTGTCAAATCCCGGAGGGATGTCGACTTGCAGGGGATGCCACGGTATAGATGTTGTACGACTTGGTATGGCATGTCGTGGTTGTGGCGTGTCTTGGTTGTGCAGTATTAGGCACTAAGTAGGAAGTGCCAAGTTCTTGTGAGCCCAACGGCAAGAAGCCGTAGAGTTGCAAATGGACGAGGTCCTCAGATTGTAGTTACTAGTTGGTTAGATTCCAGTATCGGAGTACGACGACTTTTTGAAGTCGAGATCGATGGATCGCTCAGGATAGTCGTGTTGCGGTTCTTGATAACCTAGTTGGTATCTGTGGTGAGTTGACCGCATGGATATGGAGTCTTGATAGCAGAGTGTTTTTGGGATTTTTCTGCGCGCGGTTATTGCAGACGCTACTATCGATGGACGTAGTCGAGTCCTATCGAGTAGGACAGGCTCGTGTTATCGTGAAGACTGAGATGATGAAGATTTTTCAGTTGTGACGAGGATACGGAGGTGCGTGAGTGACGCACAGTACGAACAGTGATAGTTGGATTCTACTCAGTTACGATTGAATGAGCAAGAGATGATGCAGATGAGTTGAATGGAATCCAATAGTGATTGGATGTTTCTGAATGACGCTGAGTGTGTTTAAGTGATGTAATGCCAATGAAGGCTTGGATGATGGCCGGTATAGTAGATGTACCCTAGAGAGGTAAACATGTGAGTTAGTGGGGTACTGAGCGGGACAGAGAGGATCCCGAGTGGCTCAGTGCGAGGTACGGGGCGTATCTGGTTTGGTAACCAGTCCCCTAGTGATGCGAGACTTGAGACATGAGGGTGTACTCAGGAGTTGTAACATTAACGGTGGAAATGACTAAGTAGTGATTGGATGAAACGGTATATAATGGACAGGCAAGTCGGTACGGAGTTAGATTGTTTATGGACATCCATTCACGTGAGGGAGTCCAGGAAGTCCAATGGTAGGATGATGTTTGGATGAATCGAGGACTTAAGAGTCCCTTGGGAGTTGGTTTTGGTTGACTGTGGTTGACCATACCTCATGAGCTTCATAAAAGCTTGTTTAAGGAGAAATCTGATTATGGAGACAGAATCACCTGGGTGAGTCCAAGGTGGACTTGACACCCGTTTACCTATAGGGCACGAGGATGCTCGTGTAGAGAGTAAGCTTAGTAATTGGAAAAGTTGAGTATGCTTCCAACATGGTTGCAACTTCTCTTGATTCTGAAGTCGGTAAGGAGATGGTCATTTTCGGCTCTGTGTCAGATGATGTTGGGTGTCACCAGTACGGTGATCACGTATTGATTGGTGGACCCATGATTGGCTTGGGATCCGTGGACAAGAGAGGTTGTGATTGAGATAATGAAAAAAGTGTTTGATTCCGCATTAGAAATGGGTACTTCGAAGTTGATGAGGGGGACTTCTTGTTTTCTGCTCTCTAGCAGATAGTGCATGGTGTCGGGGGATGACATAGGATGAACTTTGATGTCATCATCTTGGATTCTCCTTGATTCTTCCCTAGGTGGGATGACGGGGAGTAGGATGACAGTTAAAGGGTTCAAAGGGGGTCTAAGAATTGAACACGTAAGTTGTGAGTCAAATTTGAGTGACTTGAAGAGCAGATGATACTTAGCATCACGGGACGTGATGAGTGAGTATCCGAAGTAATGGACCCATGTTGGTATTATGGGTCATGTTATATTGGCTGAGAGAGCTAGTATGGATCCACCTGGGAGCGAGCAGATCGAGACGTGTGGTGATGATAAAGATGATCGAGGTGATTGAGATAATTGTGACGATCGTGGGTCGAGTAAACCGAAGTTTGGTCATTATCAAGGTGAATTACCTTGCTGATTATGCTAAGCTAGGAGTAGAGGAGAATCGTATTGTAAGGCGTATTGTAAGATAGAGGCTGGATATGTGAAAGGACACCAAGTAGAGCGTATGATCTATCTTCGATAGGTGGATAAGTATGTACTGGATATGTGAATAAGTATGAGACGAGGATGATACCCACGTATCGATCAGGAAGAGATGAGTAGCCGATGCCTCGAGTAGATGTCGACAGGATCGTTGCCACTCTGGACGGAGCGATTGTATGGAGTATTGTTGGACAATTAAGTACTGAGCCGTGTTCGGAGTGAGGATTGGTACGTGGTTGGACGTTTCCAGAGTGCAGTCCTTGAGCAGGCCGAGTTGTTCCTTGATGATTGGTATGATATGGGTGTACCTGTGAGTAGTGCACGTTGGACGATGAAATTGATTATAGTTGATCGATATGTTGGGTTGAGAGTTCCTCGAGAGTAAGAATGTTTTGTCAAATGGATAGAGTCCTAGTTGGACATGAGATGGCGATAAGATTAGATATGATAGTGATAGTTCGACGGGGATTGTGATCGGATGTGTTCCGACATGATGAGATGTTGACTGAACGTCAAATACTGTGTGCTCGAGCAGAGTAGTTGAGAGGGTTCAGTGATTATCTGAGCCGAGAGCTCAGGGCCATGTGGGCCAGAGGAACCCTAGTGTTTTATCCGTGTGATTACCTCTACTGAGGCAAGTTTTCGATGGGGTCCGTATACACCCAAGATGAGTGAGGTCAAATGTGTTTCGACAGGGTAGCACAGCGTAAGTCGCTGAGTGACACGAGATACGATTGAGGACTTGAGAGCGAGTCGAGATCAGAGTAGCACAGCGAAAGCGCAGTGGATCCAGAAGTTGCCGGCTAATCACGATAGTTGTTGTGGACTTGGAGGCTTTTAGAAGAAATTTGTATCTCTATGGACAGCGAGAGTCAGCCTGAGTATGAGAAAACGAAAGTGTTGACTGATGTGAGTACCGAGGCCGATAAATGCCGAAGATTTGAGTATGGCCTGTGAGGTGAGTTTCGTGCCATTATGACGGCATGATATATTGGATGTGGTCTGATCAGACGCTGAGTGGGATGTCAGCTTCGATTGTCGAATAAGAAGGGTCATCAGGCTAAAAAGCCGACTTGACGTCACCTTAGTATAACTAACCTGTCAGAGTGAGTGACAGGCGAGATTGACGAGTGTCGGTATCTCGAGTGAGACCTACTAGCCGATGTGTGGTTATGTTGGACATGCATGTTGCATGAGGGTGCCCCGAGTTAGAGGCAGGATTGGATTTCCACGGTTTAGTTGTGGAATTCGGGTAAGTTGAATTTCGAGGACGAAATTCTTTAAGGAGGGAAGTTTGTAATGACCCGTCCCAAATTCTTAGGATTAATTAAGAATTAATTATGGATTAGTGGGACTAATCAAAGATTTTTCGAGGATTATTGGACGTTCAGGGCGAAATTACGATTTTGCTCCAGAACGAGGGTAAAATGTTAATTTTTAACCTGGAAGGTCCAATGCATGAGGACCAAGGACCGTTACGTAGATGGAGTCGATACGAGTTCGTAGACAGGCGGTACGTCGAAATCGGACATTCGACGGGAAAGTTACGGTTCACGGAAGTTCCTATGAACTATTTACGGCATAGCGTTTTACGAGGAAAGTTGACTTTTGCTTTTGCCTGATGTGGGGCCCAGATATTTGGTGCTGGCCAAGGGATAAGTGACAAGTGTCACTCATCCATTGTCCACAAACACACATATATGCATATCATACCATTTCATCTTCATGTTCTTCCTTCGAATCAAACCCGTGCAACCCAAACACCAAACCCACACCACCATCCCGTCCTATTCCCTACTATGATGACTGATGGACTGAAAGAGAGAGATTGAGACAGACGGATGGCTAAGAAACGGTGGAGACCATGGCGGAGGAAGGTAAACCCGAATACCAGTTTAAGTTCAAAAATTGGATTTTGAGTTTGGACGTTTGGGGGTTGGTTCTAATGATTGGGTTCGGTTTTTGGGGCCTAAGTCGACTGGAATGGAGGAGGAAAAAGTGGGCTGTAAAGATCAATTCGAACAGGTAAATTCTAAGCATGTGTTTATGTTTTTGAGTCCATATATCGGTTACAAATGATGGGACGAAGAGATAGGAATTAAAAGTGTTAAAAAGATGGAGAAATAAGGGAGAACCAGTCTAGTCGGTCCGGTAGAACCGGAAACCAGAGAACCGGGTTTGGACTAGTTCGACAGAGGTTGAAGATGACCTAGTGTCTGGCACGTGGGCTTCACGCACAGTCGCTTACAACGGTGCGTGGGCGTGCGTAGAGTAGAGTTGGGGGTCATGGTCAACACGTGATTTGGTCCTTTCGATGTAACAGACATTTTGGCACAAGTTTCGAGTCGATCAGAAAACATTTCTGGGTAATTTTGAGTATCCGAAAGTTTAGGGTTTATTTTAAATACATTTAAAAAACTCGAAAAATTGTGGGATTTAAAGTTAGCCTATTTGAGGTAGTTAGTGACCCTCGAGTGTGGTTTGGACAGGTCCTGGAGTTCCGGAGATGGTGATTTAGCCCGGGAAGGCTTATCGCATGCGTATCGAGCCGACAGCTTGGACAATTGTGAGTGGACTTTGTTTTATGATTATGATGCATGCATAAATGTGTTATATGTGTTTATGAACATGTTTTGAGATTCCATGAGTGCATGTGATTTAAATATGATTTGTTGGGAATTTTCGGAGGTAAATGCGTTATTGCACGTAGTTCGAGATTTCTGTTTTATCTGTTGTTTGGATTTCGGCCGAGTATAACACGTGCATGAGTTATATGTGATTCCGAAGGTTTCACGAAGATACCTGAAACCAAGGAACTGATTTACGATTTTTGAGGATTTCATGGGGATGCGTGAAATCGAGATTCAGGCGCGAGACCCATTTGAAAGGCCCTGACTTAGCATGAAATCAGGGATGATTGGAAAATGTTTTGGAAATGTGCAATGATTTTCGTGCTTGGAAATATCTTTCGGGCGTATGACCCAGTTGATTTGAGATATTGGGCTTGAGGACCAATTAGTTTATGATATCGAGCTTGAGGCCCAATTGGTTTATGATATCGGGCTTGAGGCCTAGTTGATTTTGGTATCGAGCTTGAGGCCTAGTTGATTTATGGTATCGGGCTTGAGTCCTAGTTATGGTTTATGAAATGAGATTTCGGGTTTGAGACCCTATGAGATGTGGATTTGGGCTGAGGCCTATGAGATTGAGAACTGAAACGGATTCGGGGAATCCTGGATTTTGATTCGGGTATGAGACCCAGTTGAACTATGATTTGAGAGAAATGAATGTTTTCACACTTATATGTATATACCCTCCCGTATAAATAGTCTCCTCTAGACGTCGATGATCCTGGAGTGTCACGATCCACTGCCTGGGATGAGTGACTCCGAGGGAGAGCACATGCTCAGGAGTGAGAGATATGATATCGTCTAGGACAGGATCCGGAAACAGTTCCTCCCAAACGTCGTAGATCCTGGGGGTAGACTCGGAGATGAGACTCGAGTAGTACGCGTACTATAGATATATTGTGACAGGTTGTTGATTGGGCATATGAGATGCCGACGATGGGTTATATAAATATATGTATATGATGTTTCACCCTATGATTGGTTTGGGGTTGAGACCCCGTGTTCTATTGACAGTACCCGTCCCCGAAGGACATAGATAATCGTATCTGGTCCTGCTCTCGTCTGATAAGTCAACTGAAGTTCCGAAATTACCCTCACCACTTGCCAAACAAGGGATAACCGCACTTGTGCCCACTCATGCCTCCATCTCCCGATAAGCCTCGATCATCGCGCCACGACCTGGAGGGTCAATAAAACAGAAAAAGTGTGAGTGAACAAAAATAAACTTTTATAAATACATTTGAGGAAAATTAATCTTATCCTCCAGTTTCACAAACATGCATGCATATCATAAAACATGAGTAATCGTGTGAAATCAATCAAGTATGAACAGTGGACCGATAAAATCAAAACATGTTTCCCATGGCCCATATTGGCTCTGAAACTCATGTTCATCAAATCAGTTCATGATATAAAGTATTTGGACACAAATATCAATAATTCACAAATATCACCAATCCTCAATATCCAAGTAACTATCACGATATCAATGCAACGCGTGCAAACTCGAGAGTCTCACGTCCGAGTACATCCCCAGAATCTACGACGTCTGGGGTGATATCATCTCCAGGATCTACGACGTCTGGAGGATATCATCATAATCTCACACTCCTGAGATTGAGCCTCCCTCAGAGCTACTCATCTCCAGGCAGTGCATCGTGACTACTCCAGGATCTACGACGTCTGGAGGAGACTATCAAATCACAGAAGATGGTATATGTGGAACAGTCACCAAATCCAATAATCTTATTTTAAAACCATTCATGTCTCAAATCAAGTCAAAAACATTTCAACAGGGCCTATGCCCGAGACATAGCTTTCACAAAGCGAGTTCCACAAATCCATCATAAAACAGTGTCCAGAATTCAATTTATAAATCAAAATCATCAATTTAATCATATTCACATGTGACTCCAAATCCGAGTCAAAATCACTATCCAATTGGGTCTCAAGCCCAAAATATCATTTTTACGCAAATCCGTGCAATCGCAACCTCAGTTGCCATTTTCACATAAATCCATAAAATATATCCATAAAGCATTAGAAATCCATCAAATCATTCCCTGGCTCATAATCCGAGTCAAAACCAATCTCAAATCCCGGACCTTCGCCCAAAATAACAATTTCACAGTTTTCTCAAAAATCCTGCCCAAAATAATATAATATTCCCAAAATCCAGAAATCACCATATCGAAACATTAACCATGCCAAATCATTTCAAATCATATTACAAAGAATTTAAAACATATATGCATGCATTCTGGGTAGAAAACAAAAGTTCACTCACACACCGTCCAAAAGGCCCGCTTCCGAGCTGCACGTTTTTCCGTAAATTTTGGAAAGCACAATTCCTATCCAAAATCATTATCGAGGGTCACTAACACTTCAATATACCTCATATAATTTTTCCCAATTTTTTCAGGATTTAAATACGTATTTTAAACGTATACGAATCGAAACGATATCCGATTTCCTCGAAACCAGTGCTAAAATGTTCATTAGGTCAAAAGAAGTAAGTTTCATGTTGAACTCACCTTGAGACGAGGTTGCACGGGCCCTTACGCGCCGCCGTGAGTGGCTGCGTGTGGGAGCCACGTGCCATCTACAGTACAGCTACAGTGTCTCTTCCTCGCCCGATTACCCTGCAATTGGGTTGTACAACCCGCGAGATAACCCGGTTAAAACTAAATCAATTCGACCTCAATTTCAATAGTTTAATCATCCAATTGCATCGCCTTGATTCTAATTCAAGATCTGTAACGTCAATTTCACAAATAACTGCCTCAATCTTATCGTGTTCGAATTCAAAAATTTGAAAAACAGGTGGGCGCTGTTCATCCTGCAATTCATTCGAATTCAATCAGTTTCTTCAATCTAATGAAACACAAACCATATTACGACCATCGTAAATACAAATTCGGGATTAATTTCACACTTCCTCACCTTCAATTTCACGAACTCAAGTTATCTAATTCGACATGATCGTAGGTCTTGTTCTTGGCTAAAACCGCCTTGATTCCTTTCGTTTTTGGAGTGGGTCGACTCGAAATGATCTCAGGAGACTCACTCCCTTCTCAATTTCATTGTTTATGGTTCAGAATTCCAAATTCGGGTTTTGATCAATTCCAAATGTAGAAAGGTTTGAGTTTCGGGTTTGTTGGGATTCCCTTCACAATTCCTCTCCCTATCTTTGTTTCCATTATGTCTTCTTCCCATCTAATTATCTCTTTATTCCTCTCACAAATCGATCAGACAAGAAGATTTGATGTCTGCTATTTGAGCATACTGATGCTCTGTTTCTTCCTTCGCAATTTCACACATACACGTACATATACGTACTCAAATCAAGCATCATCATATACTTGCCACCAATCTCAATTATAAAGTGACAGATGTCACTAGACTGAATGAGACACGATCAAGCTGAATCGGCCATTACCCCGTCCAATTTACCATTCTGCCCTTCTTTGACAAATTACCAAATTGCCCTTCGTCGTCTTAGACCCGTATCTTTTACATCCAAACTCCGATTGACGCATGCCACCTGTCTAAGGATTCAGCGCCTTGAGACCTATCCAATGGTCCTTACGAAAAGTCCAAACAAGGTTCCGATCAAAAAGTCAACTTTCGCCCCATAACCAAGGGCAAAATCGTCCTTTCCTTCCAATTTTCCAAATTTTCCTTTTTCGAATTTTCGGGTCGTCACATCTATGATTGATTTTGGGCCGAGACTTTATTGATTTAATGGCTTCGGTTGAGAAGCAGTTTTCATTGTGTTCTGATTTGAAAAGTGTTATGTTTTTCTTTCAGAAAGTACTTGAAATAAAATGGTTTTATGATGCATGCATGCTTTTACGTGAAGGGTATAAATGTCTTTTCGATAAATTGTTTTTGAACTATTTATTTTTATCCACTCATAGCTTTTATGGTTTTAATCCCCTTCAGATTGATTGCAGATGCGGGCTGTAGCAGAGATTGAGACATCACCTGCCACCACTGATCCTAGTGTACTCTGATGGACCCCGAGCAAGTGATGAGTTATCCCTGGTCTGACACGCGATGTCATACGGGAGCAGGCACATCCCACGATAATCCAGGGGGATTGGGACGGGTCATGTCAAGTCACCCTACTAGCCAGGTTGAGGCATTTAGTCTTCCAAGAAGCCATCTTCTGTTGTACTCTCTCATCCACACTCCAGTGGGTACTCCTGACCATACGTTTGTGCACTCATGGGACCCCTAGATATCTGCCACATTTGTCAATGGGGAACTAGAAATTCGACTAATTCTCTCAGCTAATCTTCTTAGCACATTAGGCAAGCAATATATCATTGATTTATCAAAGCTAATCACCTGATTGGAAGCAGCACAAAACATATGCATACACATTTTACCCCCCACAAACCTTCCAGCATTGCTAGTAGAAGTAGGTTGTAAGCCCATTCGGCCCCGGACCCTTTTGACCTCTAATAGAAAACATCATGTTTTGAATCCCAACATTCCTCCCTGGAGCATTCAAAGCATGAACTAGTTCAACATCTATATTTGGAAAACCCCTAGGGAGATCCGATATACCAATGCATTCATAATCAACATAAAACAACTTCTAAAAGAAAAACACAGCAATATGTTGCATATATGAGAAATGAGCGACCCAATTACCAACATCATTAAGCAAACCACAAAGTTTGTTCCGTCTTCTTCTTATCACCATAGTCATATGAAAGAACTTGGTATTACGATCCCCCACAGTAAACCACAGAACACGTGATTGTTTCCTCGATAATACATGCTCGTGTTCCAACACCTCAGCAGTTTTCTAGGTAATAAGTAGGATGGCTAGCCAGTGCCTTTTGGGCCCCAGTCAACCGATCAAGAATGTTGCTTTTCCTAGTTTTCAAGTGACCAAAAACATCCCTATTCCACCTTCTCAAGGCCTCCACAAATCTATGTTGACTCATGATGAAACCAACATCCCTAGTACTTTCTTCTAATCACCGTAGTCATATGAAAGATCTTGGTATTAGGATCCCTTATAGTAAACCACAAAACACGTGATTGTTTCCTCAACAATACATGCTCTTGTTCCAACACCTCGACAGTTTTCTAAGTAATAAGTAGAATGGCTAGCCAATGCCTTTTGGGCCCCGGTCAACCGATCAAGAACGTTGTGTTTCCTAGTTTTCAAGTGACCAAAAAAATCCATATTCCACCTTCTCAAGGCCTCCACAAATCTATGTTGACTCATGACAAAACCAACATCCCTAGTCCAGTTCTCCTACGCAATTATTATTTTTTAAATAGCATGTCTTAATCACATTGCCTCAAAGCGAAAGGGATGAAACTTGGGATTGCCCCTCTTATTTGGATTCAAACCCAACAATAAAGGAAAATGATTAAAATTTACCCACGACAAGTGCTGAATACAGGCTTTTGGGAAACGATTCCTCCATCTTTCATTAAACAGACATCGATCATGTCTCATCATCACGCTAGCATTCCCATCCTGATTATTGGACCATATGAACTTTTCCCTAATATACCCCAAATCTATTAACCTAGAACGATCAACCCAATCATAGATTCCTCCTTATCTAAACATCCCACACCGACTCCACTTTTCATAGCCCAAAGAACCTCATTGAAATCCCCCATAATTAACCATGAGACATCATACGCATTAGAAACTCCTTGTAAGTGATCCCAAAGCAAACTATGTTGAAGAGCATCCGATCTAGCATACGCCATTGAAAATAACCACTGATCATCCCCCATAATCAAAATCAAGGATGTAATAGCCTAAGGATGTCGGTCCACCATAGAAACGGCCATTTTCGCTTCATCCCAAAGCACCCAATTCCTCCTGAAATATTCACCGCCTCTACCATCTCAAAATTCAAAAACCAAATGAATTAATCATAGTCGTCGCTCGTACTCCATTAATACATGTTTCCACTAAAACACACAAACTAACACCATTGTATCTACAATGACCCCTAACAGCATGTTGTAACATCTTTCTACCAACCCTTCTCGCATTTTATATCAAGATGTTTATTGGCATAAATAACATATGAAGAGAATAGGAAACATACCAAAACTCAGTCCCGGCAGACATCCCCTTCACCATCAAGGAACCATAACTAGTCTTCTCATTTTTTGAATCAACTCAAATCCACTTCATCATCATGGTTGACCAACCGACTCATCCCATCTCTTACCCCTCATTCACCTTACCATTTCCTTTAGTACTAGTTTCTGATGGGTCTCCAGTGCCGCCCCCAGTGCCACCATCCAAAGGTTTTTCACCATAGGGAATAGCCTTATCCATACCATTAGGAAGGCCACCATGTAACCTCGACATCCTCTATCATCTTTTCGCCCACTCCGACTCTTAAGTTGCGGTTGCAAGTACTCCACTTTGGGTACTAGTCACACAATGAACATGAGGTTGGTACACTGTGTTGGTGGCCAAATGCCTAAGGCTTTCCTCAAGTTCCCTCCTCTACACCACTTGTGAATTCGTGATCTCCTCTAGCACCTTTCACGGTCGCCTCACCTTGCGTTTTAACAAGCCACTCTCTTTCTTCTCACCCTCCGTACATCTTTTATCCTGCTTCTTACTCACTCCTAACCTCTTAAACTTCTTCTGAACCCAAACACATGGTCCGGCCTATGGCGAGTACTAGCTTTTGCCGCCTCTTTCCCATTTTTTCTAAAACCTCCAAAGCTACGAACCTGAAACCTACATGTTGCTGCACCGAAGAGCCCCTTCGTGTCGATTCTTTCCTTGATACATATGGATCATTCGAGTTGTGAGACTTACAACCAGTCTTGCGCTTGTGACCAAATTCCAACAGCAGCCGGCTCTGCCTTAACTTGATCCCCATTAGTCTTTGGGACCATAGTTTCCATGGTATCGTTATCAATATTTTCTTCAACTTTCTATTGCACCATCCTCATGCCTATAATATGATCTCTCATTAGACCCACATGTTTACAGCCAAAGAGTATGCCTGAGAGGTTTTGTATTCCACATGTACTGCCATCCCCTCCACAAGCACATAAGTAAGTTCAAAATCTACACACACCTGAGATTGATTGATAGTATGAACATCCACCAATACAACGTGCTCAACAAGCTACTGATTGGTTTCACTGTCTATTTCATGAAATACTCCATAAAACTTCCCAAAATCCTAGCCCAACGTGCCCAACAGGCTTTCGATTCATCCACCTGCAATGCTTGCCTCCCTTCCTTTCTCTTCTCTGCATAGATATCGTCCTTTTAAAGAATATCCTTGAAGGATAGAGGCTTCTTTTGCGTGCCAGGCCATTCCTCCTTACTTGCTTCCTCCTCAGTCATCCTATAATTTTGTCCTAGCCCTTTGGAAAAGCCATCGATTCTTGATTAGGAATGAACTACACATTTAAATAAACACTCAACTCACGCACTCTCAACTTAAGATCTTTTTTTGTAGAATGTAATATGCAATAAGTAGTGATCGTTCTGAACCGGGGAATCGAGGGACATTTAAAAATGGTTAGTAAAAAGAATAAAATAGGGTCTTTAAAAGTGTTGTAGCCGAAGTTACATATTTAAAACTATGAATTAAAATGTGAATGTTCATGCTAACTAGGACTTACAAATCATAGATTAGTTTCATAGACAAAACCGACACTTTTATATAAGTAAATCCGAATTAACAATGTCATTAATTAAACTACTCCTACTTAACCTCTGTACAAGTGATCACCATCATCCACTTACCATGTCCACGCACCAACACTTGAAACTATTAAACCAATCACAAAATCTTACCTTCCTTACCTCAACATATGTTTTTCATATTATAAATGCGATGAACCGCGATCAACACTTACAATATGATTCACCTTAAGTTTTTTACAAAATGCATCGAACTGCAATCAACATTAAGTCTCTACAATTTAATTCCAAGCGCATTGAACCGTGAATAAACACTTAGGTGTAATTGAAGTATTAAGCACTAAAACGTATGAAGTAATTAAATTCAAAAAGTAAAACACATGGAGATTAAATTTAATGTTTACAAGCATTAGAAGAAATACACCATCGCATATATTGAATTATGAACATAACCTAAATTAAATACAAGAGTTTAGGTGAAAGAGACTTAGTGACACTCATTGGAATTCAAGAACTGCTTAAGACGCTAATAATTGATGGAAGATGGATTGTCATTCGCTAGGTTCTCCGAACCGCGGAAGGAACCTAATGAAGATGTAATAAAGAAAGGAATTCAGTTTTAAACTCTCTTTTCTAGCTTGGAAGGGTGGCTAGGTTTAACTCTTAGGAGAAACAATATAGTTTGTGAATAATGGGTGACGAAAATAAAAGTGTGGAAACATCCATTTATATAGGGTACAATCTTCTAAAAACCTAAGGAAATCAATTCCTAATTAAAAATCCTAAAAGATAGCCGCAAATAAGCTTTTTCATATTTATTTTTTTTACGATAATCATTCGTGTTCCTTGCACGACACTCTTAGGCTTACATGACATCAACTCCATGTTCTATGCGGAAATCTTGAAGTCGGCAGGCACATACTAGAATTGAACAACTGGACTTGGGGCACTCGCATGACACGCTTGGACAACTCCAGACGGGCAAGGAAAGCCCTCAGCTAGCACAAGACACACTCAAGGGCCGCTCCAGATGGGCAAGGATAGCCCTCAGCTGGCTCTAGACACAGGTCCTGGGACAAGTTAAGTTCTCGGTAGGGCTCTCAGCAGGGTTCCTTGGGAGGCTCCTAAGATAGGCTTCTGGACAGAACTTGGGACTCATTAGAAGCTCCAGATGTGCACTAGTGACTCGAAAGGATGTGCAGGGTCCAATTCTTCATTTTCCATCAGCACTTAGCTTCAATTCATCAATTCTTATAATTAGTACCTGAAAAGCATAAAATGAGTTAGAATTGATATAATTAAGGTTCTAACAAAGATAAACATAAAGAGAATTCATATAAAAAGATGAACATTTTGGTACTTATCAAATTCCCCCACACTTAGACTTTGCTAGTCCTTAGCAAATATTAAGACAAACTAAGAATTAACAACGACAATATTTTTTTTCTTACACAACTAAGCCCTTTAACCATTTGTCTCAAAATTTCATCATTACAATTATGGTATCAAAGCTTTACACTTGATAATCATTTTAGCATATGGAATTCAAAAGTTAATAAGAAGTGCCAAGTGCTTCAACAAGTAAGACAATGAGTAAACTATGGTGTATGTGGATCTCAACATGTTTAAAACAAGTATGAATCAACTCACAAGGATATGCACTCATCATTTTTTCACTCAATATGCTTGCACTCAAAGTATATGTGAAAGATAAGTTAGGAAGGCAATCAAATAGCTCACATATTTAGAAAGAAAGTACTCCATGAAATCTCAACATAAAACCTCAAGAAAGAATCAAACATACTTGCACAAATGAACCAAAACCATAAACTTATTTTAGTGATTAACTCATCCAATCAAAAGTTACTCATCTTAAAGATCATAAGGTCTTTTATGAAGGTTGTAATGGGGCTAAGTGTAGAGGCATGGAATATATAGAATAAATGTTGTTCAAATTAGTTACAAGACTCAATCAAAAGCTTTGTAATGTAGGCTAAGTTCTTCCCCTCAACATAGGCCTATCATCATGTGGGCCTAAGCTCCACGCTAAAGTCCTTGAGCTTTGAAAATTGGACAAAAGCCGAAATCTTCAATGTTAGGCCTTCAATTCGTCTCTAACTCCGAATTCACAAGTATAAGGGACTTAAACTCAAACTTTAACCTTAATACCTTTTGAGAGATTAAAAAACATTGCTTTTTTTTATTTAGTTTTTTTTTTCTTTTGGCAAGGTAATTTATGTATTATAACAATATTAAAATGTAGTTTGAGCATGTCTTTCCCTATACACACATACAAGTCTTCAATCATCAACCACTTTTGTTTCACACCATCTTCGTGCCTTCAACCAAGTCTTTGGAACAAGAATAAAGGATATATATACTAGGCTCAAGTGTTAGATGTTTTTGGGTGATCAAAAAAAGGCTTAATGTGGGCTCAAAGGGGTTAAACTAAGGGGGTCGCAACTCATGTGCACAATTAGGGACTCATGGATGTTTGGATATGTGGTGTTAACCTCTAATGTCGTAGTCATGTCCAAAATCGGAGAGTTTATTGAATTAAAAGCTTTAAAAATCATATAAAAATAAGTTCTGGTACTCTAGAGTTCATTAAAAGCTATGCCAAGTAGTTTTAAGGAATATGTGTATCAATTTAAACGAATAACTCTATGAATCACTCATCAAAGACGTATTTAAAGTTCTAAAGCTCACATAGGGTTCATATGATTCACACTTATGTTAGCGTACCTGTTTTTATACCAGTTTATCATGCATCATCTACTACAAGCTATAAACACCCAAGCACAACGTATTAACAAGTGAATTCAAAATTTAGAGATCATCTTTTAGCCATGTCTTATCTGCTTTTCTTTCATTATTATCATTGACAAGTTAAGGGCATCCTAAGACTCCGTAAAAACACTAAGTTAAAAATTATTATTATTTTGTTTGTTTGGTTTTTAAGTAATTAAAAATGATTTTAAAATGAAATTATTTTTATTTTTTAAAAAATGAATTTGGAAAATGATTTGGAAAACAATTTTGAAGACAATTTTGAAAACAAAATGTTTTTTTTAAAACAATTTTTGAAAATGATTTTTGAAAACAAATTTTTAAAAAAGTTTTGTGAAAACAATTTGTAAACCAATTTGTAAAACGATTTAAAAAATGATTTAATGAAAACAATTTTTTTTACACAATTAAAATTGTAAACCCTTCACCCACACTTAAAGTCTACATTGTCCTCAATGTACTCAAGCATAAATCAAATGAACATATAATTCAAGCAAGTAAGATGGTTTTATGGAAAAGAATGAAAACATTAAGTAAACAAAATAAAGAACGAAAACATTAAGTAAACAAAATAAAAGAGAGTGAAGGGTTTGAGAAAGCAAATATGCATTTATAACTCCTCCGCATCTCTGGAACACTTTGGGTTGCCTCCCAACAAGCGCTTTAAGTTTAATGCCCATTCAGCCTAGACGAAGTGCTCCAATCAACTCATACGATGCGAGGCTTATGCACTCTTTTGAACTTCACATCGTGCTCACAAAATGCCTCTAGGTAAGGCTTCAATCCTTCTAGAATGTGAGGGTTTAGTTCCAACTCCTAAACAAGCGTGCCCCCAAGTCGAGTCAGTCTTGCTCCTTCATGAATTAAGTTAGTATTAAACTTTATAAGTTAATTTCCTCAAAGATATATATAGACCACATTTATTCAGAGTTTAAAGTGAGACTTCGATGGACGTGAGGCCCAAGTAAATGCCTTAGACTCGAATCATCATTCATCTCTTTAGGCAAGTCCAAGAGTGGCCAGATTAGAAAGATTAAACGCCAGATGCAGGATTGATTTCGGAACTCCCCGAGGTTCATTTCTCATATCCAAATCTCGTCATGAATATCGTATTAAGTCCTATACACCACTTTTGAAAATTTCTTACATGAGAGGAACAACTTTCCGTGTACAAAGACAACTCAAGTGTTAACAAACACCGCCCTCATGCTCATGGTCTTAAGTTCATTTAGTCTACGATCCATGAATGGTTTATGTGATAATTTAACAAAAAAGACTTCAGCTATTCCATTAAAGTCAAACTTTAAAAACCGACTAGCAAGTGATCAACATATAACTAAGACTATGTTTTCACAATTCACAAAAACATATGAAAATTTGAAAATTATGAACTAGTATATATAATTTATAAACAAGTATGATATGAACAATTTATATCTACACTAACACATTAGGAATGATTTTCACTTCCCCAGCAACGATGGCAAAAATTGATTAGGAGTGAACTACACATTTAAATAAACACTTAACTCATGCACTCTCAACTTAAAACCCTTTTTTTTTTGTAGAATGTAGTATGCAATAAGTAGGGATCGTTCTGGACTGGGGAATTGAGGGACATTTAAAAAAGGTTAGTAAAAAGAATAGAAGAATGGGGGACTTTTAAAAGTGTCGTAGCCGAAACTACTTATTTAAAACTATGAATTAAAATGTGAATGCTCATGCTAACTAGGACTTACAAACCATAGATTAGTTTCATATACAAAACTGGCACTTTTACGTAAGTAAATCTAAATTAATAATTACATTAGTTATACTACTCCTACTTAACCTTTGTACAAGTGATCACCATCATCCATTTACCATGTCCACGCACCAACACTTGCAACTATTAAGCCAATCACAAAATCTTACCTTCCTTACATCAATTACCTTCATATGTTTTTCATATTATAAATGCGTCAAACCACAATTAACACTTACAATATGATTCACCTTAAGTTTTTGACTAAATGCGCCGAACTGCAATCAATATTAAGTCTCTACAATTTCATTCTAAGTGCACCAAACTGTAAATAAACACTTAGGTTAAATTGAAGTATTAAGCACTAAAACGTATGAAGTAATTAAAATTCAGGAAATAAAATACATGGAGATTGAATTTTAAAGTTTACAAGCATTAGAAGATATAAACTATCACATATATTGAATTATGAATACAACCAAAATTAAATACAAGAGTTTAGGTGAAAGAGGCTTAGTTACACATGTTGGAATCCAAGAACCGATTAAGACGCCAATAGTGGATGGAAGATGGATTGTAATTCGCTAGATTCTCCAAACCACGGAAGGAACCTATTGAAGATGGAATAAAGAAAGGATTTTGGCTTTAAACTCTCTTTTCTAACTTGGAAGGGTGGCTAGGTTTAATTCTTAGGAGAAGCAATATAGTTTGTGAATAATGGGTGACAAAAATAAAAGTGAGGAAAACATCCCTTTATATAGGGTACAATCTCCTAAAAACCTAAGGAAATCAATTCCTAATTAAAACTTCTAAAAGATAGCCGAAAATAATATTTTTCTTATTTTACTATGGAAATCATCCTTGTTCCTTGCACGACACTCTTAGGCTTGCACGGAAGCAACTCCATGAACTATGCGGAAATCCTAAAATCAGCGGGCACACGCTGGAATTAGACAGCTGGACCTGGCGCTGGACTTGGAACACTCGTGGGACATGCTGGGACAACTCTAGATGGGCAAGGACAGCCCTCAACTAGCACAAGACACGCTCAAGGGCCACTCTAGATGGGTAAGGATAGCCCTCAGCTAGCTCTAGGCACAGGTCCTGAAGCAAGTTAGGTTCTTGGTAGGGCTTTCGGCAGGGCTCCTAGGGAGGCTCCTGAGACAAGCTCCTAGGTAGCACCTAGGACTCGGTATGAGCTCTAGACGGGCCCATTGACTCAAAAGGATGTCTAGGGCTCAGTTGTGATGACCCGTCCCGAATTAACGGGATTAATTAAGAATTAATGACGGATTAGCGAGACTAATCAGAGATTTGACGAGGATTAGCGAATGTTCGGGCGAAATGACGATTTTGCCCCTAGAATGGGTA
Organism: Prinsepia uniflora; assembly: GCA_032719365.1. Taxonomy (NCBI): domain Eukaryota; kingdom Viridiplantae; phylum Streptophyta; class Magnoliopsida; order Rosales; family Rosaceae; genus Prinsepia; species Prinsepia uniflora. Next base: position 20,051,865 of record CM064871.1, on the reverse strand, counting down.
AATCGTTGACTTTTCATTCAGGCAGTCAAATGGACTTTGGCCAATGACTGTGATGTAGTTCGTGACGTCACGAGTTCATAGACAAGTGGCACGCTGGATTCCGACGTTCGAGGAGGAAGTTATGACATTCGGAAGTCCAAGGGCATTTTGGTAATTTGGGTGAAAAGTTGACTTTTGACCCTGGCGGTCCGATGACCGAGGGCCGAATACCGTTACGTAGATAAGGACGATACGAATCCGTAGGCAGATGATACGTTGAATTCGGACGTTCGACGGCGAAGTTACGGTTCACGGAAGTTCGAGTGCACTATTGCATGTTTTTCGAGACGGATGCTTATTTGGACTTTAGTGGGCCCAGTTACTTTTCAGTGGACCAATGGATGAGTGACAGGTGTCACCCATCCACTGGCCAACATTTTTCTTCATGCATCTCACCCTTCTTCATCGATCATTCATTTTCTTATTTCCCCACATCCAAACCCGATCTCATTCTTCCAAACCAAACCAAACCCTTAACCCAGATAACTACTGGAGAGACTAGAGAGTGTGGAGAAGACTGTGGAGGATGGTGGCCGGCCAGGAACCGCCGCCGTGCATGGCTGAGGCTACAAAACCGAGAAGGTATCGGCTAAAACCATTTTCAATCCATTTTTCCATTTCGTTGTTATGGTTGATTTTAGATGATTAGGATGAGCTTAGGGGGTTATTAGGGAGCTATTAAGATTTTTTTAGGTGGTGGTTCGTGGCTGTGACGCCGTGGGGAGGAGCTGGAAAATTGAACCGTGAGGTTCAAAATTGAACCGTGGATTTTTGAGGGTTTTATGTGGATTTGATCATCCAAACAAACTCCTAGGATCAAAATAGGAATTTAGGGATCGATTAGGAAGGAAAACGGACCAAATTGAGGGAGTAGGAGCATCGAACTGGTCACGCCGGTCCAACTGGACTGGCCCAAACCAGTGAACCGGTCGACTGCGTGGAGAAGAAGATGAACAGTACCCTGGCGCGTGAGGCCCACGCGCAGGGCCTGTTTTGGGCGCGTGAGGGCGCGTGTCCAATCTTTTGGGGAAGTGTCCAACATGTAATTTCATCTATTCGATGTAACAAACATTTTGGGACTGGTTTCGTGTCAATCGGACATCGTTTCAATATAGTTCGGGACGTCCGAAGGTTTAGGTTCGGTTTTAAAAATGGTTAAAAGTTCGGGAAAATTACGGGGCTTTAGTGAGGGGTTATTTAAGTAGTTAGTAACCCTCTAAATTAATTTGGACAGGTTAGGGAATCCCGGAGGCGACGATTGACCCGGGAGACGATCATGGCACGCGTATCGAGGCGCGGCTTTGGACGGTCTATGAGTGGACCCTTCTTTCAAAATTGATGCACGCATAAATGTTTTATAAGTATTTTAATATATGTTTTGTGTTTCCATGAGTTCAATTGTTTTTGGTAGCCTAGGATTTACGTATTTGCACGTATTTCGAGATTTACGATTTTATATGATGCATATACGTTCTAGGTTTTCAACGAAGGTTTAATAAATAGATTTCGGATTTAGAAACGTGAACCCGGGCGTGAGACCCAATTGATTTAGAAACTCTCGGACTTGGAGTCCATTTGATTTGACGAGGAATCGGACCTAGGGTCCATTTGAGCCATACGATCGGATCGAGGGTCCGTTTGGTTTACGATTCGGGTTTGAGGCCCAGTTAGTGGTACTATCGGGCTTGATGCCCCGTTGATTTATGATATCGGGCCTGAGACCCATTTGGTTGAGATATCGGGCTTAAGGCCCCGTTGGTTGTGAAATCGGACGTGAGGTCCTATTGGTTTATGGTTTCGGGCTTAGGGCCCTGTTGATTGTAACATCGGGCTTGAGTCCCAGTTCAAATTGTGAAATGAGAAATCGGGTTTGAAACCCAGTTGAAATGATTTTTGAGAAAGAGAGTATTTGAGAAAGAAAGAAAGAGATTTGAAATGAATGAACCCTCCATATTGATTATATGGTCTCCTCCAACGTCGACCTGGAGAGTCACGATCCACAGACTAGAGTGGGTATCCCCATAGGGATTCCGTTCCAGGAGTGGAGGTTATGAGATATGATATGGTCCCGGACCAGATTCCGGAGGGATATGTGGACTAGATCCAGAGAGAGAGCTCGGACTAGATCCAGTGATTGAGCCTCCCAGATGGAGATTCCTGGGAGAAGACTCGGAGTGAGACCCCGAGTAGTGTGCACACTAGTATAGATTTGACATCGTGACTATTTCGGGGATGTGTTCCCTAGGGGCTGTGTGCCCCGAGTTGGCATCTTCTCGGAAGTGTCGCGGATGGGTTATACGTATGACGGTACGTATGAGATTTTATGGAAAAGTGATTTGAGGGCGGAGACCCTATGTTTTATGATTAGAAAGTGGTTTGGGGCTGCGACCCCGTATACGAGATTTGAGGGCGGAGACCCTGTGTTTTATGTTTCAGAAAGTGATTTGGGGCGGAGACCCCCGTATTTGAAACTGTGAAAGTGATTTGGGGCGGAGACCCCGTTTGTGATATTTTGAGAATGGTTTTGGGTTGAGACCCAGTTGATGTGATTTGGACTGAGACCTAGTTGATGTGATTTGGGCTGAGTCCCTATTGATTTGACCTACGGGTTTTAGATTGTGATTTCGGGTCGAGGACCCAAATGGATTTATGGTTCATATCGGTTTATGGGAACCGGGCATGAACCCTTGAATGATTTTATGAATGTTTTACTAAACGGTTTTCGAATGCATGCGTATGTATTTATGGAGGGCATAAATATCTTTATGCGAAAAGGTTTTTAATGAAATGTTTAAATTGTCCACTCACAGTTTTCGTGTTTTAATGCCCTTCAGGTTGATCGCGGATGCGGGCTGTAGCAGAGACGAGACATCACTCCCCTCTTCCTACGATCCTGATGCACTCTGACAGCCCCGCGCGAGGGCTAGAGATGGAATTTTCCTTAGTCTGACACTTCGTGTCAGACGGGATCAGGCGGGTCCCACGTTAATCCCAGGGGATTCGGGGCCGGTCCTGACATTAGTTCTTCATTTTTCATCATTACTTAGCTTCAATTCATCAATTCTTGTTATTAGTACCTGCAAAGCATAAAATTAGTTAGAATTGATATAATTAAGGCTTTAACAAAACTAAACATAAAGAGAATTCATATAAAAAGATGAAAATTTAGGTGCTTATCAATTCACCCATCAGGCGCTCTTTTTGCCCACATCGACTGTGAAGCCACGAAGTGGAAGCCTCCAAAGGACATCGCCACCGTTTCTGATTTCTCAACAGACCTTATTTTCTTGTGCATGAGCCACATTCAAACGGAAGTTTGAACTCAAAAATTTAAGTATTATTTATACAGTTACTAATTAGTGATTTATCCACGTAGAATCACCTATTAAACGCTATTTTCTTTAACCAATCAAAGGATCCAGTAACTCTAAGGCTTCATTCTTAATAGAGGCCTTCAACTCACCTCTAAAAGGTAATTCAGAACTCATGCCAACACTCGACCGGTTTATTCTCTTGATTAAACTGGCTTAGATATCAGAGTGTTCTTTGTTGAACAACTCCCCTTGGACTTCAACCTTAACACTATTTGTCTCCTGTTATTGTGTGTAGGGATCGAGAATGAATTCTACAAGTTTGGAAGATTTCTGCATTAACAACTTTTGGTTTCATTGAGAGTCGAACTGAGAAAAACTCAGAGTGCTATATAGTTTTTTTTTCCAAAAATCATCATTGTTCATCATTCATCATTCTTTGTCCATGGAAGGAACACAAACCATCTCCATTGTTGTAACCCACGATAAGAACAACCCATTTGTCGAAATTCTAGAAGCGCAACCAAATCAACCTGTGTTGCAACCATATCCTTCCATGGCACAAGAAATGGTGCCAACCCTCGAGTCCAACACTCATGCCATGCCAATTCCACTCGAAACTGACGCACTCCCTAACATCAATCTATTTCACTCATTTAACGCGATGGCAACTTTCCAATATATGATGGGTGACTAGTTAGAGAGGCATCACATCAAACTGCAAACTGGCTCCACATTGGCACATATTTTCAGAGGCTTCTAAATGACCTACACCACACACGAGGGTGCACTCAAGCCCATGAAAAGCACGGCATGATACCTTGCCATAGAGCTTGAGGCATAAGTCCTAATGCCCCATGCAACATGCGCAAGCGCTTCAAGATTCATACCCTCAAGTTGGCGCTATTTAATTAATTTTCAAGATTCATACCCTCAAGTTGGCGCTATTTAATTAATTTTCGAGCAAGTGCGAATAACCGATCACATGGAGGCTTGTTTATGGCCAACAAACATGTACTTGAGATACCAATGACTCCTAGGTGGGTATATAGCTACAATCTCGACTCAAAATGCGTATCTCAAATTAACTTTCTCGAGGATATCTATCCACTTTTCCCACTTAATATCAAATATGTCATATACGAGAATATTATATAATAATCACACAAGGCAAAGCTCACAACATATAATAAAATAATCAATTACGGCATGCTCGATAAAAATATCATAAAATAATCAATCACTAACTAGTCGTGGAGTCGAAATCACGCAACATGTCAAGTCACGCAAGCTCCCAGTTTGTTGAAACCTTATACAACACCAATCATAAAGTTTATTACAAACTTCCCAAATCAAGGACTAAGAAAACCCCTCAAGGGTTGCTCAAAACGGTGACGTGTTTAGATGATCGATAGCATCCACAAACTAGGGCCACGCGCCATCTGAACTAGGAAATTGTCTCACGCACCAGCGAAAGATCAGAAAGTGGGCTCACGCGCCGACGACGCCCCTCACGCACCAGCCATGCGCTTGAAAAGACTCGACGAAATATTCAATTGCTCTTATGGAATATTTCGTCAAATCTTACAGAAGTTTCTGACGGAATCAAAATATTTTGTTAGCCTTAACGGTATTAGGTCTATTATGACGCCATTATCTTTTATTCGTTAGTATATTCCGTCAATTACTGCATTAGTTAACCCGATGGTTGACAATGTTAACCATGTGACCGTTAAGTGCTCATCGGTCGGTGACCAGTACGTCTGACTAGTGGTCGGACCGTCATTATAAGCGACGGTCGAATTCTAAAAATCTGGCTGGAAAATCCAATTTTCTGGCAATGCCAAACTCTCTCAAATCTCAACCAAATCAGTCTTGCAAATAGTCGATTTTCATCTACTCGGCGCAAGTATTTCAAACATTGCATTCTTCTATTAAGAAGCTATCTGAGGTGGCTAGAAAGACGTCGTGAACTCAGAGTCTTCATAAGGAGCCAAGTTTTCCAGTGAGCCCGTTCTCTGTCGATCCTCCCGCCAAAACAAACAACAATTAGTCCTGGAGATATCTTCAACATGAAATAGTCACAAGATTATGATGGGAGGGTTCAATTTTTTACCTTGTTTGGCCTCAAACACTCCGGGTCGCTCTCGGATCCTTGTCGAGCCTTACTCTACCATTTGGGCCACGATGGTCCTCGGGGCTCACATGTTAGTCCGTTGAACTCATGAAGAGAAGAAGATGAAGATGAGCGGTGATTGAAGTCCTGAGTTTAACGGAACTCATTCGCACACTTGATGGCCATTCTCCACTTCTGCCTTATTTATCTCTTCTCGATGGTTTGCAACAATGATGGGTTACAAGAACGGCGGCGTCTCAACAAGAGAAGGGTGATGGTGGTGGTCTGGTTGTCTGAGCTGATCGGAGATGGTGTCGTTGGCAGTGGCCGACTGGGCTCTACTTTATTGTCTCTTGATAGTGTTTGAACAGGAGGGGGGAATAGACATATTAATAGAAGTTTGAACAGGAGGGAGGAATGGACAATTTAATAGAAGTTTCACGTATCAACTTAATCCAACACACACAAAAGGACCCAAAACACAAAAAGGAGATCTCGTAAGGGGTATTTTAGACTAGCCACAAAATAAATTTCAAGTTTTAAATGAGGATAAGAAATTATAATTTCGTTTATAAATTCTTGTATATATTTTGATTTAAGTTGCATTAGTAATTTTTCCAATGAGGAGAGTTAGCGAGGATATGGAAAATGTTGAGAAAAAAATTAGGAGGGTCGGCCAAAGCGAGCCAACCCTATTAGGTCCCACAAATTATGTCGGCCATATGTCTTGATAATCCATACGGCACTCACCAGCTAGGGTGAGAGTGGCATATTTAGCCAACCGACCCTTTTAATTTTCTACAATCGCCCACCAGCTTGTATTTATACCAGCCCCTCCCTTTGTTCCATTTTCACTTTCTCCATGTGGGACTAGAATTGGGACTAGAATTGGGACTAGCATTGCTCAACACCCATAAGAAGACTTCGTGTCTTTTATTTTCTTCATATTTAACCATCACCCACTGTGTTCTCTAACAATCTAGTAGTCAGATCAAATTCAACATTCTGCTTATAATAAATCCATCAAAACAAGTATGTTTGTCTGCGCCTGATGCATCCACGGAGATAGGTTAAAAACATCCCAAGACAGAAAAGAGGAGAACATGCAAGGCAAGATTTTTTTCAAAAATTTCACATACTGCTCAAGCATTATTGCCCAAAATCGAGAGGAGAATATACAAAACAAACAATATATCTGGGCACATAATAGACGGAGATTTTCATATTTCCTCAAATTCAACAAGTCAGGGTAAGGAGTTTGACCCTTTACAATCAACTAACAAAATGCTAACCAAAGTAACAACCTAACGTTAGCATCTATATAAATAAAAAGTAAATAGTTAATGCACCTGTTTTTGGCTTGCCGGCCATATCTGAAAGTTGAAAACGTAAAATCAGTAATACCATTTGATTTTTTCACAGAGCCTATAATAGTTCTAGAATCGATTCTTCATATATAGTTACGCAACTTTGGCTAAATTAAACTCCTCTAGAACCATGTTTTGGATTGGAAGAGTAATATGTTACAAAATTAGCTGCTCTCACCTTTTACGAATTAATGTAGCACATTGCTTGTGCTTGAAGGAAATAAGAGTCCTTGTACTTTCTCCCACTTCCAACGTGAATCCCATTGAGAATCCAGTCGTCACGATGCATCCAAGCATCCCGACCAAAATCAAGAATCCCAAGAATCTGTTGTAACCAGCAAAACAAATGTTCGTTGGTTCACTAAAAAAAAAAGGTACCTCCTTCCCACAATCATCGACTGCAAAAGAAGCATAAATTATAAAATAGAGGCAGGTGCTTGACTTACCGCTCCACCTCTCCATGGTACAAAAGTTGGATTTGCTCTTGGTTGCAATACCTATTCAACCAAATAGGATGTCCACATATGAGAAAAAGCATGACAACAGATAATATATCTCGACAGTATAGCACAGGAACTTAAGGCTGTGGCAGAGTTTGAGCAAACCAAGTAACAAAAGATTAAAATCATTGAGATACTGGAAGTATAAAATTACCTTTGAAGGAATTGCGTGCAAAACCCTGCAAAGAGAATAATGCAAATTTAACTTTATCTCTAAATCAAGGAAATGAAAGGCCCTTCCCCTTTCAAACATTTTTTCAAATACAAGTAAAAAAAAAAAAAGCATGAAGAAAATAGTAGAACTGACCTTTCCTCCACTGCAGGAACAAGACCTCTTGTCAAAGCCACTCCACCAACCTAAACATGAGACGTATCAGTTCTGCATTTCTACATAAGGTAAACTTGAAGCTCATAGTCTATTTGGGTTGGCATACTCACCAATTGTATACTGCAAAACAATTTTCTTTGGAGGTCTATACGTCCTGTAAACAAACAACCATGTGGTGTTAAGATATCCGACGGAAGAACATAGTAGGCAAAACAACAGACACATACCTGCTGAAAGAATGCTACTCGTTATGGCTTGTGCAAGACCACCCTTCTCTTCTTTCTTTGGTTTAGCTTGAAAAGCTGGGTAGCTCTCCCACATTGGATACCCAACGTTCATATTGGGATACAAGCCATTTGACATTTCAGGTCTTCTGGGAAATTCCATGTGCCAAGTATTTTCCAGCATGTCCTCATGGTCACAAAACCTATTTAAGTAACCAATGCAATATTTACCAAGGAGAAATGATTTATCCCAGGTGCTTTTATGTTGCAAAAAAACTTGGAAACATGACCTACCAAACACTGCGTGGGGGAGGATATGCATCAGGAACCAAAAGCATTGGGAAGAACAAACCCATTGGAGGGACCTATTCAAGATACAATATGATTTAATGTTTTTCCCAGAATGTTATCTTTCAGAACTAAAGCAACTAAATTCACTGTAAGATACCCACGTTGAGAGCAGTTAATTTTGTCTTGTGAGATCCAGCTGCCATGCCATCTTCATAAGAATGCACTATACCAACAGTTTCAAGTTCCGCCTCCTGGACAGAAGAAAGTGAACAATTAGAAAAGAATAACCCAGCACCTGAGGGAAAAGGACCTTTGCCCAACATGTCCTACAATATGTAGCCATGTATAGTATACCATAGACTCAATTATTAACCTATAGTATTTTAACACAAGCACAACTTAAACCTTCTTTCAAAATGGAGGACTTCAACAGACTTGAATACTTATCCAAGATATAATACTAGCTTGATGTACGTTCTATAGTCTACAGATGATTTACCATGACCTGAAATGCTTTTGTTAACCTTGCTTTTTCCTTTCTCCACTTTGAAACCTCAAATTGAACACTAAATCTTATTGAGAGTTTGAAAGGAAAAGAAGATTGCCTCCTTACTCATAACTAAACCTATTTATATAGATGAAAGGTGCAAAACAAACATATATAAGCAAAACCGCCCATGATGAATTGATTGTTTTGCAGTTAAGTCCTCACAAGATAAGTACATAAACTAAAAAATCAACAAATAAACATTGTGCACGCATCTGAAGGCATAATACACAACAGCTGTAACTGCAGGCATAAACGAAGTTAAGAGAATCACTTGTACAATAGTGCGATACTTATTTAGCCTAGAGCTCTGTATTAGTATATTTTATTATTCTTGTTAAGCATCTGATGGATTGTCCTGATTGGACTTATTGCCCATCTCTGTGTGTTATCTCTGTCCGCCTTTCAATAAAAAAAAGTTATTGCTTCCTATCCAAAGGGGTGGGGTGGGTGGTCCAAGGATGACATATTTTTTCACTATTGGCACAGGCATAATGAGAGAAACAACACTATGAACGTGCTCAAATGGTTTTCTAGGCATTGATATTCTTTAGATGTACCCTGTGACAGGAAGATTGCATGATGCGGTAAATACCCCTACTAACTAGGATCCCAAACATTAAGAGAAACACCACAAAACTCTACGGTGCCTCCATGCATCCCTTTCTTTTCCTTGGTACAAGGGTTATCATATGCATGCAATCCAACTACTATTAGAATGAACCATATAGCACAACAGGAAGCTAGGGTAATGACAGAAGATATATTACATATAGGATATTCCATGCCAAAAGAAGACCAAGCAGGATAAACTCACTTTAATATCGCAATAAGACAGTCTGTTAAGCATCAAGAGATCTATAGGTTTTGTGAGCATGTCGGTAAGAATTTGTGGCCATGTCTGATGATGTCTCTGAGTCCAAAGAAGGCATCTTGATATGTCCTGAATAAATACAGTCATCATTTAACTTCACCAAGAAAAAGTTCACAGAAAATGAAACTTATTAAAGCAGCAGTATATCAAATAAATACATAAATAAATAACAATTATACACAGTCCAAAATCTAATTCCCAGAATAAGAAACAAACAAGTCAATGCATTCATGGAAATTTAAAAGGTAGAGAAAGAGGCTATAGGATAAGTCGATAAGAGTATGTTTTATCGCTCACATGCTAAAAGAACAATTGATGCATCTTCACATTGCATGGTACAAGTTGAATGGATTTTGAGGGACTGGTGAACTAAATATAATTAAATATGATATGAGTCACCACTCACCATTAAGAAAAAGTAAATATGATAGATATATTCAGATTCACATTGCTGAAGTAATACATAGGAACGATGATATTTGTACATGCCCGCATAAATAAGATGGAAAGTTGAAGATGATAAGTAAATGTGATGAATCACGAAAAAAGGCATAGAGCTTTACTCATCGAGAATAATTACCGAGGGTGAACATTAACTTTTTTCACTTATAGTTAACATGGAGGAAACTTTCATTCTTGTACCTACTGGTTGGTCAAAACTTCAGTAAATTTAAAAAACAAAAACCCACCTCTCTCCACCAAAAAGTAAAGTTTTCTCTGTAGTGGACAAAGCTACTCCATCCTGGCAACAGACGATACAAGCAGTAAATTATCATAAGTGGAAAAAGGAAGTTAATCCTTCCTTCCTGTTTTCTGCATGAAAATTTCATAAAGGATGTCGCAAAGCAATAACATACTTCTAAAGAAAAGATGGTTGGCAGTGACAGTGCAACATAAGCAGTTATCTCCAACCCTCTCATGCCCCCACCAGTCACAGAAGTTTTGCTGGAGAAGCAATGTCAGTTTTTTGAGATGGTGAAATTGGTTTCCACAACAATGGAGGAACAAATGGTGAAGGAGGCAATTAAATATGAAAATAGATTTCCAGAACCCCATACATGGTGGAAGCAGAAATTGCAGAGGTAGTGTTATCACTAGTTCCAATAGTGATGGTAATCAAGGTGAGGATTTTGGCTCTACGGTTTTGGTAAAACTGGTGAGTGTCAATAATGGAGTTCGAAAAATGCAAATGACAGTAATGCGCTTGTTAGCATGGAAAGGATGGCATTAGAAATATAAAAACCTTTGTATATCTGGTCTTACATACGAAATCAGGAAAGCATGAAATGATATGCAGGAAGCGAATGGAATCATACATTTATTAACTCTTACTATTGTATTCTTGATGTTAAAAAGAAGCAAAAAAGAAGGTATGGAAATCACAATTACCTCAATGCAGATAACTGATGTGACCTGAGCACCCATCTTAACGACACATGCTGTTGATAATCCACTACCGAAAGCTGCAGCCAGTCCTTCCTGCAGTAAACAACACCCAATAAGATCTCACATAAAAGGTGAACCAAGAAGATTCATTGATAACACAATATATTACATTGCCACAATAGAGAAGCATCAATCAAGAAAGAAGACACTTGATTGTATTGAGAGCAAATAGAAAAACCAAATGATCAATTCAACTATGGAATTATTCTCATTTAGCATAAATTTAAGATGGAAAAGATGCAGCACCACATGCAGATCATATTCTAGGTAATAGTCATTGGCCTATGCATGCTCAGAAATTAAATTTTAATAATTTTTTTTGGCCATGAAACAATTCAACACAATATAAGATAGAAAAGAGATTAAAATAAATATGGGATACATTCTCAAAGAAGAAGTTTTCCCTTTTCCTTTTTTTCCCCCCTGAAGTAGTTTGTGTTTTCTTTAAGTAATGGGCCCTTCTATGTCAGTACCACATAAGCAACAGATAACAAAACATTCACCCGTGTTTAAACAGTTGATTCTCATTTCGATTAATTCTTGTTAGCAAATTGTTGCTTGCACAAATGTTAAATTGAAATTCATAATGCAAAATATAAATAAAATAAAATAAAGCTCCTCACGTGGTGTACCACTGCTGAGCTGAACCGCAAGTCACGGAAGACTAACTATAGTTTCCTGAGGAAATGGTTTTATATATTATAAAGGATAGAATCTCCATAATTATAATTACAATAGGCTAAGATGGACAAATATAACAGAACCAAAGAAGCATAAATGAGAGATTCTTGAACAATTAACTACGTGATGTATCACTTAAAAAGAAAGCATTAATTGTACAACTGCGAGATGAATCGCAATTGCAAGCTTGAAATGGTGAAGTTGCATAAAGATTAAATTGAAAGCACGTGCAGATTATGTAGCATTCACCTTAAGCTAGTAAATATATACATGAGTTCCAACAAAAGAAAAATAATAAAGCATATTGGAGAAAGTACGAACAAACATCGGAAAAGATAAAATAAGTGCACTAAAGAAAGAAACACTTTTAACAATCCCTAAAGGACAGTGGAGATAAACATTGAAATAAAAACTAGTAGCCATGGAAGCTCAATGACTAAGACAGAGTCACATAAAAACGAAAGATTTCTCAACCTAAACATCTGACAACAATTTTCAGTACCTCGACTATCAAATGTTTCAGGGACAACAAGCATAGCAGCATACAGATTTCTTTCACATAGAGGGATGTGCAATTTCTCTGTCAAAATAAAATCCCAAATAGCATGTATGTCCTCAAGTACCTAAAAAAGTGCAAAATGTAAATGCGATTCAGTATTTCATGAATAAAAATAAGTTAAGAGAAACAGAAATTTATTAAATTAGGGAAAACTAGTGACAAATAGCGGTGAATAAGAAAAAAGCTCTAATGAATAACTAGAGAGAAATATATGGTCAATCCATATTTCATATTAAAATCTAATAAAAGCATGAACTGTACCTGCTGCATGGGATAATGTTGCGAAATGTTTAAGTGACCTCTACGTATAGGACGACATAATGTATATGGTGCCAACGGGGAGATTTTTAGTGCTTCCTCACCAAAAATGACCTTTCTGTATTTGTGATCGCTGGAACCAAGCTCCTTAGTATTTGCATCTTCATGCTGGCCCAAAGCCTCATTAGTTGTGTCTTGGTTCTCTGAACTTTCTGAATAGTTAACAGGCCTTTTTCAAGAGTGTGCCAAAAAAATGATATGGATTCGAATAAAATGTCAAGTCAAATACCCATACATCCAACAAAGGTCGTTTAGTATAACAACTCGTCTAACCTAATGCTGAAGACAAACTAGAATTCTTTGCGTATACATCTGTCCAACCAAATTCTGTTTCCTTTCTACCACTCTGTGGATTAGATCCATCAATGCGTCCCATCTGCACATCAGCTTCATCATTTGAATGACCAAAACACAAGAAGACCAAACATAAAGCTCCTTTTACACCAGTCACCATAGTTTTTAGGTCATTAAAAAAGTCAAATGGAAATTAACAAAAACCAAAGAGATCCATTCAGATATTCATACTGAAATCAAAAGGCCAAAAAGGTGATACAAACAAACACTGCTTGTATTAGGGAACATGAAAGCACACTATCTCTATCAAAATGAATCTATACAATGCTCTACTTTAATTAAATATCCTTCATACCTTCCGTGGGTAAGAATTGTTAGCAGCCTCTTCATCTAAAAATGGGATCTTCAATAGTGACACGATCTTAAAAAATTGCACAAAATCAAAACTTTAACTCAAAATTCAAATATAAAAGTAATGAGGTAAAGCATTAAAGGAAGCAACGTGCATAGACTCACTACGTCATAAGCCTTTTCGCGTTCCATGTACTGTGCAGTTGTAACTAGAGTATTGAGCAGCTAAAACCCCAAAAGAAATTCCAAACTAAGAACATCAATAGCCACACATAACACATACAGAACAATACATAATAAAGAATGCGAGTTATGAACATATAAGAAACCTGGTCTTGAACATTTCTCCTGGGCACTTGTGTGGTGTGCTTTGCAACACAAGGCGGAATATTAAGAGGGGTGTCCTGTGAAGCAAGGCCGATTCTGATATTTTCAGAACCTGAGCTCCCAAAAAATCCAAATAAAGGATCAAAATAAGTGACTCAAAAGACTGAAGGGGGTCCGTGGGGTTGTTTTCTTAGTAAAATTTGATGGATTTGTGTTCCAAAATCTGACGGGGCTGTGGAAAACTCGAAGTTAAATACCTGGGTTGATGATGACCAAATTGGAACCTCGCTCGGTGAGCAATTGTGAAGGGACGACCGACTTCAAGTAATCCTGAGAAGTTGAACAAGCTTCGTGAATGAAAACAAACAATTTACAGTTTACAATTTACAATTTGCAGGGAAGGAGAGGGAGGGAGATAATTATGGGTTCATACCATGGAAACTGAACTCAATTGCTAGAACGAAAAGAACTGAGCTTCAAAATCGCTGTTTGCCTGGCTTATTTTGAATTTTTTTTATCAGGGCCTTATTTTGATTGATACTGATTTTGCCTCTCTTGTTTTTTCTTTCTTTTCTCTCTCTATAAAGAGCGGACAGTATGGACTTTGGACACGACCTGGCCTGGACAGGCCTCGTCTATGTTCCTATGGCCCAGTTCATTTCTTTTCTTCAGATAAAAAATCTCGCCTATGAATATTGACAACGTTGATTTCTTTTCTTTTTTGTTTTTGGGTCTCATGACAACATTGATCCAAAATATGCTGTTATTTTTGGGCCATATTTGGAAAAAAAAACAAAAACATTTCTTTTATAAAAATTGTCTCATATTTTTTAATTTTTTTTTATACAAACATCTATACTTAATACTATTATATTTTAAATAAAGAAACAATTAACGTCATGATTCTCGAATCTGAAGAAAGAAGAAAACAGTTTGCATTGCACCCTTTGCGTAAAAAAACATGCAAGAGAAACTCAGAATTTCTCTTTCCTCATCTCCTCAGCTTGTTTATGTAGAAGTGAAATTGATTTAAAGTATTTGATTTTCATGTTCCTCTATTAATAATACTAATTCTAAAAATTATCCTAGATTACGCTGTCTATTTTAATCACTAAGGCATCGTTTAGTACGTCGTATTATGTTGATTATTTCAGTCGAATAGATTAATCTGTTCATTGGATAGACTGACGATTTAGTCTAGTGTTTGGTGCTCAACTGGATTAAAATATCGATTATATTATATTTGACAGTTTATATTACAATAGGTGGTGAAAATATTTATATCATAAATATTAATTATATACATTATTATTTTATTTTTATTTTTTATTAGTTATTTTAATTAATTATTGATATATCATTATTTTTAATTCATTAAATTTTTATTTTATATTTATTATTATTATTATTATTATTATTATTATTATTATTATTATTATACTTTTCAAGATTATTAATTATCTGACTATTTAATCAGACTACTTGGAGAATATTATTTTAACGTCTCTGACTATATAAAAATACTCTAAGCATAATAATTTATACGGTGACTAATTAATACGAATAATATCAAACATTGATTTTATATTATATTACCATATCTAGTTATTACCATATCTAGTATCTTATACGACATACCAAACAAACATAGTGTAAAAAGATAATCAACTAAGAATATGTTTGGATAAAAGATTTATAGTTTTATAAGAATTTACAAAATTTCATAATTTACAATTTTCTAATTTATAAATTTTAACGTTTAGATATCAATATTAAAAATCATGAAAATTACAATTTCACTCATTTCAACCCATCATTTAGAAAATTCTATCCATTAAGACGTAATTTCAACTCATCATTTGAGACATCCAAATTTCTTGTTTCTATTCGTTTAGAATTTATTTTATTATTCAAACAAATAATTTGTTACGTAAGAGTTTTAAAATTCTAACTTTTTATCAAATCTTTTACTATTTTCGTTTATCCAAACACTCTTAAGGAAAATGTGGTTAGCAACATCCTAATTTCATCCAATAAAAGAAAAACATTGGCCACAACCCAACATCTGTTGGAGTAACAGTATTATATCCCACCCCGCAATAAGGAAGAATCATAGTAAATGGATCCTAAAATGAAAAAAAAAATATTAAAAAATTACAGGACCACAGGAAGTAGATTAACATCCACCATTATAATTAACCCCTCTTCTCGAAACTCTATTACTCCGTCGATATACTTCTAACCCGTTTTGGTTTTGGGAGCAGCCTTCTTCTTGAGTTGCCTCTTTGGAATTGAATTCTTCATCCCAATGAAGAAAAGCAGTGCACCAAAAAGTGCAGCATGCTGCAGAAAAATTACAATATCAACAAATTAAGTTCTTGCATATGGGAACATAAGTAACATAAGTATAGATGAGAATCATATTAAGAGAAAAGCTAGTGTATACACGAACCTGCAAGAACTCGTTTAGGAGTATACCGAATTTGGCATTTTCAGGACTGTAGTTGTAGAAATCATAGACAAGAGGAGAGGTAGCTGCCAATTGTAGAAGCTGCAACAAAAAAACGTTACGCGTGTCAAGAATAGCAGAACAACAATTCAATCAAAACTTTACATTCCAAAAACAATTGATCAAACCTCCAAAATGAAAGCAATACTAACCAGGAGAGAAGCTCCAAAGGAGCTGTTGAGTATGAATAAAAGGCCTCCAAACCCTTTTAGAGCTACTGTCGCAGCAGCCAAATGTTTGACCTGTATAATTTTTTCCCAAATCAAAATCGAAACTATGCTTGAGCAACATGACCAAAGAATCCAAGCAACAAGCTTAAGAGAAAAGAAGGGACAAAAACACTTACTTCTATTGTCGGTGGTAGTGTAACCCCTAGTTTCGAAGACAGATTTTTCTTGAAGACAACAAATTTGGGAGCCAAGTCCTTTGCAGCCGGTCCACCATCATCACCAAATTCATTGACCCTAAATATACAGAAATGACATCCGCACAAACTTAGCAAATAAGTGCAACCATTTTTTAACAATTTAAGCAACAAGCTTAGCAAAGTCGGGTAAAATTCTTGATAGGTGTACAAAAAGATCTTGCGTAGCAGGAAATCTAAAATTATAAACTATCCAGGACACCAAATTCTTGACTTTGTTTCGGAAAAAGTTATTCTCAACCAGATTTATCCAGGACACTCGAAGAATCATTAGATCCTCACAATAATCAAGCACCCGACTTTGGAAGTTTCAGGATTAAAAATAACAGCTGGGATTTGAAAACTGAGCCCTAAAAACTAGATCTCAATAGGTTCTCAACACTAAATCCAGTAGAGTACGTAGTAACAATCCATCTAAAAATTCAATCTTTCAAATACTTATTCTAAAAAGCAATAGACTTTAGTCACTGAAATCTAACTCAAAACAAGCAAAACAAATACAAATATACATAATACGAACATATCATGCATAGGGCGTAGAAATTATAAATACATGGTAAATAAATAATAGATAATAAAAAAATTAAAACAATGGTTAATATACTAGATCGGAGAAGCGTAGCTAAATCAAATCTGTCGAAGAAAAATGCAATTTTTTGGGTAAAATAAATAAGAAGAAATAGCAGTAAAGGGTAAGGGAGAAGCCCTAATCGAGCAGATCTGAGAGAGAGAGAGAGAGCAAGAGAGAGAGAGACAGACGGACAGACAGACAGACAGACAGACAGAGAGCTTACGATTGCCAGGCAGAGACGATGAAGATGGAAGCGAAGAGGACGCGGCCGAGGAAGGAGACGAACCCCATTGTCTTACAGAGAAGAAGATGAGGAGAGAGCTGGCAAAGCGATGGAACAGGGAGGTCTCTGCTTGGCCTCTGAGAAGGGTGTGGGTAGTCGTTGGGTGTTAATTTAAGAAGAAATCTAAAGCTGCAATTTTTATGTAAGGGTTTTTGAGACTGAATGCGGCCCCGGACGACAAGTCCCTTTTTCAAAAAAAAAATCAAAAACAAAATATACGAATAGGACAAGGCCGTCTGGACTTTGACCCATGTAAGCGACCGTGTCTTTCGCTTGTGAGAAGTGACAAGTGATTTTATTTGACGATAAAAGCATATTATTACTTCCACCCATCCATGAAAATATTGATGGAGGGTGAATGTCGCCGAAATTTCGTTATTTTGGGTCGGCGGTATATAAGAAGGTGAGAAAAGAATTCGCTCAAATATCGAACAATTGACATATTCTGAGTCCATAGATCTTTTCCTAGGATCAAAAGGATGAAAATGCACTATTAATTCGTAAAAATCGGACTTAAATCGAAGGATATATCGCCGGGTCATGCCGCCGGGTCGGAAAACCCGAGTTGCAGACCCGATGGGAGGTAGGGGGAGACTATTGCTAGCCGGTTAATTTGTATACTTATATAATGGACGTTATGTATTTTAACAAAGTCCAGCCTAGCAGAGTTGGTTTGGGTTTTTGGACTCATTTGGGGGTCTCGGGTTCGACCCCCCTGGTTGCCAAAGGGTTGTTTTTATTGTTTTTTCCCTTTTTTATTCATTTATTACAATTTTTCAAAGGTTGGTTTTTTTTTTCCATTTTTTTTCAATTTATATAATCCATTACTTCCAATTTTTTAAACAAAATTTGACTCTATTTTTTCATTTTTTTTTTCAATATTAAATATATTTAAACTTATTTTATCATTTTTTACATTGAATTTTTGTATGTTTATTGTTATGTTTTTAACCTTTTTAACATTCAATTATAGTAACTCACTTCAATTTATATTTATATTTAAGATTTTATATTATTAGTCATCGGCAGAATCATATTACATCAAACAATTGTCATATATTTATCATATCAAAGTCATTTTATAGTTTTTATTAGTCCTATATAACCATTATTGGGTACTTAAAGTTTTTCCCAAAGTTTCATTCCAAATTTCCGTCATTTTTGTTGACCGTAAACGATATCGATATCGATATTTGGGACGAGATATCCGTAAATTCGGCGAGCGATATATCCGTCGATATCGATATTTTCATCCTTGCTTCCACCAAATTTTAAAAAATATTTGTTTGGTATTTATTATATTTTTCACCCTTTTTTTTTGTTTGAATGGATGTTTTGTTATAAAAAAAATATTAAATTATAGTAGAATATCAAAATAAATGTATTATTAATTAAATTTGACGAGGAAATAAGAATATATTTTTTTTATACAACAATATTGTGTTTTATAAAGTTAAACTAAAATCCCTTATATATAAATAAAAGAAAAATACTACACGACCAAATGTGAAGAAGAATGTATTTTAGCGGGAGATTTAGGCATATGATCCAGTTCTGTATTCAGGGAGCTTCCAAACAAAATTTCAAAAACCATATATTCAACCATATATATATATATATATATATGTAACTTATTCCCAAATATAATATATATATATATATATGGAAAGCCAATGTTATATGGAATTTAACCATATAATTTAAAAGTCTATGTTATTTTTGTATGTTTAATTATGTGGTAGATTTGATTCCTATAGAGAGTGATATGCTATTAATGTACAAAATGTATCAATTTAGATGTAGTACTCTGTCAAACCATTACCCGCCACGTACTCCAAAGAAGACCTGTGAAAGGAAGAGTAATCAATCGTTGGTTAGGAATATACACCATTTGATTTATGTTCGTAAGAGGAATGTGGTAAATAGTAATATTGACATATTAAGAGTAAATAATGAATTTCAGTTATATTTTCAAAAAATGTGGCTCCCTTTTGTATTGATAGTTGTGAGAGACTTGCTGAATAGTTTTTTATATAGGGTGAATACATATCTGATGTGGTCCTAACATGTGGCATCCAAATGGGTTGTGGATGTCTATCCACTTGTTAGTGTATTGTTGGTCCTTGTTAGGGCTCATTTGCTTTGTGGGCTTGGATCCATTTAGTAGTTGGGCTTAGTTGTTGGATTTAAGCTTGGTCATTGAATATGATACAATATGGTGTCAACATAAGGTATTACAAAAGACACAATTTTTTTTCACCTTCATTGTATAGATATTATAACATAATCATTAATTTTCTAAGTCTTCTAAAATCATTATTGAATATATTAAGTGGTCGAGTGGCATTTCATTTTCATCAAGGGATCTAAATTATCCTGCATTGTAATTTGAACTCATCATTTTGAGTTGTCTTCACGTGTGTTCATACTTCATAACTAGCCGATATCTAACAAAAAAAAAATCTTTTGAGTTATTTAAGACCAAGCAGATATTGGAAATGTTTACATGATGTATATGATTATGGTTTTCAATCTTTAAAGGATGAGAAGAAAGGTTGAATTCTTAGAGTATGTTTTCAGGGAAGAAGATGTTTTGATGCAAAATGAAATTATTAGAGTTTATGCTTTCATGGGAAGGAAACAATTTGATGCAGAATGAAATTCTTAGTATTTATAAAAGACTTTTTATTTAATATGCCCTCTGAACATTGAGTTAAGTCTCAAAATGCCCCACAAACATGATTCTGACCCAATTTGCCGCCCGAACACGATTTTAGTCCCAATTTCCCCCATGAATGTCTAATTTAACAAATTTTGTTACGATGAAAGACTTTTTACTCAATATGCCCTATGAACATTGAGTTAAGTCTCAAAATTCCCCCCAATTATGTTTTTGACCCAATTTGTCTCCTAAACACGATTTTAATCCCAATTTGCCCCCTAAACATCTATTTTAACAGATTTTGTCAAGATGACAGGGAAAAAATGTCCAAAAGTTGTCCAACATAAACGTAAATAAGATTTTCAAGTTCATAGCTGCCAAACTCTTTGACTTGCCATGAACCGTTGAATGAAATCTGACTATTGGAAAACCGATCATCGATTTCTGACGCCTTGTATTCTATAAATATTGACATAACTTTCTGCTCATCCCTCTATCCAGCCAAACATCAATTTTTTTTCAATCTCCCAAAGGCTGGAGTTGCAATAGTCGTCAGTCTAATAACAATTTGGGTTTTTGCTTATTTCCATTTCATGAATTTGTTTTTGTTTTTGCTTTTCATTGGTTTGATTTCATGACTTGGAGAGAGAGAGAGAGAGAGAGAGAGGCGGACGGCCCACATCCCCTTTCATCTTGGATTTTTACTCAATATACCATTTGCATGAACTGAATATTTTATCTCCATCCAGCTACGACCACTTTTTTTATTTTACTTAACTCAATGTTCGGAGGGTATATTGAGTATGTTGAAGCGATAAATGTTCCAACTGTTAATCACTTGTTGCCCAATCACCAAATGACGCGTGTCCTTCCTCGTAACCTATTAACTACGAGAATAGTGAGTGTCCCATTAGTATGAGCACCGGTGTGGTGCCGGCCTAAGGTTCTCCGACGGTCAAGTTAGTAACTTTGTTTGTAAGAGGAAACGGTAAATGGTAAGTTTTGCAGAGTAATATTGAATAATGAATATTAGTTACCTCTATTGTGAAATGTGTATCCCTTATGTATGGATAAGTGAGATGTCCAATTTTCATAAATTCGATGTGGGACAAATACTCATCGATTTGCGTGCTAACACGTGTTACGCAGATTGAGTGTGGGTAGGCTTCCATGTGTCATCCCATATCGGGCCCAGTGTTGGGGCTATGTAAGTATTGTGGGCTTAGGCCTTGTCTGGTGCTTGGGCTTTAGGTATACGGTCCAGTGAATCTACTCAGATATGATGTAAACAGAAGTCCCCCAAGTTCTTGACTGAGGTGGAATTTCTCTGTCGGGGACTTGTCTCATTCTCCCAGACTCGGTGGGGAGTATACATGTAGTGACAGGACCCGTCCCAAATCCCTCGGGATTAGCGTGGGACGTGCCTACTCCCGTCTGACACGAAGTGTCAGACCATGGATATTTTTGTCATTTGCCCAACCGGGGCTATCAGAGGGCGCCAGGATCCGAAGGAGCAATGTGATATCTCGTCTCTGCTACAGCCGCATCCGCGATCAACCTGAAGGGCATTCAAAACACAAAAGTTGTGAGTGGACAAAACAAATATTTTATAAAAACATTTCATAAAAGACCTTTATGCCCTTCATTAAAAACATATGCATGCATTCGAAAACCATTTCTAAGGTTCATGCCCGGTCCCCATAAACCGTCATGAACCATAAAACCATTTGAGCTCTTGGCTCGAAATTTGTAAATCAATACATGGGACCTCCGCCCAAACTAAAACACGTGGGAACTCGTCCCTAATCCAGCTCATATGGGTCTCACCCCAAAACCAATACGCGTGGGTCTCAACCCAACGCCATCTCAGTGAAAACTCGTACACATATATACATATATAACCCATCCTAGGCACTTCCTGAGAAAATGCCAAATAGGGACACACAACCCCTAGGGAACGCATCCCCGATATATGTCACGATGTCTCAATATATATAAGTATGCATACTACTCGGGGTCTCACTCCAAGTCTTCTCCCAGGAATTCTCCATTTGGGAGGCTCTATCTTCAGACCTAGTCCGATCATCTCTCCAGAATCTGGTCCGGGACCACATCATAACGCCCACTCTTAGAACGGGATCCCTATGGGGATACCCACTCTGGTCTGTGGATCGTGACTCTCCAGGTCGACGTCTGAAGGAGACCAATAAATAAGCTCATAAGGAGGGTATATACATACTAGTATAAGAAAACCATACTCCGGACTCACGCCCATAACACATGTGAGCTGGGCCTCCAGCCCGAACATAGTACTCAATAGGGCCTCTAGCTCGATTTCATAGTAACTGGGCATCGAGCTCGAACTCGTAAATCAATGGAGCATCGAGCCTGATATCTCAGGGTCAATCACGATCTCGATCATAGTGATGCGTGCAACCATCAATCTAGGACCGTTCTCACTCCTAGTATGTCGCAGTGAACACATCACTGTCGCGACCATCTCGAGACCATGGTGCACTCGTCGCCGATCGATCTCCGATACTATTAGCACTTCGAAGTCGAGCCTCCAGTGGCTGCTCGACAACAGGACATGCATCGTGACCTCTCCGGAGGGAACGCATCCCAATCCTAAGGCTAGCGTCACGTCGTCCGTAGCCGTGCACACAGTACCCGTCGCGACCACGACTCAGACTCGTAGGTCATCAATAGGGCCTCATGCCCGAGTCAAAACCAAATGCAAATGGGTCTCATGCCCGGTTTTACCTTTTT
The DNA here is from genome assembly GCA_032719365.1 of Prinsepia uniflora. Classification (NCBI taxonomy): domain Eukaryota; kingdom Viridiplantae; phylum Streptophyta; class Magnoliopsida; order Rosales; family Rosaceae; genus Prinsepia; species Prinsepia uniflora. The sequence goes on along the minus strand of CM064871.1, from coordinate 20,029,074 downwards.
AAAATCATTTCATTAAAACTGAAAGCATAAGCGCGTATAAGCACGTATAAAACTGAAAACCTCGAAGTACGTGCCCATACGTAAACACAAACACTAAATGCACTCAAGGCATCCCAAAACAAATATTAAACATATATAAAACATTTATGCATGCATCGATTTCAGAAAGAAAGTCCACTCACAAACAGTCCTAGCTGCCGCCTTGATACGCGCGTCGTACGCCTATCCAGGCCAATCATCATCTCTGGGATTCTCAAACCTGTCCAAATCACTTTAGAGGCTTACTAACTACTTAATTAACCCCTCACTAAAGCCCCCTAATTTTTTTGGGATTTTAACTATTTTTAAACGAGCTCTGAAACCTTCGGATAACCCGAACTATATCGAGACAATGTCTGATCGACTCGAAACCAGTCCCAAAATGTTCGTTACATTGAATAGATGATTTCACATGTTGAAACTTTCCCCAAAAGAAGGCTCAGGCGCCCACACGCGCTGCCGAAAGGGGCTGCGCGTGAGAGCCACTCGCTATGTACTGTAGATCATCTTCAACCTCCAGACTAGTCTGAACCGGCCGGCCCGATTCTCCCCTGCAACTTGGACCGGCATGACCGGTACAACCTCCTACCCGGTCCCATTTTTATCCTTTTCCTTCCTAATCAATCCTATTCTTCATGTTTTGATCCTAGGAACCTAAACCTATGAACCAAAACGCCTAAAATCTACAAAATCGAACCGGTCCAATTCTTCCTCACGATTCAGTTTTTCCAACACCTCCCCAGGGCTTCCTCTGACAGGACCTGTCTCAACTGGACTTTGATAATCGTGCCCGGTCCTTCTCCCGTCTGACAAGTCAACCGAAGCCCTGAAATTTACCTCTTAGTACCTGTCAGACAATGGATGACTGGATCGATTTCTGCTCATGCCTCCGCCTCTCAAATTGCCCCGAGTCTCGTGCCACGGTCTAGAGGGTCATCAAACAGAAAAGGTGTGAGTGGACAAAAATACCAGCATTTAAAACACATTTATCAAAACACATCATTTACCCTCCAGTTTATTAAACCATGCATGCATATATCAACATCTGAAAAACATCAAATCCCGGCTCTCAAGCCTAACATGTGAAAACATTTAAATCATTTTATAAAACTATTTCACCACATAATAAAGCATATAACTCGGGAATCACACATCCGAGGATCCTCTGGGAATTTCACATCCAGAGTCGTCATCCATGATGGGAATTACACATCCAGCCTTATCGGGAATTACACATCCGGTCCCTCCGGGAATTACGCATCCGGAGTCTACCCAGGAATTACACATCTGGGGGCATCAAACATCAATACACAAACAAAGTCACTATTTCAAATCGTCATTAAAACCATGTTAAAACCATTTATCACAGGGCCACGTGCCCAAAATCTCATTTCTCACTTCCATAAAAGCATTAAATAATTCAATACACGTAAATCCGTAAAATCATAATAGATAACATCACAAATCCATTCAATCAATTTCCCAACTCATAATCTAAGCCAAAACTAATCATAAATCCCGGGCTTTCGCCCAAAACAGTCATGTCATATTTTCTCGAAAAACGTGCCTGAAGCATCGATTAAAATAATCATTTAATCCCGAAATAATCATATCAAATCATTGCAATTCAAATCATGCCATAAATCATGTAAAACATTTAACTATGCATGCATGTCAATTTATAAAACAAACGTCCACTCACACACCGTCCAGATTGGTTAGTTTCGAGCTATTCGTTCTCTTCCGACGTCTTGGGAATATTCTGGCCTGTCAAACAAAGTAATATCAGGTTACTAGGTTATCACATAACCCCATGTACGAATTCCCTAATCATCGGAATAAAATAATATTATTTAAACGTAACCTATACGCTTCGGGTACTCAAAACTATTCTAAATTCATATCCGATTGACTCGAAACCAACGCCACTAGGTCCGTATCATCGAGAACATAAAAAAAGTATGTTGGACCCAAAGCCAAAATCCCAGCCACGCGCCCTCACACGCCGCCGCAAGCGGCTGCTCGTGAAAGCCACGCGCCGTGAACAGTGCAGCTACAGTGCGTCTCTCTCGCCCGATTCCCTGTTAAACGGGTTGTGAACCCGCGATCAAACCCGGTGCAATCTCCCTCGATTCGGCCTAGATTTTGTTCATTCTTTCACTCATTGTCATCTATTCTCTATATATTAGGGATCTGTGACCTCAATTTTGTGAAACAAATCCTATAAGCCCTTGACTCAACATGGATACCCCGACGGGTGCTAAATCGGTTCTACCCAAATTCAAACTGTTTCATTCAATTCATCACACATGAAGCATCCCACGTCCATTCTAAACATAAATTTGAAATCAATTTCAAGGTTCCTTACCTCCATGTAGTCGAACTCAACCTCCAAAATTCGAAAATGTCACAGGGTCTGCTCTTCGTCAATTCTCCAGCGATTTCTTTCCCATTTGATTTGGTTCGCTCCGTTTAGCTCCCAAAGGACTAATTCTAAGCGTAATTCGGCCTAGATTAAGCTCAAACGTGAAAATTAAATCTCAATTTTTCCAAGCTCGACTTCGGATTTTTTTCCTCTCGGGTTTACAGGTTCCTTTCTGTTTTCTCTCTTGTTTCCCCTTCGTTTTTCACTCACAATTTCCCTCCTAATCCCCCTGTGTCTCTGGCTTTCACACTTGATCAATCTGAAGAATTTAAACAGAAGATTGGGCGGTTTGTTTGTCCTTGTTAGGCATTCAAACAGGCCACTAAGCCTTCAATTCTGGTGACAAGTGTCACTAACTGACTAATCCTCATCCACATTAGCTGATTAATCAACCCGGCCATTAAAATTACCATTTTACCCTTCTATACACAAATGACCAAAATACCCCTCATAATTCCAGACCCGTAACTTTTTCATTCGGACTCCGATTGACGCATGCTGCCTGTCTACGGATTCAGCGTCCCGAGGCCTATCCAACGGTACTTCTGGAAAGTCCAAACAATGTCTCGATCAAAAAGTCAACTTTCGACCCTTATAACCAGGGGCAAAATTGTCATTTTCCTCAAATTTTCCAAATTTTCTTTTTTCAAATTTCTGGGTCGTCACATCCTCAACCTCTAACCTTCCTCAAAATCATTCTATTACATTCCTAATAACCCAATAAACCCATTCAAATCATTAAAAACGGCCCACAATGCTCGAAATCAAAAATGGAGAAAATCGGGCAAAACCAGTTACCTGGGTTCGAGTTGGCCTCCGCCGTCCATAAACCCATTCAAATCATTAAAAACGGCCCATAATGCTCAAAATCAAAAATGGAGAAAATCGGGCAAAACCAGTTACCTGGGTTCGAGTTGGCCTCCGCCGTCCACGGCGGTGCTGTATTCGCCGGCCACCGCCATCTTCAAGTCCTCAGTTCATCCTCTCTGGGTCTCAATCATGGTCATAGGGGTTAAGGGTTTGGATTGGATTTGGAATGGTTGATCGGGTTTGAATAAAGAAAACAAAGAAGGTGAACTGATATGCATGAGTTGGTTTGGATGGGCAATGGTTGGTGACACTTGTCACTCATCCATTGGGCCAGTCCTGTCTAATAATATCTGGGCCCCAGTTAAGTCCAAAAGTCTCCCGTCTCGAAAAACGTGCAATAGTGTGTTCAAACTTCCGTGAACCGTAACTTCTCTATCGAACGTCCGAATTAGGTGTGCCACCTGTCTACTGATTCGTATCGTCCTAATCTACGTAACGATCCTCGACCCTCGGCCATCTGACCTCCCGGGTCAATAGTCAACTGTTTGCCCTTATTCAACCAAATTACCAAAATACCCCCGAACTTCCGATCATGATAACTTCTTCCACGAATGTCGGAATCGAACGTGCCACGTGTCCATGAACTCGTGACATCCCGAACTACGTCACAATCATCGGCCAAAGTCCATTTGACGACTTGAACAAAAAGTCAACGTTTCGCCCATTCTAGGGGCAAAACCGTCATTTCGCCCTAAACGTCCGTTGATCCTCGTCTAATCCCCGATTAGTCTCGCTAATCCATCATTAAGTCTTAATTAATCCTGATAATTTGGGACGGGTCGTTACAATCTTCTCCCCTTCAAGAATTTCGTCCTCGAAATTCAAACTGACCCGATTTCCACAACCAATTGTGGAAATTCAATTGTGTCTCCGCACACGGCCACTCTCGTGTACAAGTACACGTCCGTTGCTACATTGTACTCGTCTGATACCACTTTGCCACCGAAGCTCTCAAGCTCCATCTCAACTCTCGAGAAGCCACTCTGACAAGTCAGTTATACTAAGTTGATTTCAGATCCTTATAGTATAACTTCCTGACACATTCTAACCTACCAGTTACCGTCACTAAGTCCACGAGTGTAATCGTGTCTAACCGGTAGCGCTCGGCTCCACTGGGCTCCCGCTGCACACTCTGATCTTGACTCGCACTCGAGTCCTCGTACCGTATCGTATCTCACATCACTTAGCGATTTTCGCTGCCATCTAGACTCACCTCGAGTCCCAACCATCGTACTACTCATCCTGTCGACCCACAATCGATGGTGGTGGTAATCTCTTGGTAGACGCCGAGACCGTAGTGAAAGTAGGTGTGCACAAGGCACTCAAGCTAACCCATGGCCAGCAGAAGGGCTTGGTGCGGTTGAACAAGGGAAAGCCGACCAGTGATGGGTCGGTATTGGACGTGGTCTCAATAGAACGGGTCGCCTTCACCGTGGATGAAATGGTGAATAAGGAGACCAAGAAGGGTCCGATGAAGATGCGTACGAAATTTGGCGTAATTACCCGGGATTAAGGGTAATTAAGGTCCGATAAAGATGCGTACAAAATTTGGTGTAATTACCCCCGCCAGTATTGACACGACCCACCCCCAATCCCCCGGGATTAAGGGTAAGACATGCTCCCTTCTAACCCACGTGCGACACGAAGGCTAAACACTCGTTCAACTCTCATGGAACACGCAAGCTAGACAAGGGATCCCAAGACTACGTCGTCCCAAAAACCACCATCGGTGAACCAGAGTTCGCAGCAACACTGTGGATTGCGTGTGTGATGTCTTCGTCTCTCTCACAACAGCCTGCACCGCAACAACAACCTGGAGGGTATCGAAGACATAAAAGACTGTGAGTGGACAAAAATCAATAATAAGTTCAGAAAGCATTTACAAGCAAAGATAGTTATACCCTCCACGTAAAACCAATGCATGTATTCGAAAACCATTTCTTAAGAAAAGACATTTCATTTCCAAAATAATAGAATCGTTTACGAAAAACCAGAAATCATTTAATATCCAAAACCATAATTCCAGGGCCTCAGCCCAAATCCATAAATCAACATCAAAGTACGGGAACTCAGCCCAAAAATCCGTAAATCCAAAACATCCGGGCCCCTGCCCAAAACATCTAAAAACCACAAAAAAATCAATAGAAAATCAAGTTAGTCAATCCGCTGGATCTCAAGCATTGAGTCTTTAAACTCAAAACACATGTTCATCAGGCCTTCCCGGGTTATCAATGAGTCTTTAAACTCAAAACATAATCAATAGGCCTCAGGGGATATCACAATAACTGAGTCTTTAAACTCAAAACATATCCGAGTCTTTAATTAAACTCAAAACATATCAATCAAGGACCCTCCCCCGTCATCAATCAACCAGGCCTTTAAACCCAAAACCAGATCCAACAATATCAACCGGGGTCTTTAAACCCAAAACCAAGTGAAAATCATAGGAACTCAAGTCCAAAACCAAATACAAAATCATCATTGGAAATCTCGATTCAAATCCCGAAATCACATGAAAACCGAAAGCTGAAATCATTAGAAACAGGGCCTCATGCCTGAAAGCACTTTTCCCAAATCCATTCCAAATCCTTGAAATCAAATCATAATTCAAATATCAAAATGAAATCATCGAAATCATATCAAATCACAACTCAAGATAGAAGCTCGTAAAACGTGCAATTACATAAAATATCTCGAAATACGTGCAAAACAGAATCATAAAGATCATAAGCATAAACATAGAAATCATATATAGAAAATATACAAAAACATTTATGCATGCATCATAATTTAGAAAGCAAAGTCCACTCACAGACCATTCTCGTTGTTGCCTCGATACGCGTGTAATTACGCTTTCCCGGCTAATCCACTATCACCGGATTTTCCGAACTTGTCCATGTCACATACTAAGGTCACTAACGACTTCATAATGCTTATACTAAATCCCCGTAATTTTTGAATTTTTAACTATTTTTAAACGCGATCCTAAACCTTTGGACATCCCGAAACATATCGAAACGATGTCCTATTAACTCGAAACCAGTCCCAAAATATTCGTTACATCATTTACATTGAAAGTTGTGTTGAAAAATTCCTCAAAAGTCATGCCACGCACCCACACGCGCCTCCCAAATGGGCTGCACGTGGGCCTCACGCGCCTCAGCACAGTCATCTTCAACCTCCGGCCGAACCGGGTCCAGACTAGTTCAGTTCAGCCCGATCCAGCCGAACCAACGAGGGCGGTTGAACTCTCTAATTCCTTTGTTTTTGGTTCGTTTTCAATTCTAATCAATCATAGAGCTTTGTCTCATGATTTCCTACACTTCTATGATGTCAAAACACGAAATGAAGAGCTGAGGAATACCTTCTCGAACCATGATCAAACCAGTCTTCTGCAACCGTAATCTGCCAACACTCCTGTCCATCTCAAGCCCTGGTTTTGATCCCAATCGACCTCTGACACCTTGAGAACCAGTTTCCAATCCTCAAAACTGATCAACCATCACTAAATCATGTTTTACCATTTTTGAGTTCAACATAACTATTCATGGGAATGTAGCCTTACCTCTACCGTCGTCCTCTGCCGTGACCTCTACCAGCACCTACTCGACTTCCTCTCCATCTTCCCTTCACAAACCATAGGTAAATGATCAGGCTTGCAGGTGAGTCGAGTTTCACAGTCTCTAGATCCTATGTTCCCAATGGTTCCCGGGCCACCGTCCACGGCAACCGTTGTGGCAACACCACCACCATGACCACTTCATCATCTAGTCCCTCATTTTCCTTCACACATCACTCGTAGATAAGGAGGATTGGATTGTTTTTCACGGTTCACTCACACCCAACACTCTGTTTTCTCTCAAACCCGTGCAAACATTTGAATAATTGTAAGGCGGCTTCCAAGGTTCTACAACGATCCAGAGATGGGACAAGTGTCCCTATCAGATTAGGAAACCATCCCAAGGTAGCCAAGTGTCATATGCTCACTAACACAAATCCCAAGGCAACCAAATGACCAAAATTCCCTTTAGGCTAAATTACCAAATTACCCCTCGACTTCCGAACGTCATAACTTCCACGTCGTGTGTCGGAATCGGACGTGCCACTTGTCTATAAACTCGTGATATCCCGAACTACGTCACAATCATCGGTCAAAGTCCATTTGACCACCCGAATAAAAAGTCAACGTTTAGCTCATTCTAGGGGCAAAACCGTCATTTCGTACCGTCCGTCAGAAATCACCCAACCAATCACCAATTAGTCTCACAAATCCATCATTAAATACTAATCTAACCCTGATTTTTAGGGATGGTTCATTACAAGTATGGCCTTGTTCTTTACCAAGCTGATGCATCACGGGGTGAGGTTGCGGTTGCACCCGTGGCTGCGACGAATGGTGAAAAGAATGGGGGTGGCACTCTGTCAGCTCAACCCGAACTTCTGGATTTTACTCTGTTCCCTTTTAACGGCCTTCAGCTGGGCCAAGCAACCAGATCCGACCTACGCCCAGCTCATGTACCTATATGCGTTCGGGTTCCAACAGTAGATCACAAGGTGGATCTTCGTGCGTCACCGCAAGAAGAGCAAGCGAGGAGAGTTCATTCTTGACCTACCGACCTCCCATAAATCGTACAAGACAAAGTTTTGTCTGATCGTTGGGGGCTGGGAGGGGAATACAGATGGGGGTTCTATACCGAGCAAGTTTCAGACGAAAGGTGTGGGATCGTAGGATAGACTTTGATGTATGTTTGTTGTTTTTTGTAGTGTCCATATGTAGGTTGACTTCTATCTCAGTGTGTAGGTTTATTTCCCCCCGAGGATATTTTGGCAGAAGAGAAGAGGATCATTCATGCAGTGAGGACGAGCTTGGACGAGTTAGAATGGAACCGACGCATGCTTCGGTTTCTGGGTTTTCAACACAAGGCCAACCTAATCAACACCGACGAGAGTAAGTCCGCGTGATCGAGTTAGTTACGATTTGAGTTTGTGTTGTGCTTGCTAACATGTTTTATTTTGTGTAGTCCCGCAACACCTCGATATCAGGATCTACAAGGAACTACTTGTCACTCAAGATAAAGGCCGATCAGAATGTACAAGAGTCGGGGGTCACTCGGTACGGCTGCTCAGCGATTGGATCAAATGCTAAAGAAGAGGGCGAACAAGGGAAAGAAGCAGAGAGAGCATACGCCTCACCCACGCCGAGATTGTGAGTCTACCCCAAAGCTGAAGAGTCCCCCTCGGTTTCCCAAGAGGAAAAAGAGTGAGGCCGAGTAGGGGCGCGCGATGTCTCCCGACCCAAGGCAGACCAAGGCCCGTTTGGAGGCCGAGGCTGTCCTATCGGGCCCCAAGATAAGATCGGCAGGAAGAGGACCTTGTCGTACCCAGACTTCAACCTTCCCCCATCACCCCCTCGCCTAGACATGAGGATCCTGGATATATTGAAGAGGCATGGGGATGTAAACTTGGGTGTGTTCACTGAGATGGAGTTTGTTGGTGAGTCGTCTAAACTTGAGGTAACCCTCTGTTGCCCGAGGTAGATGGTTCCTCTTCTTAATGGGGTCTGCTAGGGGCCTCCATCCCACTTGACAAGTTGGCCGAGGTGCACTACAAGTCGACCGACCAGAAGATGGAGAGGGCACTCCTACTGCTCAGTAATGTAAGTTTTTTACTTTTGTCAAGTTCAGTTTAAAGGCCGAGTCTGCATCGTTCTAACAAGTGTTATGTGCAAGCCCTCAGCGAGGTTTATCTTCAATTTGGCACCGCGCAGAGGTGAGTAGCCATAGCCCAGAGGGATAAGGAGAAATTGAAGAAAAAATAGGAAGAGCTAACTCCCAAACTGCAGGAGGCCGAAAAGGCCATTAAGTTGGCCTCCGACCTGACTCGGCAGCTCGAAGCCGAGAGGTGGAAGGTTCATGAGTGATTCCCACAGATTCCTACATATATCTCTTCTAGGACATTTCTCCCTGCACTCGGGGTGAGACATTTCAGAAGGGGGAGAGTAAAGCCCCTTTTTTATAGTTGGTCGTTGATGAGTGTATACCCTGCCACCTGTCGATGAACTTTCTTGGCTTTGACCCTGTGGGAGGGAAGAGTCTCGTCGGTGAGAAAACCAATCAATGGGGTCATCCATGTGGGATCTATGGTGATTGCGCAGACTGCGGAGTGCTGAGTGTTTGGTCGATCAGGTACTTCTATAAGGACGTTATGGCTTGTCCATTCGTCAAGGGAGGATGCAAGCCGAGCCAGAGCGTCGGCGTGGCTGTTTTCGAATCGGGGATCCGTGTGATAATGTGGTTGCGGAAGCTGTCTAGGAGAGACTTTTTCATTGTCCTATATGCAGCCATGGAAGAGTCTTTGGCCTCATACTCATTGTTAATCTGGTTGACGATGAGCTGGGAGTCACTATAAATCCAGATTTGTTTTGTATCCATGGTTTCAGCAAGGTAGAGTCCCGCGAGAAGAGTCTCATACTTAGCGGCGTTGTTCAATGCTTTGAAGAGGAAGCAAATGGCATACTCCTTTATGACTTTCCCTCAAGCCGTTGTGGCAGGCTGAACCATCGATGTATAAGAGCCACGTCGACTGAGCCGGATCGAGCTGAGGGCTCTCCTCATCCAAGGTGTGTCTTGTGGATGAGGGAAGAGCGGGAGGAATGGTCTCCGACGTGGATGTCGTTGGGACATAAGAAAATTTAGAGATAAAGTCTGTGATGGCCTAACCCTTCTCAATAGTAGGGTGAGAAAGTGATATCGAACTCGCTGAGTTTGATTGCCCATTTAAGTAGTCTTCCTGACATTTCTAGCTTCTGGAGCACCTGCCAAAGTGGTCTGTCGGTCGTAACGATGATGGAATGAGCCTGGAAATAGGGTATGAGTTTCCTGGAGGACATGATGAGAGCGAAGGCGAGTTTTTCCAGGTCGGTGTACCTTGTCTCAGCGTCTTGTAAAGCCTTACTCACATAATACACAGGGTGCTCAATGTCTTCCTTCCGTTTAAAAAGCACTGATTTGGTGGAAGAGGTGGTGATAGAGACGTACATGTAAAGCGGCTTGCGAGTCTCAGGTCTTGCCAACATCGGCACTCTTCCCATGTACTCCTTATGTTAGTGAAAGCCTTGGTGTATTCTTCAGTCCTGGTAATGTGTTTGGACTTGCCTTTGAAGGCCTTAAAGAAAGGCACGCATTTGTTTGTGGCTTTGGAGCTGAATCGTGTAAGAGTCGCCACTCGGCCAGTGAGGCTTTGTATTTCCTTTTAGGTGCACAGGGCCTTGATCTTTTCTAGGTTGGCTTTGATGCCTCTCTGACTTATCATGAACCCCAGAAATGTTCCAGAGCTGACTCCAAAGACGTACTTGGCCGGGTTGAGCCTCATCTTCTACAGTTTGAGGACGTTGAACATCTTGGAGAGGTTGGCGATACGTAGGTTAGCCGATTTACTCTTAACAAGCATGTCATCGACGTAGACCTCCATCGTCTTCCCGATCTGGTCCGCAAACATGAAGTTCACAAGGCGCTGGTAGGTGGCCCCTGCATTCTTGAGTCCGAATGACATAACGTTATAGCAGTATATCCGAATGACATAACGTTATAGCAGTATACCCCTGGTCTGTCTAGAACGTTGTGTGGATTTGGTCCGCTGGGTGCATGAATATTTGGTTGTAGCCCGAGTAGGCGTCCATGAAACTTAGGAGTTCATGCCTAGTCGTTGCGTCGACTAATTTGTCTATCTTAGGTAAGGGGAAGCTGTCCTTGAGGCATGCCTTGTTGAGGTCGGTGAACTCTATGCACATTCTCCACGCGCCCTAGGGATTTTTAACCAGGACAACGTTGGCCACCCAAGCGGCGTAGACTACCTTCCGGATAAAGTTTATAGTGCAGAGTTTGATGATTTCAGCCTTCATAGCCTCCGTTCTCTCTGTGTCATAGAGGGGACGCTTTTGCTCGACATGTTTGTAATAAGAGTCAATGCTTAGTCGGTGACAAATTACATCGGTGGATATGCCAGGCATGTAGGCATAGGACCACACAAAGACCTCAGAGTTGTCCTTCAAAAAGTTGATTAGTTGGAAGCATAAATCGGGGGAAATGGTGGTTCCGATTTTCACCTTTCGGTCTGTAAAGTTGTGAGAGAGAACAATCTTCTCGACCTCCTCGATGGGCTGCAGATGTGATGTTGTTAAATGATCCCTGGGGTCTTCAATCGGCCCATCCTATATCTGTTGTGCTTCTCGAGGGTCGATAGGGTCTGCCTCAAATGCTGACTAGGTCACGGCCATGGTTTCTTTTGGCGGCTAGATTGGTGTGACAAAATTGCACGCCCTTGCTGCCATTTGATCCCCGCGGACTGACCAATTCCCATGGGGTAGAGAACTTAACCAAAAGCAAGTGTGTGGATGCTACGGCCTTTTGCTAGTTGAGTATTCTCCGTTCGAGGATGAAGTTGTAAGTCGCAGGGCAGTCTACCACCAGAAAAGGCGCGAGTACCGTTGCTCACTGTGGATGGGATCTGAGCGAAAACGGGAGAGTTATGGTACCGTGCGGAATTATGGAGTCCCCGGTGAAGCCAAAAAGTGCTGGACTCTGGTATGCTTAGTTGCTTGAATGCCTTCATGAAGAGGACGTTGATAGAGCTATCAGTGTCGACCATGACCCGCTGAACGTCGAAGTTGGATATTTATGCCATGATGACGTTTGGGTCGTCATGCAGGTAAATGATTCCCCGCTCCTACTCCTCAGAAAAGGTGATGGGCACCCATCCGAGCCAGCTGGTCTTCCTGGTGCTTCCATCCTCAATCCTGAAGAGCTGGTGATTTAGTTTGGTGGTTCGCAGGAAATTCTTCTTTACAGGGTTGGATGTGAGCAGATAGGATATGGATGGCCCTCCCGAGATCATGTTGATATGTGGGTTGCGAGGCGGGGGTGGTGCATGTTGGAGGAATTGATTGATCTTTTTGTCACAAGATAGAGCCTTTACTAGGTCTCTGAACGCCACACATTGGTCGATAATGTGATCGTTTTACTTGTGGTACTAGTAATAAGTCCATGTGTTTAACGACCCGTCCCGAAAATCGAGATTTAATTAGTTGTTAATGACGGATTAGTGAAGTTAATCGGTGATTAGTTGGAGGTTTTCGGACTGACAGGTAGTCAAATAGACTTTGACCGATGACCGTGACGTAGTTCGGGACGTCACGAGTTCATAAATAGGTGGCACGTCCGATTCCGACATCCGAGGAAAAAGTTATGATGTTCGGAAGTTCGAGGGCATTTTCGTAATTAAGATAAAAAAAAGAATTTGTTGACTTTTTACACGACAACCACTTTTCTTGTAATCTGAGGACCGTTAGGAAGGTCTCGAGTCCCTGATTCCAACGACAGGCGGCATGTAGCATTTGGAGTTCGGGAAATAGAATTACGGGTCTAAGTTTGTGAGGTGTTAAACGGTAATTTGGATATTAGAGGGGCAAAATGGTCTTTTGGCAGTTTAAATATTGTGAGAAATCGGATAGGGACAATTGGGCTTGAGTAATTGGATATATTTTGGCTGAACCACTGGCTGGAGGACACCTGGCCAGCCTCCAGTGGCTTCTAGCCAATTCATACCGTTGTGCTTGTTTTAAACGGCTAAATCGTTCAACTGAGAGAAATAAGGGGCATAAAGCAAATCGATCATTTCAGAGTGTGGGTCGTGGTTGTGAGTCCATTATGGTGAAGTGAGAGATCAGGAGTGTGTCTAAGGGGGGAACTTAGTGCAGAATGTGTGTGAAACGTGACTAAGCACAGAAAACATGGGAAGGCTGAGGATTTAATCGTGCTCTGTGACCAGGTGAATGAAAGACTTAGCTGTAATTGTGAGAGAGGTGAAACACAGGTAGCTACTATGGGGACCGTGATTGTTGTCTAAGATTAGAGGGAGTCGAGTAATGGGTGAGTATGAGGGGAAACCCAGAAAACAGGGAAGGAGGCTGTGAACGACCATGGACTGAAATCGATCAACCCATCTAAAATCCTGGTTTGTGGTGGTGTTTAGTGAGCAAAATCGACCTTTGGACGTGAGTAAGCACGGTGGAGGTCACGGTGGAGGTAAGGCAGAGTCTTGAGAATTTCAGTTTAAATTCAAATATGGTGTTTTGGGATTTAACGGTTGTTTTGTGGTTTCAACGATCAAATATTATTTCTTAAGGTTCCAGAGCTTGTGTGGGATCAAAATCAAGGACAGGAGTAGCCGGAATCAAGGAACCAGATGAAGGAACAGTAGCTGGTTTTTCATCGATTCGGGAAGGTAACCTTTGGTTCTTAATTCTTAGTTCTGAAGTTGTAAGAAGATTAAGGAGACCTAGACGAAGCTTTAGAACCTGGTAGGATTGGAAATAGTTAGAAAATGAAGGAAAACTGTGACTGCCGGTTCAGTTGGACAGGGCCGGTCTGGACCGATTTGAACCGATCTGACTGAAGGTAGGAGACGATGAACAGTAAGGCACGTTGCTCCCACGCGCAGCCCCTTTGGGCGGCGCGTGAGGGCGCATGGGACCCCTTTTGGGGAAGGTACCAACATGACTTTTAAAGTATTCGATGTAACGAACATTTTGGCACTGGTTTCGAGTCAATCAGACATCGTCTCTATAAGTTTCGGGATGTCCAAAGGTTTTAGGCCTCGGTTAAAAATAGTTAAAATTTTGGAAAAATTACGGGCTTTAGTACGATCATTGTGAAGTAGTTAGTGATCTTGTTGTGGGATTTGGATAGGTTCGGGAATGCTGAGGATAGTGGTTTGGCCAGGAACGGCATAGGTGCGTGCGTATCGAGGCGACCACGCTATGGTCTGTGAGTGGACTTTGCTTTCTAATTTATGATGCATGCATATATGTTTTAATATGTTTTCATACGTTATTCTATGATTTGATTTATGATCTTGATGGTTTACAGTTTTGCACGTTTTTCGAGGTATTTACAAAATTTCACGTTTTACGAGATTTGATGGATGTTGTGATTTAAACCTGGTTTAAATGATTTAATGTCGGGATTTGAAATATGATTTAATATCAATGATTTAAAAATGGATTTCGGAAAGTGATTTCGGACTTGAAGCCCAATTCAAAAAGTGGTTTTAAGAAACGTGTTTTCAAGTTTGGAATCGCATTCCAGGATGACGATTCCGGATTCGGTTGAGAACTTGAAAGTGGAATTCCGGGTTTGGGTTCGGAATGGTTATTCCGGATGCTAGCTTATGGAATGATGGTTTCAGATTCGAATTTGGAAATGGATAATGAATATGAGTTATGGGTTTGGATCTGGGATCCTGATGAGATTGCGGATTCGGATTTGGATATGGATAGTGGTTATGGATTGGATTTGCTGGATCTGGTTATTGGGTTTAAAGACCCGGATGTGATTATAACGGGGGTGGGCCCGGATTGGTTTTAAAGACCCGGATTGAGTTTAAAGACTCGGGAGTTTAAAGACTAGAATATTGATATTTCCCCCGTAGGCCTATTGAGTTTAAAGACTCGGATTATATTGAGGCCTAGATTGAGTTTAAAGACTCGGATAGATCCAGCAGGTTTGATGGATGGAAATGTGGTTTCAAATCTGTTTTGGGTTTTCACTGAGATTTGATGTTGAATGGTTTTATGACATGGACTTGATACGCATGCATTGGTTTTTAATTGGAGGGTATAAATGTACTTGTTTTACGAACTGTTTTTAAACCTATACTTTATTTTTGTCCACTCACAATCTTTTTACGTTTTTGATACCCTCCAGGTTGTTGTCGGTGCGGGTTATTGGTCGAGAGAGACGGAGACATCACACACGCGATCCACAGTAGAGCCTGTAACCTCTGGAAGTCCGGAAGCTTTTGGAAAGTCGGATCAAGAATCCCTTGTCCGACTTACGTGTCACATGGAGGTTGGACGTCAGTTTAGCCTTCGTGTCATGCGTAGGTTAGAGGGGAGCAGGACTTAGCCCTTAATCCCGGGGGATTGGGTTGGGTCTTATCAATTAGTACCAGAGCAGGTTTTGTGCGCTGTGCGCGAGGTTTGGTTCCTAGAGTCGTTGGTTTGTCGACGTGGGTATTGTCATACTACTGTGGATGTTATGTCTCGGCGCGGAACAGCTCGTCAGCAACCTGGATACGATAGTGATAGTACGTTCGTGGTGGTTGGTTAGCAGCCATTGAGAGTGCTAGTCACTCGGTACGCGATGCGAGATTTGACGTACGTCGGCTTAGGGCCGGAACCGTTCGTGCGTTGGCGCTGGTTATGCTTGATGGTTGGACCATAGGGTCGGAGATATACCAGCGAGTTTAACCTGGGTGGTAGCCGGGTGAGCTACGCTGGAGTAAGTTAGTTGACCTGTGGGGCCTGATAGGAGCGTGTTGAACTGGTGGTACACGTGGACCGAGGAGGCCGGTTGATGGTGGCCTGTTGGGCCGGATGGCGATTGGATGACGATAGTATGGATTGATGACTTTTTGGTTAGTTGGGTTGAGTTTGGATTTGTTCGGCTACGAGTAGCCGGATGCCTTGAGTGGCAGGGTTTAGGGTTTAGGAAAGACTTTGAGATTCAAGGGATTTTCCCCCTGGTGTTGGATACTGGTTGACGGTGGTGAGTAGAGTCACGATAAGGAATGGTCTTAGTCGGTTGTGACGACCCTAGTGGTAAGATTGTAGTGAACCAGTGGCAGTTGCGAGTTTGGATAACCCGGACGACGGGGATGATTTGAGGAACCCCGTGGGATTACTGGATTGTATTGAGAACCGTGAGTTAGGGTTTGTGGTATAGTAGTCATTGTGGTTTGGGCCGATTTACGGCAGAATTGGAGATGATGCTGCTAGGTGCAGCCGAGGGAGTGGATGTTTAGTAGATGACTCTGGACGAGTCCAGTGAGATGGTAGTGTGGTTGAGATAGGAGAGGATGTGCCACGAGCCGAGATGCTTGTTAAGAAACAGATAGTGTCAGGACCGGTCCCAAATCCTCCGGGATTAACGTGGGACCCGCCTGATCCCGTCTGACACGAAGTGTCAGACCAGGGAAAATTCCATCTCTAGCCCTCGCTGGGGCTATCAGAGTGCGTCAGGATCGTAGGAGGAGAGGAATGATGTCTCGTCTCTGCTACAGCCCGCATCCGCGATCAACCTGAAGGGCATTAAAACACGAAAACTGTGAGTGGACAATTTAAACATTTTCATTTAAAAACATTTCATAAGTGACCTTTATGCCCTTCATTAAAAACATATGCATGCATTCAAAACCGTTGATCAAAACGTTCATAAAACCATTTGAAAACATTCTCAAAACCTTTCAAGGGCTCATGCCCGATTCCCATAAACCGTCATGACCCATAAATTCCTTTGGGTCCTCGACCCGAAATCACAACTCAAAAACCATAAAACAATGCATGTGGGAACTCAGCCCAAATCCGTTCTCAGTGAAATACTAGAACATCAAGTACGGGGTCTCCGCCCCCAAATCATTTTCACAACTTCAAATACGGGGTCTCCGCCCCAAATCACTTTCTAAAACATGGAGCACAGGGTCTCTGCCCTCAAATCACTTTTCTATAAACACATACGTACTCGTACGTATAACCCATCCGCGGCTCTTCCGAGAAGATGCCAACTCGGGGCACACAGCCCCTAGGGAACACATCCCTGATATAAGTCACGATATCGAATCTATACTAGTGTTCACACTACTCGGGGTCTCACTCTGAGTCTTCTCCCAGGAATCTCCATTTGGGATGCTCAATCTCTGGATCTAGTCCGAGCTCTCTCTGTGGATCTAGTCCACATATCTCTCCGGAATCTGGTCCGGGACCACAACAATATAAGTAACCACCACTCCAGGAACGAGATCCCTATGGGGATACCCACTCTGGTCTGTGGATCGTGACTCTCCAGTTCGACGCTGCAGGAGACCATATAATCATATGGAGGGTTCATATCTTTTCAATTCTTTTCCTTCTTTCTCAAATCACTTTTCAACTGGGTCTCCTACCCGATTCATTTCAATAGGATTCCTCGAATCCGATTCAATTCCATTTTACAGGCCTCGGCCTAAATCCTCAATTCAATAGGGTCTCATGCCCGAATTCTCATTTCACAAACTGAATTGGGACTCAAGCCCGATATTACATTCAACTGGGCCTCAAGCCCGATACAACAACTAACTGCGCCTTAAGCCCGAAACTATAACCCAACAGGACCTCACGTCTGATTTCACAACCAACGAGGCCTTAGGCCCGATATCTCAACTAAATGGGTCTCAGGCCCGATCTCATAAATCAATGGGGCATCAAGTCCGATAGTACCACTAACTGGGCCTCAAATCCGAATCGTAAACCAACTGGGCTCCGGCCCGATCTTATCACACAACTGGACCCTCGGTCCGATTCTTCGTCAATTCAAATGGACTCTACGTCCGAGATTTTTAAATCAAAGAGGATCTCATGCCCGATTTCATATTTCCAAATCCAAAATACATTTATTAAACCCTCGTTGAAAACATGGTACGCAAAGGTACGACATAAATCCGAAAACCTCGAAATACGTGCAATTATGTCGATCCTAAGCTACCACAAACAAATGCACTCATGGCATCACAAAACATATATTAAAACAATTATAAAACATTTATGCATGCATCGAATTCAAAAGAAAGGTCCACTCACAGACCGTCCGAAGTCGCGCCTCGATACGCGTGCCATAACTATCTCCCGGGCCAATCATCACCTCCGGGATTCCCGAACCTGTCCAAATTCATTTAAAGGGTTACTATAGCCTCATTAACCTCTCATTGAAGTCCTATAATTTTCCGGATTTTCTAACTATTTTTAAACTCGAACCTAAACCTTCGGACAACCCAAAATATATCGAAACGATGTCCGATTGACACGAAACCAGTCCCAAAATGTTCGTTACATCGAATAGATGATTTCATATGTTGGAACCACCCACAAAAGCCTCACCACGTGCTCACACGTGCCACCAGAGGCTGCTTGCACGTGAGCCCACGCGCGGCACTGTAGATCATCCCTAACCTCACGACGGCTGGTTCAGACCGGCCGGTCCGGTCCGTTTCCTGCAACTGGACCGGCGTGACCGGTACAAGTCAATAATCGGTCCAATATTCACCGTTTCTTCCTCTAATCGATCATAATCTTCATTATTTAATCCTAGGATCCTAACCTAATCGATTAGAACCCCTAAAACATCCTAAACCCGACCGGTTTGATTTTCCCCTCACGGTTCAAATTTTGAAAATTCACCCCAGGGCTTCTCGATGTCTCACCACTCCCAAAACCTTCCGAAAAACTCCCTAGCAACCTTATTAACTCAAACCAAACGTCCAAAACCTCCCATAACAAACGAAATCGAAATTGAATTGAAAATGGTTAAAACCGATTACGTCGTGCTATTTTCCTCCTCCGCCGCCCATGGCGGCTCTGCCTAGCCAGCCACCACGTTCTCAGCTCCTCTTTTCACTCTTTGGGCTTCTCAATGAAGGTTACAGGTTAAGGGTTTGGGTTTTAGGTGAGAAATGGGATCGGGTTAGATTGGAAAAAATGGAAAATGGATGCACGGGGAATGGTTTGGTGCATGAATGAAAACTGAGGATGAATGGATGAATGACATCTGTCATTCATCCATTGGGTCGGAGAAAAAGGTGGGGCCCACTAAAGTCCAAACAATCCCCCGTCTCGAAAAACGTGCAATAGTACGTTCGAATTTCCGTGAACCGTAACTTCGCCGTCGAACTTCCGAATTTGACGTGCCGCCTGTCTATAGATTTATATCGTCCCGATCTACGTAACGGTCTTTGACCCTCATTCATCGGATCTCCCGAGTCAAAAGTCAACTTTTGGCCCAAATTACCAAATTGCCCTCGAACTTCCGAACGTCATAACTTCCTCCCCGGACGTCGGAATCGAGCGTGCCACCTGTCTAGAAACTCGTGACGTCACGTACTATGTCACAGTCATTGGCCAAAGTCCAATTGACCGTCCGAATAAAAAGTCAACGATTTGCCCATTCTAAGGGCAAAATCGTCATTTCACCCGAACGTTCGCTAATCCTCGTCTAATCTCTGATTAGTTTCGCTAATCCATCATTAACTCTTAATTAATCCTACTAATTAGGGACTGGTCGTCACAGATAGGCACTTTGAGTTGAGATTGTGGCCTGTAGTGAGGACCATTGGTAGGTCATGGATGGGACAAACGGTCAGGATACTGTGAGTCGGATGAGGTTGGCATTTGGGTCATGCTGAGGCCTGTGCTTGGAAATTATCTGAGACTGGTGATCGACGACTTCGAGGGTAGTGACTGAGGAGTCTGAGGTGAGTAACCGTTGATTTTGATCCCGAGAGTCGGGTACAAGTGTAATAGTGGTGCTTGGAGTTGAACCTCGGAAAGGTTGAGACGTAATGACTAACATTCTTTTGGATGAGCATACACGGTGTAAAACAGACAGGTGAGTTGATCGATGAGTTAATCTAGTTACAGACACGTGGCTGTGATCCGTAGGAGTTGAGGATTACCTCCACGTAGCAGAGGAAGTAATGCTTGGACAATTAGTCCGGAGGTGGTATACTTGTGGATCACGCACCATGATTGGAATCTCGGAAATCAGGAGACGTTGTGGCTTAGACGATGAGATGTCGTGCTGATTCCGAGTTGGTGTTAATTGTTGAGTGCCGGTTTGGGAGATTTAGTGGTGGTATCTTGGGAGTCGTAAACCCCCTTGATCGTGGACACTTGTGGATGTGTTCGGGCCGTAGGTTAAGGCAGGATGACTTGTGATGTCCTAGTTGTGGACCATTGAGAGTTCCGTTGGAGGGTGATGGAAGGAAATGGAAAAAGAAGTGACTTTAACTGATCAATATGAGGTTATTGAAGAGAACCCGCAATCTAGACGTGCGGTATATAAGATCGATTAGATATAATGCAGTAGTCTGAAACCTAGTCAATAGGATCCACGTAGGCGTGTGTGGCTCGGGATTGGATTGCTTTTGACAGGTTTGGGTAGTTGTGGAGTAGGAGGATCGCCTGTGAGACATAATTTGGATAGTTTGACCACCTTGGAGTTGTGCAGGACATATGTGGTCCGTCTCGCCGACGTATGAGTTTTGGACTTGGAGCTAGTGATGGGGCTGCCCTATGTACATA
The DNA here is from genome assembly GCA_032719365.1 of Prinsepia uniflora. NCBI lineage: Eukaryota > Viridiplantae > Streptophyta > Magnoliopsida > Rosales > Rosaceae > Prinsepia > Prinsepia uniflora. Next base: position 20,008,573 of record CM064871.1, on the reverse strand, counting down.
AGTGAGATGTGTTTGAGGTTCATACTGGCCGAGAGACAGGGAGATGCGGAAGGGACTTGAATTGGACTTTACCGGAAGACGTGTAGTTCAGCATAGTGGTAGGATTGGACTGACGGACTATATAAGTAAAACGTGACTGGCTGGTAGGCAGGTGTTAATCGGTATGGGTACGAAAAAGTTTAGTTGTTGTAGGGACGGTTACACCTTGGTGTTGTTGGTTGGACTTTGGATGTCGTGGTGCGTGGCTGATGCCGCTGTGGTTGATTAGTGGACGTATCGTAAGATGACGTTGGAAATACGTGAGGATATACTCTACGAGCTGTGTTTGAGGTATTCTAAAATATCTTTTTTTCCTTCAAGGCTCGTAGGGTTGTCCTTGCGTGTGGTTGGTGGCAACAGGTGCTTGTGCTTGGAATGTGTACATACTGGTTCTGCAGTGGTCGACCCATGTCGATGCGTTTGGGCGTGCATCGTGATGTTTTGGTGGAAATGTTGGTGATTGGCTTGGTGCTGCTTGGTGAATAAGAACAGTTTTGATATGATCGACCAGTTGGGATGTGGACTGGATCCGAGTGATCCTAAGTGATTTGGCTAGTTGGAAGGAGTCAGTACTGATGTGAGCTGAAGGCTCAGAGCCATGAGTGGCTGGTGGGACCCTCATATTAAGATGTGTGATCACGGTTGACAGGTATGTGATAGGGTCCAGTGGCAGATAGGAGGTGTAGGTCGTGGAAGGAGTATCCACAGATTAACAGTGTTGATGGTTAGTAGAACCACTTATGAGATGGTTGGTTGAGCTTGTAGAGTGAGCGAGTAGGTTGTGACTTCCGTGAGGTCAGCACGGATCGTTGACGGAAGCAGTATGGATCGATAAATGGATATTAGTGAATAAAAGTATTTAGATCGAAATATGCCATCTTGTGAATGGGTGTACTTGAGATTGTGTTTGTTGACGTGTTGGGACGTTGATACGAGGAACGCTCGACTCAAAGGAAGTCGAGAGGATTGAACTTGATAGCAGTAGTCCGTACCTAGTGATAGTTGAGCCGTGAGTGTCGGCTGGTGTGGTGTTGAAAAATATCGCGGGAATGAGATGGATTTGTGATGACCCCAGTACGATTGGGACGATCTCCCGAAGAACTAAAAATGTGGTGACAGTTTGGGCGCTGTCAGGATACTTTAGAATTGGCAGGTGCTGGACACCAGATAGGAGACCCAGGGGTAAGACCAGTTAGATTTCCCCCCAGTTAGTTACGGAAGTACGAGATTCAGAATTTTGGGGACAAAATTCTTTAAGGGGGTAGATTGTAACGACCCGTCCCGGAAATTGGGATTTGATTAGTTGTTAATGATAGATTAGTGAAGTTAATCGGTGATTAGTTGGAGGTATTTGGACAGATAGGCGGTCAAATAGACTTTGACCGATGACCGTGAGGTAGTTCGGTACGTCACGAGTTCATAGACAGGTGGCACGTTCGATTCCGACATCCGAGGAAAAAGTTATGACGTTCGGAAGTTCGAGGACATTTTCGTAATTAAGGTAAAAGAGGGAATTTGTTGACTTTTTACACGACAACCACTTTTCACATAATCTGAGGACCGTTAGGAAGGTCTCGAGTCCCTGATTCCAACGACAGGCGGCATGTAGCATTTGGAGTTCGGGAAATAGAATTACGGGTCTATGTTTGTGAGGGGTAAAACGGTAATTTAGACATTAAAGGGGCAAAATGGTCTTTTGGCAGTTTAAATATTGTGAGCAATCTGATAGGGAAAATTGGGCTTGAATAATTGGATATTTTTTGGCTGAACCACTGGCTGGAGGACACCTGTCCAGCCTCTAGTGGCTTCTAGCCAATTCATATGATTGTGCTTGTTTTAAACGGCTAAATCGTTCAACTAAGAGAAAATAGGGGCAGAAAGAAAATCGTTCATTTCAGAGTGTGGGTCATGGTTGTGAGTCCATTATGGTGAAGTGAGAGATCAGGAGTGTGTCTAAGGGGGGAACTTAGTGCAGAATGTGTGTGAAACGCGACTAAGCACAAAAAACAGGGGAAGGTTGAGGATTTAATCGTGCTCTGTGACCATGTGAGTGAAAGGCTTAGCTGTGATTGTGAGAGAGGTGAAACACAGGTAGCTATTCTAGGGACCGTGATTGTTGTCTGAGGTTAGAGGGAGTCGAGTAATGGGTGACTATGAGGGAAACCCAGAAAACAGGGAAAGAGGCCGTGAACGACTATGGACCGAAATCGATCAACCCATCTAAAATCTTGGTCTGTGGTGGTGTTCAGTGAGCAAAATCGTCCTTTGGACGTGAGTAAGCACGATGGAGGTCACGGTGGAGGTAAGGCAGAGTCTCGAGAATTTCAGTTTAAATTCAAATATGGTGTTTTGAGATTTAAAGGTTGTTTTGTGGTTTCAACGATCAAATATTATTTCTTGAGGTTCCAGAGCTTTTTTGGGATCAAAATCAAGGACAGGAGTAGCCGGAATCAAGGAACCAGATGAAGGAATAGTATCTGTTTTTTCATCTATTTGGGAAGGTTACCTTTGGTTCTTAATTCTTAGTTCTGAAGTTGTAAGAAGATTAAGGAGACCTAGACGAAGCTGTAGAACCTGGTAGGATTGGAAATAGTTCGAAAATGAAGGAAACCCGTGACCGCCGGTTCAGTTGGACCGGGCCAGTCGGACCGGTTTGAACCAATCTGACTGAAGGTAGGAGACGATGAATAGTAAGGCACGTGGCTCCCACGCGCAGTCCCTTTGGGCAGCGCGTGAGGGCGTGTGGGACCCCTTTTTGGGGAAGGTTCCAACATGACTTTTAAAGTATTCGATGTAACGAACAGTTGGCACTGGTTTCGAGTCAATCGGACATCGTCTCTATATGTTTTGGGATGTCCGAAGGTTTTAGGCCTCGGTTAAAAATAGTTAAAAATCGGGAAAATTACGGGGCTTTAGTACGATCATTGTTAAGTAGTTAGTGGCCTTGTTATGGGATTTGGACAGGTTCGGAAAAAGCCGAGGATAGTGGTTTGGTTGGAAACAGCATAGGTGCACGCGTATCGAGGCAGACCGATGCTATGGTCTGTGAGTGGACTTTGCTTTCTAACTTATGATGCATGCATATATGTTTTAAGATGTTTTCATACGTGATTCTATGATTCGATTTATGATCTTGATGGTTTACGGTTTTGCACGTTTTTCAGGTATTTATGAAATTTCACATTTTACGAGATTTGATGGATGTTGTGATTTAAACCTGGTTTAAATGATTTGATGTCGGGATTTGAAATATGGTTTAATATCAATGATTTAAAAATGGATTTCGGAAAGTGATTTCGGGCTTAAAGCCCAGTTCAAAAAGTGGTTTTAAGAAACGTGTTTTTCGGGTTTGGAATCGGATTCCAGGATGAAGATTTTTGATTCGGTTGGGAACTTGAAAGTGGAATTCCGGGTTTGGGTTCGGAATGGTTATTCCGGATGCGGCTTACGGAATGATGGTTTCAGATTCAAATTTGGAAATGGATAATGAATATGAGTTATGGGGTTTGGATCCGGGATCCTGATGCGATTGCAGATTCGGATTCAGATATGGATAGTGGTTATGGATTGGATTTGCTGGATCTGGTTATTGTGGTTTAAAGACTCGGATGTGATTATAACGGGGCGGGCCCGGATTGGGTTTAAAGACTCGGGTTGAGTTTAAAGACTCGGATATTGATATTTACCCCGTAGGCCTATTGAGTTTAAAGACTCGAGAATTAAAGACCCGGATAGATCCAGCAGGTTCGATGGATGGAAATGTGTTTCAAATATGTTTGGGTTTTCACTGAGATTTGATGTTGAATGTTTTTATGACATGGACTTGATATGCATGCATTGGTTTTTAATTGGAGGGTATAAATGTACTTGTTTTACGAACTGTTTTTAAACCTATACTTATTTTTTTTCCACTCACAGACTTTTTACGTTTTCGATACCCTCCAGGTTGTTGTCGGTGCGGGCTGTTGGTCGAGAGAGACGGAGACATCACACACGCGATCCACAATAGAGCCTGCAACCTCTAGGAAGTTCGGAAGCTTTTGGACGGTCTGATCGATAATCCCTTGTCCGACTTACGTGTCACACGGAGGTTGGACGTCAGTTCAGCCTTCGTGTCATGCGTAGGTTAGACGGAAGTAGGACTTAGCCCTTAATCCCGGGGAATTGGGGGTGGGTCCCTTGTCAATATGTCCCTGCCGAGTTTGCCCTTAATCGATGCGAGGTAGACTTCAAGATCATGTGCTCCATCGTTGAGCAGAACATTTTTGTAAGGGGTGTTGAGGATTGTGTAGGTCTCATATTTGGATCGAGAGACTCGCTTTTCCCCGTTGTTTGGTCACTCCCCTGATGCCCCTTGGTCCCCTTCTACACTTTTCTTGATGTTCGGGTCTTGCCTTTTTTCCCGGGCTATACATGTTGCTACTATGAGGGTAGTCTTTTCATTTTCCCCATAGCCTTGTTTGCCGTCCCGAGGGCACTAATCTGAGCCCTATTGTTAGCTCTGGGAGCTCGTTAGGTAAGTATTTATCGAGTCAGCCTGAGGAGGCTGGTATGTGTTAGTCGTATTTGTGTTGGCCTTTTGGCTCAGCATCTTAGCTTTGGCATGTACCCGCCGCGTGTTTCATAATTTCGTTATATGTAGTCAAACCCTGAGTAAGAACCGCGTACCTGAAGGGAGATTCTTGAGGCCACTCTTAAAGGTTGTGAACGCGGTCCAGTCGTTAGTCTCGGCGCATTAGGAGTACACGAGGCTTAATCTAGCTGCGTATCTCTGCAGTGGATCATTTTCCCCTTGCTTAAGTTGGAATAGAACTTCAGCCGAGAATAAGCGGTTGGTCTGGATCATGATTGGTTTCATGAAGGTGGATCTGAGTTGTTCGAAAGAGTCAATGGATCCAGCCTCCAATTTGTAGAACCAGTTAATTGCTACCCTCGGTAAACGTAGAGCTATAAATAAGGCACTGTTCCTCGTTCGAAAAATTTTTTTAGGGCAACGGCCGAGTGGAAGTTGTTCAAGTGAGTATATGGATCATCATTCCTGCTATTCAGTCTAACGGGTTTGATCTCATGACCGATTCTGAATTGGTTGATCCTCTTTGTGAAAGGTCCTTGGCCCGTTTTTGCCCATGTCGGTCTCGTCACCCGTTTCGCCTCGGCCTCGAGTGACCTTACTCGTCTATAAGGTGTTGGACAAGTGAGTCAGTCTTGGCATGGGTTGTTGTGTCCCCTTGGTCGGAGCGACCAGGCCTCTCGGTGTCCCTGGGGGTGTGCTTATAGCAAACTTATCCTAACCGCTCAATATTCCCCTTGAGGAGTAGTTCTTGGGAGCTACCGTGATTGCGACCAAGCTGGCCTCATCGCTTGGTATCCCTCCTGATGGGTAGTTCCTAGGGGTTTCCACGTCGTCTACCGAGCTGAGTTGACCGCTTGGCAACCCTCCTTGGTGGTAGTCCCTTGGCGTCGTCGTGTGGCCGACTGAGCTGGGCTAACTACTCAGTGTCCTCTCTAAAGGGAAGTTCATAGGGATCATCGTGTCGCTAACCCAGCTGGGCTGACCACTCAGTGACCATTATGAGGGGTGGTTCATGGGGACCTATGTGTCGCTGACTTGACTCGACTCGATTGCTCGGTGTCTCCACAAGAAGATCCTGATGGTTGTTCGTCCTGCCCCGGCTAGCCCTTTATTCGTTCAACTTGTCGAGCTATTTTGGTGGTACTCTAGGCCTCTTACAAAGAGTCAGCGTCCTCGATTTCAGTGATGGAATGAGGATCAGATCCTCCAGGGAAAAAGCCCCCTGATATTGCCCCGGTGGGTCCACCGAGCGGTGTTGTGGGCTCGGTGGTGAGATGTCTTTTTCTCCCCCTGCGGACCGTTGGGTCAGTGTACCTGGTGGCCGAGAAAAGGCTGATACCTGCGGGAGCCCTTGCTTAGGGCATCACGGTAGATTCTGGTATCGCCCCGGTTGGTTGCTTGGAATGATGAGCATCCGAGTAGACTTCCTGGTCGGTTCGGCGGTCGTGTGGAGTTTCTCTTCCCAGCCGCTCGACGATTCCTTTCGGCGCACTCCGCCACAACCCTATCGGCCTCTCCTTACCAACACGTGATCGGTGCTTAGCTAGTTCAGCTTGTGCGACCCCGAGTTGCTTGACCACCTCGATGTGCCAGTCATCGAGTGCCTGGCATCTCGACTCGACCTGTGTACCTTTAGACTTGACCTCCCGCTATGTCGCTCTGGAGCTTCTCGATGATCTGTAGAAAGTTTGGGGAGGGGTCTCTCGTTGTTATAGGCCCTTCCCAGGTGTGATCTCATCGAGATCCTGGTCACCTTACATGATTCTCGTCTAGACGAGTGGATGCTCGGCTTAGGAGTGTGTGCTAGGCCTGCGTGGGTAGAATTATTCAGATTCCGACAGATGGAGCCAAGATGTTGAAGCAATAAATGTTCAATTTTCGATTACTTGTTGCCCAATCACCAAATGACGTGTGTCCTTCTCGTAACCTGTCAGCTACGAGAATAATTGGTCTCCCGTTAGTGCGGACACCGGTATGGTGATAGCCTAAGGTTCTCTAACGGTCAAGTTAGTAACTTTGTTTGTAAGAGGAAACAGTAAATGGTAAGTTTGACAGAGTAATAATGAATAGTGAATATTAGTTACTTTTATTGGGAAATGTGTATCCCTTATGTATAGGTAAGTGAGATGTCCAATTTCCCTAGTTTTGATGTGGGAAAAACGCTCCTCGATTTGCATGCTGACACATGTTACGCAGATCGAGGGTGGGTAGGCTTCCACGTGTCATCCCGTATTGGGCCCAATGTTGGGGCTATGTAAATACTGTGGGCTTGGGCCTTGTCTGGTGCTTGGGTTTTAGGTATACGGTCCAGTGAGTCTAGTCAGATATGGTGTCAACAGAGTAAAAAGCCAAGATGAAAGGGGTTGTGGGTTTTCACCCTCACCCTTTCCCCAGGTTATGAAAATTGAACCAATGAAAAAAAATAAAAAATAAATCATGAAATGTAAAGAAGTAAAAACCCAAATTATTAACAAGATGACGACTATTGCAACTTCAGCCTTCGAGGGCCGACAACAAGTTGTATGTTTAGCCGGATAGAGACATGATCTGGAAGATATATCTCATGCTAATATTTACAGATTCGTAAGGCGTCAGAAATCGATGATAGGTTTTCCAATGGTCAAATTTCGCTAGACGGTCCATGGTAAGTCGAAGAGTTAGGACGTTATGAACTTGAAGATCATGTTCATGTTTATGTTGGGTAATTTTTGGACAATTTTGCCCTTTCATCTTGGTAGAATTTGTTAATTAGACGTTTGAGGGGCAAATTGGGACTAAAATCGTGTTCATGAGGCAAATTTGGTCAAAATCATGTTCGGAGTGCATTTTGAGACTTAGCTCAATGTTTAAGGTGCATATTGAGTAAAAGGTCTTTCGTTTTAATAGAATCTGTTAAATTAGACGTTCATGAGGCAAATTGGGACTAAAATCATGTTTATGAGGTCAATGAGTCAAAATCATGTTCAAGGGGCATTTTGAAACTTAACTTAATATTCAAGGGGTATATTAAGTAAAAAGCCTTTGTAAAACAATAAGTACATATCTTTTTTATTTTATTTTTTTTATTTTGTAAACAATAAGTAAATATCTTTTTTATTTTATATTTTTTATTATTTATTTATTTATTTATTTTTTATGTTTTATGTTTTATCTTATATTGAGATAAGTAATTAAAAGGGAGGACGTGAGATTGTCAAGTCGTATGCCACATATGATGGGATACAAAAGTGGGGATTATAGATGGTATTCGTAACATTACTCATTATTACCTTATCTCCCTTAAATCCATACTCAGAGTGTGGATTGTTCTTGGCCCACAAAGTGCTCCGAGTTTTGAACTCATGTCAATTAAACACTAAAAAAAATATGAAGATAGTAATTTACCAACTATATCGCACTTTAATTAAAGGCTTATTGCCCAAAATGCTCCTCAAATCAGACATTGAATCTCACTTTATTTCCACAACCGAATTTCGTTGCAATGTACTACCAGAACATGTCTTATCTTACCTCCGTTGCTCCATTGTTTTAGCCATATTAGCAACATCGTTAATATTACTTACGTGTTGGTTCGCGATTGGCTGTTTAATTATTGATCAAAACTTGTTAAAACTAAATATTTAAAAAAATAAAAAAATTGAAGAAGAAGATAAACAATGAAGAGTGAATATGCGTTTCATCTTCTTCCTTCTTCAACTAATTGAAATAGCAATATGCGGTTTGTGAGAGAGTATGTGGTGGGCTGATTGAAGATGGAGTCGACTGTGGACCAACTCCAAAGCCGCTGAGTAGAAGGAAGACCTCACTACCATAGAGGATTTCAATCTAGCGCATCCATATCCTCTTCTACCTTCTTTAACCGAACTGCTGAAATTGCGAGGTTTTGGTGGTGGGGTTGGTGTGAATGGGGAGTCGTGATGGAAGGTTTAGCTATGGAAGTGTGTGACTGGTGAGGTTTTTCTATGTGCTTGTTTCTTGCTGATTTACATGTGTGGTTTTCTAGAAAATCAACATTCTCTTCTCTCCTCTTTAGAAAAATTATGTAACGACCCCGTCCCGGAAATTGGGATTAGATTAGTTGTTAATGGCGGATTAGTGAAGTTAATCGGTGATTAGTTGGATGCGTTCGGATGGACGGTGCAAAATGACGATTTTTCCCTTGGAAATGGGCAAAATGTTGACTTTTCGTTCGGAAGGTCAAATGGACTTTGACCGATGACCGTGACGTAGTTTGGGACGTCACGAGTTCATAGACAGGTGGCACGTCCGATTCCGACATCCAAGGAAAAAGTTATGACGTTCGAAGTTCAAGGGTATTTTCGTAATTAAAGTTAAAAGGGGAATTTGTTGACTTTTTGCATGACAAAGTTTTCTTCATGCAATTCGAGGACCGTTAGATAGGCCTCGATTCCCTGAGTACAATGACAGGAGGCACACGTCAGACAGTTAAATTACGGGTCTAATAATGTGAGGGGTAAAATGGTAATTTAGACTTAGAAGGGCAAAATGGTCTTTTGGCTTCTTGTTTTCTGTGAACCATCAGGTGAGGAGACCTAGGCAGAGTGGATTGGATATTTTGGGCTGAAACCATAGGATTGAAGACACCTGGCCAGCCTCTAGTGGCTTCTACCAAATTCTCACACACGGGTTATATTTTAAACGGTTCTACTGTCTGAGGAGGGAAAAACAGAGACTGGGAGCTGATTGATCCTTGTTCCATTAGAGTGAGTCGGGTATGAGCTTAGAGGCAAGGTGAGTGAGTGAATAGAGATGTGTTGTGATGTGTGTGAAAGTGTGTAGTGGAAGGACTGATTGAAGAGGGACTGTGAGAGGTGAAAAATACCAAAGAAAATAAAGAGTGAAAAACCAAGTGAACAGAGTGATTATGAATCCAACCCTTCCATCTATCCTTTTCTGTGATAAATAAAGAAGAATGAAGGGAGGTTGAGACGAGAGGTGAGGCTGGTGGAGTGCACCGTTGTACAGGGTGGTAGACGGCTGAAAGTAAGCCGAGTACCCTGTTTTGAATTACAACAGTGGCGTCTTCATTTAAGCAAGTAATAATTGTTTTAATCACTTGGTTGTTGAGTTTGACGGTGAAACAAGTTCGAGGAGCAGAGTTTGGAAGGTTGCCGTGGTGGGAAGCCGTGAAAACGGTGAAAGGTATGAATTTGTGTTAAAGTGGTAAATCACGATTAAGGGACGGTTCAATATTTCTAATATTTAGAAATTGTCTTTCAAGGTGCCAGAGGTTATTTGGGATCAAAGATAGGGCTGGAGAAGGTCTGAACTTCCGAAACAGAGGGAGGAGGAAATTCGAGGTTTATCTTGATTTTGGAAGGTAAGAAATGCGCCATAAGCTCTTGATTTTAGTATCTTGATCGATTATTTAGAGAAGGACGAAACTACTAGGCTAAAAAGGGTTCGAAAACGGGCTGAAAATGGTGGAAACCGTGGACGCCGGTTCCGTCGAATCGGACCGGTTCGAACCGGCCTATACCGGGTCAGCGAGAGGAAAGAGACGATGAACAGTGCAGGTGCGTGACTCCCACGCGCAGCCCCTTTGGGCGACGTGTGAGGGCACGTGGCACTGTTCATGGGGAAGTTGTCAACACGACTTTTTATCGTATCGATGTAACGAACATTTTAATACTTGGTTTCGGGTCGATTGGACACAGTCTCAATATGTTTCGGGATGTCCGAAGGTTTTAGGCATCCGTTAAAATAGTTAAAAATTCGGGAAAATTATGGGGTTTTAGTATGACCATTGTGAAGTAGTTAGTGACCTTATTACGGTATTTGGACAGGTTCGGGAAAGCCGAGGATAGCGGAATGGCCGGTAACGGTGTAAGTGAGCGCTTATCGAGGCGACGTCGGAATGGTCTGTGAGTGGACTTTGCTTCCTAACTCTTAATGCATGCATATATGCTTTTATATGTTTTATATACGTTATTATATGATTTGATTTATGATCTTGATGGTTTACGATTTTGCACGGTTTTCGAGATATTTACAGGATTTCACGTTTTACGAGATTTCGGTTGATCTTGTGATTTGATCATGGTTTTAATGATTTGATTTCGAGATTTGAAATATGATTTGATTTCAAGGATTTGGATTAGATTTCAGAAAAGTGATTTCGGGCTTGGAGCCCTGTTTATGAGCTTTCGGTTTTGAAACTGGATTTCGGAAATGAGATTTTGGATTTGGTTTTGAAGCTTGAAAGGGAAAGTCTGGATTTGGGTTCGGGATGATGGTTTCGGATGCTAGCTTACAGAATCATTGTTGCGAGTTCGGAGATATATTTTCTGTGGTTTTCACTGTTGCTTGAAAAATAGTTTTGGGTTTAAAGACCCGGAAAAGAAAAAGAAAAACTGCTGGATCTGGTTTTGAGTTTAAAGACTCGGTTGATTGACCAGGGGGAGGGCCCTGGATTGATATGTTTTGAGTTTAAAGACTAGGTATATATTTTGAGTTTAAAGACTCAGATATGATACCCCCCGAGGCCTGTGATTTTGTTTTTGAGTTTAAAGACTCGTTGATATCCCGGGAAGGCCTAGTTATTGCGCATGGTTTTGAGTTTAAAGACTCGGGCGCACTTGAGATCCAGTAAACTTGCATGATTGATGTTTTTCACTGGTTTTTCATTGGTTTTCCGATGTTTTGGGCAGTGGCCCGGATGAATTGGATTTGATGAGTTTTGGGATTGAGTTCCCGTACTTTGAGATGGTTTGTGGTTTTGGGCTGAGGCCCGGATTTGAATAACGAATTTCATTTAGGTTCTCGATCATAGTTTTCATTGATGGTTTTGATATGAATGGTTTCATAACGTGAATTGATATGCATGCATTGGTTTTTAAATGGAGGGTATAAATGTAATCGTGTTTTCTGATAACTGTTTTCTGAACTTATTATTTATTTTTGTCCACTCACAATCTTTTCATGTTTTCGATACCCTCCAGGTTGTTGCGGTACGGGCTGTTGGTCGAGAGAGACGGAGACATCACACTCGCAATCCACAGTAGTTCGGCTCACTCTGGGGAGTCCGGATACTTTTAGGATGGTTGGATCGAGACTCCCTTGTCCGACTTACGTGTCACATGGAGGTTGGACGTCAGTTTAGCCTTCGTGTCATGCGTAAGTTAGATGGGAGCATGATTTGGCCCTTAATCCCAAGGGATTAGGGGTGGGTCTTGACAAATTAAACCTAGAAAACAAAACTATAATTTTCACATTCTCCTTTCTAAAAATCCACATTCTCTTAAAAGAATTTCCTTCTCATGATGCTTAAGTTTCACATATTCTAAAGAAACTTCGAGTTCTTTAATTCATTATTTTTGCCTTGCTTCCAGCAGTTCATGCATCTTTCTTTCGAGTTCATGTGCTGGGACTTCATAGTTACATGGAATTTCATTATAATCATAATCTACTGGTTCGTCGGTGACTTCTTCAAAATTAGAGATATTTTCTTTGACAGCCTGCCAATTTCATTCATACATCCAATTCATAAGACTAAATCACTAATCAATAAAAAAAAATTCAGAATTCAATCATACTACGTTTTAGTCTCAGTCTATACCTTTAATCCTTGCTGAGGCGGGTATATAGAAATGGATGAATTAGTCTCAGAATCCAAGTGGAGATGCAATCTTTCTAACTTGACTTCAAGTTCTACCTCGACTCAATCGATTTCTACTCCTCTAGTTCTAACATACTTCGAGCAGACCTCTCGGACTGCACCAAATTGAAGCGAAAATCTACTACCAGAGCTCGAAGTCGAAGTTCGTTGTACAAAAATTAAAATTTCCACATTCTCTTTTCTAGAAAGTGAATGTGGAAGTTTTAATTTTGTTTTATGGGTTTAATTTGTCTAGAAAAGAGAGGGGAATGTGGATATTCAGAAAACCCACACATTTAAACCAACAAGAAACAAGCGCACAACAAAATCTCGTTAGTCACACCATTATATAGCCAAGCCTTCCATCATGAGTCCCCAGTCACACCGTCCCCACCACCAAAACTTCACAATTTCATATCGGTTAAAGAAGGCAAAAAAGGGATATGAATGTGCTAGATTGAAATCCTTTGCGGCATTGAGGGTCTTCCTTTTGCTCAAGTAGCTTTGGAATTGGCCCATAATCGACGTCATTTTCAATCAGTCCACCATCCATTCTCTCTCACAAACCCAGATTGTATTTCATTTAGTTGAAGAAGGAAGAAAATGAAACCCATATTCATTATTCATTATTCGTCTTCTTCTTCAATTTGGTTATTTTTCAAATAAGTAGTTTTAATAATTTTTAATAAATAATTAAACAATCAATCATGTACTGACACATAAGCAATATTAACGCTATTACTAACATGACTAACAAAATGTAGCAACAGAGGTAATAAAAAGTATGTTCTGGTAGTATATTACAACGAAATCCGATTGTGGGAGCAAAGTGAGATTCAATGTCTGATTCGTGGAGTATTTTGAGTCATAAGTCTTAATTAAATGCAGCTATTGCCAAAACAACAAAAACAGTAGAACTAAATTAAGTGGGTATTGAAGAAAAATTGAATAAATAAAACCAATTTGTAAAAGAAGAAACAAAGCTGCATGGCAAAATACCAGTTTAAACTTACTTTCAAATTTCAAAACTACACATTTCTTTACCTTATAAATTTAAATTATTAAGGAAACATAAAGTCGAGATCCCTAGTAAATATGGCTATGACATGGTGCTATTTTACATTTTATTTACTAATATTGGAAGAAGATATTAAATACATTGAGCTTTTAATTTAAGAACAAATTAATGAATATATCAATGAAAATTCGGTCTCACCTTTTATAATAGTTGAATTGGGATCATTTATCATCTCTATTTAAAAAACTAAGAGAGTGATTAGACGTCACCAATTTTTTTATGAAAAAATATCCTTAGTGGATGACCATAATTTTTTTTTTATTTATAAGAACAAAATAGTAAAATAAATATTTTAAATTAAGAATTAAAATTTTTTGACAAGACCTATCCCGAAATAATTTTGATAACCGTGAAAAGTCCTACTCCCGTCTAACATCTAGACAAAAGTTCCAAAACTACCCTTAGGATCTTAAAATATAATTATGAGAAATCTTCGGAAAGCCGATAGAACTTTCCTTATAAAAAGCTCAAATTGTCATCTCACATGTCAGACAAGGGATCAATACCAATCATAATTCACTAGTCCGGGATTACCGCCCACACCAACCTATTGACCCTGATGACGAAGTAAATCCTAATTCGATAATTTAGACCTTAGTCATTAACCATGACATAAATCATTATATTAGACAAGCTGGTAATTCCCTCATCTATTAACCATTAACTCATACATCATTCCTCGACGATCTGATCTAATTCAATGTTCATGACTTAATTGACTTGAGACTCATTAATCTCTTCCCAAGTATAGATCCGATATCTCCGGCTCTTCCCGAGCCCCAATCCGATATCTCTAGAATAGACTGATACGAACTAAGCGTATTCAAATAGTGTTTAAAGGGACTCTAATGACCTTGAAATCATCATAAACAAATCTGAGATGTTCTAGAATCGTAGACAGGCGTCTTCGTGGATTGGGAATGTTCCCACGCGCTGCCATGCATGTAATGGCCCGACCTTTTCCAACAAAATATTGTCAGATTTGGGCTCATCCCTCACAGTTTTGTTCTCGGGAGTTCACGTGCAACTTCCTAGTAGGTCACCCATCATAGGATTGCACTAGCCTTTACTCGCTTAACTTTGGAGTTCCCTATGAATTCAAAGTCAGTGAGCTCCAAAAAGACCTCTTGTCGGATAGATGCGCGCCCACACATATAAGGCGCATCCCCTATATCTCCCGGGGCGATGTGAAATTTTTAACCATGCCCCCAAGACACGGGTCCTCACAATCCACCATCCTTCGGGCCCAGCGTGACAGGACCGCCCCCGAAAGGGGCATCGATAACCGTGCCCGGTCCTGCTCCCATCTGGCAAGATGACTGAAAAACCCAAGTTACCCTCAGTGCTTGCCAAACCAGGGATAGCCACACGTATTTACTCATGCCTCCGCCCCAAGTACAGCCTCGAACAACGCGCCACGACCTGGAGGGTCAATAAAAACCAAAAGGTGTGAGTGGACAAAAATAAATCAGTTTAACAAAACAGTCACATCAAACGTTTTTACCCTCCGCGCGAAACCAATGCATGCATACAAAAACATTTCGTCATCGGTTAAGATTTTCCACAAAATAAAAACTGTGTATCAAATTCCAACATAAGGAAGAACTCGTATGAACCTCAAAATCTTTTTCCTTTCTCAACCATCGGGTCTCAGCCCGCAATCATAAACACAGGGCCTCAGCCCAAAACCACGAATCAAAACCAAACGCACAACATGATCCAGAACCAACAACCATATACCGGGCCACTGCCCAACTCAACCGAAACATCAGAAATCATCAATAAACACAAGTCAATCATTTTGCTGGATAACAAGTGCGCCCGAGTCTTTAAACTCAAAATCATGCGCATAAACAGGCCTTCCCGGGATATCAACGAGTCTTTAAACTCAGAACATAATCTATAGGCCTCGGGGGTATCACAGTAACCGAGTCTTTAAACTCACGAGTCTTTAAACTCATTAAGGGCCCTCCCCCATCATCAATTAACCGAGTCTTTAAACTCAAAACGTGCTCCAGCAATAGCACCGGGTTTTTAAACCCAAAACAGTTTTCAAACACAACAACGGGTCTTTAAACCCCAAGCAATTTTCAACGGGTCTTTAAACCCAAAACAGTTTATCAATCACGACAACGTGGGATCCAACCCAAAATCACATTTTTCACAACAGGACGCATGGTCCGAATTTCCACATTCAATTCTCCAAATCATACTTCACAAACATAATCAAATTATCATGAAACACGGGGCATGCAAAAACAGACCAAATGACTTTATTAAATCCTTTTTCATTCCCGAATTCGAATTCGCAATAATGTTTCCGTAAGCCGGCATCCGGAAGCATCATCCCGAACCCAAACCAAGAATCCGCTATAAATTTCTGAAAACCGAAACCTCGTTCGTTAAATTTTCTTTTATGCCCCGAGCATCAAGCCCGAAATCATAATTACCAAATCACAATCCAAGCAAAACATACTCAAACCCACATTTTAAATCCTCAAAATCACAAGTCTCATTTTAATTCCCCAATTCAAACATCAACAGTGTTCAAATCACAATAACTCAAGATCCCGTAAAACGTGCAAATCCGGAACTTTCTCGAAAAACGTGTCAAAATCGTAAGTCACACTCGCAAATCATAAACAACCTTCTTAAATCATTTTACACCCATTTCATATAACTTCTTCCATTAAACCATCATTAAGCATACGAGGGACCATAGTCTCGAAATACGTGGAATTCTCATGTATAGTAAAAATACATATAAATACGGGACCGAATACGTATAAATACGGAAATCAAAATCAATCACGACTTATAATCATAATCATAAAATTATAGAAATAATTTATGCATGCATTAAATTTAGAAAGCAACGTCCACTCACACACCAATTTTAAGGCTCGGTTTCGCGCCGCACGCACGCCCGTAATTTCCGATATTTTCCAGAATTTCAAATCCTGTCCGAAAACATACTTTAGTGTCACTAAGGGCTTAGATAACAACATACTAATTTCCCATAATTTTCCGGGAATTAATCATTAATTACAAACGTAATAGAAATCTTCGGATCCTCGGAGCCACATCGAAACGGTGTCCGATAAATTCGATATCAACGTTAAAATGCTCGTCACAATGTGTAGGACAAAAGTCATGTTGGACTCACCTCGAAAATCGAGCCCACGCGCCGTCACGCGCCTGCTACAGTAGTAGCTACAGTTATCGTCCTAACCCGATCAGCCTGCAATCCGGGTTGTTCGAC
The DNA here is from genome assembly GCA_032719365.1 of Prinsepia uniflora. Lineage (NCBI taxonomy): Eukaryota > Viridiplantae > Streptophyta > Magnoliopsida > Rosales > Rosaceae > Prinsepia > Prinsepia uniflora. The sequence continues at coordinate 19,992,003 of CM064871.1, read as the reverse complement.
CCGCGTCATGACCCGTTAAATTTCTCTTAATTACAGCTTGATTTCAACAATGCAACTGTCAAATAGTCTCGCCAATAGTCCAATCAAAGTTCTGTGAAGTCGATTATCTCAAAACTTACCTCAATCCGGTCGAATCAGCTCGACTTTCTTTGAAGAACACCGACTACCGTTCCACGCTTGACTTCGTTGATTCACCGTGGTTTCTTTAAATTGGCTCACCCAGGAGCTTTGCAGGATCACTAGAAACCGTTATTCGACCTCAATTGCAAACTCCAAATCGTCTAACCATTCCACCCCAACTGGAATCTCACCAGCTGAGCTCAAAGACCGTCTGGCCTCAATCCTGCACCATTGCTTTCACTGTTGATCCCGTTCGACTCGTCTGGACGTCAATGATCAATTTGCTAAATGAAACACGACATTCTGGGCTGAAAGTTACCTGTCCAAACGAAGCTTAAACCACGAAATTCCCTCCTCTGCGTCCTCGACATTCCGGCCACCGTTGGCCGTGGTTTCACCTCCCACGAACTCCCCTGGACTTCCAGATCACCACAAGATTAACCAAATTGATCAACATCTAACAACTTCGAAATGTCCATTTTTGAATCACAGAGCCTCACCTCGTGTTTCCACGGTCACCGTCCATGGCGAGCCACCACTCCACGTTCCCTGGCGCCTCACACCCTCCTGATCACCGTCTAGTCGATAAGAGCCTTCCTCAATGGCCTGAAATAGGGGTTCAACTTTGAATTTCAAGAACAGGGGCTACGGACCTTCACCGATATTTTCCCAGTCTTCAAGCACCGCCCACGGCGGCGCAAGGTGTCAGCCCACCACACTCTGTACGGCTCGAATCCCTTTCCTCATTCGCGCTCCACCACCATTAGAACAAATTTGAGAGGATTGGGGCTCCGTGATCTCCCCCGTTTCTCTGGTCTCTGTTTCTCTCACGAACCGTAACTAACATTCCCTCTGATTTCCTTTCCGCCGTCGCCGTCCCCCAACTTCCATCGTCCGTCCCCTGTCCTCAGCCCCACACAATGGTTTGAAGGAGTTCTCCCGAGTCTCTGCATCTCCACTCCCCACTCAGTCGAAGTAATCACCGAATGGTGCTCGGCCTCAACACCCAGGGGAATAAACAAGGCTGCTCAGTTCCTCATGGTCCCAGGGCACGCCTGCCTCCCACTCCAAGCACAGCCCAGCACCCGTGCCAAGCCTAACCATTCAAAGTCCCACTCCATGCCCACACACTCTGATCAAGGACGATTAAACAATTACCCACTCTGTTTTCCAATTCAGAAGAAGATATACTCAGCCCATGCACGGCTGTCGCACAAAAAAGCAGCCAAAATTACAATTCTACCCTCAATTGTCAAATTACCAAATTGCCCCTCACCTTCCGTGACCCATAACTTGGTCACCCGATGTCCATTCCCCGCGTGCCACCTGTCGTAGTACTCAGGGCGTTGAGACGAACATAAAGGTCTTCGGGTCATATGGATATCAATTGTCAAACAAAAAGTCAACTATTTCCCCTGTAACGCCCAAATTACGATAATGCCCTCGAGCTTCCGAACGTCATAACTTTCACCATGTTCGTCCGAAACGGACGTGCCACCTGTCTATGAACTCGTGACGCCACAAACTACGTCACGGTCATCGGGCAAGGTCCATTTGACCGCCCGAACAAAAAGTCAACGTTTCACCCACGACTAGGGGCAAAACGGTCATTTTTCCACGTTCGTCCGATTCCACCCAACTAATCACCGATTAACCCCCATTAATCATGGTTAGTTACCAATCTAATCCCGAATTCCGGGATGGGTCGTTACACAGCGTCTTCGCTGGCACACTCAATTCTGGCCGGGGTTGGGCGGTGATACCAAATTTTCACGACCCGACCTTCTCCAACATGCTATTGTCCGCTTTGGGTCCACCCCTCACGGTTTTATTTTTTTGAGCTCACGAGCAACTTCCTAGTGGGTCACCCATCATGCGATTGCATCTGTAAGGACCCGTCCCGAAAATTAGGGTTAAGACGGTGATTAGTGAATGATTAGTGAGCTTAAATAACGATTTTGACCGATTTTGGAATATAGCGTAGAATAACGATTTTGCCCCTAGGCTGGGCAAAAAAGTTGACTTTTAGTTCGGGCAGTCAATTGGGTATTGACCGATGACCGTGACGTAGTTCGGGACGTCACGAATCTGTAGACAAGTGGCAAGCCCGATTCCGACATCCGAGGAGGAAGTTATGATGTTCGGAAGGTTGAGGGCATTATCGTAATTTGGCTAAACTAGGGGGAAAGAGTTGACTTTTTGTACGATCGGGTTGTGACACGTTAACCTAGGACCGTTAGGTAGATCTCGTCGTCCTGAGTTCAACAATAGGCGACACGTATTCATCGGACCTAGGATGCGTAAGTTATGGGTCTAGAATGGTAGTGGCACAATCGTAAATTTGGACTCAAAGGAAGGGCATTTTGGTCTTTTGCACATTGGGAATTGTGCAACAAGATTGGGACAGGTGTACAGATGGGATTGAGATATTTTGAGTTGGACTGAGGGGATTGTGACACGTGCAAGGGGGCTAGAGGTTTCCAGGATTTTTCACGGTTCAAATTTAACGGTTTGTGTCGTATGTGCCCGTGTGTGTGTTCGAACAAGTGAGAAGAAGAGAGTGAGATTGAGAGAAAATTGGACATTGATCGTAAGTGTTTGTATGTTTTGGCGAGTGAATGAGTGCCTAGAGACTGAGTGAGAGATGGTGAATGAGTTGTGAGGAAACTGGTGTGTGCGGGGTGAGGTCTCAGGAGAAATTAGGAAAACAAAGAGATGCTGAGGGAAATTGGTGGTGGTGTGGCCGTGTGTTGATCGATTGGACTCGAAGGGGAGCTGGGACGACTCTGTGGACTCCAGGGAACGCGGCGGCGAGCACGGTGGTGGACGGCTGCAGGTAATTCCTCATTCCTTTTCAATTGCTCTGTTTTGCCGTGATTTTCAAACGGGAAGTCGTGGACTTAGGGATTGAGTCGAGGGATTTGGTGAGTTGGGTGAGCTTTAGGAGGTTCCTAGGAGTCGTCTAAGGTGGTTGCCGTGACGGGGGAGGACTTGGGTGGCCGGATTGAAAAACAGAGTTTGGGGGAGGTTTGATTTCGAGCTTGAGACGATGGGTAGGAGGCTGTGTCGAGGTGTTAGAGTGAGGGGAATAAGTTGCTTAGGACTGGACGAAGAGGCTGGTGAAAAGAGGGAAGAAAACGGTGTAGGAATGGCGGAGAACCGGGTGCGCCGGTTCAGACCGGTTCGCCCAAGGAAGACGACGATGAACAGTGTCTGGGTGCAGGCGCGTGAGGCCTACGCACACCCACTTTGGGCGTCGCGTGGAGGCACGTGTGGCGGTTTCCGGTGAAGATTCCAACTGAGTTTTTGTTCTAAATATCATAACGAATCCAATGGAATAGGTTTCGGGTTATTCGGACGTTTTTTCGGGTTAGTTCTACGGGATCGAAGGTTTAGGGTCCCATTTAAAGTACGCTTAGAAGTTCGGGAAAGTTATGGGATTTGAGTAGGACTTTTGTGAAGTAGTTAGTAACCTCGTTATGGACTTTGGACAGGTTCGGGAAAGCCGAGGGTAGCGGAATGGCCGGGAACAGCGTAAGTGCGCGCGTATCGAGGCGACGTCGGAATGGTCTGTGAGTGGACTTTGCTTTCTAACTCTTGATGCATGCATATATGTTTTAATATATTTTCTTACGTGATTCTATGATTTGATTTATGATTGTGATGGTTTACGGTTTTGCCCGTTTTACGAGTTCTCGAATGTTCTTGTGATTTGAACCTGGTTTTAATGGTTGATTTCGGGATTTGAAATACGGTTGGATTTCAAAGAAAGTAAAAGAATTTTGGAAAGTATTTTCGGGCTTAAGGCCCAGTTCAAAGTAATTTTTCGGAAACGTGATTTCGAGTTTTGGAATCGGAATTCCGGATGACGATTCAGAATTCGATTCGGGACTCGAAAGGGAATTTTCAGGTTTGGGTTCAGAATGATTATTCCGGATGCTAGCTTACCGAATAATGGTTGCAGACTCGGATCTGGAGAAGAAGTGGATATGATTCTGGATTTCGATTCGGAATGACGGTTCTGGATGCTGGAAGGGCATCAAACCGGTGATTTCGGATTCGGGTTTGGATATGTATTCAGAAATGGTTTTCAAATGCTTTTGATTGGATTTGCTGGATCTAGTTATTGGGATTAAAGACCCGAATTATGATTGACGGGGGACGGGCCCGGATTGGGTTTAAAGACCCGGATTGAGTCTAAAGACTCGGGAGTTTAAAGACTTGGATATATTGATATTTCCCCCGTAGGCCTGTTGAGTTTAAAGACTCAGGAGTTTAAAGACTCGGATTATTGAGGCCTGGTTATTGAGTTTAAAGACTCGGGAGTTTAAAGACTCGGATAGATCCAACAGGTTCGATGAATGAGCATGTGGTTTCAAATGAGAATTGATGAAATGGTTTTCGGTGATTTTGGGCTGAGGCTCGGGATTTGGAAGAAAGAAAATATGTTTGGTTTTCTTACAAGGTTTTATTATGTGAAATTGATATGCATGCATTGGTTTTCAAAACGGAGGGTATAACTGTTGTTGTTTTCTGATAACTCTTTTTGAACTTAAACTTTATTTTTGTCTACTCACAGTCTTTTCGTGTTTTCGATACCCTCCAGGTTGTTGCGGAGAGGGCTGTTGGTTGAGAGACGGAGACATCACATGGACATTCCACAGTAGACTATGCGCACTCTAGGAAGTACAAAAGTTGTTAAGACGGTCAGACCGGAACTCCCTTGTCTGACTTACGTGTCACACGGAGGTTAGACGTCTGTTTGGCCCTCGTGTCATGCGTAAGTTAGACAGGAGCGGGGTTTAGCCCTTAATCCCGGGGGATTAGGGGTGGGCCCTGACAATTGGTACTAGAGCGAGGTTTTGAGTGTTCTGCGTGAGGTTTGGTTCCCAGAGTCGTTGGTTCGTCGACTTGGGTGGTGTGATGCTATTGTGGATGTGATGTCTCGATGCGGAACAGCCCGTCAGCAACCTGGATACGATAGTGATAGTATGTTCGAGGTGGTTAGATAGCAGCGTTTGAGGGTGCTAGTCGCTCGATACGCGATGCGAGGTAAGACGTATGTCGGCTTAAGACCAGAACGGTTAGTGTGTTGGCACTGATTTTGCTTGATGGATGGACCATAGGGTCGGAGATACGCTAGCAGAAGTAACCTGGAAGGTAGCCGGTGAGCCACTGATGAGAAGGTTGGTTGGCCTGAGGGGCCTGAGAGTAGCTCGTGGAGTTAGTGAGATATGGAGGCCGAGGAGGCCGATTGTGGGTTGCCGGTTGGGCCGGATAGTTTTGGATTGGTGAACCTTTGGTCAGTTGGGTTGAGTGGCAAGTGCGGGTTTGGGTAACCCGAATGACGAGGATCATTTGAGGTACCCTGTGGGATTACTGGATCGTAGTCCTTGTGGTTTGGGCCGATTTACGGCCGGATTGGAGATGGTGCTGCTAGCTGCAGCCGAGGTGGTGGTTGTCTGGTCAGGATGCCGTTGGTTGATTAGCGTAGAGCAGTTGACGCTCGATGAACCTAGGCTTCGTGATGGATTGGGCTAGGCTGGTATGGACAGGTTTGACCATCGGTGGGATTAAGGGCACAGGGATGGTCGGGGACCGTTGTGAGTTTCGTTGAAGGATGAAGGAAGGAATTGGAAAGGAGTGACTATAACTGATCGATCTGAGGTTATGGAAGAGAACCCACAATCTAGGATTTGCCTTTAGGACTTTGTAGATTTATGTCGACAGGTGATTGGAGCAGCAGTCGAAGGAGTTGAAGGCGGAATAGTGAGTTCAGTAGTGGTCGAGTTACTACGAGACCGGGAGTCTAGTTTAGGATTGAGTTGGATTCTGGAAGGTGAGGTGGTAGTACGTGAGGATGTACTCTATAAACTTTGTTTGGGTACTCTAAAATGAGGAAATACCTTTGTTTCTTTAGTTTGTAGAGTTTCCCTTACGTACACCATAAAGTTTAGTTGATCGTGTGGGGTTACGGTATTAGGAGTGAGAGTGTTGTGAGATACCCAAGGTGGAGCCGATAGATCGGAGACCCAGGAGTAGTTGTTGTCGGGTTAGTGTTGTTCGGGTAGGAGACACAAGTGTAGCGAACGAGTTGCGGAATTTCGGGGACGAAATTCTTTTAAGGAGGGTAGGTTGTAAGGACCCGTCCCGGAAATTAGGGTTAAGATGGTGATTAGTGAAGGATTAGTGAGCTTAAATTGGTATTTAGTTGGGTACTTTTGGACTATAGCGTAGAATGATGATTTTGCCCCTAGGCTGGGTAAAAAGTTGACTTTTAGTTCGGGCAATCAATTTAGTATTGACTGATGATCGTGACGTAGTTCGGGACGTCACAAATCCGTAGACAGGTGGCACTCCCGATTCCGACATCCGAGGAGGAAGTTATGATGTTCGGAAGGTTGAGGGAATTACCGTAATTTGGTTAAACTAGAGGGAAAGAGTTGACTTTTTGTACGATCGGGTTGTGACACGTTGACCTAGGACCGTTAGGTAGATCTCGTCGTCCTGAGTTCAACGATAGGCGGCACGTATTCATCGGACCTAGGATGCGTAAGTTACGAGTCTAGAAAGGTAGTGGCACAATCGTAAATTTGGACTCAAAAGAAGGACATTTTGGTCTTTTGCACATTGGAAATTGTGCAACAGGATTGGGACAGGTGTACAGATGGGATTGAGATATTTTGAGTTGGACTGAGGGGATTGTGACACGTGCAAGGGGGCTAGAGGTTTCCAGGATTTTTTACGGTTCAAATTAAACGGTTTGTGTCATATGTGCTCGTGTGTGTGTTCGAACAAGTGAGAAGCAAAGAGTGAGATTGAGAGAAAATTAGACATTGATCGTGAGTGTTTGTATGTTTTGGCGAGTGAATGAGTGCCTAGAGCCTGAGTGAGAGATGGTGAGTGAGTTGTGAGGAAACTGGTGTGTGCGGGGTGAGGTCTCATGAGAAATCAGGAAAACAGAGAGATGCTGAGGGAAATTGGTGGTGGTGTGGCCGTGTGTTGATCGATTCGACTCGAAGGGGAGCTGGGACGACTCTGTGGACTCCAGGGAACGCGATGGCGAGCACGGTGGTGGACGGCTGCAGGTAATTCCTCATTCCTTTTCAATTGCTCTGTTTTGCCGTGATTTTCAAACGGGAAGTCGTGGACTTAGGGACTGAGTCGAGGGATTTGGTGAGTTGGGTGAGCTTTAGGAGGTTCCTAGGAGTCGTCTAAGGTGGTTGCCGTGACGGGGGAGGACTTGGGTGGCCAGATTTAAAAACAAAGTTTTGGGAAGGTTTAATTTCAAGCTTGAGACGACGGGTAGGAGGCTGTGTCGAGGTGTTCGAGTGAGGGGAATAAGTTTCTTAGGACTAGACGAAGAGGCTGGTGAAGAGAGGGAAGAAAACGGTGAAGGAACGGCAGAGAACCGGGTGCGCCGGTTCAGACCGGTTCGCCCAAGGAAGACGACGATGAACAGTGTCTGGGTGTAGGCACGTAAGGCCTACGCGCAGCCACTTTGGGCGTCGCGTGGAGGCACGTGCGGCGATTTCCGATGAAGATTCCAACTGAGTTTTTGTTCTAAATGTCATAACGAATCCAATGGAATAGGTTTCGGGTTATTCGGACGTTTTTTCGGGTTAGTTCTACGGGATCGAAGGTTTAGGGTCCCGTTTAAAGTACGCTTAGAAGTTCGGGAAAGTTATGGGATTTGAGTAGGACTTTTGTGAAGTAGTTAGTAACCTCGTTATGGACTTTGGACAGGTTCGGGAAAGCCGATGGTAGCGGAATGGCCAGGAACGGCGTTAGTGCGCGCGTATCGAGGCGACGTCGGAATGGTCTGTGAGTGGACTTTGCTTTCTAACTCTTGATGCGTGCATATATTTTTTAATATGGTTTCTTACGTGATTCTATGATTTGATTTATGATTGTGATGGTTTACGATTTTGCACGTTTTACGAGTTCTCGAATGTTCTTGTGATTTGAACCTGGTTTTAATGGTTGATTTCGGGATTTGAAATACGGTTGGATTTCAAAGAAAGTAAAAGAATGTAAAAGAATTTTGGAAAGTATTTTCGGGCTTAAGGCCCAGTTCAAAGTTTTTTTCGGAAATGTGATTTCGGGTTTTGGAATCGGAATTCCGGATGACGATTCGGAATTCGATTCGGGACTCAAAAGGGGATTTTCAGGTTTGGGTTCGGAATGATTATTCCGGATGCTAGCTTACGGAATGATGGTTGCAGACTCGGATCTGGAAATGAAGTGGATATGATTCTGGATTTGGATTCGGAATGACGGTTCTGGATGCCGGAAGGGCATCAGACCGGTGATTTCGGATTCGGGTTTGGATATGGATTCAGAAATGGTTTTCAAATGGTTTTGATTGGATTTGCTGGATCTGGTTATTGGGTTTAAAGACCCGGATTATGATTGACGGGGGACGGGACCGGATTGGGTTTAAAGACCCGGATTGAGTCTAAAGACTCGGGAGTTTAAAGACTCGGATATATTGATATTTCCCCCGTAGGCCTGTTGAGTTTAAAGACTCGGGAGTTTAAAGACTCGGATTATTGAGGCCTGGTTATTGAGTTTAAAGACTTGGGAGTTTAAAGACTCTGATAGATCCAGCAGGTTCGATGGATGAGCATGTGGTTTCAAATGAGAATTGATGAAATGGTTTTCAGTGATTTTGGGCTGAGGCTCGGGATTTGGAAGAAGGAAAATGTGTTTGGTTTTAGTACAAGGTTTTATTATGTGAAATTGATATGCATGCATTGGTTTTCAAAACGGAGGGTATAACTGTTGTTGTTTTCTGATAACTGTTTTTGAACTTAAACATTATTTTTGTCCACTCACAATCTTTTCGTGTTTTCGATACCCTCCAGGTTGTTGCGGCGCGAGCTGTTGGTTGAGAGACGGAGACATCACATGGACATTCCACAGTAGACTCTGCGCACTTTGGGAAGTTCGAAAGTTGTTGAGACGGTCGGACCGGAACTCCCTTGTCCGACTTACATGTCACACGGAGGTTAGACGTCTGTTTGGCCCTCGTGTCATGCGTAAGTTAGACGGGAGCGGGGTTTAGCCCTTAATCCCGGGGGATTAGGGGTGGGCCCTGACAACATTAGCCTCTACTCGCTTAACTTTGGAGTTCCTCATGAATCCAAAGTCAGTAAGCTCCCAATAGGCCATCTGTTGGATAGATGCACGCCCACACATATAAAGCGCATCCCCTAGATCTTTCCGGGCGATGTGAGATTTCTAACCATGCCCCAAGGTACGGGTCCTCACAACGCGCCAACAGGAGACCGACAACCGCTCCACGAACCAAAAGAAGGTCGGTGGCCACTCCACGAGCTCGAGGAAGACTAGGAACTACGCCACGTGCTAGAAATGTGCCCCTACGCGCCAATTACGTGCGTTTGTTTTAACGCGGCGAAATATTCCATTGATTTTACAAAATATGTAAGGACCCGTCCCGAATATCGGGATTGAATATTAATTAATTATGAATTAGAATGACTAATCGGGGATTAGTTGAGTGAAATGGGACGAAACGTGCAAAATGACCGTTTTGCCCTTAGCGTGGGCAAAATGTTGACTTTTAGTTCGGGCAGTCAAATGGACTTTGACCGATGACTGTGACGTAGTTCGGGACGTCACGAGTTCATAGACAGGTGGCACGTTCAATTCCGACATTCGTAGAGAAAGTTATGATGTTCGGAAGTTGAGGGGTATTTTGGTAATTTGGCATAGTAGGGGCCAAATGTTGACTTTTTGGCCGGGAAGTCCAACGGACGAGGGCCAAGGACCGTTACGTAGGTCTCGTCGATGCGAATCCAACGACAGGCGGCATGCCGAAATCGGAGATTCGACGACGAAGTTATGGTCACGGAATCGGGCTCGATTAACCGAACGAATCGGGATTAAAAGAATATTTTAATGTGAATAGTACCCGGTGACTGTGCACATCCGGATGTGTGACAAGTGTCACCCATCCCTTGTTTCCAGCTCCATGTTTCCCTCCAAACACCATCATCACCCCTAATCATCATGTTCTCCACCATTTTCCTTTATTTTCTTTGAAATTTCTTCAAACCGTGCACATTTTGGGGAGGGATTGAACTGGGAGAATTGGCTCCCTTTCTCTGCCGTTTTTGTGAGAAAAATGAGAGTTGGAATGACTGGACTAACAAGGGAAACACGGGGGGTTGTGAGTGTGAGGAATTCTGGGTTTCGAATTTTAGAAATTTTGGGGGGAAAATTCAATTGTTGCGAATTGAGCCGTGAGGAGTGGAATTGAAGCTCGAGTTAGCTTCCTGAGATCAGTACGAGTCGATCCACATCGAAAACACGAAGAATTGGCAACGTTTTGGCTCTGAACACACTTGGTGACAGAGGAGGAAATTCGAGATTGTGTCGAGGAATTGGAGGCTTCGATGGATGAAATTGAGCTGGGGATTACGTTCCTGAGGATCCCACGATGCTTCTGGAAGGATCAATTGAAAGAAAACGGTTGTGATTGGCTGAACTCCATGGTTGCACAGTGCACGGATGTTCGAGTTTGAGTCGTGAAGATTGAGCAATGGATTGATGCAATTGAGTTGGGGGAAAGGTTTACCTGAGATCAATGAAGCTTCTTGATGAATCAATTTGGGGAAATCTTGTGGAATTGAGGTAATTCGACTGATGAACAGTGGCCGGAGGCCCTTCGATTGTTCATCCTTGATCGTGAGGATTGAGGTAATGTTTCAAGTAATTGATGTTACAGAACCCTAATTGAACTTATAACGGAACTCACTGAATGCTCAATTGATGAAAACAGTGTGGAATTGACTGAAAACCAGCCGGGTCTGATCGCGGGTTAAACGACCCGTTTACCAGACAAACGGGCATGAACGATGACACTGTAGCTGGCGCGTGGATTTCACGCGCAGCCACTCACGGCGGCGCGTGAGGGCGCGTCCGGCCCAGTCTCAAGGTGAGGTCAACATGACTTTTGATCCTCTCAGTGTAACGAACATTTTGACGTTGATTTCGATGAAATCGGATATTGTTTCGATAATGTTCCGCGTATCCGAAGTTTTGTTTTACGTTTAAAATACGTATTTAAATTCCGGAAAAATTGGGGAAAATTATATGGAGTATTTTGAGATGTTGGTAACCCTCTATATTGATTTTGGACAGGAGTTGTGATTTCCAGATTTTACGGAAAAACGTGCAGCTCGGAAACGGACCATTTTGGACGGTGTGTGTGTGAGTGGACTTTGTTTTCTAACCGTGATGCATGCATATATGATTTAAAATGCTTTATTATATGATTTGATATGCTTTGGCATGATTGGTATTTCAATTCGGTGATTTCTCAGTTTTGTGATTATTATATTATTATATTCTGGCACGATTTTCGAGAAATCATGAAATTGGTTAAACATGATATTGTGGGCGTGAGAACCCAAGTAAATAATGATTTTGACTCGGATTTGGAGTTACATGTGAATTTGATGATTTTTGGTATCCTCGTGATTTTGTGATTATTTTAATCAGTCTTTCGGGCACGTTTTACGAGGAACGTGCAAATGATGTTTTGGGCTAAAGCCCGGATTGAAAATGATGTTTTGACTCGGGTTATGAGTCAGGAAGTTGAAAAATATATTTGGACTCGGATTATGAGTCAGTGATTGATTTTATGAATTTACGTGATCGTGGCAACTCGGGTTTACGGTTGCACGGATTTACGTGATATTGATATTTTGGGCTTGAGACCCAATGGAATTGTGAATTTGGTTGGAATTGTATTTCCATGTGATGACATGATGATATTGATGATTTTCGGATTTATAAAGTAAATCGGGACTTGGGGCTGAGACCCTGTGTTGAGATATGATTTGGTTTTTAATGCAACTGTTTTTCACTGGTTTTTGTGATGGTGATATGTTGCGGATATTTAGGGCTTTCGGGAGAAAATATGTTTTTCCCCGGAGTGCACCCTGGAGATAACGCTCGCCTTCGGGATGGAAGTGTTTACCCCGAAGAGGTCACGTAGCACGATCTTTGTCTTGCAGCCCAGGGGAGGCTTGACTCAGATCAGATGTGCTGGATTATATGGATCGGTAAGTGATGTGTTCACGAGATCCGGATCGTCGGCTGGTGAGGGTTTTTCCCAGCGACGGATTGCTGACTGATGATGTGTTCACAGCAGCGGATGCTCGGATTTTGAGCGGTCCTTGAGCCTATTGTTATGCACGCGTTGCAGGGATAAACGTGACTCTAAGCAACAGGATATGGAAATAAGTCCCGTGGATTATGGAAAATGATTTTGAGGAAACCGTGGTTTAGCGGTTAAAATGATTTAAAGAAACTGTGAACTTTTTGAGATGTTAAACTGATTTGGTGAACATGAGTTTTTGTGGACCATGAGAAAATATGTTTTGATTTTATCGGTCCACTGTTCATACTTGAATGATTTCATACTATTACTCATGTTTTACGATATGCATGCAAGTTTGTGAAAACTGGAGGGTAAGAATGTATTTTGGTAAATGTTTTTATAAGAGGTCATTTTTGTCCACTCACACCTTTTTGTTTTGTTAACCCTTCAGGTCGTGGCGCGTCGATCGAGGCTATTCTAGAGGTGGAAGTATGTGCAGGCACAGGCGCAAAAATTCCCTTGTCTGGCAGGTATTGAAGGGTAGTTTCGGACTTTCAGTTGACTTGTCAGACGGGAGCAGGACCGTGTACGGTTTTTAACGTCCAGTTGGGACGGGTCCTGTCAAACTATTTCGCCAATATTGACAAAATATTATAGCCGCAAGGAATATTCCGTCCAACTCAATAGTACTAGAGTTCTGTTATGAGACCATTAATATTTGATGGAATATGCTAACGTCGTCAGTATATTCCGTTAGATCTTGAAGTCATGACTGAGGGCGTCACTGAACTAGGTCACCAAAAGCGGTGATCGACGCCACCATGTGCTACCGCTACCCCGGCTAGAAAACCGCCATTTTTGATCAAACTTCAAATATTCATATTTGTTTTTCATTTCTCAACCATATTAAACATTATAATAATGAAAATTCATCTACTCATCATTGAGAATCCATTTCTAAGTTCATAGTACTCATCTTCCTTAATCGAATTTTTTTTTTTGGAGAAGGCTCATCTCATCTTTCTTCAATTGATTTTTTCGTAACTAGGGGTGCTCGAGTAGCGAAACCACTCTTACCCATCTCATATAGCTTAGGGAAATCGAGTTGCAACCTTCTTTTAGCTCCAAATAGCCTCCAACACAAAATCATCCCTTTTGATGTTTTTCTCTTTTTCATTGGAAGAAGGTTTCCCCCTATCATTTTTTCTTGCACGAGTTTGATATATTCAAACTGCCACATCGCCTAACACCACCTAGGTGATATCTTCCCTTGCTTGGTGACATGTGTCAAACACACCCCAACGGGAAAGTGCCGACTCATCCTTGTACAAAATAATCAAAACGTCCTTGCCCCGATACATACATGGACATACAGTTTTATATATGTAACTCCCTCATCTGCATATTCATGTGCCGCATATTTACGAATTTTTGAGTTCGAGACTTACGTAATGGTCTAAAAAAAACTTCCAAAAGTCTTCTCAAATTAAACGTCCAACTGCCTGAAGACAAAATCGTCATTTTTCAACTAAATCCTGAAAATTTAGTCCAAGTTTTGAGTCAGGTCGTCACATTTTAGTGGAGTAAATAGTCCAACCTTCAGGTCTCGTTTGGTATGCCGTACTGTACTGACTATTTCAATCGGATAGACTAATCTGTCCACCGGATAGACTAATTATTTAGTCGGGCGTTTGGTACTTTTCCGGATTAGAATGCCGACTATATTATACTGACCGGATTATATTATAGTAATTGACAAAATACTTATATATTAAATATTAATTACGTATGTCATTATTTTTATTATTATTTATTTTAATAATAATTATTATTACTATTTATTACATTTTTATTTATTAATTATTTTTAATTTTATCATTATTATTTATTAAAATATCATTAATTATTAATTTATTACTTTATTACTTTTTATTATTAATATTTACTAAATTAATATTTTATTTTTATTATATTACTATTTTATTATTATTATTATTATTATTATTATTATTATTATTATTATTATTATTATTATTATTATTATTATTATTATATTTTACAAGATTACTAGTTATCCGACTATTTAATACGGATAATTTCGAGCGTATTATTTTAGCGTGTCTGGACCGTATAAAAATATTCAACCGTATTAACTTATACGGTGACTAATTAATACGACTGGTACCAAACACATGTTTCAGATTATTTAGCCTATACGGACCGTAATACGGCGTACCAAACACACCCTCAGTCTTCTATTTTTTTCATATATTTTTTGGATTTATTTTAATTTATAATTTTTTCTGGAAAATTAGATTTTTTATATAAATATAATTAACGTACATATATCGATTTACGACAACCAACACTCGCTGCCCTCTACGCTAGAAGCCGAACAAATGAATGGTGGATATACGTGTAGGTAAGGGTGGCAATTTTTGACACGACCCGATACACGACTCGAAACCCGCACGAAATTTACGCCGGTCAACCCGCACGATTAAAATTTCGGATCATTTTCGGGTCAACCCGTTATGACGCGTTTATTAAACGGGTGAGTTTCGGGTCAACCTGTTAACCCGTTTAATAACCTGTTAACCTATTTAATAAATGTGTAGATTTCGGGTTAACAGGTTAACCCGTATATTGGCTTATATATTGACCCATTTAATAAACGTGTTATTACTAACTCATATATCTACCCATTTACTACCTAAATATCTATTAAATTTTATAATTTAAATAGGTTAAACATGTTAAACGGGTTAAATGGGTCAAACGGGTCATATGTTAATTGAGTTTTGAGTATGACCTGTTTATTAAATGGGTTAAACGGGTTAAACGGGTTACACAAGTCATTAACAGGTCGAGTTCGGGTTGGACATTCTTGACACGATTATTAAACGGGTCGGATTCGGGTTGGGCATAAATGGGTAAAACAAAATTCATGACACGACACGAACACAACACGACACGATCCATTGCCACCCCTACGTATAAACTTACGGATCCCAAATTGTCGTCCATTAGCGCGAGTACACGCCATTATAATACTCTCGAAACTTATTATTAATTCCAATCCAAGTACCGATTTACTCTTTTAAATTTTCGAACGCGTGCATCTGTTGCTCGCTTTACGACGGCGTTTCCTAGATCTACTCCCCTTATCACTCACCCTGTCCGAGTTGGTTTGTTTTCTCTTTCTTGTGCGCATCGCAAATTCGAGACTTGTCTGAGTGAGTCGGGCCCCAAAGTCTTCCTCGAGTCTATAACGCGGCGTCGTTTCTGTCTCTCCTCGTACAGACATCAGATATGGCTTTCATTTCGTTCGTTGGAAGGCTTCTCTTCGCTTCTGTCTTCCTTCTCTCCGCTTGGCAAGAGTAAGCCCAGATCCGTGTCTCCCTTTAACTTTGCCTCTCTTTTTTTTTTCCTTTTTAAATTTAATTTTTGGAAAAAATATACTTGTAACTGAGCTTTAAGTTAGGAAATGGAAAACGGAGTTTTAGTTCATGATGAGATTTTTGCTCCTTTGATAATCTTGCATGGGGGCTTGCATGGAACCCACTCCATTTTAGGCATGATTTATTTTTTTTTGTTTTGTAAATTGGTTAGCTTTTTAAAATGGCAAACTAACAAAAAAAAAGCGTGTGGAGTTGTGGTTGTTTTTCCTAACCATAATTATTGTTTTCTTAAATGCTCTGTTCTTGTAGGCGATGAGCCCATAATGTTAGATCTAACTGAATTAAAGTACAAGACTGTAACTTGATCTTAATTTTAGCATATATGATTTATTGAAATGTACTAGATTTGCAATTCAATTGTGAATTACGATGATATGTTATGTTGTTGATTTTGAACTGAGGACATGTTATGCGGACATGTTATGCCCACAATTTCACCAGTTTCTATTTTAGGTTCAATGAATTTGGTGTGGATGGGGGATCCGCAGCCAAGTCTCTGAAACCGAAATTTGATGTGTTCTCGAATCATCTGTCAACTCACGCTGGTGTTCAAGTGGCTCACCAAGTTGAGGTGATAAATTAGTTTGATTCTTGATTGAATTGTTTCTTTGTCTTATCAAGTTTGGTGTTTTAGCGTGATTGGCACACACAACACTCCCAACTGACTGTTTTAATTTTTCATTGGCAGATCAAACACTTGGTGGCGGCCTCAATAGCGTTGAAGGGGATTGGGGGTCTTCTCTTCATCTTTGGATCTTCTTTTGGAGCCTATCTTCTGGTTTGTACTTTCCATTTGGTTGTCTCTGAGGCTTTCTTATCATCGTTTTTTTTTTGTGTCGCTAAACATTTGTTTTGTTCAATTTTTGTGCAGATTCTGCATCAGGCCATTGCCACTCCTATATTGTATGACTTCTACAACTATGATCCTGAGAAGACAGAATTCAACGAATTGTTTCTCAAGTTTACCCAGGTTAGCAATCAGGATTCCTTACCCTTTCATACTCACCTTGACTTCGATTTGACTTCGATTCCTGTAAATTAGATCCCAACAAACGTACGTTTATAGTGTTCCTAACTTTCAAATTGGCCAAATTAGATATTGAACATTTCAAATTGGCCAAATTAGATATTGAACATTTCAAATTGGCCAAATTAGATATTTTGCCAATTTTTTGGGCAGAACTTGTATAAGTCACCCAACAAGAAGGTAACATCATATGGATAGAGCTGAAGTGGGGCCGAGGCAAAACTATAGGGATGAAAATGTAATTTTAGTGGTATTAATTTGATGGTTCAAATGTTCTGCCACTGACAAAATGCTTGATTTGCACAAATTCGATATGGTTAAAATGGTACTTGCATTAAGTTTCAAAATACTGTTATGAAGGTGAATCCAATGAAACTAGTATTTACATTTGATCTTGATATAGATATTTCTTCTAATGTGGGTGGCTCCTTTTCTTCTCGGAAATTACTTAGTCTGATTATCGACATGAGAGTAAGCTTGCCCCCATTACGGTTTGGAGTCTTCTTTAGCTTAGAAGCTCATTGAGGTCCCTATGTACAATTTTTTACACAATAAGATATGTTTAAGGCTAAAAGAAAAGAGTTATTCAAAGTCATTGTTGATGAATTCGTTTTCATGATTTGCAGCATTTGGCATTCTTTGGGGCCCTGCTCTTTTTTGTAAGCATGAGGTCTTCAATACCAAAGAAACAAGTCGGGAAAAGAACTCCCAAACGAAAAACTAATTGAGGATTGAAAAGGAAACCTAAGCTGATTTGAGAGTTTTTGTTTCTGACTTCACCTGACTGTTCCTTGAGGAACTAGTTTTGTATGCCTGTATTGGTCTGTACTTGGATCTCTCTTAAAAAATTTAGGGTTTAAAAAAAAATTACAGGAAGAAGGCGCTTTTGTTTACTCTGAGAGAGTTGGTGCTTTGTTATTATTAGTATTACTCAGCCAGTTTTCAATGCTAAGAAAGATATTGTTGGTATTCATTTTAAACTGCAACTTCTTATGCTTGATATTTTGTTATTTCTTATAATTAAGAGTAAATGACTTGGTTGGTGAAGAAAATCCATCGTACATAAGTGAACTTTTCACCATGCTTGTTTGTTTAATAAAATTAGAATGTTCTGTGTGAGGAAAAGGGAAGATGTGTTGAAAGAGATGGATGTATGCATGCTTGTATACTTAAATCAGCATGCTAACCTAGTAGGAGAAGATGTGTTAATGCTAAAGGCTACTTGATGTACACAGATTTAATAGTCTGATGGTGCAACAAACATTGTATGGTGCATGCTGAGCTGTTCATTATTGCCCCATAATTGCAATTGCTGCCTCTACCATTCATTGCTTTTTGTCCATGTTTGTCATGCAAGACATTGAAAGAGGATTCAATTATGAGTTCTTGCAACCGTAATAGTATGGGCTGCTTGCCGTGGATGTTATGAATGAAGACGGTAGACACAGTTGTAGCAATTGAATTGATGAGTTTATTCCTTTTACTAGGGTTTAGATACCGTAGATCTATATCAAGTATTGAACCCATTTGTAATCTAGTTCGGCTTTTATTATCCACATGCCAAGCCCATGTTGAAACTAGGGCCGAGCTTGCTAGTTATTAGTAATTCTAGCCCATTTTCGATTCTGGCTTACCATGCTTTGACTAGTTATTGTTTGGTTTCTATTGGTACCATGATATTGGAAGAAGCAAATCGATTATTGGTCTTGTCCGCGTGTTGACTATTAATTATACAAATTGGTTATCGGTATTGTCCACGTATTGACTATTATTGTTGATTTCGCTGATTTCCTCTTGAATTTTTAACTTATTGTTGATTTCGCTGATTTCCCCTTGAATTTTTACATTGGTTATTTTACTGTTGTTGTTTCATTACATTTTAATCCAACTTTGAACCATGGGACTTTGTTGGACAGAAAGTTGGATGAAATGTGGGTGTAAACATGACAATAGGGCAGAAATTGGCCAAAGTAAAAGTTGGGGAGGAATTTCACTGAGAAATTAGCTTAGTACACAACATATATTTTTTTATAAGTATGATCACCACTCAATATATGTTGCCGTAGTTGTACTTCATTGCTAATTTAAAACAAAAAGTTGGTACGTCTCTACTACTATGTTACAAATTGAATTCTTCCTGGCATTGATAATGATAATGACACACTTCGGGGGGCAGAGCAATGAGTTACACTATGTACGCCTAGAAGATGTAAGCGTAGACATGATAGTTAAAACAGATGGAACTCTCGATGAATGTTTTTTTTTTTTTTGATCAAGGATAATATAATTGTATATGCGATTGAAATTTTAATAGGTTTTAATGTATTTTAAATGATCAATTCTTTCTTTCGTCCAACGTAGTGAAGTTTGAACTTTTGGCATTATCCTTGGGCCACAACAATTATCGATCCTTTGGAAGCCAACTTGTTCTATGGTGTTTTCAAAAAGTTTCCTTCTTTCCACTTCACTCATTATAAAGCCATATAAAATCTTGCTTGCCATCCGCTAAAATTCCAAGCTCATCAACCTTCATCTTGCCACTTACCAACATGGTAGCTACCAATAATGCAACTGACACAGTTCCAAGCAATCATGATAGAAAAGTGAAGTAAAAGCTTTTGATGACACAAAGGATGGTGTCAAGGGTCTTGTTGATGCCGGCATAACGGTGGTTCCAAGAATTTTTTATCTACCACAACCAGTGAAACACTCCATCAACATCACCTCCGGTACATACACCTCCCATGTTAGCATTCCGTTGATTGACCTAGAAGGCATTGATGATCCAACGAAACACAGTGAGATTGTTGCAAAAGTCGGAGAGGCCTTGGAGGCTTGGGGATTTTTCCAAATTTGCAATCATGCAATTCCTGTTGGTGTTCTGGAGCAGATAAAGAGCGGGGTTCGTCGGTTTTATGAGCAAGACAGTGAAATGAAGAAGCAGTTTTACGGTCGAGATTATGAAAGTGCGGTGATCTACAATCATTGATGAAAATATCGGTGAATGTCGCCGAAATTTCGGTATTTGGGGCCGGCGGCATATACGAAGGGGGGGGGGGGGGGGGGGTTGGAAGATCGACGAAATATCGAACAATTGACATGTTTTGAGTCCACCGATCTTTTCTTAGGATCAAAATGATGAAAATACACTATTAATTCGTAAAAATCGGAGTTAAAGCAAGGGATATATCGTTTGGTCATGCCGCCGGGTCAGAAAACCCGAGTTGCAGACCCGGCGGGAGGTAGGGGGAGACTGTTGCTAGCCGGTTAATATGTACTTATATAATTGACGTTATATAATTTAACAAAATCCAGCCCCGCAGAGTTGGTTTGGGTTTTTGGATTCATTTGGGGGGTCTTGGGTTCGACCCCCCTAGTTGCTATTAATTGTTACTTTTTTTGTTTTTTCCCTTTTTATTCATTTATTCCAATTTTTCAAAGGTTGCTTTTTTTCCCCCCATTTTTTGTTCAATTTTATATAATCTATTATTTCCAATTTTTTTAAACAAAATTTGACCTTATTTTTTCATTTTTTTTCTAATATTTAAACTTATTTTATCATTTTTTACATTGAATTTTTGTATGTTTATTGTTATGTTTTTAACTCTTTTAACATTCAATTATAGTAACTCACTTCAATTTATATTTATATTTAAGATTTTATATTATTAGTCATCGGCAGAATCATATTACATCAAACAATTGTCATATATTTATTATATAAAAATCATTTTATAGTTTTTATTAGTTCTGTATAACCATTATTTGATACTTAAGATTTTCCCAAAGTTTCATTCCAAATTTCCAACTTTTAGACCGAATTTCCATCATTTTTGTTGACCGTAAATGATATCGATATCGATATCGATATTTGGAGCGAGATATCCGTAAATTTAACTAGCGATATATCCGTCGATATCGATATTTTCATCCTTGTCTTCAATAGCAACTTTGATCTGCACAAAGCACCGGTGGCTAATTGGAGGGATACTTTTGTTTGTAACATGGAGCCTAATCCTCCTAATCCACAAGACTTGCCAGAAGTATTCAGGTATGAGACAAAGGACACTTACAATTGTTTTTTCTCTGCTATAACTGCCAAGTTTATCAAAGAAACATTATGTTCTCATTTACAGCCACGAACACGCTCATTTGCTTAAAATCGTGATTATTGGTTGTTTGCCACTAAGAAACCAAGTGTATTACTTGTCTAGCTCGAAACCATTTCTAAAGCTATGATTTTTCGCTCGAAGGAATCAAATGTGTTGCATGGGTTTAACGGTTTAAAATTAGAGTTTTAGAAAGTTGGGTGGGGAGGGAGTGTTTCGGTGGTGGAAGAGTTTTAAGGTTTGAGAGCTAAACCCTAAAGTATAAGCAATTAATCTGAAAGTTGTTGGTTTAAAAGCATTGTAGGAATTTCAAATTTCGTTGATATGAGTGCTTTTGGTTGTTTGTTGGAACTTCTGTCCACGATTGTCAAATTGTAGATTGAGTTGTCCTTGATTGTTAACAAATTTTGGCTGTTCTTGTGTATTCTTTTTAAAAACAGCACTATGAGGGACTTAATTTCATCAACCTTTTATGAGATGGGTTTGAATTATAATATTTTTCTCTTGAATCTTGTTGATTATTAAAAGGTATGATCATGTCGACTAACCTTGCAACGTGTTCCTGTCCGCAATTTTTTGCTCGTTTTAGGAGCCGAGCCGAAACGCCTCGAGGTAACTTTAGTTGAACTTCTACGTGGAACCTTTTTCTGCGAAGCGAGGGAGGCAGACCGTTCGTGGGATCTCTTTTGCTTCAAATGCAATATGGAAATGCTGAATGGGATGAGCGCAAAGGGCCTTAAGTTACGGTCGATCCCTAGATGGGCGCACTAGGAAGCAAATTGACATTTTAACTCAAGTGCAGGTATGCCACCAGTAGAAAAACTACTATTGGATAGTATAATTTGGTTTCTTTTTCGGCTTGAAAATTTTCCTTTTGATTAATGCGATTGTGAGGTGGGTGAACAAGAAATCCCACACTGTTCTTTTATATGCCTATTTCAAGGACTTAAATATTTTCTTTCCAGCGATGCCCAAATCAGAAGTTATTCAGCCATGATATCCAAATCAAGCGACGTTGTTATTTCAATAGTTAAGTGGGATATGGTCCCAGGTGCCCTCAAATTGGGATCAAAGTATTTAGACCAATGCACAAAGATGGTGTTCCAATTTGGTGAGTCGTGAATCACGCTTGGATGGTATATTCCGAGCACCAATCACTAATTAAGAAAATTTGGTTGTATTAAAATGGAAATGTAAGTACAAGTACAAGAATATAAAAGTACTATAATTGAATAACAACTGAATTTACAAGTGCAGAAGCAATAAACTATTTTCTTAACATTTCAAGCCCGTAAGGACCAGGAAATTTGGGAAATCTTCAACTGAGATTAATATCAGTTGGAACTCATGCCATGAGATGACATAGCATTCAGATGCGACGGAGAGACGTTGAAAAGGGAGGTTTGAGTTCCTCGGTGACCTTCCGTATGTCGGTAGTTGGGGTGGCTATCTGTAAGACGGTAGCCAGAGACCGTGCATGAATTGGTAGTCAGAATGACTGTTTGTGAGCCAGTGGTCGGGATGATTGTCCGTGTGTCAATAGTCATGATGGATATCCGTGAGATGGTGACCGGAGATTGTCCATGAGCCGGTAGTCGGAATGACTGTTTATGAGCCGGTAGTCAATAATATCAACCCTTATGACACTGAATAGTCAGAAAGAAAGTTGATATTCCGCAAACCTCAACCGAAAGTCCAAGAACTGGTCAGTCGGGAAGAGGGCGACCCTTATGACACTTGAGCGATCAGAAAGAAGGTATTTGTAAGGATGAGAAGCCCACCATTATGACGCTGTTTGGTTAGAAAGACGGTTAGGCAAGTGCATAAATGTCTCGAAAGGGTAATAAGAGAAGCTGTATCTCGATTTGCTAGTTCGAATGAGCAGTTTTTGCCACAATAGCGAGCTGTTTTTAAACTATGAAACCTTGGTTAAAGGTGTTCATAGGTTCAGAAATTGAAGGAGATCAATTTGCTGAGGTTGATTGGTTGTCCCTTGAGAAGATGGTTTGCTCTCCATTTATAAGAGGTGAAGAAGCTTGCCACTTGTAGATTAGGGCTTTCCAGTGGATCCCACTTTGCCGTTTATCCTGTTGAAACACGCCCCCTTGCCTCATTTTTCTTCGTTTTCTCTGTCAGCACACCCAAACTTACTTCTTCTCCACTATCGAGCTTGCTGGACTGAGCTTGTGTGTCTTTGGCCTTTAATTTAGTGAGCCGATGTCTTGAGCCCCTGGGGTACTTTTTCGGGTGTAAATAGGACCATTTGAGCCTTTCAAGCCAACCTTACACGTCATTTAACTCTACTAAGCCCCTTGAGCCTTCTAAAGCAAGTGGATTGGTTTGTCCAATGACACGACCCGTCCCAACTGGACTTTAATAACCGTCCTGGTCCTGCTTCCGTCTGACAAGTCAACTGAAGTCCCAAAACTATCCCTCAGCACCTGTCAGACAAGGGATAACTGCACTGATTTCCGTTCATGCCTCCGCCTCTCGATCAGTCCCGAACGTCGTGCCATGACCTTGAGGGTCATAAAAACATAAAATGTGTGAGTGGACAAAACTAATAGTCTTTGAAAATACCTTCAATAGACCATTTTCCCCTCCAGTTTATCAAACCATGCATGCATAGGGAAAACCATATAAATAAAAATTACCGGCTTTCCAGCCAAATCACATGAAAAGTATCAATCTCAGCTCTCAAACCAAATATATGAAAACATTAACCTAGCCATAAAGACCAAAAACCCGTACTCAATACTAGTACGCAAAGAATGACCAAAACTCGTACTCAATACCAATACGCAATCACAATCAACATTAAACAGCACTACTCACAAGTGCACAATCAATCAATCAATCAATCAATCTGCACTACTCACAAGTGCACAAACAATCATACAGTCACATCCGCACTACGCGTAGGCCACATGGAGAACTGCACTCAGGTACCATTCGAGTTATGTCAGTCATGTCTGGGAACTGCACACGCACCATCTAGACGTACCACATACTCGGGAATTGCACTCACGCAACATCCGAGTCACGTCTAGGAATTGCACTCGCATCATCTAGACATGTACCAGTATCCACAATCACAAACACAATCCATACCACAAACACATATCAATCATATCCTTGATTTCAAACCAAGTCAAAAGCATTTCCGACAGGGTCTCAAGCCCAAATGCCATTTATACGTAAATCCGTAAAATCTCATTTGAAAACATTAAAATAATCCAAAAATCATCCTTGACTCACCAATTAAGTCAAAATATCTTTTTTGAAACCTTTTTAACTCCGGGCCTAGCCCAAAATATCAATTGCACATTTGTCGTAAAATGTGCCCGAAAGACCGATTAAAATAATCATTAAATCACAAATAATCATGCCAAATCACCATGACATCATTGCAAACCAAATCAAGCAATCAATCATGTAAAACATTTAACTATGCATGCATAACAGTTTAGAAAACAAATGTCCACTCACACACCGTCCAAACCGCTCGATTATGAGCTGCACGCTTTTTCGTAATTTTCAAAAATTCTGAATCCTGTCAAACAACATCATTATGGGTCACTAATGAATCCAATAACAGGATATTAAACTCCCCCAATTTTCCGGGAATTAAATACGAATTTAAAACATAACCTAATCCTTTGGACCCTTGAAACAATATCAAAATGGTGTCCGATCAGCTTGAAATCAATGCCAACATGTTTGTTACATTGAATAGAGTAAAACACCTGTTGAACACTTCCACAAAAAACTCACCACGCGCCCTCAGGTGCCGCCGCAAGTGGCTGCGCGTGGTACAGTGATCACTGTTCACTGTCTTCACTGCCCGACTTCCCGGTAAACGGGTTTAAAACCTGCGATACAACTCGGTTAGTTCTCAGTCGATTCGATTTCATTTTCGACAATTCAAACGTTAATATGCATCGAAGTAAGCTTAATTCAAGATCTGTATCGTTGATATCATGAAATTGGGCCCCAAATCAATCTACTCGAAGTGAATACCCGATGGGTTCTTAATCGGGTTCCACCCAATTTCAAGCCATTCCCTTAAATTAATCACATAGAAAGTATCATATCTTCATTCTAATCAAGAATTCCAGTTCAATTTGAGTCCATCTTACCCGTAATTATTCGAATTCAACCATGGGATTTCAGAACAGTCACCAGGTGTGTTCTTGCCCATTTCTGTGCCAATCCTCTTCAAATTTGAGATGATTACACCCCCAATCAATCCTAGAAGACTCAATTGATGTTCAGCTTCCTTCCTCACCGCCCAAAATTCCAATTTCGAATTTTGGAAAAATATGAACGACGGGCGGTTTTGAGTGTGGGTCTAGCTGGGTTCGAAGCCCATCATTCATCCTTAAATTTCCTCTCGTTTTTCTCTCTGGGTACGTTCAATCTCTCTGTGGCGTTCAGGGTGGCTT
Source organism: Prinsepia uniflora (assembly GCA_032719365.1). Taxonomy (NCBI): domain Eukaryota; kingdom Viridiplantae; phylum Streptophyta; class Magnoliopsida; order Rosales; family Rosaceae; genus Prinsepia; species Prinsepia uniflora. Next base: position 19,966,708 of record CM064871.1, on the reverse strand, counting down.
CAGGGTGATCAAACCCGCAGTACTTTGTTCTTTGTTTTTTGATGAATAAATATCATTTTATCCTTATACTCCATACACAAATAACCAGCCACCCATCCCTCACTCTTCAGTGACATGTGTCACTTATCAACTGATGAGTCACCACTTGGCCGACTCAGTACAAGCCTGTTTCAAATTACCATTTTGCCCTTCCTTGCAAAAGTACCAAATTGGCCCTCATAGTCCTAGACTCATAACTTTCACGTCTGAACTCCGATTGACGCATGCTGCATGTCTATGAATTCAGCATCCCGAGACCTATCCAACGGTTCTTACGGAAGGTCCAAACAATGTCCCGATCAAAAAGTCAACTTTTTGCCCTCATAACTAAGGGCAAAATCGTCATTTCCTTCCAATTTTTCCTTTTTTGAATTTCCGGGTCGTCGCATCCAAACCACATTAATTACTTTTGTGAGCCTTAAATACATATCCTTACCCTTTCAAGAAAGTTAGTGGAGCATGCAACTTAAGAGATAACTGAGAACTAATCATGTTAATCGGTTTTTCAGTTCAATTTTTTTACCGAAATCGAAACTGAACCAGTTGATGAATCAGTTTTGGTTTGGTTCGATTTTTCCACTAAAAACGACCAAAATTGAAATCGAAATGTTTGGTTCGGTTCAGTTTGGTTTCGGATTAAACCGACTCATTTTCAGTTCAATTCAGTCCAACCAGTTTAGTTTTTTTACAAATCTTTTTTTTTTTTAAATTTATGTAGTAAAAAAATTTCCAAACAAATATAGGATCAGATAAAAAAACAAATATAAGCTATAAAACAACTTAATCAATGTCCATTACAAACAAATATAGGCTCAAAACGCTCAAAAACCAAATAATCAATGTCCATTACAAACAAATATAGGCTCAAAACCACATATTTACATTTGGAAAACTACAAGAAATAATAAAGAGCAATCATTGTCATATGCTCTTTAGACAATATCGAACCAAACCAACCAATGAGAAAACATAATCCATAATTCTGAGAAAACAGCAACAGAATAGGGTAGAATAGCCTAAAACCTACAAAATTTCAAGAGAATAGGCACAGTAGCAGCCACGTCTCTGTTCCCCTGTGATCTAAAAGAGCATCAGCAATAAACAATTAACGATAAATCATCTCTTAGATTTCAGTCCAAAAATGCATAACATATTGTTAATCCAAAAATATATGACTAAAAGATGATACAGATCAATCATCTCTTAGATTTCAGTCTCAAATGACAATTAAGTCCTCCAGTGATTTAACATTTCAGACCATGTCTGATGACAACGAAAATGGAGACTACAAAGACTGAGTTATTCAAACCCTAACTCTGATCGCAACAGCTTTTGGGCATCCTTAACATTACTTACAGAATATATATTGTCTAAAACATAAGTTCATCGTACCTATCTTAGTACGTTTTATCAACTTTGGTTAACAAAGTCATTGATTTCATTTAGTCGACAGATGACAAGAATGAAGATTAGATTTCAAATTTAGATGAAATAAAAAAGCAATGAAGTATGCTAGAAGAAAATTTAGCATACACTGTGTTGGGCCACAGTTCCTTCAGAAAAGCAGTGTGTATAAATATAGTATCTCTCCATCTTACAGTTTTTGCTGGTGCACCTATGTATATAATACACAGTTAAGGTGAATCATGCCTTAAGTAATAAACATAATTTTTATCAACTAGAGAAAATAACACATAAAAGAAACATTAGAAACCAATTTCACTACTCATACCAATCCTTAATTGACACGACCCACCCCCAATTCCCCGAGATTAAGGGATAAGTCATACTCCTGTGTAACCCACGTGCGACATGAAGGCTAAACACCTGTTTAACCTCCATGAAACACGTAATCCAGACAAGGGATACCTAGGCGAACCGTCCAAAACTAACTTCCGACTTCCCAGAGTGCGCAGAAACCACTGTGGACCGCGTGTGTGATGTCTCTGTCTCACTAGCAATAGCCCGCACCGCATCAACCTGGAGGGTATCGAAAAAAACATAAACGAATGTGAGTGGACAAAAATAAAGTATAAGTTTAGGAAAAATTTCTAAGAAAAGAGATGTAAAACCAATGCATGCATTCGAAAATCAGTTCATTTTCAGCATAAAAAAGATAATAAAAACCATTTATGAAATCCGAAATCATTTCCTTTATCAATCCTCGGACGTCAGCCCAAAATCATAAAGCAAAATCAAAAGACGGGAACTCAGCCCACAAATCCATAAATCCAAATTATCGGGGCCACAACCCAAAACATCTGGAAACTATGTGAAAATTAATAGTAAATCACAAGTCAATCAATCTGTTGGATCTCATATCACCGAGTCTTTAAACTCAAACACATATATCAGGCCTTTCCGGGATATCAACGAGTCTTTAAACTAAAAACACAAAAAATAGACCTGGGAGGATATCACAATAACCGAGTCTTTAAACTCACGAGTCTTTAAAATCAAAACATATCAATCAAGGGCCCTCCCTCTTCATCAATCAACCGGGTCTTTAAACCCAAAACCAGATCCAGCCATAGCAACGGGTCTTTAAATCCAAAACCATGTGAAAATCATAGAAAATCGAGAAATCCATTGAAAACCAAATTCCAAAACCAAATCCGAAATCATCATTTGAAATCCCGAATTCAAATCCAGAAATCACATGAAAACCGAAATCCGGCAGCGTTAGAAACTGGGTCTCATGCCCGAAGTTACTTTCCGAAATCCATTTATAAATCCTTGAATTCAAATCCCAAAATCAAATCATCAAAATCATATCAAATCACAACATAAGACAGAATCTCGTAAAACTTGCAAATACATAAAATATCTCGAAATACATGCATAATGGAAATCATAAAGATCATAATCATAAACATAGAAATCACATATAGAAAAAATATAAAACATTTATGCATCCATCATAATTTAGAAAGAAAAGTCCACTCACAGACCGTTCCCGCAGCCGCCTCGATACGGGTGCAATCACGCTTTCCCGGCTAATCTACTATCACCGGACTTCCCGAACCTATCCAAATCACATTCTAAGGTCACTAACTACTTCATAATGCTTCTACTAAATCCCCGTAATTTTTCCGAATTTTTTAACTATTTTTAAACTCGATCCTAAACCTTCGGACATCCTGAATCATATCGAAACAATGTCTGATCGACTCGAAACCAATCCAAAAATGTTTGTTATATTGAATACATTAAAACACGTGTTAAACACTTCCTCAAAAGTCTTGCCACGCGTTAGCTACAGTCATCTTCAACCTCTGTTAAACCCGGTCCAGACTGGTCCGGCGTTCACGGGTCAACGCCCAATTTCAGTCTGTTTTAAACCTCATTCAGTCCTATAGATTCGTCCGATCATTTACAATCTACCTATGGCCTTGAAACTGGAAATTAAGGCCTAAGGAGTACCTTCTCGATCGAAGAACCGATCTCTAGTTTTTCCTCCTCTGTGTTCTTGCGACTCCGGACACCGTTGGCCTCCGTTCCAAGTCCAACAGCCTCCTTGCCACTTTAGAAGCATCATCCAGGCATTAGACTCGAGTAACAAGCACTAGATCACAATACTCCATTTTCAAAGCAAACAGGACCTTCCACGGATTCTTACCTCAACTCGCCGTCGTGGGCACCGCCGTGGCCACCGTCCTCATCACCTCGACTCCCCTTCCTACTTTCCTTCACCAATCATGGTCACTTATCGAGGTTTGAGGGGTTGTCTTGGGGTTGAGTTCTCACGGTTACCCGATCACTCTGTTCTTCAGTCTCTCGGCCATCTTCCCTCGACACATACACTAGCACGACTCTCCTTCCCTCATTTGTTTATCAAGCTCACGTATTAGGTGAGATTTGGAGGGAATGGTAGAGCTGGGTTCACGGTTGCACTCCTCTCGCACACACATTTGATCACTCTCTGTTTCTCTTTTTTCTTTTCCAAAACCGTGCAATTGTTTCAAATAATTGTGAGGTGAGGAGGTTTCCACGACCTTCTAGTAAGGGACAAGTGTCCCACAGCCATTGGGCCCAAATCCCAAGGCAACAGGTGTCACAATCCCATTGGCACAGATCCCAATGCACTGGCAAAAGACCAAAATGCCCTTACATGGCCAATTACCAAAATGCCCATATACATCCGAATGTCATAACTTCCTCCTCGAATGTCAGAATCGGACGTGCCGCTTGTCTATAGACTCGTGACGTCCCGAACTACGTCACAGTCATCGGCCAAAATCTATTTGACCGTCCGAACTAAAAGTCAACATTTCGCCCATGTCTAAGGGCAAAACTGTCATTTCGCACCGTCCGTCCGAAATTACGCAGCTAATCACCGATTAATCTCACTAATCCTTCATTACCCACTAATCAAATCTTGAAATCCGGGACGGGTCGTTATATTAATCATTCTACATAATAAGAATAGGTTCACGCATGAAAAAACGAAAGTAAATGCACCACACATGCTATTGCGATCAAAATTCAACATCCCAACTAGGGATTTCACAAGGTCTTCTCCTTTTGCACCCCATAGAACAAAAAGGGTTGCTTCCGCGAAATCATATCCACTCGTCCATGTTACAGTCATCTATATATCAAGTCGGACTGATTACGTCCTAAAGATACTAATGGAGTTAAGACTTCTGAAAGAATGATGAACGAAAAGAGAAGACGTTTTGAAGAAATGTCACTCCAACATAATATTCTGTGCACCAAGAAGAATGTACTTACTTCTTTCCATATTTTTCCTTGTGCCAGGCTTGGATAAACTGGAGCTTTTAGATTTGTGAATGCAACTGTATTTGACACCGAGACCAGCTTCGGCTATTTTACAAAATAAGTAGATAACAAATCGGTAGATTGAAGAAATGTACAATTATATGGATAACATAGAATATCAGTTTATAGTAATGATTCTCTTGAGCCAGATCGCAAAGGTCAACTAATCATCTTATTCAGGAAATTGACCCTGAAAAGTACACCCTATGAACATGAATCCTTTAAATAAATAATTCTCTAGTCAACTGGGACAAAAAATATACACAAACACCAATGAGGAGACACATAGAGGCAGAGAGAATGGGAGAGAGATTTTTACCTCATATCTTGCAAGAGAAAAATTGAATGATATCATGACTGATAAAAAGACATCTTGCCTTGCATATTTGATGCGATAAGGATGAGTCGAGAAGTTGTTATTTGTATCATCAATCCTCCATACCCCATATACATCATCAGAACCCGGATCAGGAGCTGCCAGTCAAATAGTTTAATTATCTCTACCCTCTTGCATCATTTGTGAAAGAGAATCACTTACATGCCACAAGTTTACTCATATTTTATTGAACTGACAGAGAATATATTTTGGGGTTAAATAACAAGAAAATAAAAACCAGAAAATTATGGAAAGTAAATTCTAAGAAGCGTCCAACACAATGATCAAATGGAGAGAAACAATTAACTAAGGATGGATTCTTCTTCATTTCCTTTTTTTTTTTTTTGGCCAACTTCTTCATTTCCTTTTCAATTAATTTATCATCTTTGTTCAAGGATATTTCAACAACGAAGAAGAAAATAAGATAGACGGATATGTTGACAACCATAACTAGACCCAGGTACATCATGTCGATTTTTGACTCTACACAGTCAATATTTTGAATATTGAATAATTCAAAGAAAAACACAAGGAAACAAGCAATGAAACTTATGCCTTAAACTTCGTATTTTCAAAAAAAAAATCACTGCTCTTAACAATAGTAACCAACTTGTAATATATACTTTCAACGTAAGTACACTTGGAAAATATTTAAGGGCAGTTTAAGATACATTAAAACCAAGGTTTCAACTTTTACTAAAAGAAAAAAAAACAATTATCATAGCATCAATAACAAGGTAGTATTTGCAAAAGTATATTGCTTAACAAACTTGTTGGGTTAACAAATAAGAAACTTAGCCAAAGCTCTTCTACCGACGGAATATCAGATGGGTACATAAGGAAAAGTAGAAAGCAACCATAAAAACTCCAATGAAAGAAAGTACCTTCATATTGAACAACTCTTGCTGGAGTCCCCACGAAACTATTTTCACTATCCTCCCATCTCATTGTAACCTTGAGTTGGTACCATCTGAAACAAAATTAAACATTTTTTTCTTTCTAAAATTGGCAATCTTCAAATGCTTATTTGCTGCCAGCTAGGGTTTCGTAGCATTTGGGATTTCATCATTTGTAGTCAGAGAAAACTCAAAAAGTCCAAGAAAAAAGAAAAGCACCAAATACCTTTTAAAAAAATTAAAACTTTGGTTGGGGACATCACGGTCCTCGGAGGGTGGTGGTGGTTCAGTCGGTGCTCAAGGGTTTTGATTCCCCTTACTTTGTTCAACTTATTGTGCTGTCTCAATCGTCTAAAACCCTCTTCGGAGCTAAGAGGAGAAGACTTCGTTGAGGTGTGAGGCCGACGAGGATTCGATTAGGCGTATGCATGATGAACCGATCTTTGATGGAATCATTGTAGCAGTGAAGATGAAAATATTGAGGTCTGAGGAAGGTTTGGTATATGAGCGAGGCAGTGAAGATGAGGAGACTGAGAGTCTGATCTAAGGTGGGTTTTGATTAGAATGAAGTCTGAAGATGTGAGAGAGGCGTAGATGTAGAAGATATCAAATTAGGGTAGATGCAAACAGCAGACAAAACGAGGTAGTTTAGGGTTTAGGGTTAGTAATTCAGTTCAGTTTGGGTTGGTTCGGGTTGGTTCGATTATTATGCCTCAATTTGATTTAGTTCGGTTCGGTTCAATTTTCAGGGTTGAAAAATGAAAATTGAACCGATTCTAATTTGGTTCGGTTCGGTTTTCCTATCTGGTTACGGTTATTTTTTGGTTCAATTATTTTTCAATACGGTTCAGTTTGGTTCGGTTAATCGGTCGGTTTTTTTGATCCAATTAACAGGGTTACTGAGAACTGATAGCAGAATTAAGAAAGAGAAGGATCTTGAAGAGAATGAAACAAAGAAGAAAATATAGAGCTTATGTATTAGTTGTTTTAGAATAGAATGACAAGATGATCAATCGATCTCACTATTATGAGCTATATACTACAAAGCAGTCAAAGCAGAAAAGCTTCTAACAACTAACTGTCTAACTAACTATTAACTGAATGAGGACACCTGACAATGTACATCTGTCAACCAAGGAGGGTAATGTAGTCTTAGTCTTCTAACACTACCAACCCACCCCCACCCTCCTCCTCCTCCTCAATGTGAGGATTCCAACATCAAATTGTAGGAATGAACTTGGAACTGGGATTCAGACAAGGCTTTGGTGAAGATGTCTGCAAGCTGATCAGAAGAGGTGACGTGTTGCACATCAAGATCACCTCAAATGACTCTTTCACGGATAAAATGGTAGTCTATTTTGATATGTTTAGCCCGTGAGTGAAAAGTTGGATTAGCTGAGAGGCTGTGGCTGAAGTACTGTCACAAAGAATCAGTGGTGCTCGAAGAAATGAAATGTGAAGAGTGCACAAGAGTTGTCGAATCCAAGACTGTTCTGCTGCTGTAATAGCCAGGGCCTTGTACTCAGCTTCAGTACTTGATATGGAGACAATGTTTTGCTTCTTAGACATCCAGGAAATTGGATTAGAGCCAAGGAAAACTGCCATTCCAGTGGTAGATCGGCGAACATTAGGATCCCCGGACCAGTCTGCATCAGTAAAAGCCTGAAGATCAAGGGAACATGGTTGATACAAAAGTCCAATGTGACTTGTTCCCTTAAGAAAATGAAGTATTCTCTTGACAACCATGAAGTGAGTTTCACAGGGTGAATGCATAAACTGGCACACTTGATTGACAGAGAACATGATATCGGGTCTGGTGAAGGTAAGATACTGAAGTGCTCCCACAATACTCCTATAGTTTTGAGGGTTGTTATAGCGAGGACCATCGTTTTTCCTTAATCTGGATCCTGGAGCAAATGGAGTGTCCACAAATGTAACGACCCGTCCCGAATATCGGGATTTAATAATATTTAATGGTGATTTACTAATCTGGGATTAGTTGCGTGGTTTCAGACGAATTGTGCAAAATGACCGTTTTGCCCCTGGGCGTGGGCAAAACGTTGACTTTTAATTCGGATGGTCAAATGGACTTTGACCGATGACTGTGACGTAGTTCGGGACGTCACGAGTTCATAGACAGGTGGCACGTTCGATTCCGATGTTCGTGGTGAAAGTTATGACGTACGGATGTTCAGGGGCGTTTTCGTAATTTGTACGAAATAAAGGAAAATATTGACTTTTTGATCGGGAGGTCCGATGGCCGAGGACCGAGGACCGTTAGGAAGGTCTCGATGCCCTGAGTTCGTAGACAGGCGGCACGCATCAATCGGAGTCCGTATGACCGAGTTACGGGTCAGGATGCGTGAGGGGCATTTTGGTAATTTACTGCACAAGGGCAGAATGGTAATTTCACGGGTGTTTGAACGGCTACTGTAGCACCGTGGAGGGATCATGGCCAGCGCACGGGTGGTGCGTTTATGGAGCAAATTGATGGCCTAAAACTATTGTTTATAGGTTGTATGGATTGTTTAGTGGCATTGTGCGATGCCAGGCTGTGTGGGACGGTGGATTTAGCCATTAACTATGGCTGGTGCACGATGAAAAGCAGAGTGCTTCCCACATGAGTTCAGCCTTTCCAGGGCCCAATTGAGCGGATTGTGATGGGCAATGTAGTTAAGGGACTGAGTGAAGTGTTCTGGGATTGAGAATGAGAGGGAAGGAGCAAAATTGGTGTGGAATTGTTCAAAAACCCGAAACTGGTTTTTGAAGAGTTCAAAATCGAATTTCGGTTTTCAGGCCAGCCCAAGCCTAATTGATGATTGATTGAGCTTCCTGGAACTTCAACGAGTCAAACCAGATCAAATGGAGCAAGCTTTGGGGCTCCTAGGGCCGTGGACGGACGAGGTGGACGGCCGGAAAACTCGAGCTTGAGTGGTGGTGATTGAGGTAATGTCGTGTTCAATTAATCATGCTAATTGGTTCGTGTTAGTCCTTATATGCTTCATACGAAGTTAATTTGACAATGGTTAAGGATTGATGGAGTTTTGGTGGTTGACCCGTTTTGGGTGATCACGGGTTGTCGACACGATTGATCGATGGTTGATGTTGATCATTGACACAGAACTGAAATTCATATGCTAATGATTGTTTTAGGATCAAGAACGGATTGAATTGATGTCGAATTGGGTGTGATTGTGCCGGATCCTATCGCGGGTAATCAGACCCGTTTACCAGACAAACGGGTGAAGAAGGAACACTGTAGCAGTCACTGTAGCAGGCGCGTGGCTTTCACGCGCAGCCACTCACGGCGGCGCGTGACGGCGCGTGGGCACGAATCTCGAGGTGAGGTCAACATGACTTTTATCCTATACAATGTAACGAACATTTTGGCGTTGGTTTCGTGTTGATCGGATCCCGTTTCGATATTGTTCGGGATGTCCGAAGGTTTTAAATCCAGTTTAAAAATACGTAAAAATTCGGAAAAATTACGGGACTTGAATAGGATGTTAATGATGAGGTTAGTGATCCTCTAATGTTATTTGAACAGGATTGGGAGTCCCGGTGATAGTGGTGTGGCCCGGGAAGGCCTGTGGCACGCGTATCGAGGCGCTCGGTTAAACGGTCTGTGAGTGGACATTGGTTTCATAAATTCGATGCATGCATAACTGTTTTATGATTGTTATAATTATGATTAAATGATTTACTCTGGATATTGGTGAATTTAAAATGATTTCACGTATTTCGAGGTGAATTACGTATTTGCACGTAAACCGAGGTTTTCTGGATTTGCACCGATTTCCATAAATATGGTTGGATATGATTTCATGAAATGGTTACGAACTTAAATAATGTAAAATCGGGTCAGGGGCCCAGTTGAACTATGAAATTGGGCCAGGGGCCCAGTTAACATGTGGATCGGGCCAGGGGCCCAGTTAACTTGTGAAATCGGGCCAGGGGCCCAGTTGATTTCTACATGTGATTGCGGGTCGGGGACCCTAAAAGGAATTGAATAAATGTTTCCTGGTTTACATTTTATATATGTTCACATGCTGGAATCAATAAATGGTTTTGATGATGTTTCGGTCATGGCACGTTTCACGGTTTTGGGCATGAGACCCGTTTGATCAAATGTAACGATCGGTTCGGATTTTACCTATGTATACCTATATGTTTTGCATGTGGAGATCGATAAAATGTATTTAGTAATGCACTGTATAGATCCTTTCATATTATATTGTCTCCTCCGGCGAGGTACCCCGGAGAGGTCACAGACGTCTAGTACGTCCAGCGTCTATGACGCTAAGCATCAGGTGATGCTGCATCAGGTGATGCTGTACCCGAACGGGATTCGGGGATTTAACTCGGAAATTGAGACCCGAGTGGCACGCGTAGCCTTGTGATTGTGACCTTATTGACGTCAGGGACGTCAGACATCAGGGATGTCGGATTGGAGTGTATATTGCAGTGGCTAAAATTATGGTTATGGTTTATATTATATGCCTTATGGTTCATATTACTGGATTTATGAAATAACTCTTGGATTTACTTTTGAAAATTGAAACTAGGCTTTAGTTTCCGGGCTAAGGCCCTAATGGTTATTTCTAAATAAATATGGGATTATTGGTTTTGGTGCATGCATATGATTTTACTGAGGGGCATAAATGTCTTATTAATGTTTTAAACAGACTTGTTTATTTTCGTCCACTCACAGCTTTTGTTTTTAATGCCCTTCAGGTTGATTCCGGATACGACTGCAGCAGAGACTTGAGCATCGCACACCTCCTCCATCGATCCTTACGCACTCTGGAAGCCCGTTTGGGCAATGACAATCGGTTATCCCTTGTCTGACGCCTCTTGTCAGACGGGAGCACGTCACATTCCATGGTAATCCCGGGGGGATTGGGATGGGTCGTGTCAACAAAGCTACTGTGAACCATGTCAGTTTTAACAAATAGGTTAGAAATGTATTTGGACTGGGAGAGAAAGAGACTAGAATCAGAGTGTTTGATGTGAATTCCCAAGAAATAGTGTAAGTCTCCCAAATCTTTCATATCAAACTCACTGGTAAGTGCATTGATGACTTCCTGAGTTGATGAATCAGAACTCCCAGTGAGGATAATGTCATCCACATACAAGAGAAGGATGACAATACGAGTAGAAGTTTGCTTGACAAACAAGGATGAGTCAGCCCAGGTGCCGTTGAACCCCAAACCAAGAAGAAAGCTGGTTAAATTTCTCATTCCAAGCCCTTGGAGCCTGTTTCAGACCATACAAAGACTTCTTGAGAAGATAAACATATTCTTGATGACAGGACCCATCCTAATCCCCCCGGGATTAACGCGGGATGACCCTGCTCCTGTCTGACACGAAGTGTCAGACAAGAGATATTTCTGACCTTTGCCCTCCCGGGCTATCAGAGTACGCCAGGATCCGGAGGAGGCATGTGATATCTCGGTCTCTGCTACAGTCCACATCGTATCCAACCTGAAGGGTATTAAAAACAGAAAGACTGTGAGTGGACAAAAAGGAATAAGTTTTGTAAAACACATTTATAAAAGACCTTTATACTCTTCACTAAAAGACCTTTATAAGTTTCGTTATATCGAATAGAAGATTTCATATGTTGGAACCACCCTCAAAAGACGCCTCACTCGCCCGCACGCGCCCCTAGAAGGGACGGTGCACTGTTCATCTTCTCCAGCAGTCGAACCGGCCGGTTCACTGGTTGGCCGGTCCAGTTGGACCGGCGTGACCGGTTCACAGCTCCTCCCTTCTCATTTTGGTCCGATTCCCTTCCTAATAAATCCCTAAATTCTTATTTTGATCCTAGGAACTTGTTTGGATGATCAAATCCACCCAAAAACCCCAAAAACCCATGGTTCAATTCCCTCAAAAACGGTTCAACTTTTCCAGTTTTTCCCCAGGGCTTCTCAGCCACTAACCACCACCCAAATTCATCTTAAAACCTTCCTAACATCATAATAAACCCATCCTAATCGACCAAAACTGTCCCTAACGTTTGAAATCGAAAATAGGAGAAAATGGGAAAAACCGAGCCATACCTCGGGTTCGGTCTCCGCCGTGCACGGTGACTCCCTCCAGGCCGGCCACCATCATCCCCAGTCCTTCCCTCACTTCCCTGGTTCCTCATATGGTCATGGGTGAAGGTTTGGATGGGTTTTTGGGTTGCACAAAGATGGAGAGAAATGGTGAGATCGGGGGAAATGTTTAAAATGAAGAAGAATGATTGATGCATGAATGTATAAGGGTGGCCTGTGGATGGGTGACACTTGTCACTCATCCATTGGGCCTCCATTAAATATATGGCCCCCCACTAAAGTCCAAAAGTTAACCTGTTTCGTAATTCGTGCAATAGTGCACTTGAACTTCGGTGAACCGTAACTTCGCCGTCGAACGTCCGAATTCGACGTGCCGCCTGTCTATGGATTCGTATCGTCCTTATCTACGTAACGGTCTTCGGCCCTCGGCCATCGGACCTCTTGGTCAAAAAGTCAACATTTGCCCCTTTTAACCAAAATTACCAAAATGCCCCTAAACTTCCGAACATCATAACTTCCTCCTCGAACGTCGGAATTGAACGTGCCACCTGTCTATGAACTCGTGACGTCACGAACTACGTCATGGTCATTGGTAAAAGTCCGTTTGACCCCCCGAACGAAAAGTCGACGTTTTGCCACGCCTAGGGGCAAAACGGTCATATCGCATCGTTCGTCCGATTTCACCCAACTAATCACGGATTAACCTCACTAATCGTGATTAGTCACTAATCTAATATAGGAATTTGAGGCGGGTCGTTACACTTGAGACACTGCAGCTTCAAAACTAGGAGGCTGCATCATGTACACCTCTTCTTTAAGGTCCCCGTGCAGAAAATAATTTTTTACTTCTAATTGCCTTAGCTTCCATTGGAAATGAGTAGCCAATGCTAAAACCAATCTCACTTTTGTAGGCTTAACCACAGGGCTGAAAGTCTCCCTATAATCCAAACCAGCTTCTTGACTAAAACCTTTAGCAACCAACCTTGCCTTATATCGAGCAACAGTCCCATCTGAGTTCCTTTTAATCCTGTACACCCATTTACAGCCGACTAGGTTCTTGTGAGCAGGTAGAGGGACCAAAATCTAGGTGTGTTGAGCTAGTAAGGCAGTGATTTCCTCTTCCATTGCCACCTGCCAAACAGAAAAAGATGCTGCCTGCTTGTAGGAGGACGGTTCAGTAGTCAGAAAATCCACATCTGCCAGGGAGGAGTAAAAGACCTTCTTTTTTGAAATACCATTATTAGATCTGGTCTGCATAGGATGCATGTTGACCCCTTGGATTGGAAGAACAACCTCAAGGAATTCTGGTTGAAAAGAAGTGGCAGTATCAGTGGTATGATCAAGGGCAGAAAGAGGATCTGGAGCTGAAGTCTGAGGCAAAGACTCACTGTCTGACAAGACAGTGTTTGGAGTATCTGCTAGACTGCTGGACGTCTGATCTGCTGAGTTGGAGGTGAGTCCAGGACTAGGGGCAAGAGGAACAAAAACCACAGGAACTGAAGTAGACTGAGCAACAAGAGGCTGAGTAGGTGGTGTAATTGGATTTGGAACAAAAGGAGAGGATGTGGAACCAATACAGGTTTCAAAGGCAGGCATGAAGGAAGAACTTGGTACCAGTTTAGGCAATAAGGATTGATGTGGGAAATCTTCCTCATTGAATAGGACATGCCTGGACACAAAAATCCTAGTTGAGACTGGATCAAAGCAGATATAACCTTTGTGCTTATCAGCATACCCAAGGAAGACGCACTAAACTATTTTTGGTTGAAGTTTGTGTTGATTATAGGGTCTAAGAAGGGGAAACATGCACAACCAAAGGTTTTAAGGTGGTGTACGCTTGGTGGATAGCCAAAAAGTTTCTCAAAAGGAGATGTCATGTGTAAGGTAGTGCAAAACATTCTATTTATCAAGTAGACATAAGAGGAACATGCATAAAACCAAAATTTGGGAGGTAAGAAGGAAGACTGTAGAAAGGTAATTCCAGTTTCAAGAATATGTCTATGTTTCCTTTTAGCAAGACCATTTTGTTCAGGGTTATGAGGACATGATCTTTGATGTACAATTCCCTTTGAAAGCAGAAATTGTTGAAAAATAGAGCTGATGTATTCACTACCATTATCAGATTGAAAGATTTTGACTGAGACAGAACAAATGTTGAGTATAAAGGCATGAAAGTATATAAATATTGAGCATAAATCTGACTTGTTTTTCATAGGAAAAATCCATGTGTATCTTGTACATTTATCAATGAGATTTACATAGTTTTTGAAACCTTCTACAGATTTGACAGGAGCTAGTCCGCATACATCAGAATGAATCACTTCAAAGGGGATCACAGATTCAACAGTTGGAAATAGAAAAGGTAGTTTTTAAACTTGCCTTGGAGACAAGGCTCACGAATGTTCTGATGGATGTCTGGTAAGACTAGGATGTTAGATTTTCGTAGACTAGAAGAAGCAGCTTCATTAGAGGGGTGACCTAGTCTGTTATGCCAAGTTTGAGAATGCACATTTTTTGCAAAGAAAGTCAGAACAAACTTGAGGATTGATGGTTTTGAGACCCAACGGTGGAAGGTTGAATGGTATAGGGTATAAGCCTTCATTTCATAGTCCTTTTGTAGAGTACCCTCCCTGTGGTTCTGTCCTCGATCACAAAGCAGGATTCATCAAGAATAAAATGACAGTGATTGTCTTTACAGAAAGAGTTCACAGAAAGAAAATTCTGAGAGATTTTAGGCACATGTAAAACTTGATTCATCTTAAAAGAGTGAAGAGTGGGAGTATTAGTAATGAGAGAGGTACTCCCAATGTGTGCAACTGTCAAACCTGAACCACTTGTTGTGATGATGGTATCTGCTGAAGAATAGGGTGTCACCATGGTCAATTGAGAGATGTCAGATGTCATGTGAGCAGTAGCACCACTGTCAGCAACCCAATAGTCCTGATTTTGTTGTGGATTTATAAGGGAAGCAGTAGTTGTCATGGCATTAAGTGCTGGTGATGGTGGTGCACCTTGATAGGAGAAGTTTCCCTTTTGGTAGTAATTGATAGCATTATGGCTAGTCCTCCAACAAATCTGGCAGGGTTCAGAGTCTTGAGAACTTTGATCTGGATGCCTGCAATAACAATCAACTGCAATATGACCTTTCTTGGCATAAATCTGGCATTTCGAAGGTTGTTGCCACATCTAATTGCCCTGTGCTGGTTGTCCAAGAATTCTTGGCGAGGAGTAGGAGTTAGGACCAAAGAATCCAGAGAACTGATGTCTGTTGTTTTGGTACTACTGATAGCCTCTACCTTCATCATTGCCCTTGCCTTTTCTACCCCTGCCACCATTGGAGTAGTTGAACCTATAATAGGGTGCATTTTGGTATCCATTGTCATAACCAAAATGTTGAAAATTGCCATTGAACTGCTGAGGGTTTTCCTGAGAATATGGAACATCAGAGAACTGTTGATGGGGAATTTGCTAGTTAGAGACTTGGGGGCCAGAAATACTGGTTTGGTGAGGTAGGGAGCCTTGAGTGCCCTGAGAATCTTGATGACCAGTGTACAAGGCCTTACTGGATAGATTGGAGGAACCACATTCAGTAGAGGGTTTTTGAAGACATTTGGACGATTCTTTGTTGCTACCATAGCTGACAGAAAGCGTAGTTGCTCATTGACTTGGTCAATCACTGATTCTTCAGCAAGAAGCTGAGACCTGAATTCATTAAGAGAAATTGTGTTCTCTCTTCCTCTAACAACACATCTGAAAATGTTATATTCTATAGGTAATCCTCTCAAAGCCAAAATCACAATGTCATCATTAGCGAATTGAACACCACAAGATTCTAACAAATCTCTAGCATTCTTGATACGTTGTAGATATTGAGTCATATTCTCAGGTCCTTTTTTAATGTTTTGTAACTCAGTCTTCATATGAAAAATGGATGCTTTTGTAACAGAGGCATACCTTTCTTTGAGACTTACCCATATCTCTTGAGTTGTTCTACATCCTATGACACAAGACATTGCAGAATTCGAAAGAGTGGCAGTAATGAGCTGTATTAGAGCTTGATTGTGGAGATCCCAAACCTGAATTTCCTCTGATCTGTTGACATTTGCAGCCTCAGATTCTGAATTGAGAAGAAGTGGACATGGATTCGTGCCATTCACAAAGCCCTTCAAACCATGCACATTCAACAACAACTCCATTTGAAAATTCCAGGTGAGGAATTATCTCATCAAGTTTAACAGTGACATAATTTCCAATTGTTGAAACCAAACTTGCAATAGGAGATTGCAAGATCTGTAACTGGGAGATAGTAACCATTTTAAGGGAAGAATCAAGATTGGCAAGATTTCAAAAAAGAAGAAGAGGGAAACGAGGGCAAGAACAAGAAGATATGAGAAAAGAAGGTCTTTTATCTAGCTTTTTTGTTGATTTAAGACTTTTATCAGGCACCTTGTGTGCACCTGTAGTTTGAAGAAAGAACAAGAAGATTTTTTAGATAGAAAAGCAGCGGAAGGATGAAGAAGATAGGTCAGGCCATTTTCACGGCTCTGATACCATGATAGCAGAATTAAGAAAGAGAAGGATCTTGAAGAGAATGAAACGAAGAAGAAAATAGCGAGCTTCTGTATTAGTTGTTTTAGAATTGAATGACAAGATGATCAATCGATCTCACTATTGTGAGCTATATACTACAAAGCTGTCAAAGCAAGAAAGCTTCTAACAACTAATTGCCTAACTAACTATTAACTAAATGAGGACACCTGGCAATGTCAACCAAGGAGGGTAATGTAGTCTTAGTCTTCTAACAAGAACGACGCAAGAGTAGAGAGAGCTTGAAAAAAAAAATAACCAAAAAAAAAACAAAGAAAATGAATGAACAAAAGTGAAGATATATAACAATGTTGGTGATGCAAAAAAAAAAAATGTGTGAGCACAGATCTTCAAAAAGAAAGAAAAAAATGCTTTTGTTTTATCATTGGCTATTCACACACCCGCTTAAAGAATGATTGGTGTACAGAGTTT
This sequence comes from Prinsepia uniflora, assembly GCA_032719365.1. Lineage (NCBI taxonomy): Eukaryota > Viridiplantae > Streptophyta > Magnoliopsida > Rosales > Rosaceae > Prinsepia > Prinsepia uniflora. The sequence continues at coordinate 19,949,537 of CM064871.1, read as the reverse complement.
TTTTTTTTTTTTCTCTTGAAACTGTGTTAGAATCATTACAATGGATATTTGTTACTTTGAAGCTATATCTCTTGGTGCAATCTTTGAGGTAACTCTTTGGGAAGGCTAACTTGTTGGCCTTTGTTTTGCTCAAGGACTCGCAAAAATCCAAGTTTGGGGTATTTGATATGCATCAATTTACACATGATTTTTCATCGTAACCTGTTGAGTTTTGTGTTACTACTCTTTCTTTGAATATCATTTACTTTGATTTCTTGTTTTTTTTAATAGGTTTCTGAAGAAAGAAGGACTTAGAAGACAGAAGCCCAAGTGGACGCTTTGGTGTGCCAATTGCATAGTTGATATGCCAATACTGAGCATTCATTTTGCAATTCCGTATCGAATCTGCCTGGGAGCTCAAGTGTAAATGGTTTTCGACGGAGGAGGGTGTCTAGGATGAGTTTTTGAGCAAGGCCAGTTAGAGAACGTTTTAAAGACAATACAATTGCTTGTGGAATTTTTCTGGATCTTTCTATTTAGTCAATTAAAGGAGTTTTAGATTTCAAGTTGGCACCAGCGCAAAACTTGTCAGTTCTGTCCAGCAGAAAGGAAACTTGAGTTTGAAGACCTTTCTGACTTTGTTGTGCCATGTGCCACATATACATGGAAAGATAAGATCGCAAGCTACAATTTTCAAATTTTTTGGGGAATTTTCTGGAGGTGAAAGCGACCCTAAAATGTGCGTACAAGCAGACTGATGTGTCGTCTTAAGCTGTCCAAGGCTAAGTAAGAGTCCAAGCCAAGACTTACCTAGTTTGGTGTCTTTACCTTAATGTCAAAGATTTGGATTTTCGACAGTTGTATCTGAGGTAGGAGGACAGGATATAAAATGAAAAAAAAATTGGGAGACCAAGGAGGATCTGGCCAGCGACGAAAAGACTGCCCTAGAGGCAATATCTTCAATTCCTGGGGCTTTTATCTGTTTTATGTTTTTCTTCTTTTATATCTTTTTAATGAAATTATTAACTAGGTGTAACTAAACACTCTCTGCTAGGGCTTGATGAAACCCTAATATGATTATCTAGATTTCTTATTCTATGTTCTCTTTCGTGGCTCAATTGTTATTGGATTTTTGAACGCTGTTCTTATTCTCGATTGATTGCTTGGATGCTCAGCTACCATCTATGTATTTGATTAAGTTATTTGTATTGATTTCCTGGATGCTTTGCTACCATCTAGGTATTTTGTTAAGTTATTTGATGCAAACCTGCGTAAATACCGTACTGAGTTTGAGACCAGCTTCTTGTGATTAAAGATTGTGATTCGCATAGGGTAAATAACATACACCTAGGGTTTTACGTGGCATGTGTTGAATTCCATTGAACTTAGTGAGCTCTAGCATGGTTACCTTGGTCTAAATATCATAGCCAAGTTGCATGTTAAGTACTATATGAGTTAGCCTAAATACCATAGTTAATTCATACTAAAGGAATTCGCCAACAATATCACTTGAGTTAACGGAGGGGGAGAGGGAATAAGGAACTAGAGATGAGTATATATTAAAGTTGGATTCATAGTCCTAGTCCTATCTCATCTTGCATTAAATTTGCTTGACTGTCTTTATTTTTCCCATTAGATTAGTGAGCGTTCATATTCACTTTCAAACCAAATATTCAAGAAATCTCGTTTGTGTTAGGAGTAGATTTAGTGTTTAAGGTTGTGGAATTGGTTTTAGTGTCATGAAACTATTTTAGATTCAATTGATTCGAAGTTACGACCAGCCCTCATGGGAATGACCCCGTGCTTGCCTTGCTAAACTATGCCTGTTCTTGTGCACGTATTTACAAGTACAATTTGTTTTAGATTAACCTCAATTTTGCAAGTTGTCTAATTTCACATCATTTGTCCATTCTCGATTAATAACTGAACATATTGGCAGCCTTTGAAACTATTCATGCGGTTTAGAGATGTAGTAGTCGTAAGTTAAAGAAAATGATCTTAAAGTTGGATATGTGGAAGGAATATGACTGAGTTGAATGGTCCTATTTGGAAGGAATGATTTGAAAATTGGGATTTGTTTGTCTGCTTATGAACTGTGGCTCGACTACCTAACTATTTAGTGCAGGTTAGAGGGCAAAAGACTGGCCACATTGTGCCAACTAGGGGTCTCTAGCAGGGAGATCATTTAGCTCCTTATCTGCTTCTGATTTTTGCAGAAAGTTTTTCGACTCCATTATCCAAGGCGCAGCTTGTAATGACCCGAAAATTTGTGAAAATGAAAAATGATCATTTTGCCCCTATAGGGTTAACGGTTGACCTTTTGATTTGGATATTTTTGGGACATCTCGTAAAGACCGTTATGAAGGATGAGTGGGTTGGATGTGGGCGGTAACCCTGCAAGGATGAGTTTAATTTGGTTAATTTTATAAGATTTGAATAATGATAAAATTGGTGACATCCCTTATCTTACAAGAGTCGTCAGAAAGGAGTAGGACTGGTTAGATTTCCAACGAAATTTAGGTACAGGTCATGTCACCTTTGTATCAGAGCATAGGTTTGAATATTTTATTTCTGAGATATGAATTTCGAGTATAGCATATTTGATAATTTTATGAAATACGAGCCCAGGGATATTAAATGATTTATGTGACAATGATTTGAATTTGGTTTTCAAAATGATTTTGAGAATTGTAAATGGATCTAAAGTAAACGTTTACGAGATTTTGTTGGAATGGTGTTGAGTTGAGAACCGGGTTTCAAAATGTCAATTTATTTTGTTGAAGGAATGAATTTATGTTGAAATGATTTAAATATGATTTTCGAATAAATTACTTGATGATATTTTTTTTTCTGGAAATGATTGATTGCTTAAATGCACATTCTATGAGGTTAAAAGAAAAATGTGTTTTGGGCTTAAGCTCAGAGTTTAAAATGTGGACATCATGGTTATGGTTTAAGGGATGAAGATACATTATAAATATGTGTTACTCGATATTTGTGTATAATTGTGATGTTTGAAGGAATTTGGATTGCTAGCTGGTACTTAGATGATGTATTCCGCGTGGATATGTGAGGTGGTGGTTAGTCAGTATCCGACGTCGAGTAAGGCTCTGTATCTTGAGACTGAAGTTAACTCAGATGTCGAGTTAGACTCTGTATCCCAAGTCAGTTTACGCTCAAACATTGAGTTGGGCTCTATATCCCGAGTGGTTTATATGTGGGATATTGGTTAGTCTCAGACGTCGAGCTGGGCTCTGTATCCTGAGAGTAGTATTGTGGTGACGACTCTGACGTCGAGCTGAGCTTTGTATCCTGAGTCGGTTACTACTAGGACATCGAGTTAGGCTCTATATCCCGAGTGGTTATCAACTAGTAGTACTGATATAACCCTGAGGGATATTAATATTGCCTGGTTGGTCCCAGACTTGACTCAAATAATATTTGTGGTAATGGCCTACGTGTGGTGTCGCTGTGTGATATGATTGGTACTTGAGTTTTTAAGTGGTTGAGCTTGGTTGTGGACTATTGATATAGAAGGGAAGTTGGTATTATTATGTTCTTGAAAGTAACTTGGAAGGTGCCTAGCGTGAGATTGCTAATATGAAATAAGATTATACGGGATACCAGCATTGCTTGTGTCTAAATAGAGTTGGGAATTAGTGAGTGGACTTTTAATTTCATTAAAATATTATGCATGCATATTTTTGTACTTTAAATTATTTTCTATGTGATTTTGGTGATATTTGGTTGATTATGATGTTCATGCGATTTTGAAGGATTTTTACAGAAATTTGTAAATGTACACATTTTACCAGGTTTGTGCAAAATTTTGTTTTTTGAGCGGAGGCTCGGTTTCTAGATCATAAAGTGTGTTTAGAGCTTAGGTCTAGATTTTAGATTTGGATTTGGATTATGAAATTGATATGAGCTATAAATATATGATTTCTTGATATAGGTGGATTTATGTGTTATGAACAAACCTTCTCGGATTGCTAAGTTATGCCCATATACTGTATCCCCGGGTGGCGTGCCCACAAGTAGTACGAATGTAACGACCCATCTCGAAAATCGGGATTAGATTAGTTATTAATGACGAATTAGTGAAGGTAATCGGTGATTAGTTGGATGCGTTCGGACGGACGGTGCGGAATGACGATTTTGCCCCTAGAATGGGCAAAAATGTTGACTTTTTATTCAGGTGGTCAAAAGGACTTTGACCGATGATCGTGACGCATTTCGGGACGTCACGAGTTCATAGACAGGTGGCACGTCCGATTCCGACATCCGAGGAGAAAGTTATGATGTTCGGAAGGTCGAGAGTACTTTGGTAATTTTCTTGAATAGGGGCATTTTGTTGACTTTTCAAACAACTTGATGCATTTCGAGGATTGTTAGGAAGGTTTCAATGTTCTGAGTACAACGACAGGTGGCACGCCGTCATCGGACGTCGGACGGTTAAGTTATGGGTTGAGAAAATGAAGGGTAAAATGGTAATTTCGACATTTAGGGGCAAATTAGTCTTTTAACACCTTGGGAATTGTGTGTAACCGGCTAAGGACACCTGGGCAGAGAGGATTGGATATGTGTGAAGGCGGGACCACAGATTGGAGGACACCTGGCCTATTCCTAGAGGCTTCTAGCCAAGTCGGCCGTGCATTTAAATGTTAAACGTTTGGGTTTTATCGATCAACTGAGAGAAAACAAGGACATAGAGTATCGATCCAAAATCCAGTGTGTGTGAGTCGTGGAAATTCTTTGTGGTAGTTTGTGAGAGACTAGAGAGGGGTTGTGTTGTATGTGAGTGCTTAGAGAAGGGATTTGAAAGAAAAGGGACTGTGAGAAATGAGGGAAACCAGAGAAACAGAGAAACCCGCTAGATCAACCCACCCTATCTCCTTCAATCTTTGTTGTTTCTACTTCTTCACTGAATGAAAAAGAAAGGTTAGAAGGTGGGGATTGTGATGGTACTGTCACGGAAAGCCGTCGTGGGACGGTGGTTGAGGACTGGGGAAAAAAACAGAGAACAACCATGATCTCTGTTCTTGAAATTCGAAGTTGGACTTCTAGTTCAGGCCACTGAGAATGACTTTAATTGACTAGATGGTGATCAGGAGGGTGAGAAGTTTCAGAGGAACATGGAATGGTGGTTCGCCGTGGACGGTGACCGTGAAACCGAGAGGTAAGGCCATGTGATTCAAAAATGGTAATTTCTGTTGTAGCGATTGTAGATTGATTTTCATGATGGGTTGCTGTTCTGGAGGATCATGTGAGACATTTGGATGTGAAACTGAGACCTGGCGTGGCCTAGGGCGGCCGGAATTGAAGCTCGAAGATGGCCGGTCTGTTCTTGATCGGGGAGGTAAAGCTCTGGACCTAGTTTTTCTGTTTTAAGATTATGGACAGAACCTAGAAGATGGGATGAATCTAATAGAAAGAATAGGATTGAAATTGGACAAAAAAGGACGAAAAACCGTGAATGCCGGCTTGGTCGAACCGGTCTGAACCGGTCGGCGAGAGGAAGAAGGTGACACTATTCACGCACGTGGATTTCACGCGCAGAAGCTTCCAGTCCCTCGTGGGGGCACGTGAAGGGTAGTTTGGGGAATCTTCCAACACAACTTTTAAAATATTCGTTGTAACGAACATTTTGGCACTGGTTTCGAGTTGATCGGACATCGTCTCGATAGGTTTCGGGATGTTCGAATGTTGTAGGGCTCGGTTAAAAATAGTTAAAAATTCGGGAAAATTACAGGGCTTAAGTATAAGCTTTATGAAGTAGGTAGTGACCTTATTGTGGGATTTGGACAGGTTCGAAAAAGTCGGTGATAGTGGATTGGCCGGGAACGGCATAGGTGCATGCGTATCGAGGCGACGATGCTATGGTCTGTGAGTGGACTTTGCTTTCTAACTCTTGATGCATGCATATATGTGTTTATATGTTTTCTATCTGTGATTCTATGATTTGCTTTATGATCTTGATGGTTTACGGTTTTGCACGGTTTTCGAGATATTTACGTAATTTCACGTTTTAAGAGATTTCGAACGATCTTGTGATTTGATGCCGGTTTTAATAATTTGATTTCGGGATTTGAAATATGATTTGATTTCAATGATTTGAAAAGGATTTCGGAAAAGAGATTTCGGGCTAAGAGCCCTATTCATGTGATTGAGATTTCGGTTTTGAAACTGGATTTCGGAAATGGGATTTTGGAGATGGTTTTGAAAACGTGGAAAGAGAAATATGGATTTGGGTTCGGGACAGTGGTTCCGGATGCCGGCTTACGGAATCATTGTTGCAAATTCAGATAAGAATTTTCTATGGTTTTCACTGATTGAATGAAAAATGGTTTTGGGTCTAAAGACCCGGAAAAAGAAAAGCAAAACCTGCTGGATCTGGTTTTGAGTTTAAAGACTCGGATTGATTGACGGGGGGAGGGCCCTGGATTGAGATGTTTTGAGTTTAAAGACTCGATATGTGTTTTGAGTTTAAAGACTCGGTGATTGTGATACCCCCCCCCCCCCCCCCCCCCCCCCCCCCTTCCAGGCCTGTGATTGTGTTTTGAGTTTAAAGACTCGTTGATATCCCTGGAAGGCCTGGTTATTGCGCATAGTTTTGAGTTTAAAGACTCGGGCGCACTTGAGATCCAAAAAATCTGTATGATTGATGTTTTTCATTGATTTTCAGATGTTTTGGGAAGTGTCCTGGATGAATTGGATTTGACGAGTTTTGGAACTGAGTTCCCGGATTTGAGATTGATTTGTGATTTGAGGCTGAGGCCTGGATTTGAATAGCGGATTTGATTCGGGTTTTCAAATGATTTTCAAAGATGGTTTTTGATATGAATGGTTTCATGACTTGGATTTGATATGCATGCATTGGTTTTTAAATGGAGGGTATAAATGTAATTGTTTTATGATAACTGTTTTTGAACTATACATTATTTTTTTCCATTCACAGTCTTTTGTGTTTTCGATACCCTCCAGGTTGTTGCGGTACGAGCTGTTGGTCGAGAGAGATGGAGACATCACACCCGCGATCCACAGTAGTTCGGTGCACTCTAGGAAGTCCGGTTTCTTTTAGGATGGTTGGATCTAGAATCCCTTGTCCGACTTACGTGTCACATGGAGGTTGGACGTCAGTTTAGCCTTCGTGCCATTCGTAAGTTAGACAGGAGCAAGATTCAACCTTTAATCCCGGGGAATTAGGGGTGGGTCCTGACAACGAATGATATAGTAATTGATATCGGGCATCGAGGGTGGGTTAATCGTATGTGACTGCTATGACAATCTATGCGTGGTGGTTGAGATGATTATGTTGGTTGTTTGCTTTATAGATATTTTACACGTATTCCAAGGTCATGAACCATGTTATATTTTCACTGGGTTTTAAATGGATTTATATGCATGCCTAGTTCTATAGATCAGAAATTGATTATTTTTAAGCAACTTCGTTGTCCAATTTGATTATGAGATTGTATATGGTTTAAGGGGGGTAGGTTGTAACGACTCGGAAATTGAAAATGAAAAATGACCATTTTACCCCTATAGGGTCAAAGGTTGACCTTTTGTTTGGATATTTTTGGGACGTTCTGTCAAGATAGTTATGAAGGTCTCGACCTCCTGAGTACGTCGACAGGTGGTAGGCTGAAAATGAGGTTCAGATGAGTTCATTATGGGCTATTGCTTGATAGTGACATTTGTTTAGAAAGACCGGATATTTTTCCCTCCTCTATTTCTCCACCGACCTACCATTCTATATAATAGTGTGTGCATGATTTGGTGGTGTACAACCGAATAGGAAGGAACCATGGCAACCAACCAGGTGAGGGAGAACCTGTGGAAGGGGAACCCAAAGAAAGATCGAAAAAGAGAGAGAAAGAGAGTCTGAGAGAAGAGGGCCAAAAAGTTACTGAGAGAAGGAGATACCCGTCAGACTAGCAGCCCCAAGGTTAAACCCGTGAAGCTTGAAAACCCACTAGTGAAACTCTGACACGGAAGCTTGAAACTAAGCTTCCTAACAGCTTCTATGCATCCCTACGTCTCGAAAGAGTCATTAATACAATAATTTGGACGCTGAAACTACCCAGACAGGAAGGTACGACGGTGGTTGTGTATAAAGGAATGGAACTGTGATGTTTGAGGTAAGTTTTCATGGATTTAAGGGCATGGATGTTCTTTTGGGTTTGTGTAGATGAAAATGGACTTTTAAAATGTGAAAAATGATAAAGAAATAAGTAGTTTCCAACTGGGTCAGGTCACTGGGTTGGGCGAGTTTGGTTGTAGACCCGACGAGAGAAAGACAATGACCCCTATGTAGGCACGTGAAGCCCATGCGCAGAAGGCCATGACAGCACGTGAGGGCCCGTCTGGTGGTTCCTAGTGGTGCGATCAACATGAAAGATCTTCTTGGAATTTTGAACTTTTTGGTATACTGTTTGAGTTAATTGGACATTATCTAAGTATGTTTCTAAATTTTCAATATATTATGTTTATGTGATTAATTCAAGTTTATTTTGAATAATTTGGAGGACTAAGTAAGGTTTAACTTTAATAATGAAACATAATGATGAAATTGAGAATATGTAATTAAGGCTATGATTAAAAGTATGTGATTACATTATTGTGCACATTGTTAATCACTTTATTTTGGAGAGGATTTGGCTTTAATCATATTTCGGTAGTAATAAGATTTACAATGGAAATTATGATAAAAAATGAAATTTTATGCAAAATAATAAGAGAAATTGTGGTTATAAGCGTGATGCTTTACTTTTAAGTAAATATGTAATCTACCCTACTGTAATTATTTTGTGGCCATAACTAAACATAGTAATTATGAATATTAATAGGGCTCAGACTACATAAAATTAGATATTCCACCTCTTAACGGGGTTAAGTTGGTTGGATGTTGACAGTAGCCCTGCAAGAATGAGTTTAATTTTGTTCATTTAATTAGATTTGAATATGGATAAAATTTGTGATATTCCTTGTTTGACGAGAGAAAGTCGGTGGATGGCTGAAGACAAGGAGGAGAGAAGGTTCTAGATAACCCTAGAACCCCTAATGTGAATTTACCAATTTGCCCTTTCCATACAAAATTACCAAAATATCCCTTGACCACTTTTAGCCTGTTTCTTGCTCATACTACCTCCAATTCCGATGTTCCATATGTCTATGGACTCAAGACACTAAAACCTACGTGATAGTGTTCTTGGAATACTTAAAGGTTGCTCATATAAAAAAGTCAACATTTTGACTTCCCACGGGAAAAATCGTCTTTTTGCCCTAATTTCTCCAAATTTTCAATTCCTCAAATGTTCGGGGTGTTATAATCTTCCCCCCTAAAAAACTTTCGTCCTTAAAATCCAACACAAATTGAAACTTATTCACCATACCAAGCAACTCCTCACCCATATTTCAATGTCATCATAATTCATGGTATACTCAATTAGTATCCTAAATTCGTTATGTAAGAAGTTCTGAACGTATTTTCCTAATTACTACCAACATTATGAAATCATTAACTGGACTATCATTTGTATGCCACCGTTCATCAAACTCGGATTATCCCTAATCAACTTCAATACATGCATGTAAATTATTAAATGAAAATAATATCGTTCAGGATCCCAAAATGTGTTTAAAATAAAAAACATCAATATTCATTTAAGCCATCACATGTAACCACCAGGTCTTCACATCAGTCTATACGATATGATTCTCCAGTAGACCTTACATTAACAATGAGTATCATGTAAAATTATAATCAAATTAACATCTCGATAATCATCCCCTATACTTAATTTCTATGAGTACCAAGAGGTGTCAACATAACTTTATTATAATAATGTTCATATTATAACAATTTTTTCTCATCACACCTCCCTCATATATCACCATAGAATATTTTCGTGTAATACCATAACATCTTATTAGCATACTTTACCTAATCGTCAAGTATAAATATTTTATATCCTAAGTATTAGTCACATCGCATAAATTATCACAAAAACATCCTTGCTCGAAAACCATACAATTTTCATCTAGTCTTAATAATCTTTATACCAGGGTATAATTACAACCTTGATAACATGCATACAATGCATACCATGAATAATAAAAATAACTAATCAAATCTCAATCCAAAATAAGCTTTTTTTCATCATCAAATCGAGTCCATAACCAGACCATTGGGTCTGAACCCATAATACAATTCAATAATGGACTCTGTAAAGTATGTCATTGAGTTACATTCAAAACACCATCACCAAAATCCCATATCGTAAAATCTTATTAAAAATTAGAATTCAGGAAAACCGGCACGCTATTCACCACAAATATCAACACAAATCCAACACAACAATCATACACATCCAATCATTAGCCAATTTCACATTACACCAATCCATGCATCTCGAGGAAAATATTATTCACAATTATATAGTAGGAATAATTTGGGGAGCCAATACTAAAACACGAGAAATGAAATACTAAAACACAAGAAATGAAATAGCATGAAATTCAGAATTAAGAATCTGGTTTATCGCAAGCATAATAGAAAACTCTGCACAAGTTCCCATAAACGTTATCTCAACAAGGTTTCATAAAAAAAGGGAACTTCCAGAACGATGGGAATTCATCCCTACTATATCCAGGTACTTACCTTGTGTTATTTTTCTCCCCCTACCATACCAACCTTCCTATTCAATTTTTCGTAATTCCTTATCTCACTTTGCACCCTTATAACCAGACTCACCAATTCAATACTCAACTACTCAACTTAATGCATAATCATCACTACGTGTAGTACATCATTCAAAACCTATTTCTTGGGTTATTATTATACCGTTGGCCAGCACACCACTTGAGGATACAATATCCGGGCATACATATCATATCACATGATTACTCGGGAAAAAAGAGCCATGCTCTGGACGTCCGAGTGCCCGGGCAACATTAAATTCCTATAACAAGAAGAGGCTGCACGCGCCGCCGCAAGGCCTCTGCGTGTGGTGTCCACATGCATGTAGGAGTCATCTCCTACTTTGGTCCATTTTGGACGTTCCAAACACCAAAATTTAAATAAATCATCTAGAAAATTGATCTATGGAACCAAAAGGAAGAAATACTTACGAGAGCTCTTTGTTCAATCTCTGACACCTTGTGGCTATGGATTCCAGGAGCCCCTCCCTTGTTTCTACAAGTCCAGAGTGACTCCTTTTCAACCCAGAAGGGTCGCACAACCTCAAGGAACACATTAGAACCCATGATAGCTTGCTTCCTAGCCCCAAACTAGAAACCCGATACAGGGGTTCCACGGGTTCCAATACCACCCTCACTATTTTCCTTCCTTTCATGCTCTAAATCTCACCAATCCCTCCCTTTTTTATATTTCTCTCATTCTTGTTCTTTCTCTCTGTGCTTTCCCATGATCAAACCACCATCTCTTGGTTTTCGTCAATTTTCTCTCTTTTCCTCACTTTCAGCCATTCATCACCAATCCCCTAAAATAGCCAACCCGTCATATGTAAACATGGAAAGGGAAAGTCGGTGGGTGGCTGAAGACAAGGAGGAGAAAAGGTTCTAGATGACCCTAGAACCCCTTATGTGAATTTACCAATTTTCCTTTTCCATAAAAAATTACCAAAATACCTTTTGACTACTTTTGTCATGTTTCTTGCTTATACTATCTCCAATTCTGATGTTCTATAGGTCTATGGACTCAGGACACTGAGACCTATGTGATGGTGTTCTCTGAATACTCAAAGGTTGCTCATATAAAAAAGTCAGCCTTTTGACTTTGTAAGGGCAAAATCATATTTTTTCCCTTATCTCTCCAAATTTTCATTTCCTCGAATATACAGAGTGTTACAATATAGGAGGGCCTCTAGTCAACTGGTACTGACCCAATCTTGAAACTGTTTATGTTAAATATGCTATGTATCTGAGTGGTTGATTGTCATGAGAAGTACCTTGGTCTCTCTACAATTATCAGTTGTAATAAATAGGAGATGGTTGGTATACAAGCTTGGCGTTTGCTAGAGAAGCAAGGTTCTTAGGTGGCTAGACGTTATTTCCATGACTGTGACTTTATGGAGATCTATCCTTTGGGCCTAAGAAGTGATAGAATAGGGGTTGATATGCAACGTTGGAAGTGGTAGCTTGATTAGTGTATTTCAAGACAGGTGGGTGATAAGCCCTGAATTAAGCATCATTTTATAGCCTTTATACTTATCTTTTGATGTTTAAGTACCAAACAATTGTAGAAAATAATATATTTTGTGAGAAATGTGCGAAAGTGGATAGAACGTGAAATTACGAGAATTTAGGCGAAAGAATCACCTCAATCGAAGTTATAACGAAAAGGTTATGATCAAAACAACGAAGGCCACCAAAAACCACCCAGGAATTCGGTAGGGGCCTACCGAACCCATTTAACGAGCCCAAAAGAGTATTCGGCAGACGCCTACCACTTCGCAGTCGTGATGTTTGGCTTGCGCGTCTTGAATCTCATAAGCCATGGTCGGTGTGCGTTTACCGAAGGGAACAACACTAAGCTCGGCGCACGCCTGCTGACACCCCGGCAACCTCTTCGACCAGCGTGCACCAAACGACTCTTCAACCTTCCCAGCGCCGTGACCCCCGGAATTGAGCCCTTATTTCCGTCAGTGCCCACCAAACTTCTTCCATTCCTTCAGCAAGCTTCCACCAAATCCGTTTCCTGTTCAAATTCCAGCATTTTTCCTTCATTTTTAAGGAAAATTGTCCATTTCAAGCTTGAATTTGTTTCCTTTTTATTTAGAATACCTTTTTAATTAGAATTTTTATTACCTTTATCTTTTAGGACTTTAATTTAATTAGTTTAATCCTTTTCCTTTTACAATTAAATTGTAAACTCATATTTATTTGGGGATTAATTTTCTCCTATAAATAGAGAGGCTTGAGTTATTTGTAATTGGACTCCCATTTTTGTACCAAAGCTCTGCTTAACCAATTTTCCATTTTCAATAAATTCAAGATTTCTTGTGCAAGGTTAATTATACCATACTTCATATTTTACACCTTCATCTGTGACTTAGTTGGGGGGTTCTTGCTTGTCTCACCAAAGAGTGCTCATTCACTTCGTATCCATAAGGTGTCCCAAAGACAAAAAGTGTAACACAACCTCTTTATCTTATAGTTATCTCTTGTGCTTGAATATTGTTTTTATGAACTGATTTCTAATATTATTCTTGGTTTTATGATTTGTATTGATTCAATTTTCTATGTTTTTTTGAGAGGTAATGCAATGAATACAACATAGTTTGAGAAATTCATTCTCTACACTTACATATAAGTCTTTATTCATCAAATTAGTTTCTTGTATCTCACACTATCTTTCAAATCTTCAACCGAGTCCAAGGAATAAGGGTAAATGATGTCTTATACTAGGCTTATGTGAATAGATGTTTAGGGTGATCAAAGAAAGGCTTAATGTAGGTTCAAAGTGAGTAAACTAGGGGGATCACACTTGTGTGATCAGGTAGGGCTAGGATATTTGGATAAGTGGTGTTAACCCTATTGTCTTAATCATGTCCAAGATCAGAGAGTTTATTGACTTAAAAGTTTTGAAAATCACATAGAATAAGTTCTAGTAATCTAGAATTCATTAAAATTTATGGCAAGCAGTTTTGAGGTATATGTATATCAATTTAAACAAAGAACTCTTATGAATCACTTAACAAAAAAGTATATAATGCTCTAAAGCTCACATAGGGTTCATATGATTCATAAAAATCTTAACATGTTCGTTCTGTACCAGTTTATCGTGCATCATCTACTACAAGTCATAAACACTTAATCATAAAGCATTAACAAATGAATTCAATTTGTAGTGATCATCTTTTAGCCATGTTATCTCCATTTATCCGTCATTCTTATCATTGACAGGTTAAAGGGCATCCTAATACTTTTTAAAAACACTAAATTAAACAAAAGATTCAAGACTAAAGAGTAAAATACAGAAAATATTTTTGGGTTTTTGTTGTTTTTTGAATTTTTTCTTTGATTTTTGAAATAAGACTCAATAAAGTTGTAAATCCCTCCCCCACACTTAAATCTGACATTGTCCTCAATGTATGAAAGTGAAAGCATAGATTCTAATAAGGAGAATTGATTTACGAAAATAAAGCAATAAAAACATAAAGTAATTAGTAGTAAAGAGGGTGAAGGGTTTATGAAAGCAAATCTCCGTGTGATGGCTCCTCCACTTCTTCGTCATTGGGTTACCTCCTAAGAAGTGCTTGAAGTTTAACGTCTATTCAGCCTAGACTGGATGCTTCATTTACTCATTCTGTACATCCGGATTTTGGAGTTGCATCTCTTCCACATTGTGTTCCTTGAAGAATTCGAAGTAGGGTTTCAGTCGGCGGCCATTGACTTTGAATTCGTTCCCAGTGATAGGTGATTCGAAGTAGGGTTTCAGTCGGTTTCATATTTTACACCTTCATCCGTGACTTAGTTGGGGGGTCTCAGCTTGTCTCACCAAAGAGTGATCATTCACTTCTTATCCATAGGGTGTCCCGAAGAGAAAAAGTGTAACACGACCTCTTTAACTTATAGTTATCTCTTGTGCTTGAATATTGTTTTTATGAACTGATTTCTAATATTATTCTTGGTTTTATGATTTGTATTGATTCAATTTTCTATGTATTTTATGATTCTAGTTTTTGTTTTGTATGTTCGCACTTAATGCTTGACTAGATATAGGCAGTCCCAACTCTAGATCATTGAAAGTGTCGTCGGGGGTCCCGGGCACGTACTTAAAAGAATATGCAAGTAACTCGTAAGGCTAGAATTAGAGGATTTCGTAGGTTCAAGTTAATAGAATTCATGAATGAGTTAGGTTAAAGATGAGTTGACCATGTAAATATTAGATTAGGTTAGTTTAGATTAGTTTAATTACTTAGGACTTTTAAATCAATCTATTTACCTCCAATTAATCAATCAAACGATAATCATGCTTATGTACTCTCAATCCCCGGTTAAGAATGATCCATACTTATCAATGCTACATCTACAAAAAAAGGATTTAATTCGCATATGTTTTTATCAAGTGTTGAGTGTGACTTTGTGTTTACTTTAATACTTAGTTTTAGCGAATCAATTTTTGGCGCCGTTGCGAGGGATTGAAATAATCTCTTGTATGATTTCGTTTATGTATATATGTTTATAATGTAAATATTATATTCGTACATAATTTTCATACTTGTTTATAAATTGTAATAATTGTGGATAAAAACGTTTTCTTTGTAAATTTTTTTTAAAGAAAACAATTTCAAAAAAATTTCAAAAAAAAAAAAACAAAAAAACAAAAAATTCCGAAATTAAAATTAAAAGAAATAAAATATATATTTTTTTAAAAAATAAAAATTGTTTCCTATTAAATGTTTTAGAGTTGCATGAATTCCAAAACCTCTTTCTTCAAAATCTTACTTCGAGAACACGTAGCGCCCCTTTTGTTTACTTTCTCCTTAACCCTTCATGATGTGTGGATTTCATCACCACACACTGTAGACTCGAAATTAGTCTTTACTTCTCACGTTACATCTATCCCAACTGGCCATGATTAACGTTGAATGGTGGAGGGGATTGAAATATGTTTATCAGTACGCGCAGGCCGAACGCCCAGAAAAGTACTATGAGAAGCGAAGTGGGAAAGTTATTCATGTCACTCTAAGACTCTATCTATTGTATTGGTAGATTGCATACCCTCCCTGCGGTATCATGATGCTCGGATTTCATGACCGGACCCCCTATGACTAAGTGAATCTAGGGAAGTGAGATCAAAGGTGCATGCCATGTGAAGACCCGAAAATTCGAAAAAGGAAAATTTGGGAATTTTAGAGGGAAAAGACGATTTTACCCTTGGTTAATGTGTCAGGACCCACCCAGGTTTCACCCCAAACCCGAGGTAAATCCCGCTCCCGTCTGACTCCCCGACACAACACCCAAGTAAAACTCACTCAAACCCAGTCAGACGCAGGAGTAATTAAACAAAATATCCCGAAGTTATCCTTTACAGAGCATAGTACGAAAATACAAGGAACTAAAAACCGCTAAATTACATGCACGCGGAAGACTTTGAACTATTCCGGGGATCCCTCACGTCACTTCTATGCCTCAGACTCTGCCGCGACGTCAAGACCCCGCGCTAGCTCCACAACCTGGAGGGCAATTTAAAAAAAAAAAAACAGAAAGTGTGAGTGGACCAGAAAGTACAAAAAGTTCAAAAACCATTTCATATAAAAACCGGGGTTTTAGCCCTCCGTTTTGGAACCACAGGCATAACCAACAGTTATGAACACAGTTATAACTCTGCCGCCACACGCGCCCCCACGCGCCAGCTACAGTAGCATCATCAACCTCGACCTCACTGTGCTGAACCGGCCGCCGTGAATTGAACCGGCGAGGAGCATTCTCCGCCGTCCGGTCACCATTTCCTTCCCTTCTTCCACCCACGGCTTCGTCCAGACACCAAGAATCCATTCCCCTACTCCTCTAACCTCGACACAGTCCCACCATCGTCGATTCCAGCTCGAACCAGACAGCCCTCAAACCCCTGTTTCACGATCCATCTGCTCCGGTCACCTCCCGTCACGGTGGCGACACCAGACAATCCCTAGGGCCTTACTGAACCTAGACCAACCCTCCTATACCGTCGACTCAGCCCCAAACTCGACGACTTTGGGTTTGAAGTTCACGGCCGAAACAGAGTAACAGAGTACTCCACTTCGACTGAGCTCCGCCGTGTACGCCCCGTCACGGAGACCACCACAAACCACTCCTAGGACCTCCCTAAACATCACCCTGACCTTCAATCCTCTCGGTTCTAAACTCAGACTCACGACTTTGCAAATGGAGTTTACGGGAAAAACAGAGCAAGAAAACTTACCCTTCGATTGCAGCTCCGTCGTGCGCACCGCCGCGTGCCACGGTGTTCGTTGGCCTCCCTGCAACCTCCTGAACGTCCCACGGTCGTGGTTTGAGCCACCTCACGGCGTAGCCACCACCAAACGCTCACGGTCTCCCTGTTTCCCCAAAAACTTTGCCGCACCACCGCCGTGCCGTCGTGCACGATTCTACCACCAATTCACGACACCCAGCTTCCTTTCAGTCTCCCGTTCCTCCCTCACTCACCAGGACTCGTCAATTACCACGATCAATCCTCAACTTCTCCTCACAAGCTCTCTCTGTTTCTCTGTGTTTGTCGAAGAATAACCACGGGTTTGCACGAGTGCACCCCAATTATTTGGGCTATGAACACACAGGATTCTCCCAGAATCCTCTAGCCCCTTGCCACATGTCACCATCCACTCAACCCTTATCCCATCTGGTTAAATCCCAGCCGTCCAGTTTGCTTTCTCTCTCTGTACAAATCCCCAGATGCCAAAAAGACCAAAATACCCTCCTGTTTAACACATTTGTACGGTTTTGTCAAAACTTCCTAGACCCGTAACTCTCGCCTCGTAAGTCCGATGAATACGTGCCGCCTGTCATCGAACTCAGGACGACGAAAGCTATCTAACCATGCTAGGTCAACCTACCAAAACCCATTCATACAAAAAGTCAACTATTCTCCCTAATTTACCCAAATTACGATTAAGCCCTCAAGCTTCCGAACATCACAACTTCCTCCTCGGATGTCGAAATCGAACGTACCTCATGTCTACGGGTTCGTGACGTCCTCAACTACATCCTGGTCACTGGCCAATACCCAATTGACCACCCGAATAAAAGTCAACATTTTTGCCCGGACCAGGGGCAAAATCATCATTCTAGGCTCCCGGACCTTTCGGGACCACCTAACCACTAATTAACCTCACTAATCACACCTTAATCACTCTACTAATCCCGGCTCTCGGGACGGGTTGTTACAATCTACCCCCCTAAAAAGAATTTCGTCCCCGAAATTCCACAGATAGTTCCCGGCACCTAGGGTCTCCTACTTGGTCACCAACACTAGGTCAACAACAACCTCTCCTGGGTTTCCTGTCTATCATCTCCACCCTGGGTATTTCACTACATCCCCAACTACTATTACCACGGCCAACCCTAGCTATGTAACCGCTGCATGGTGTACGCAAGGGAAACCCTATGAACAGAAAACAAAGGTATTATAAAATACCTTATCTCAGAGTACCCGACAGAAGTCATAGAGTACGTCCTCGTATACAACCACCCTACCTTCCCAAACCAACTCGACCACTAACCCAAACAATCGTCCACCCATCTCCCTCGGCTGCTACTTCGGCCACTGTCTCTACCCTGGATCCAACAACCAAACCTAAGTACAGCACAACCAAAAGTAAGATAAGTACCTGTCCCCGCATCTGGTGTCGACTGACCCTCCTGTTGGGTCATCGAGAACACCCGGGCCTGAGATCCAGACGCTCTACCACGTCCCCTCGAACTACTCGTGGCAGTGCCACCCCCTCCTCTCAGGCTTGCTGTCCCTGACGTTGTACTCTGTCCGGGCTCCGCTGCTCCTCGACCCACACCACCATCCTGTGGCAACAGTGGACACTCACGTCGGAAATGACCTCGCTCCCCACAGTAGAAACACACGTTCCAACCTGGTCCACTGCTTGGTCTCCCTGTAGACACTACAGAGGTCGCACTCGCTTGCGGAGTCGGCTTTGCACGGTAACCCCAAAATCCTGAACTCTGAAAACTGCCAGGTCTACCAAAACGCTCATCGCCCGACGAGGACGCTCCACCGAAGTTACCCCTTTTCGGTGTTCGCTGGCTTGAAACTCCAGGAATAGATGGTTCCCGGCGGCGCACCGACAAACTAGCCTCCACCCTCACCGCAGCATCTGACAAGTCTCGGAGGGTAGCAAAAGATCCGGCCGTCACTATGGCTCGAATCTCACCTCGCAGGCCCAACTCAAACCTACGGTACTTCTCAGCTTCAGTGGCCACAAAAGCAGGAGCAAACCGAGACAACATCTGGAACTTCCGTTCATACTCAGCCACTGTCATATTCCCTTGTTGGAGATGCAAGAACTCCGCCTCCTTGGCATCTCGGAAAGAACGAGGATAATACTGCTCCAGAAACCGTTCCCTAAATGTCTCCCAAGTCACACTATCGGCATCCCAACTGGACAACTCGAGGGTATACCACCACTCGTATGCCGTACCATCCAACAGAAACGTAGCCAACAACACTCGCTCCTCCGGCGGACAATGCATCACCGCAAAAATCCGCTCAAGTCTGGTAATCCACCTCTGGGCTTCCTCAGGATCAGCCCCACCACTAAACGTAGTCGCCCCGAGCCGCTGGGCTTGCTCAATAGCCGTACTCTCCGTCTCTCTTGCTACTTCTTCAGGTTGTGGAGAGGGTCTACGTCTCGGAGGCATCATCAACCGCACGCTGAAAGAGGCATAGAAGTAGTCAAACAACTAAAACACAACCTCAAAAACCAACAAACCCCACAAACCCGACAAACCTATGCTCAGATACCAATTGTCAGGACCCACCCAGGTTTCACCCCGAACCCGAGGTAAATCCCGCTCCCGTCTGACTCCCCGACACAACACCCAAGTAAAACTCACTCAAACCCAGTCAGACGCAGGAGTAATTAAAAAAAATATCCCGAAGTTATCCTTTACAGAGCATAGTACGAAAATACAAGGAACTAAAAACCGCTAAATTACATGCACGCGGAAGACTTTGAACTATTCCGGGGATCCCTCACGTCACTTCTATGCCTCAGACTCTGCCGCGACGTCAAGACCCCGCGCTAGCTCCACAACCTGGAGGGCAATTTAAAAAAAAACATAAAGTGTGAGTGGACCAGAAAGTACAAAAAGTTCAAAAACCATTTCATATAAAAACCGGGGTTTTAGCCCTCCGTTTTGGAACCACATGCATAACCAACAGTTATGAACACAGTTATAAAATAAGCATCATAAAACATCATAAGAACAGAAACACTATAAAATATCATAAGAAACAGAAACACAATAAAACAGTTATAGAAATCATAGCATGAGTATCAGAAACCGTATCATAAACCATAAAGCTCAAATCCTCATTTCCCGATCGAACCTGCTGGACCTATCCGAGTCTTTAAACTCCCGAGTCTTTAAACTCAATCCAGGCCTTAATCATATCCGAGTCTTTAAACTCCCGAGTCTTTAAACTCAAGGCCTACGGGGGGAAAATCAATATATCCGAGTCTTTAAACTCCCGAGTCTTTAAACTCAATCCGGGTCTTTAAACCCAAACCGGCCGGTCCCCCGTCACATATATCCGGGTCTTTAAACCCAATAGCCAGATCCAGCAAATCCAATCCAAAACCTTTTGAAAACCTTTTCCAAATCCATATCCAAACTCGAATCCGAAATCCCCGGTCCGAAGCCTTTCCGGCGTTCAGAACCGTCATTTCGAACCCAAATCTGGAATACCACTTTTCAAGCCTTTGCCCCAAATCCAATTGTCACTTTCGATTTCAAAACCAAAACCTTGATTCTCAAAATCATGACCCAAAATCCCCTTAAAATCATTGAGATCATTTATCTTTCCAAAATCACCCTTTTCGTAAAACATGCTAAAACCGTCTTTTTCTCGAAAACCGTCAATCACGTAAAACCATCATAACATAGTCAAGATCATAGATGTAAGAGTAAACCATCAAAAACGTATATAAAAACAGTTATGCATGATCGAGTTTAAGGAAAGGGTCCACTCACATACAGAGCCCTACTCGCGTCCCGAATGTCCAGCCCGTTCCTCGGCTTCCTCGGGAAATCCCGATCCTGTCAATCACCGTCAAATTACGTCACTAATACGTCTACAAAAATTCACCTAAATTTCCTCAACATTCCTCGAATCGAAAGCCTAAAACCTGGGGCCCTAAACATTCACCCTCGCGGAACTAAACTCAAACGACGTCCGATTGACTCGAAACCAACTCCATTGAACTCACCACAACTCCTAGACCAAAAACCATGTTGACCGTTTTCCCAACCACCGCCACACGCGCCCCCACGCGCCAGCTACAGTAGCATCATCAACCTCGACCTCACTGTGCTGAACCGGCCGCCGTGAATTGAACCGACGAGGAGCATTCTCCGCCGTCCGGTCACCATTTCCTTCCCTTCTTCCACCCACGGCTTCGTCCAGACACCAAGAATCCATTCCCCTACTCCTCTAACCTCGACACAGTCCCACCATCGTCGATTCCAGCTCGAACCAGACAGCCCTCAAACCCCTGTTTCACGATCCATCTGCTCCGGTCACCTCCCGTCACGGTGGCGACACCAGACAATCCCTAGGGCCTTACTGAACCTAGACCAACCCTCCTATACCGTCGACTCAGCCCCAAACTCGACGACTTTGGGTTTGAAGTTCACGGCCAAAACAGAGTAACAGAGTACTCCACTTCGACTGAGCTCCGCCGTGTACGCCCCGTCACGGCGACCACCACAAACCACTCTTAGGACCTCCCTAAACATCACCCTGACCTTCAATCCTCTCGGTTCTAAACTCAGACTCACGACTTTCCAAATGGAGTTTACGGGAAAAACAGAGCAAGAAAACTTACCCTTCGATTGCAGCTCCGCCGTGCGCACCGCCGCGTGCCACGGTGTTCGTTGGCCTCCCTGCAACCTCCTGAACGTCCCACGGTCGTGGTTTGAGCCACCTCACGGTGTAGCCACCACCAAACGCTCACGGTCTCCCTGTTTCCCCAAAAACTTTGCCGCACCACCGCTGTGCCGTCGTGCACGATTCTACCACCAATTCACGACACCCAGCTTCCTTTCAGTCTCCCGTTCCTCCCTCACTCACCAGGACTCGTCAATTACCACGATCAATCCTCAACTTCTCCTCACAAGCTCTCTCTGTTTCTCTGTGTTTGTCGAAGAACAACCACGGGTTTGCACGAGTGCACCCCAATTATTTGGGCTATGAACACACAGGATTCTCCCAGAATTCTCTAGCCCCTTGCCACATGTCACCATCCACTCAACCCTTATCCCATCTGGTTAAATCCCAGCCGTCCAGTTTGCTTTCTCTCTCTGTACAAATCCCCAGATGCCAAAAAGACCAAAATACCCTCATGTTTAACACATTTTTACGGTTTTGTCAAAACTTCCTAGACCCGTAACTCTCGCCTCGTAAGTCCGATGAATACGTGCCGCCTGTCATCGAACTCAGGACGACGAAAGCTATCTAACCATGCTAGGTCAACCTACCAAAACCCATTCGTACAAAAAGTCAACTATTCCCCCTAATTTACCCAAATTACGATTAAGCCCTCAACCTTCCGAACATCACAACTTCCTCCTCGGATGTCGGAATCGAACGTACCTCATGTCTACGGGTTCGTGACGTCCTCAACTACGTCCTGGTCACTGGCCAATACCCAATTGACCACCCGAATAAAAGTCAACATTTTTGCCCGGACCAAAGGCAAAATCGTCATTCTAGGCTCCCGGACCTTTCGGGACCACCTAACCACTAATTAACCTCACTAATCACACCTTAATCACTCTACTAATCCCGGCTCTCGGGACGGGTTGTTACATAATTGGGTCGAAAGTTGACTTTTTGGTCGGGACACATTTTGGACCTTCCGTATGGACCGTTGTGTAGGTCTCGGAGTCTTGAGTCCGTAGATAGGTGGCACGGTTATCAAAGTCCAGCTGGGACGGGTCTTGTCATGCCATTCTTTTCATGCAATGTCACGTAACTCTTATGTCTTAAGCATGTTCTAACGATTTCCCTCTTATGCGTTCACCCCATTCATCATGTAGACTTTTATGCGTTGCATTAATTTGGACGTTTTTGAAATTTGTGCCTTTGCATGCCATTTTCGTGACTCTACCTTGCATATTTTTCAACTATTTTTACGTCTTTGTTTCTCATTTATCTATAACCCATTCTTTGTACATACAATTCTATTTTGTGTATATTCCTTTTTATTTCCCGTCTTCTTTTTATGTACATATTCTCACCTCACTCTTTTGAAGGAAAACACAATATGCAATTCACTTAATCTAAGGTCCATGAACTAGACTTAGGGGATGCCCTTGTCAAAGAGATCGTGCATGAACTTGACCCTTGGATTCAAGATGGATTGAGGTCTTACCTAGAGGCAATTGGTGAACACGATGTGGAGTTCGAAAGAGTGCATAGGTCTCACATCGTATGAGTTGATTAAAGCACGTCTTCTAGGCTAAAGACGTTAAAACTTCAAGCGTTTCTTGGGAGGCAACCCAATGACGGAGAAGTGGAGGAGCCATCAAACGGGGATTTTCTTTCTTAAACTCTTAACTCTCTTTACTATTAGTTACTTTATGTCTTATTGATTTATTTTCTTGAATCATTCATTCTTACTTAGATTCTATGCTTTCACTTTCATACATTGAGGACCATGTCAGATTAAGTGTGGGGGATCGGTTTACAACTTTACTGAGTCTTATTTCAAAAACCAAAATCAAAAAAACAAAAACCCAAAAATATTTTATGTGTTTTAGTCTTTAATCTTGAGTTCTTTTGTTAATTTAGTGTTTTAATGAGTCTTGGGATGCCCTTTTACCTGTCGATGATAAGAATGACGGATAAATGAAAAAACATGGCTAAAAGATGATCACTACAACTTGAATTCATTTGTTAATGCTTTATGATTGAGTGTTTATGACTTGTAGTGGATGCTGCATGTTAAACTGGTACAGAACGAACATGTTAAGATATGTATGAATTATATGACACCTATGTGAGTTTTAGAGCCTTATATACTTCTTTGTTGAATGATTCAAAGCTTTTAAGTCAATAAACTCTTTGATTTTGGACATAATTAAGGCAGTAGGGTTTCACACCACTTATCCAAATATCCATGTCCCTATTTGATCGCACAAGTGTGATCTCCCTAGTTTAACTCCTTTGTGCCTACATTAAGCTTTTCTTTCATCACCCTAAACATATATTCACATAAGCTTATTATAAGACATCATTTACCTTTGTTCCTTGGACTTGGTTGAAGAACATAAATATCGTGTGAGATACAAGAAAGTGATATGATGATTGAAGACTTGTATGTACGTATAGGCAAGGACTTGCTCAAACCACATTGTAAACATAGAATTAACATGAAAAAAACAAAAAAAAAAAAGAGAAAAAAAAAACAGAGAAAAAGAATTCGAGCGAAAAAGTTGAAAAAAAGAACACCAAAAAAAAAAAGAAAAAGAAAAAAAATGTTTTAAATCTCTCGAATGGTAAATAAGTTTGAGTTTGAGTTAAGTCTCCTATACTTGTGCATTCGGAACCATTGAAGATTTCAGCCTTTGCCTTCTTTACAATGCTCAAGCACGTTTCAACTATTTGCTAGGGTTTAGAAACTCTAAGTCTAGGGGTATTCGAAGTGCTTATGCCTATGTGATGGAGCATTTGGTGAGTCTTGGAACAAAATTTAACACCATTATCTTAAATATTCCTTGCCTTTACACCTAGCCTCATTACAACCTCCAATAAAGACCTTATGATCCTTGAGATGAGTAAGCTTTGATTAGTTGAGTCTATCACTTGAGTAAGGTTATGATTTTGGTTCATTTGTGCAAGTATGTTTACTATCTTATGGTTTATGTTTGAAATTTTTATGAAGTTACTTACTTTCTTTTATGTGAGCATCTTTCACACGTACCTTGAGTGAAAATACAAAACCCTATACACATTGAGTGAAATTTTGAGTGCATATCCATGTGAGTTGATCCATACTTATTTTATTCATGTTGAGATATATTTCACCAAGTTTACTCATTGTCTTACTTTTTAAGGCATTTTGTTATGATTTATTAACTTTTGAATTCCATATGCTATATAGCTTCTTAGTGTAAATCTTTGATGTCGTACTTATGTTAATACAATTTGAGACAAATAGTTAAGGAAAAAAAAAGGAGAAAAATGAGTTTTTAAAGCCTTAGTTTGTTTTGGTATTTGCTAGGGACTAGCAAAGTCTAAGTGTAAGGGTATTTGATAAGTCCTGAATTAAACATCATTTTATACACTTTATACTTATCATTTAATGTTTAAGTACCAAACAATTGTAGAAAATAACATATTTTGTGAGAAATGTACAGAATTGGATAGAGCGCGAAATTACGAGAATTTAGGCGAAAGAATCACTTCAATCAGAGTTATAACGAAAAAGTTATAATCAAAACAAAGGAGGCCACCAAAAACCACTCAGGAATTCGGTAGAGGCCTACCGAACCCATTTAACCAGCCCAAAAGAGTGGCAGGTACTTACCGCGAAAGGTAACCAGGTGCGCGACAGTACTCTTTATGCCTCAGCCTCAGTATCAGCCCCATACTCTATGGCATGTACTAGAGGGTCGATAAAAATAATCAAAGTTTGAGTTGAAAAAAAATAAACATTTCAAAATACGATTTAAGAAACAATAACATTATTCCCCTCTGTTTTATAAACATGCACGCATATAAATCAAATTGTATGAAAGGATTCAAATCATATATGTCTGGACACAAATATCAATAAAACACCATATAACTAATCCTCGATATCCGCGATATCCATAACCAAGCAACTGTCATGATTTCAAATGCTACGCGTATAACTCGGGGTCTCATCTCCGAGTATATCCCCAAGATCTACGACATCCGGGGTGATATCATAATGGAGTGCCTCCCAGGACCTACGACATCTGGGGTGATATCATAATCTCACACTCTTGAGACTGAGCCTCTCCTCGAAGCTACTGATCTCAGGCAGTGTACCGTGACTACTCTAGGATCTATGAAGTTTGGAGGAGACAATCTAATTCTCAAAGGATGGTATATGTAGAACAGTCATCAAATCCATTAAAAGTCATTTTAAAAACATTTATGTCTCAAAACGAGTCAAAACATTGTTCAATTGGGCTTGTGCCCGAGACATAACTTTCACAGGCTTTTTCCACGAAACCATCAAAAAACGGTGTCCAGAACTCATTTCATAAATTCAGATTTATCCAAACCAGCCGTACCAAATCGTTATTCAAATCACAGTCTTTCTTTCAAATTCCCGTTTGACTCCAAATCTAAGTCAAATCGTTATCCAATGGGTCTTAAGCCCAAAATACCATTTTCACGCAAATCCGTAAAATTGTTCATAAACCGATAATAAATCCACAACATCATCAAGTAATGATATCAAATCATTTCATATCAAATAATATAATAAAGCATTTAAAACATTTATGCATGCATTGTAGTTATAAAACAAAAGTCCACTCACGCTCGGTTCCCGCTGCGCACTCAATATCCACGTCGTATCTCCCACCGAAGCTAATCCAAAATCTCTAGGCTTGTCCAAATCACATCTGAGGGTCACTGATGTTCTATACAAGCACAAAGTTCGGTACAAGAAACGTGTTCTGAACACGCTTTTTGAGGCTTAAAACCCATAAATGACCTATCAAACGGTCACTGATCGACTTGAAATCACCACCTTTGGATTCAAACTGTCGAAACCTTTAAAAAAACCAGTTTAACCTCAAAATACGTTCCCACGCGCTCCCACACGTCGATCAAAGTCCAGTCCATGGTGGTCAACGCTGACATCACCGTGACATCATGCTAACGTCAACCTGACATCTGGCAGGTCTGACAGCCTTCCACGTCAGCTATGATACCTCTGACACCCTCTCACGTGGCACCAACCCTGGCTTGCCGCGTGGTCAGACAAGATGATGTGGACTGCCATGTCATCTGACACGTCACTCGAACACCCTCTAACATGTTGCCACGTGGCACCACCTGATTGGTCCACATGGTCTGACATGGCGCTCCCAAGTCACTACTGACTGGACCTGACAACCTCCCACGTGGCATCACCATATTTACCACGTGGATTGACCCGCGACTCGCGACCTTGCAATGGGTGAACTGACCCGCGACCTCGACCGGATTCATTCTTCCTCCTCCGATCACTAAAATGTGCCATTTTTTGACCCATTGACTAGCAATCGACCCAAGAATTGATCTATAAGTTTAAAAAGGGAAGAAAGTACCGTAATAGCTTCAACCAAGCTTTATGATTTTCGGCCAATCTTCAAACTCAAAACCCACGCGATTCTAGCTGGCTTCCTTCACGATTTTAATTCCTGTGGACTCGTCTAATCCCAAAGAACCATTCCCAATCTTCAGAACGATCTCACAACCCATCCAAAATCAATTTCAAAAATCAACCCAAACAGGGCTTTCGGGTTTACCTGATTACTGGCTACTAGGCTATTCCTCCTTGCTCCGCTGTCTACCATCGTCTTTTCAGTTTCTCCTTCACTCACAATCTCTCTCAAGCAACACAGAGGGTTGATAAATGATGTTTGTGGGTAGTTTGGGTGTTTGGGTATATGAGGAAGAAGAAATGAATGAGGTGCATGAATGTGGGAAGCTGGGCCAATGGGATGAGTGACACTTGTCACTCATCCATTGGTCCAGGTCAGGATATTTTGGACCAGTGAGAAACTACTAATAGTAAACTTCTCATTAAATGTGAATAGTTTGTAATTTCTTTCGTGACCCCTTACTTCCCCATCCAACGTCCGATCTCGGCGTGCTGCTTGTCTATGGACTCGTGGACTCCCGATCTACGTAATGGGTCTTAATCAAATTCCAAATAACCTCTCGAGTCAAAAGTCAACATTTTCTCTTTCCAAGAGCAAAATGGTCATTTTACATTCAATTTTCCGAATTTGCATTTTTCTTAAAAGTCTGGGTTGTAACAATCTACCCTTCTTATAAAAATTTCGTTCCCAAAATTTATTCAAACAAATGTGGGTATTGTGCCAGCATTAGGGATTCGAGCTCCCACGTGTTCTCTTCCATGTTGTAATTCCTCCACAATACTTTCACTAGAGGAATGGTCTTGTTCCGCTATATTTTCTCTTTCTAGTCTAGAATCTGTACTAGTTGTTCCTCAAAGCTCAAATCTGGTATGAGTTCCAACGGCTGTTCTTCCAGAACATGTTATTCCTCATGTACGTACTTTCGAAGCATAAAAACATGGAACACATCATATACTCTCGCAAGCTCTGGGGGCAAAGCTGGGTCTCATGCCCGAAGGATAACTTTCATAAACCATTGCCACATATTATATACTTAAAACAACAATTGGGACCCAAGCCCGATATCATAATCAACTGCGCCTTAAGCCCGATAGTATAAACCAAATGGGTCTCCAGCCCGATATCTCATTAAATTAAATAAACTTCAAGTTCGATAGTTCATACGTCAAATGTGTCTCAAGCCCGATCCTATATTCCCAAATCCGAAATCATTGCATTAATCAAACTATTGAAATACAAGCACGTAAAAACCCAATATAAAACCATAAACCTAAAAATATGTGCAAATGCGTAAATATCAAATGCCACAAATATATGCACTCAAGGCATCTCAAATCGTGTATTTAAAACATATAAAACAGTTATGCATGCATCATATTTAGAAAATAAGTGTTCACTCACAGACCGTCCTTACTACGCCTCGATAACTATGCCATAAGCCTCTCCGGGTCATCCAGACCTGACCAAATCATACTCAAAGGTCACTAACCATCTATACAAGTCCTAAACATAAACCCCCAAGAGTCCCGGGAAAGTCAACGTGTCCCGGACAAGCTTCCTTAGGCTAAAAACCTCAATTTGACCAACCTAACGATCTCCGATCGACTCGAAACTACCGCCATTGGATTCGTAGCGTTGAAACCTTTAATATGGTACTGGTCCTACCGCGAGATTTGCATCCACGGGCCCCCACACGCGGGTCAAATTTGCTGGTCAAAAAGTCGATGCTGACGTCAGCAAAGTCAACAGTCAAGTGGTCTAAGTTAATGCTGATGTCACTGCTGATGTCAGCATGACGTCATCTTGACAACTATCAGGTCTAACACGTGTCAAACTTGACAGGTGCCACGTGTCAGCAGCCAGTTGGTCCACGTGTCTAACATGTTAGTGACAAGTGGCATCACCGGATTGGTCCTTGTCACTAACATGTCAGCTGACTGGGTACTGACAACTGCCACGTGTCGACTCCTGGCTGGGCCACCTTGCCTGACAGCCTGACATGATGACGTCAACATGCTGACATCATCGTCTCCTTCCTCGCAGACTCACGACTTGACCCATTCCTAAATCCTTCATTTCTAACCTATTTTCGATCTCATTTCTTCCTACACGATCGTCTGGGTTCCTAGGGAAGATCTATGGGTTCAAAATCATGAAAAACTAACTAGAAACTCACCTCCAAACAATGAAAAATCCAGTCACCTGCAACCTCTCCGTGCCATCGACTCCAGCCACCTCAGCTTTCCAATCTTGGTCCCTCAGCTTCGCAATGATCCAAGGATTAGGTTTCGATTAACAAAACCCCCCAACAACCCCTAGAATTCAAACTCGAATTTTGAAACCAAAAGCTTACCTTTTTAGGTTTCCAGCCGCCGTCCACGACTGCCCCCGCCATTGCCACCATCCTGCTCGTCTCAGTCTATTCTCTCACTTCCCTTCACACTTCGTGGACAATGGATGAAGTTTGAGGGAGATGGTTTTGAGTTTTGGGGTGGTTTGTATGTGTGTTTTAGGTGTAAGGAAAAAAAAAAGAGATGAAAACATTGGATCCCAAATGTTTGGGTTTTGGGCCAATAAAATAAGGGACAGGTGTCACTCACTAATTGGTCCACCCAGATTTTGAACCCAATCCAAAAATATCATTTGTCAGCTTTTCTCGGTTTACATGAATAGTATTATTTTCTTTCCGTGAACTGTAACTTTCCCATCGAACGTCCGATTTCGACGTGTCGTCTGCCTACGGACTTTTAACGTCTTGATCTACGTAACAATCCTCGGTCCCCTTGTATTTGACCACCCGGGTCAAAAGTAAACTTTTTACCATTCTTAGGGGAAAAATCATCATTTTACACCATCCATCCGAAATTCCTCGACTAATCCTCGATTAGTCAAGATAAATCGTTAATTAATCTTAATTACCCTTAATTAATCTGGTGAATTTGGGACGAGTTGTCACAGCTGAGGCCAAAGCGAATAATATCTTATTGGAGAAGGTCGGGTCTTAACAATTTGGTATCAGAGCCCAGCCTCCGTCGGAATTGATTGTGCCAGCAAAGACGTTGGGCCCCAAGGGGGGTGGATTCTAAGGACCCTTGTCTTAGAGGCATGGTTAGCAATCCCACATACCTAGGGAGATCTGGGGGATGAGCCTTATATGTGTGGGCGCGCATCTATCCAACCGGAGGCCTTTTCGGGGCTCACTGTCTTTGAATTCGTTGGGAACTCCAAAGTTAAGTGAGTTGAGGCTCGTACAATCTCAAGATGGGTGACCTACTTGGAAGTTGCAAGTGAGCTCCCGAGAACAAAACCGTGAGGGCTGGGGCCAAAGTAGACAATATTCTGTTGAAAAAGGTCTAGTCATGACAATGTTCTCAATGTGGGAATAGGTCTAATGATGCATTTCATGCACTTTAGGGTTGTGAACAGAGAGAGGTTTTTGGAGGATGTCTAATCTTTCGATCAATTATTTCCCTACTTTTGGTTCGTTTATTGATCTCTTTGGCTTCACTATTCTTAAACTATCCAAAACTCAATTAGAACAATTTATTTTTATCTGCTGGCATGTTTGGAGTTGGAGGAATAAAGTATTCCCTAATTTGCAAGCCAAAAATGTTGAGGAGATATATGAATATTCCATGGTTGCTCACTCGGAATTTGTTGGTTTGCAATGGGCTTCGTTGGGGGCCCTTTGGTGAGGGAGACTAAATGGTATAACAGATGGAAGTAATTTTTAAGCTTAATTACATTGTAGCGATTGGAAAAGAAAATCTTCAAAGAGTGGAGGAGGGAGCAGAGTCCTTTGGGATTCCGCTGAGACTATTTTGAGGGTATTTTGGGCCCCGATCCACCAGGTGGGTGAGTCGTTGCCACCGATATTGAAGCAATGAAGCGAGGTCTATTACAACTACAATGGGTGAGTGTGCATGGAGTGGTGATTAAAGCTGATTCTAAGGAAGCGATCAGTACGATTAAGTAGGCTCAACATGTGTGGGCGCCAATTGGTTTGCTAGCTTGGGAAGTGGTGGAGTTGATGGAGGCTATTTTTATCCCTTTGGAACACCTGGTTTGCGTGTCTCAAACGAAAAATCATGTGGCTAACAACCTTTCTCAAGAAGGTAGGCACTCTTAAGCGAGAACTAGATAGGGGCCTATGTTTCCTCCCTAGCTGCAGCCGCTTGTACTGTTTTTTGTTTTTTTTTTTTTTGGGTAGAGGTACTTTTTTTATCTCATCGGATTTATTATGAATTTGTTGGGTTTTATGATAAGGGTTTTATTGAGGCACATGACACCGGCTTGTGGTGCACCCAATCACTGTACAATTTAATATCCATTTTTAATCAATGAAATTCTCTATTCCTTTTAATCTTGGTTAGAATTTTGGATATAACTTTGTTAGGATATTGTGTATTTATTGTGTAAAATGTGTTGAAATAGTTTATAATTTATGAAAATTTGTGCAGAAATTGTGTTGGAAATTAGAATATAATTTAAGTATTTAAAAAATTTGTTAGGAAAATAGAAATATATTATGAAATTAGGGAAATAGAAAATTTGTTAGCAAAATTTAAAAATATGCTATGAAAATAAAAATTTGTTATGAAATTATTGAAATAGAAAAATATGTTAGGAAATTAGAAAATATGTTAGGAAAATTGGAAAATAGAAAAAATGTTATTAAATTAGGAAATTAGAAAAATATGTATGGAAATTAGAAAATCTTAAACTATGTGATATGCGTAATTAATATGTGTTTGTATTTGTCAATTTTTGTTATTTTCCCCAAAACTTTAGGTAGTATCGACGTTGTGAAATATGCTGATGTTTCATAAGAACATATATGTAATTAACCAGTTTTATTAACTTCGTATAATGAAATTCAATAAAAAAATTTAGACGTACCCATTTGAGAGCATGTTGATTAACTGGCTCTTGAATTTGTCATTTATTCAAACAGTTTGGGGTGCGCAACTATGTGCTATGTCGTTTGCCATTTATACGAGGCTAGGTTTTGTTTGTGGGAAATGCGATTTGTATCTTCTCAATGTTCTCCAAATTCATATTAGATATTTGTTTATAATATCTACGTCGTACATCTGGGGAATTGTTGGGGGATGCTGCCGAAATTTTCATCGATTGAAACTTAGCCTCCTAGGGCCGCAAGTTACACAGCATATCAGGTGCACTCTCGACCAAATCACCGGAAGCATAAGTAGAAGAGCGACTTTTGATATTAACTTGTTCTAATTGCAAGAAAATATTAACTGAAATACTTATGTTGACTGTATTTTGTGAATACAAGCTCAATGGACAGATAGTGTATGCAGATGGAAGATAGATGTTCTTAAGAGTATTTGGATAAGATCAACAACTTTCCTGCCTTTGCACATAGTCACTGCAGTGGTACTGGACATATGAGGTGTCTATGCTAGAAATGTAACAACTGCAATTCGGGGATGTTGAATGATGCACAGAATCATTTGGAATAAAATGGGATCATACACAACATACTAATTGAATTCATTAAGGTAAAAAAATATTTACAACATCGATATTTTTGGATCTCGAGACCCATGGGGATCAAAGTGGCGCGCTTTGATGATAACTATGTCTTTGGCATATTAACTAATGATTTTCCTTTTGCATAAGTTGATATGAATTATAAGGTACCCAGATTTCAACGTGAAAAATCTGAGCAACATTATGAGAGATTATTGAAAGATGCTCAATGCGAATTCTTGTTTTTGCAGTAGCTTCCGGATCTCGCTAGGTCGGTGGACAACCTGGTGAAATGCCTAGGCCAGCTTCCATTGAAGATAATAGAGGGGACTGGAGATGGGCTTATTCATGATGTTATTGGATGTTCGAGTTTTTTTTGAGGAATTGACAATGACGACCCTAGATTCACCGAGATCCAAACCAAGTTAGCATTCGTCCGGGCTTTGAACAAAATCGTCAAGGCCGAGAATTTCAAATAATGCAAATACTGTTTTGGCTGAATTATTTTTCATTCAGTTGATAGGAAGCCTATATACAAGGGCCTCGAGTACAAATCTAGTAGTCTACAAAGTCAACACCTAATATTTAGGATATCATGAGATTACATACTAGAAATAGGATTTAACAAATCCCTATAATGTACGAATATTTCCTAATACTCCCCCTCAAGTTGGAGAGTGGATGTCATGGAATCCCAACTTGTCTCTCAGTATCACAAATTGTTGTAACCCTAAAGATTTTGTAAACACATCTGCCAATTGGAATTGCGTATGAACATACAAAGGATTGATCATTCTAGCTTGCAGTTTTTCTCGAACAATGTGGTAGTCAATCTCTATATGCTTTGTACGTTCATGGAAAATTGGATTGGCTGCAATGTGTAATGTTGACTAACTATTGCATAATAGTGGTGCAGGGGCTACTTGTGGAACTTTTCAATCTTCTAATATATATAGTAGCCAAGTCAGTTCTAGGCAGGTATTTGCCATAGCACGATATTCGACCTCTGCTGAAGATCTGGAAACATTGGTTTGTTTCTTAGATTTCCAAGAGATGAGAGTATTACCAAGGAAAATGCAATATCCTGTAACTGACCTTTTTGTTGTGCAACATCCTCCTCAATCCGAGTCACAGAAATATCTCAAATCAAGGTTGTTGGAAGCAGGAAGCAACAAACCTTGTCCAGGGGCTCCTTTGATATATCTAAGAATTCTTAAGGCTGCATCCCAATGGGGTTTACGTGGCTGACTCATAAACTGACTTAATGTGCGAACTGAGTAGACAATATCAGGTCTGGTAACAGTGAGATAAATTAATCTACCAACCAAGCGTCTATACTTTGCTGGATCATGAAGTAAATCACCATTAGTGAGAGTGAGTTTCAGATTTTCCTCCATTGGAAATTAGTATGGGCGAGCACCAAGAAGACCTGAATCTTGTAGAATATCAAGTGCATACTTTCATTGGGACATGAAAATACCTTGCTTGGAATGAGAGAATTCAATTCCCAAAAAATACTTTAAATCACCTAGGTCTTTGATGTGAAAATACCGAAGAAGAAAACATTTGAGATGTTCTACTTCAGTGAGATTGTTACCAGTGAGGAGGATGCCATCAACATATATAAGTACGGCAATAAATGAGGAGCTGTGAACCTTGGTGAAAAAGGAGTAATTAGCTTTGGAGTTTTGGTAACCAGCTTTTTGAACAACTTGAGAAAATGTGGAAAAACAATTGCAGGAGGCTTGTTTGAGGCCGTAGAGGGATTTGTTGATCCGATATACCGTGTTCTCCCCCTGTCAGGGAAGACCATGAGGTAGGGCCATGTAAACAACATTATGTAAATCTCCATAAAGGAAAGTATTTTGGACATCTAGTTGGTGATTAAACAAATTACGGAAAGTAGTAACGGTAAGAAGGCAGCGGAGGGTGGTGAGTTTAGTAGTGGGGGAGAAAATTTCTTGATAGTTAATGCCCTCACCCAAGTGTAGCTTTTTGCAACAAGGGAAGCTTTGTACTGATCAATAGTGCCATCAAAGTTGCACTTAATTTTTAAAACCCATTTGAACCAATGGGCTTATGGCTATTGGGTAAAGGAACCAAACTCCATGTATTTTTTAGTTGTAAAGCCTCTAATTTTGCATACATGGCGTTTTGCCAATTTGGATCAAGGATAGCTTAAGAACAAGTGGTGGGTTCTTTCTGACCTGAAGTGTTAGTTAGAAAGGCACTATAGGTATTTGAAAAACGAGAATAAGAAAGAAAATGAGAAAGAGGATAACGATTACCTGAAGAACCAGATGTATGATGAAGACCATTGACTTGGTTGGACATATGGTAATCAAGATGCCATGCAGGAAGGCGCCGCGGACGTTGCGATGGGTGAGAGGGGTGTGATGCTGACGAGTCAAGGAAGGCAAGATCATGTACATTTGAGGGTGATGCGTCATGAGTGGGACATATGGGTGTAGGTAAGATGAGGGGGATGGAGATGGGTTTTCAGATTGAGTAATGGGGGGAAAGAGGAAGGGTAAAAGGGGAATATGTGTTATGGGGACTATTGAGTGGGTCAGATGGAGGTGATGGGCTAGGTGAAGTGTCAGATGAAGTGATGGGACAAATATGACAACGATTATGAAAAGAAATTGTATCAAAATTTGTAGGAGGTAATAAAGAAGATACTAATTGAAGACGAGAAGTAGATGGATGACCAAGATGCAAATGCCACAAAATGGATGAATGGGAGACTTGATGGGAGGTAGGTGAAATGGTTCGAGGCACTAGAGACATGTAATAAAGACCACCATGTTGGTTACCTATACAATCGTCTTCCCCGTAGCCAAGCCCTGCATGACACAGAATGAAGGAAACAAAATAACACAACAATTAAGGGAGTTAGTCACTTTGCTAGCGGACATGAGATTTAAGCGGAATGAGGGTACACAAAAAACATTATCTAAGGTTATATTAGAATTGAATGGGACAGTGCGAGTGGATGAAATAGGGGCGGAAGAGCTGGTAGGTAAATTAATAGAAGACATGGGTGAATGTGTGGTGTGAGTGAAAATGGTGGGATCAGAAATGATGTGGTCAGTGGCTCCACTATCCAAAATCGAAGGTTGAGAAAAAAATACAATTAATAGAGGCATCACAAGAAAATTGTGACAAACCTGTAGCATTTGTAAAAGCATTACTGTTACTTGGAGAAAGGTTGCCATTAAGTGCTGACATGGCATTAGCTAATTTATGTAGATGATCCGGAGAAAGCCCAGAAAAAAGGGTGGGATGGTGTGGAGAAAGGACTTGGAGGTGACAGCTGAGAATATGGCGTGGGCCATGAGCTAGCAGGAGCACTGTGCGATGTTGATAGCAACATAGGAATGTGTGTAGCAGTAGTGTCAGTGGCATGGGCAATAAGCGCGTGAGCCTTGGAGGTTTGGCTGTTGTGGTTCCCACGGGCACTTTTTTCAGTCCAAGTCCCATCTTTATACCTACAGTGATCTTTAGTGTGACCTCTCCGATTACAGAAATTGCATCGGAATTTTAAAGTCCTATAATTTTCAATAATATGTCCATCTCTGTCACAAAAGGTACAATGGTGATTTGGATTTGGTGAATTATTAGAGAAATTTTTGGGCTTGAGATGAACGGCAGCAGCAAGAGAGATATTAGGTTCGGTGGATGGTGACGTCATCTGACATTGGGTCTCGTCTTGAATGACGAGTGAGTAAGCTTGACGGACATTTGGGAGGGGATTCATCATGAGGATTTACTACGCACGCTATTGCAAACATCATTTAATCCCATGAGAAATTGCATCATCTGATCTTCTTGAGTTTGTTCGTGATGGGCTTTCATCTGATTGCAAGATAGCGGAGTACGGTGTGCATCTAGGTCATTCCAAAGCCCTTTAAGGGTGGTAAAATATGTTGAAACTGTCATGGAATGTAACAACCCGTCCATGATCTTAAGGATTAATTAAGACTTAATGATGGATTAACGTGACTAATCCCTGATTAGTCGAGGATTATCGGACGTTCAGGGAGAAATTACAATTTTGTCCCTGAACGAGGGTAAAAAGTTGACTTTTGACCCAAGAGGTCCAATGCCCGAGGGCCGATGACCGTTACGTAGATCGGGTCGATACGAGTCCGTAGACAGGCGACATGCCGAAATTGGGCGTTCGACGTGAAAGTTACCATTCACGGAAAGTTCGAGGCACTATTACACATTTTACGAGACGTATGGACTTTGTCATTAAGTGGGCCTAGATATTTGCATCAGGCCCAATGGATGAGTGACAAGTGCCACCCATCCATTGCTCCCATTGCACATATACATGCATACCCATCCCCTTTGTTTGTGTACATCCAACCAAACCCAAAAGCCCCAAAATCGACCCCCTTCCCATGTTGGTTCAACTGAGGACCTTGAGAGACTGAGACTGAAGCCGTGAGTGAGAGGATGGTGGCTAGTCGAGGACAGGGCTGTCGTGGACGGCGGTGCAGCCATATGAGGAAGGTAAAACCGATAACCCCATTGTTATTTAAAATTTTGAATTTTGAGCTTTGGACATTTTGAATGGGTTTTAATGATTGGATAATGTTAGTGGGGGTTGTATGAGTCACGTGGGACTAGGAATGGTGGCTAAGGACGGCTGAGCAGTCCAGTCAACGGCCGTGAGAAGTTTTCGGTGGCTACCCACCAATTTTCATTTCTGGCAAGGTAAACTCAAACCAAACCCCTAAACCTATTTCTAAGGATCCTAGGAGCTTAATGGAACCCATAGGATAGATTTTTGGCCCTTGGTTATGCCCAGAACATGGATAGGAAATTTTGGGTTTAAATGGATTATTGAACCAATAGGTTTCATGATTGTTTTCTTCGATTTGATCACATAGAACAATCTCTAGGATAGATTAGGAAGGATTTGTGGAAAGAAGGAAGAAAAAGGATGAAAAAAATAGGAAAATATGGGCTTGGACCGGTCACGCCGGTTCAGTTGGACCAGCCAGACCAGTGAAAAGGTCTCGATCGGTCTGCCCGAGGAGGAGAAGATGAACAGATGGAGCGTGAAGCCCACACGCAGCGCCTTTGAGCGGCACGTGGGGGAGCATGGAGGACTTTCTGGGGATGTGTTCAACATACGAAATCATCTATTCGATGTAATGAAGATTTTGGGACTGGTTTCATGTCGATCGGATATCGTTTCGATATAGTTCGGGATGTCCGAAGGTTTAAGATCGAGTTTAAAAATGTTTGAAAATTCGGGAAATTCATAGGGCTTTAATGAGAGATTAATGAGGTAGTTAGTAACCCTCTAGTATGATTTGGACAGGTTTGGGAGTCCCGGTGACGGTGATTAGCCGGGAAGGCTTATGGCACGCATATCGAGGCGGTAGTTAGGACGGTCTGTGAGTGGACTTTGGCTTTCTAAATTGATGCATGCATAATTGTTTTATATGTGTTTAAGAAAATGTTTTGAAATGCCTTGAGTGCATATGTTTTTGGTAATTAGTATTTACTTATTTGCATATATTTCGTGGTTTTCGATTTTATATCGTGCTTATACGTGCTTGTGGTTTCGGTGACAGTTTGATAAAATGATTTTGGATTTGAAAAGGTAAACTCGGACATGAAACCTATTTATTTTGGAAACCCTCGGACTTGAAGTCCATTTTAGTTACATTATCGGGCCAGGGGCCCAATTGGTTCGTGGATTGATGGATTGATTTCGGATTTTGAAATATGGAATCGAGCCCATTTGGTTTACATGATCGGGCTTGAGGCCCAGTTGATTGTGAAATCGGGCATGAGGCACAATTGTGTTTTATGAATGTGATTTCGGGTCGGGACCGATAAATGGATTTGGATAAATGGATTTGGAAAGAATGAATTTCTGGATTCATGACGGTTTTATGGGGAACCAGATAGCACGCTTGTAGTTTTGGAAACCGTGATAGAATTGGTTATATGATATTTGGTAAACACAATTTCGTGGATTTATGAAATGGTGTTTTGTGAATAGTAAACGAATTTGGGCAATGACCCACACACTCGGATTTACGGTTTTTGACAGGACCCGTCCCAACTGGACGTCAAAAACCGTGCCCGGTCCTGCTCCCGTCTGACAAGTCAACTAAAGGTCCGAAACTCCCCTTCAGTGCTTGCCAGACAAGGGATGTTTGCGCGGATTTCTGCTGCTGTCACTGCCTCACGATCAGTCCCGAACGTCGTACCACGGCCTGGAGGGTCACAAAACAGAAAAGGTGTGAGTGGACAAAAATGACCTCTTATAAAAACATTTATCAAAATACATTCTTACCCTCCAGTTTTCAGAAACTTGCATGCATATCGTAAAACATGAGTGACCGATAAATCAAAACATATTTTTCCATGGTCCATAAAACTCATGTTCACCAAATCAGTTCATGCTATAAAACATCACATCCCGGCTCTCAGGCCAAAACATGTGAAAACATAATCACTGGCCACAAAGACCAAAAACCTGTACTCAATACCAGTACATCATCTCAATCAATACCAATCAGCACTAATCACCAGCGCACAAGAAATATATCAATCCAATCAATCCGCACTACTCACAAGTGCATAAAATATCACAAATCACATCTGCACTACTCACAAGTGCAAAATCAATCAAACTGCACTACTCACAAGTGCTGCACTACGCGTAGGCCAATATCCAGTCACTCTCTCGGGAACAAACGCCTCTGGGCTCAACCCCCTCTGGCTCAGTCACCTCTGGGCGAACACATCCCCAGGATCAGACACCTCCGAGTGGTACATCCAGGCTCAGTCTCATCCGAGAAGCTGACTACCATAGGATCAACTCCCGATCCTACAATCACATCCCCCAATCTCCGGTCGTCTGGGTAATCCCCCCAAGCACCGACCGTCTGGGAATATCACAATCACAATGAAAACCAT
Source organism: Prinsepia uniflora (assembly GCA_032719365.1). Classification (NCBI taxonomy): domain Eukaryota; kingdom Viridiplantae; phylum Streptophyta; class Magnoliopsida; order Rosales; family Rosaceae; genus Prinsepia; species Prinsepia uniflora. Next base: position 19,909,997 of record CM064871.1, on the reverse strand, counting down.
CCCGGGAATTACATCCCAAAACATTTCAATCAAATCTTGACTTCATACCAAGTCAAAATCATTCTCAACTGGGTCTCAAGCCCAAAATACCTTTTACACATAAACCGTTAAAATCACATTTAAATCAATAGAATAATCCGGAAATCATCATTGACTCACCAACCAAGTCAAAACATCATTTTAGAAATCATTTAAACTCCGGGCCTAGCCCAAACATCATTTGCACGTACCTCGTAAAACGTGCCCGAAAGACTGATTAAAATAATCATAAAATCCCAATAAATCATTAATTTCACAAATTCACAAGTGACTCCAAATCCGAGTCAAAATCACTATTCACTTGGGTTCTCATGCCCAAAATAACATTATCACGCAAATCCATGCGTTGCAACCTCCGTTGCCATTTTCACGTAAATCCACGAAATTGACCCTTGACTCATTCCCGAGTCACCACATCATTTTTCAATCCATGACTCAATAACCCGAGTCCAAACATTATTTCCAACCAATTTTAATCCCGGACTCACAAACCAAGTCCAAACATCATTTTTACCAAATTTCGTAATTTCTCGAAAATTGCCCAAAAATAATAATATAATATTCATAAAACCGAGAAATTACCGGATTGAAACATAAATCATGCCCAAGCATATAAAATCATATAATAAGGCATAAAAATCATATATGCATGCATCACGGTTAGAAAACAAAGTCCACTCACACACACCGTCCAAAACGGTCCGTTTTCGAGCTGCACGTTTTTCCGTAAAATCTGGAAATCACAACTCCTGTCCAAAATCATTATAGAGGGTTACTAACATCTCAAAATACAACATATAATTTTGCCCAATTTTTCCGGGATTTAAATACGTATTTTTAACGTAATACAAAACTTCGGATAGGCGGAACATTATCGAAACAATATCCGATTTCACCGAAATCAACGTCAAAATGTTCGTTACACTGAGAGGATCAAAAGTCATGTTGACCTCACCTTGAGACTAGGCCGGACGTGCCCTCACGCGCCGCCGTGAGTGGCTGCGCGTGAAACCCACGCGCCAGCTACAGTGCTGTCTCCCTCACCCGTTTGTCTGGTAAACGGGTCGTTTAACCCGCGATCAGACCCGTTTGGTTTTCTGTCAATTCCATACTGAATTCATCAATTGAACATTCATACAGCTTCGAATTAAGTTCAATTAAAGATCTGTGGACTCAATTTCAAACAACCTTACCTATAACCCCACGATCACAGTTGATCGTTCGAAGGTCCTCTAGCCATAGTTCATCATTCGATAACCATCAAACCTTCTTGATTTCGTTCAATTGATTCACCAGTAAGCTTCAATGGACTCAGGTAAGTATTTTCCCCAACTCAATTGCATCAATTCGTGGCTCAAACGCCACGACTCAAACTCGATTCTTCGTCACTGTGCAACCATGGAGTTCAGTCAATCTCCCGCGTTTTCCTTCAATTGATGGATCCAGAAGCATCGTGGGATCCTCAGGAACATAATCTCCAGCTCAATTTCAAAAATCAAAGCCTCCAATTCCTCGACTCAATCTCGAAAATTCTGAAAGTTTCCTTCCTCAGTTCTACCTCAATTCGATCTCAATTCCACTTAGTTCCTTCTACAAAATGGATCGTAGTAATCCCAGAAGACTGAAACTGAACCCAATTTCGATCAACAAGGCTCAATTCATCCAATTTGATTTTTCCTCCCAAAAACCCAATTTTCGAATTCCCAGTTTTTCAGCCATTAATCGATCCCAGTGTTTCTCCAGTTTAATCCCCTCTCTCAAACTCACAATTTCCCCTCAAAACTGGTTGTGAAAGGGAGCTGAATTCTCCCAATTAGATTCCCCCAATTTGCACGGTTTGAAGAACAAAAGGGGGGTTAAGGGATGAATTAAGAATAATTTAGGATTAATTAATTAATTAAACATCATAATTGTGTTTTCCCTAAAACATGGGATCTGGTTTCATGCCTGATTTTAGGGGATGAGTGACACTTGTCACTCATCCAAGTGTGTTCAGTCACCGGGTACTGTTCATAATAAAATATTATTTTATTCCCGGTTCGTTCGGTTAATCGAGTCCGATTCCGTGACCATAACTTCGTCGTCGAATCTCCGATTTCGGCATGCCGCCTGTCGTTGGATTCGTATCGACGAGACCTACGTAACAGTCCTTGGCCCTCGTCCATCGGACCTCCCGATCAAAAAGTCAACATTTGGCCCCTAATATGCCAAATTACCAAAATACCCCTCAACTTCCGCACGCCATAACTTTCACTACGAATGTCGGAATCGAACGTGCCACCTGTCTATGAACTCGTGACGTCCCGAACTACGTCACAGTCACCGGTCAAAGTCCATTTGACCGCCCGAACTAAAAGTCAACATTTTGCCCACGCTAGGGGCAAAACGGTCATTTTGCACGTTTCGTCCGATTTCACTCAACTAATCCCCGATTAGTCATTCTAATTCATAATTAATTAATATTCAATCCCGATATTCGGGACGGGTCCTTACAGTTTTGGGTTGAGTTCCCACATATGGTTGATATGTTACGGATTTGTGTAAATGGATTTGGGCAAGGGTCGTATGATTGGTTTGGGGCTGAGACCCCGTGTTATATGATTTATATTTCACTGATTATTGGTTTTGGGCTGAGACCCTAATAATGGTTATTAAGGTTAAAGGTTTTCGAATGCATGCATACTTTTTAGTGAAGGGCATAAACGTCTTTTTATGAAACGTATTTTATTAAACTATTTATTTTCTTTCACTCACAGCTTTCAATGATTTCAATGCCCTTCAGGTTGACAGCGGTTACAGGTTGTAGTAGGGACCAAGACATCACACTCCTCCACTGATCTTGGCGCGCTCTAGAAGCCCGATCGGGATGAAGGTTTTGAATTATCCCTTGTTTGACACTTCGTATCAGACGGGAGCATGTCACATCCCGTGATAATTCCGGGGGGATTGGGATGGGTCGTGTCATGGAACCTTGTGGAAGGGATGCAATTGTTTTCTGATTCTGATAAATTGTTGGGGCAATTTTTTGCAAAATTTGATCCTTGAAATCTTCCTAGACTTGGTGGGCTGTTTTGGTATGAACAACTCCTTTGGATATGAGAGCATGAAGCATGGATTAACTCCAAGATGGATAATTGGCACCATTCAATTTTATGGGAACTAGTGTATAACCAGGATGATCGGAGTGATGAACATAGTAGGGGTTGGAAGGATCCATGGATGAATTATTGCTGCTGGAGTTGATTTTCTTTTCTGATGAGTTTGATTAGGCCTTACTTTCTAGTGGCGTGTTTGTGAGGAAAAGAAAATTTTGATTGATTGAAAAGAAGAGGTACAAAATCAATGCTCTGATACCATGTCAAATAATGTAAATAGTTTTTTGGCTGAATTATTTTTCATTCACGTTATAAAAAGAGTATATACAAGGACCTTGGGTACAAATCCAATAGGCTACAAAGTCAACACCTAATGGAGAACGCGAGCATCAGAAACATCTAACCTCGCTTATTTCCCTCTCGAACCTGAGAGTTTTCTCCCTCTCGATCTTGAGAGTTTCTCCATGTAGCTCCTTGTTGAGATTATCCCTCCCTTCTCAATTCCCTTTACCTACCAAATACAACAACTAACTATAACCTGCAAAACCATGAATGCATTGATCACCCAAGCTATTTGCAAGGATATTCTGAAATTTTACTTAAATTTCCTCACCTTAACCCATCATTTTTGGAATTGCAACAACCTGGTCCTCCACTGCTTCATCCCCTGGAACAAATTCAAACATATGAATGCTCTGCACCATCATAAATTCCACCAAGAAACTTTGCATCTTTGCTTAAATGCTCCCATCTCGTCCCATCCAAACCAGCCTGGCCATCAGCCTTCATTCGTCTGGACCTTTTCCTGGAGAAAAATCAAACATCTAGCCGCTCAACCTATTTCCTGGCCTAGGAAACTCATGAACGCCCACATTCAAGTCCAACAACCGAGAGACAATCCAATAGAAACCATTTACACAAACCGTTTTACTCTCCGTTGGATTTCCAGCCTCTATTTATATGTCCCTCAAAAATACCACACACCACAACAATTTATCTAGTAAGTTTGAACTATATACCAGCAATCAAACCGTGAAAACACAATATTCATTTAGAAATAAGACCAAAGGAAAAACCACCTTACCTATGCTTCTGGGATTTAATCCTCCTCCTATCCATTCACCAATCTGAAAGCTCATCGTATTTCTCTGGGATGGCTCTACACAAAAATTATTCCCCTGAAGATTTGACTATTAAACTGGAACACTGTTTAGATCTTTCAAACCTGGAAAGCAATCCTCATCTCATTGGTGCGGTCATCGCGGACAAGACCCCTAATCGCGGAGCTATCAAGAATATGTAGAAGAAAGCTTGGGAAAGTTTGGGTGAGTCTAACATCATGTTCATAAAAGATAATATTTTTTTCAATTATTGTGCAGGATGAACGAATGGAGGACCAGATTGTTGATGATGGACCTTGGTCGGTGATGGGGTGTTGTTTTTCCCCAATCCGATGGCCTGAAACCTTATCCATTGAAGAAATTCCGTTGCATCTTACTGCTTTCTGGGTTCAAACACACGGAATTCTGCTGAATCTCCTCACAGAAGAAAATGCTAAAGCGATCGGAGAAAACTGGGAATTGTTACGGCTTTGGACCTCTCTGGCAGTGATCGCACTCATGGGTTTCTTTGCGTCCGTGCTCAGCTCAACTCAAATAACCCACTTCCAATTGGCTTCTGGCTCCTAAGATTTGATGGACCAGACACCTGGGTCGAATTCTGACTAGAGCGATTATCTGACTTTAGCTTTATCTGTGGAAGATTAGGGCATATCCTAAAACGCTGCTGATTCCCATTTATCTCCTCTGCGAACCCTGACATCGCTGCGTTTGGGGAATGGATACGAGCAAGACAAGTCCGAGATGATCTTCCCCACGACCGTCAGATTCCCTTGCATGGCACTCGTCGTCGTCCAGGAACGATTAGTGTCGTTAGTACGAGTACCGTGGTTCAAGGCTCTATCCCAGCGACGAAGCGTGAGCAAGGTGGAAAGGGACGCGTCGTTGGATCTCAGAACCAGGGCACGGTCCTCAAAAAATGGGAAAGCAGACACGCCAAAAAATCTATGTTTAATCAGTCCCTCTCACTCACAACCCCTATCTCTGGCCCTGTTATCTACTCTAAAGACTTAACACAAAATCAGCACGGTTTGGACCCTACCCCTTTGTCAAACGACTCTCAGATTTTCTCAAGGGTAACCATCTCTGAACATGAAAGGACGATCGACCAGGATAGTCAGACTAACGAAGTGGTACTGCTGGAGCAGAACACCACACCTTGGGCTTGGACGAGAGGCAAGGGTGGGCCTATACTGAATGGGGAAAATATATAATGGGCCAAATCCATTTTCACGTGTGGTGATCATTTTGGTAGTAATTAGCTACATCTTTCCCTTCCTTAGTGGACCAGATCCGTTCAGCTTTAGCGGTATTTGAGTCCAGTCTTCCAACTGAACCTAGACCCCAAAGCATCTTCAGGCCAATTTCCACAAGTAATCCACTATGGACCCCAAGTCAGTTTTTCCACCCCGCTCCCTGTACTCAATCCATGGACGTTCATCCTTTCACCCCTATTTCGGGCCTTCTGTGACGACCCGGACATTCAAAAAAGGAAAAATTGGAAAGAAATAATTATTTTTCCCTTGGTTTTGAGGGCCAAAAGTTGACTTTTTGATCGAGACCTTATTTGAATGTTCTTGAAGGACCATTGGATAGGTTTCGAGATGCTGAGTCCGTAGACAGGCGGCACGCGGAAATCGGAGTCCGGATGAAAAAGTTATGGACCTTGGAATGCTAGGGGCATTATGGTCATATTGTTGGTAAAGGGCAAAAAGGTAATTTTGGGCTGGACGACTGTTCATTGGATGATTCAGCCATAGTGGTGAGTCACTTGAGTCCTGCAGTGACATCTGTCACTTTGTAAAGGCTAATTAGTGGAATTAGCATGAGGTGGGTTTATATGCTTGAATTGTAAAACCGTGTGTGTGTGTGTGCTTCCCTCAAACAAAAACAGAGCATGAACACAAACCATAATTGATCTCAGGTGACAATCGAACCCCTAGGTTGGTATTGTGAGAAACTAAATGAAAGTCAGAAAGGGAAAACAAGGAAATTATACGTGACCGATCATCTAGAACTGTACAGGGAACCCGAAACCCCACCCAAAAACTTGTATCCGAAAGTTGGGATTGATTCGAAAAGTTGTGTGATTAATTGATGAAAACAGAAGTGAGGATGAGTTTAGGGAGACCTAAACGAGTCGAATGGAATCGAAATGAAGGGGAATGGTGAAGAGACAAGCCTAGACGAACCCTGTAATTGTTTAAGGAAACTCGAGTTGAGTTCAAATGGTTGGAGGGAATTAAAGTTCTAATTGAAACTGGAAGTGTGTTTGGATGAGCCCTGTGAAGCTTTTGAATGAATCAATTTGGAGAAACGGGTTGAATTCGGATGAATTACAGGATGAATAGTACCCGAGTGTTCATCGACAAATCGAATTCGAATTGCAGGATTGAGATAAGTTCTAATGTAATTGATGTTACAGAACCATAATTAGAGTCCTAATGATGCTATTGGCTGAATCAATTGAAGACATTGACTGGGAATTGACAGGATTGAGTTGAGTTCACACGCGGCTTGCAGACCCGTTTGACAGAAGAAACGGGTGAGGACGATGGTACTGTAGCTGGCGCGTGGACTTCTCGTGTAGCCGCTTGCGGGGACGCGTGAGGGCGTGTGGGTATAATTACCGAGGTGAGTTTAACATGACTTGTGTTCAATGCAATGTAACGAACATTTTAGCGTTGGTTTCGAGTTAATCAGACACCGTTTCGATATTATTTCGAGGGTTCGAAGGCTTATGTTGTGTTTTTAAATCGTAATTAATTCCCAGAAAATTATGGGAAATTAATATGATATTAATTGAGTCATTAGTGACCCTGGATAATGATTTTGGACAGGAATGGTGACTTCCGGAATTTACGAAAAAACATGCAACTCGGAAAGCGAGCGATATGGACGGTGTGTGAGTGGATGTTTTTTTTTATAAACTGTTATGCATGCATAGTTAAATGTTTTACATGATTGATTGCATGATTTGGTTTGCAATGATTTCATGGTGATTTGGCATTATTAATTATGATTTAATGATTATTTTAATAGGTCTTTCGGGCACATTTTACGAGGAAGGTGCAATTGATGTTTTGGGCTAGGCCCGGAGTAAAAAAGGGTTCAAAAAGGATATTTTGACTTAGTGAGTCAAGGATGATTTAATTATTATTTTAATGTTTTCAAATGAGATTTTACGGATTTACGTGTAAATGGGATTTGGGCTTGAGACCCTATCGAGAATGCTTTTGACTTGGTTTGAAGTCAAGGATATGATTGATATGTGTTTGTGGTATGGATTGTGTTTGTGATTGTGGATACTGGTACATGTATGGATGATGCAAGTGCAGTTCCTAGACGTGACACGGATGTTGCGTGAGTGCAGTCCCCAAGTATGTGGTACGTCTAGATGGTGCGTGTGCAGTTCCCAGACATGGCTGACATGACTCGGATGGTGCCTGAGTGCAGTTCCCGACGTTGGCCTACGCGTAGTGCGGATATGACTGTGTGATTGTTTGTGCACTTGTGAGTAGTGCAGATTGATTGATTGATTGATTGTGCACTTGTGAGTAGTGCTGTTTGATATGGATTGTGATTGCGTACTGGTTTTGAGAACGAGTTTTGGTTAATCTTTGTGTACTAGTATTGAGTACGGGTTTTGGTCTTTGTGGCCAGGTTAGTGTTTTTCATATGTTTGGCTTGAGAGCCGGGATTTGATACGTTTCATGTGATTTGGCTGGAAAGCCAGTGATTGTTATTCATATGTTTTACCCTATGCATGCATGGTTTGATAAACTGCAGGGGAAAATGGTCTATTTGAAATGTATTTTCAAATGATATTATTTTTGTCCACTCACACCTTTTCTGTTTTGATGACCCTCCAGGCCGTGGTACGATGTTCGGAGCTGATCGAGAGGTGGAGGCATGAGTGGAAATCAGTGCAGTTATCCCTTGTCTGACAGGTGCTGAGGGTTAATTTCGGGACTTCAGTTGACTTGTCAAATGGGAGTAGGACCGGACACGGTTATCAAAGTCCAGTTGGGACGGGTCCTGTCACCTTCCCTTAAAGACCACCCAAATTTTTGGTCACCAAACCCCAGCTGAGCTTTCTCCGTGCACCACATGACCAGACTTTGGTGCCAAGATACTGGGCCCTCATAATCGGTCCAACCCGTTACACCCACCCATCAGATACAGCTCAAACCCACCCATTCCCGCCTAAACACAACTGACCCTCACCACCCTAACTTCTTATTGTCTCAAAAGAGACTGCAACCCGAAATGGGAGGACAACCCCGTGGGGGGGAAAAACCCAATAATTGGAATCAAGGGATTGTGGAGACTGCCTTGAAAAAAAAACCCCCTGGGAAAATGGCGAAGACTAATTTAGGCGCAGGTACAAGTGTGTCACCAATATTGGAATCTCTGAAATGGACAGGTTCTAAGGATGAATTCTTAGTGGATGTTCCAGTGTACTTAGCTTCGTATGAAGCAATTGAGGGGGATGAGAACCCTCATGCCTGCCAACCAGGTTTTGTGGCTGAAAAGGAATGAAGTTTTTGAGTTGGAATTGTCAAGGCCTCGGTGGGGACGTGACGGGAAAAAATCTCCGGAGATTAGTCCAGGCCTATGTTCCTTCTGTTATTTTCATTATGAAACTAAGATGAATTTTAGTAGATATAAAGTTTGTTTCAAAGATTTGAACTATGATGGGCACCACTTTGTTGATCTGATTGGTACTGTAGGCGGTTTATTACTACTATGGAATGACAATGTTGATCTTTGTGTTTTTTCTTCCTGTAAATTTCTGATTGAGTCTCTAGTTATGGACAAGTGTACTAGGGACAGTTTTCATATGTCTTGAATCTACGAGTCTCCCTACCGGGAGGAGAAAGATATGATGTGGCAGAATTTGAACAATTTGATCACTCCTTCGGAAATTCCATGGTTATGTATTGGGAACTTCAATGACTATTTGTGGGCTCATGAAAAATGTGGGGGTCGTCTGGATTTTATTGGATTTTATGAACATGCATCACCTCACTGATTTGGGTTTCAAGGGGCAGGCTTTCACTTGGAAAGAGGTTCGTGGGGAGGGGCTTGTGGTGCAAGAAAGATTAGACAGTGGACTTATTAATGATCATTGGCAGCTTAAGTGGCCTTGCTCGATTGCCGCCACTCTCTCGATGTTGAGTTCTGATCACTGTCCTTTACTTATTGACCAAAGTCCTATTTGCTGGAAAAGAGAACTGCTTTTTCGCTTTGAATCTTTTTGAACCGATGACCCGGAATGTAGAGATATTATTGATCCCTGCTAGAAAAACCCGGTTGACTCTTTCCTTGCCTCTTGGGACCGAAAACTTGAAACCTCTCGTAGGAGGTTAATTGAGTGGATCAATGAGAGGTACCCAAATAATAAGAAGAAGTTGGATTTGATGATCAACCGACGGGACCACCTTCAATGCAATTGGGCTGAGAATTCTGATGCTATCAATACCCTGAAGGGGAATATCACCCGGGTCTGGGCCTTGGAAGAGAAATTTTGGCAACAACGTTCTCGCATTAAGTGGCTATAGTTTGGGGATCATAATTCGACTTTCTTCCACCTCTCCACCATTCAGTGGTGTCGACAAAACCTCATCTCTCGTATCAGGACCGATGAGACCTCTTGGGCTACCACTGATGCTTCAGTCTGGTAGACAGTGGACAAGTATTTTAAGGAGATCTGTACATCTAGTGTTGACCGCGACTGGGACGATATTCTCAATTTCATCAACCCGTCTATTCAGGAGCACCACAACCTTGATCTTAACCGGGCTGTCTCCATGGAGGAAATTCAGGATGCCACTTTTCAGATGGGGGCACTCAAGGCTCCCGGCCCCAACGAGTTTTCTGGTATTTTTTTTATCAAACCTATTGGACCTATATTCATGATGATTTGCTGGTTATTGTTTACAAGGTTTTTGCAGGTGAGTTCTTTTTGGAAGCCCTCAATTTATCCCACATTGCTCTTATTCCAAAGGTCTTGAACTCGGAGGCAGTCGCTCAATTTCCTCCTATTACTCTTCGTAACTACTCGTATAAATTTTTTGCAAAGGTGATGGCCAATCGTCTGAAGAGTATCCTCCCAACCATTATCTCTCCGCAACAAAGTGCTTTCAAGCTTCGGAAATCAACCAAAGCTTATGAAATGGGAATCAAGTTAGACATGAACAAGGCCTATGATCGTATAGAATGGGACTTTCTCCGTGTATTCATGCTTAAAATGGGCTTTAGTGGCATCTGGGTGAATCTGGTGATGCGGTGTGTTTCCTCTGTTAGTTTCTCAATTCTGGTTAATGGGCAGCCTGGTAGGAAGTTTTTCCCTACCCGTGGAATCAGACAGAGAGATCTTCTGTCCCCTTATCTCTTCATAATTTTTCTGCGATGTTCTATCTCATATGTTCAACCATGTTGCGTCTGTTGGTATTCTGGAGAGCATCAAATTTTGTTCGGAGGGGCCTACTCTTTCGCACCTTTTATTTGCTGATCATGCCTTACTTTTCTTGAAAGCTACTCGAAGTAATTTCTTAGTTGTTGATAAACTTTTGCAGGTTTATTGTCTTACTTCTAGGTAGCTTGTAAATTATAACAAGTCCAACATTTTGTTTAGCCCCAACACCCCTCTTTCCTTGCGCATTGAACAAAATACAATCCTGACTATGGAAATCACTGAGGACCCCGGTAAGTATCTTGGGCTTCCATCACTGTGGGGCATATCGAAAAATGAGGCCTTACTTTTTGTTCAGGAAAGGATTGGCAAGAAAATTCATGGTTGGAAGAAGAAGTTCCTCTCTCAGGCCAGCAAGGAGGTGCTTATCAAGTCCGTGGGCTAGGCTATCCCTACATAACCCATGGCAGTTTTCAAGTTTCCTAAGAATGTTTGCCAAGCTATTGATTCTGATTTAGAAAATTTTTGTTGGGGATAGTCTGAGAGTGGTAATAAGATTCATTGGATTAGTTGGAATGAGTTGGGCTTTCTAAAGACGGATGGGGGAATGGGCTTCAGGAATCTCGAGGATTTCAACCTTGCCCTTCTAGAAAAACAATGTTGGAGACTTATTCGCGAACCAGACTTTTTTGGGGCTCGGATGCTTAAGAGTAGGTATTTTCCAAATGGAAACTTCTGGGAGGCAAGAAAGGGATGTCGTGCCTCTTAGGCATGAACTAGTATTTTGGAGGGCCGATGTATTATTCTTAAGGGATCCCGTTGGCAAGTTCTGAATGGGGAAGACACAAAAATTTGGACTGATCGGTGGTTTCCGAGAACCACGAATGGCTTGTTTACCTCTGTTCCTGTTGAGACTGATTGCTTATCCCATTATATCTCCTCACTGATTGACTCTACCTCCCGATCTTGGAACCTTGCAGACAATGAGCCTTTGATATCTGCAGCTGATTGCGATGCCATTCGATCTATCTCCCTTGGGAACTCGGAGGACAAGGACTAGCTCATCTGGCCACATTGTAAGATGGGTGAGTATAGCGTGAAGTCTGGTTATTTCTGGCTTCGGACCAATCCACCACCTCCTAGCTCACTTGCTCTTTTCAGACCCTATTGTTCGGCTATGTTCCCATTGAGCCTATGGAAGTTTATTTGGAAGTTGCAAGCACATCCGTGAGTCATCAATTTCATGTGGAAGACTCTCCAAGGGTGCCTCCCCACCCAGGAAAACCTATTTCGTCGTCACTTGAGTCACTATCAGGTGTGCCCTATCTGTGAGGAGCAAGGATTGAAATATGAATATCCACGGATATATCGCTCATCAAATTTACGGATATCTCGCCCCAAATATCAGTATCGATATCGATATCGTTTACAGTCAACAAAAATGACGGAAATTCGATCTAAATGTTGGAAATTTAGAATGAAACTTTGGGAAAAACTTAAATACCCAATAATGGTTATATATGACTAATAAAAACTATAAAATGACTTTGATATAATAAATATATGATGAATAATATGATGTAATATGATTCTGACGTTGACTAATAATATAAAATCTTAAATATAAACATAAATTGAAGTGAGTTACTATAATTGAATGTTAATATATTAAAAACATAACAATAAACATACAAAAATTCAATATAAGAAAAATGATAAAATAAGTTTAAATATATTTAAAATTGGAAGAGAAAGATGAAAATATAGGATCGAACTTTGTTTAAAAATTGGAAGTAATTGATATATTTAAAATTGGACAAAAAAATGAAAAAGAAAAAAACCCAAACTTTCTTGAAAAGTGGAAAAAATGAATTCAAATGGATAAAAAAGGAAAAAAAAAAAGGTAGCTATAGGCTTGTGAGGTTTCGAACCCAAGACCCCCCAACTGAGAACAAAAACCCAACCAACGCTGCTAGCCAGCGAGTTTGTAAACTAACCAACGCCAATTATATAAATATATACAATAGAAGTCATCCCCTACCTCTAGTTGGGTCTACAACCCGGGTTTTCCGACCCGACTCAATATTCTTCGTTTTACGTCCTATTTTTACGATTAAATAGTGCATCTTCATCGTTTTAATCCCAGGAAAGGATCTGTGGGCTCAAAACAAGAAATCATGTCGAAATTTCGGCCAATTTCTTCCCCCCTACGCCGGTTGGAAAAAATGATATATCGGTCGATATATCGGCGATAGAGACGATTTTTCAATCCGTGGTGAGGATTATCCTGAAACCATTGAGCACCTTTTACTATTTTGCCCCGGTGTGACTTGCATTTGGTTTGGGGGTCTCCTGAACTACTGTATTTATATCTCCCAAGTGACGCCCTTTGCGGCTTGGCTCAAGACTGTCCTGTCTCCCTCCGTGGGTATGGGTTGGAATTGTGGTTGGACCACGTCTATTGTTGCCTTCACCTGCTGGGAAATCTGGAAATACCGTTGTAAACTGCTATTTGAGGGACGCTCGTTCAATCCTTCTCTCATCATTCAGGCCATATCCAAGTACGTCTCTGAATTCTGGAGCTCCATTGTTCCATTTGTGTGACGACCCGTCTCTGATTTCAGGGATCAATTAAGACTAATTATGGATTAGTGCAGCTAATCGGGGATTAACCGAGGATTTTCGGACGTTCAGGGCAAAATTACGATTTTGCCCCTAAACGAGGGCGAAAAGGTGACTTTTGACTCGGAAGGTCCGATGGACGAGGGCCAAACACCGTGACGTAGATCAGAGCGATACGAATCCGTAAATAGGTGGTACGTCGAATTCGGACGTTCGACGGGAAAGTTACGGTTCATGAAAGATTTCAGAAACTATTAAAAATGGCACATTTTACGAGGCAAATGACGTCTGTCTTGTCTTATGTGGGCCTAGATGTTTGTGCAGGCCCAATGGATGTCACTCATCCATTGTCCAGCATGTTTACATACATGCATATCCCTATTTCCTCATTTCATACATTTTCCCTGATCTCACCCAAAATCAATACCCAAAACCCTTTCAATCCTTGCTTGAGTGGACTTGGGAGATTGAGTGAGAGACACAGTGGTGCTGTGGGGCTAAGGGATGCCAAAGAGGCAGCAGGACCGCCGTCCGCGGCGGAGGAAAGGTAAACCCGTGGCCTAATTGTGTTTTTAAATTCAATTTTCTGATTGGGACATTAGGGATAGTTTCTATTGATTAGGGGATGGTTGTTGGGTTTGTAGGAAGGATTAGAGGGTAGTTTGAACGGTGGTTGACGGTTGAACATCGAGGAGGATGGCCGGGAAAAACAGAGCCTTGCAGGAAGTTTTGAACGGGTAGATTTAGGCCATTTTTCTTCATTCTAATTATATAGGAAGGTTGTTACGGTTGAAACATAGAGATTTGGATTGGATTGGATCGAATTGGACCAAAAATGAGGGTGGAATAGCCTTGGACCAGTCACGCTAGTCTAGGCGGACCGGTCTGGCCGAACGACAGGGATGCATTGTAGCAACGTGTGGCTCCCACGCGTAGCCCCTTTGGGCAGTGCGTATGAGCGCGTGGCCCACTTTTTGGGAATGGGTTCAACATGACTTTTCATCTATTCGATGTAATGAACATTTTGGGACTAGTTTCGTGTCAATCGGACATCGTTTCGATATAGTTCGGTGTGTCTGAAGGTTTAGGATCGAATTTAAAAATAGTTAAAAATTCCAAAAACTTACGGGGCTTTGGTGAGGGGTTATTTAAGTAGTTAGTAATCCTCTATTACGATTTAGACAGGTTCAAGAGCCCCGGAGAAGGTGATTGGCCCAGGAAGGGCGTATGGCACGCGTATCAAGGTGTAACTTCGGACGGTCTGTGAGTGGACCTTTCTTTCTAAATTGATGCAAGCATAAATGTTTTATAAGTGTTTTAGAACATGTTTTATGATGCCATGAGTGCATTTGGTTGTGGTACTTAGTATTGACTTGTTTGCATGTTTTTCGAGATTTCCAGCTTTATGTCGTGCCTATGCATACTATGTTCACAACGATGATTTGATGAAATGATTTTGGATTTGAAAACATGGAATCGGGCATGAGACCCATTAGATTGGAAATTATCGGACTTGGAGTCCAGTTGATTTAATGAGTAATCGGGCGGGAGACCAATTTGAGTTATACGATCGGGCTGGGGGCTCCCGTTGGTTTACAAATTCGGGCTTGAGGCCGAGTTGGTTATTATTATGGTTTTAAACATGATTTCGGGTTAAGGACCCATATTTTGATTTACGATGGTTTATGGAAAACCGGGGCGTGGCCCTTTGAATGGTTTTGGAAATGAAATATGAAATTGGTTTTTCGTATACCATCCTCATGAACGGATGACCTCCAGACGTCTCGTAGTATCCTGGAGTAGTCATGGGGAAATTGTCTGCGAGGGGTCATTGCAAGGAGCGACCAGTCCGTATAGTGACTTAGGAGCAGGGATTTCTAGAGGTTAAAATGTCAAGACCCACCCCTAATCCCTCAGGATTAAGGGCTAAATCCTACTCCCGTCTAACCTACGCATGACACGAAGGTTAAACTGGCGTCCAACCTTCATGTGACACGTAGTTCGGACAAAGGATTCTCGATCCAACCATCCCAAAAGTAACCAGACTTCCCAGAGTGCACCGAATTACTATGGATCCCTGGTGTGATGTCTCCGTCTCTCTCGACCAACAGCCCGTATCGCAACAACCTGGAGGGTATAGAAAACATGAAAAAGACTGTGAGTGGACAAACATAAAGTATAGTTCACAAACAGTTCGATAAAACAATTACATTTATACCCTCCATTTACAAAACCAATGCATGCATATCAAATCCAAGTCATGAAATCATTCATATCAAACCATCTAAGAAAAACCATTTGAAAACACGTATCAAAACCGTTATTCAATCCTGGCCTCAGCCTCAACTCACAAATCAATCTCAAATCCGGGAACTCAGTCCCAAAACTCGTCAAATCCAATTTATCCGGGCCACTGCCCAAAACATAAAAAAAACCAGTGAAAAACCAGTGAAAAACATCAATCATACAAGTTTACTGGATCTCAACTGCGCCCGAGTCTTTAAACTCAAAACCATGCGCAAATAACTAGGCCTTCCTGGGATATCAACGAGTCTTTAAACTCAAAACAAAATCACAGGCATCAGGCAGTATCATAATCACTGAGTCTTTAAACTCAAAACATATCAATCCAGGGCCCTCACCCCGTCAATCAATCCGAGTCTTTAAACTCAAAACCAGATCCAGTGGGTTTTTTCTCTTTTTCCGGGTCTTTAAACCCAAAATCACTTTTCATTAATCAGTGAAAACCATCTAAAATCTTTATCCGAATTCGTAACAATGATTCGGTAAGCCGGCATCTGGAACCACTGTCCCGAACCCAAATCCAGACTTGTTTTCCAAGTCTCAAAACCAAATCTGAAATCTCAATTTGGAAATCCATGAACAGGGCTCGAAGCCCGAAATTACTTTTCCGAAATCCTTTTCAAATCATTGAAAGCAAATCATATTTCAAATCCTGAAATCAAATCATCAAAACCACAGTCAAATCACAAGATCGTGCGAAATCTCGTAAAATGTGAAATTCCATAAAATGCCTAGAAAAACGTGCAAAATCGTAAACCATCAAGATCATAAATCAAATCATAGAATCACGTATAGAAAACATATAAAAACATATATGCATGCATCAAGAGTTAGAAACCAAAGTCCACTCACAGACCATTTCGACGTCGCCTCGATACGCGCGCACTTACGCCGTTACCGGCCACTCCGCTATCCTCAGCTTTCCCGTACCTGTCCAAATCCCATAACGAGGTCACTAACTACTTCATTAAGATTATACTAAAGTCCCGTAATTTTTCCGTATTTTTAACTATTTTTAACCGATTCCTAAAACCTTTGGACATCCTGAAACATATCGAGACGATGTCCGATTGACTCGAAACCAGCACCAAAATGTTCGTTACGTCGAATACTTTAAAAGTCGTATTAGAAGATTCCCCAAACTACCCTTCACGTGCCCCCACACACGTCTGGAAGTTTCTACAAGTGAAACCCACACGCGTGAACAGTGTCACCAGTAACCTCTGGTGAACCCGGTTCAACTGGTTCGAACCGGCGGTCACGGTTTTCGTCCATTTTTCCAGCTTTTTCAATCCTATTTGTCCCTAATGTTTCATCCTATTAGTTATAATCGATCTAGTTACAGAAAACATGAAAATTGAGGTGGAAAAGTACCTCCCCCATCAACGATCATACAGCCCCTTTTTTCCTCCTCTGTCTAGCCGTCACAGATCGTCTCTGTTCACGATTTCAAGCTTGATCGATTCCTAAACCCATCCTGAACATCATTCCGTTCATTAAATTGATCGACAATTACAACAACAAAAAGTTCCAAGTTTGAATTTCACGGCCTTACCTGGTCGGTTTTATGGCTGCCGTCCACGGCGAGCCACCATTCTAGGTCCCATCAATTCCTAAACGCCGCAGAAGCATCAACCAATTGATCAATTGTGCTCTATAGCCATGTATTTCGATTCCACCAAGTCGAGCTGCAACAGAGAATTCGCAGTTCCACGAATTCCCATCTCCTCACACCGCCGTGAGCCACCGTACCAGCACCACCCTCTCATCCCATCTTCCTCTAACCTTCCTTAACTAATTTGTTTCACAAGAGTTTTTCAATTACTAAGCTTTGGTGGGAAATTCTGGATTAGACCCTCTCTGTTTTCTGGTTTTTCCCTCATTCGCTCAATCATCTCACTCAATCCAACACCAAAGGTCACTCACCAAGCTCACAACTCATCTCTGATTACTCACCCACTGCATCTGAGTTCACACACCACTCACTCAAATGGAAAAATGATCATCTGTTTCCCACTCTCTGTTTTTTTTCTCAACTGCTCGACTAGACCCATTTAAAATGTAGCCCGTGTGAGATTTTGGTAGAAACCACTAGAGGTTGGCCAGGTGTCTTCAATCCTATGGTTCCAGCCTAAAAATATGCAATCCAACAGCCCCATGTGTCCCAATCCGGTTGAACACAAATCCCAATATGCTAAAAGACCAAATTGCCCCTAAATGTCGAAATTACCATTTTACCTTTCACTTCTTAGACCCATAACTTAACTGTCCGACGTCCGATGATGGCGTGCCGCATGTCGTTGTACTCAGGAGGTCGAGACCTACCTAAAGGTCCTCGGTTTGCGTGAAGGAACCTTGTCGTTCAAAAAGTCAATAAATTCCTCCATTTTAACCAAATTACGAAAATTCCCTCAATCTTCCGAACATCATAACTTCCTCCTCGGATGTCGAAATCGGGCGTTACGGACTCGTGACGTCCCGAACTACGTCACGGTCATTGGTCAATGTCCATTTGATCGCCTAAACTAAAAGTCAACTGACAGGACCCGTCCCAACTGGACGTCAAAAACCGTACCCGGTCCTGCTCCCGTCTGACAAGTCAACTGAAAGTCCGAAACTACCCTTCTGGAATAGCCTCGATCAACGCGCCACGACCTGAAGGGTTAACAAAACAGAAAAGGTGTGAGTGGACAAAAATGACCTTTTATAAAAACATTTATCAAAATGCATTCTTACCCTCCAGTTTTCACAAACTTGCATGCATATCGTAAAACATGAGTAATAGTATGAAATCATTCAAGTATGAACAGTGGACCGATAAAATCAAAACATATTTTCCCATGGTCCACTAAAACTCATGTTCACCAAATCAGTTTAACATCTCAAAAAGTTCACAGTTTCTTTAAATCATTTTAACCGCTAAACCACGGTTTCCTCAAAATCATTTTCCATAATCCACGGGACTTATTTCCATATCCTGTTACTTAGAGTCACATTTATCCCCGCAACGCGTGCATATCAATATGCTCAAGGACCGCTCAAAATCCGAGCATCCGCTGCTGTGAACACATCATCAGTCAGCAATCCGTCGCTGGGAAAAACCTCACCAGCCGACGATCCGGATCTCGTGAACACATCACTTACCGATCCATATAATCCAGCACATATGATCTGAGTCAAGCCTCCCCTGGGCTGCAAGACAAAGATCGTGCTACGTGACCTCTTCGGGGTAAACACTTCCATCCCGAAGGCGAGCATTATCTCCAGGGTGCACTCCGGGGAAAAACATATTTTCTCCCGAAAGCCCTAAATATCCGCAACATATCACCATCACAAAAACCAGTGAAAAATAGTTGCATTAAAAACCAAATCATATATCAACACAAGGTCTTAGCCCCAAGTCCCGATTTACTTTATAAATCCGAAAATCATCAATATCATCATGTCATCACATGAAAATACAATTCCAACCAAAATCACAATTCCATTGGGTCTCAAGCCCAAAATATCAATATCACGTAAATCCGTGCAACCGTAAACCCGAGTTGCCACGATCACGTAAATCCATGAAATCAATCACTGACTCATAATCCGAGTCAAAACATCATTTTCAATTCGGGCTTAGCCCAAAACATCATTTGCACGTTCCTCGTAAAACGTGCCCGAAAGACTGATTAAAATAATCACAAAATCACGAGGATACCAAAAATCATCAAATTCACATGTAACTCCAAATCCGAGTCAAAATCATTATTTACTTGGGTTCTCACGCCCATAATATCATTTTTTAACCAATTTCACGATTTCTCGAAAGTCGTGCCAGAATATAATAATATAATAATCACAAAACCGAGAAATCACCGAATTGAAATACCAATCATGCCAAAGCATATCAAATCATATAATAAAGCATTTTAAATCATATATGCATGCATCACGGTTAGAAAACAAAGTCCACTCACACACACCGTTCAAAACGGTTCGTTTCCGAGCTGCACGTTTTTCCGTAAATTCTGGAAATCACAACTCCTGCCCAAAATCATTATAGAGGGTTACTAACATCTCAAATACTTCATATAATTTCCCCCAAATTTTTCTGGAATTTAAATACGTATTTTAAACGTAAAACAAAACTTCGGATACGCGGAACATTATCGAAACAATATCCGATTTCATCAAAATCAACGTCAAAATGTTCGTTACACTGAGAGGATCAAAAGTCATGTTGACCTCACCTTGAGACTAGGCCGGACGCGCCCTCACGCGCCGCCGTGAGTGGCTGCGCGTGAAACCCACGCGCCAGCTACAGTGTCGTCGTTCATGCCCGTTTGTCTGATAAACGGGTCGTTTAACCCGCGATCAGACCCGTTTGGTTTTCTATCAATTCCACACTGTTTTCATCAATTGAACATTCAGTGAGTTTCGTTATAAGTTCAATTAGGGTTCTGTAACATCAATTACTTGAAACATTACCTCAATCCTCACGATCAAGGATGAACAATCGAAGGACCTCCGGCCACTGTTCATCATTCGAACTCCTTCAATTCCACATGATTTCCCTAAATTGATTCATCAAGAAGCTTCATTGATCTCGGGTAAACCTTTCCCCCAACTCAATTGGATCAATTCATGGCTCAAACTCCACGACTCAAACTCAATTCCTCGAAGAACAGCCGTCACTGTCCGTCAATCTCCAACGGTTTCTTCCAATTGATGAACCCAGAAGCATCGTGGGATCCTCAGGAACATAATCCCCACATCAATTACACCATTTGATCGCTCCAAGATCACGACTCGACCTTCAAACTCCATTACTGTCACCAAGTCCGTTCAGAGCCAAAACGGCACCAATTCCTCTCGTTTTTGATCTGGTTCTACTCGTCTCAACCTCAGGAAGCTAATTGAAGCTTCAATTCCCCTCAACGCGGCTCAATTCTTCCAATTCGATTTTTCCTCCCAAAAACCCAATTTTCCAATTCCAGTTCCCAGCTCACTCTCAATCTCTCGTGTTTGCCCAGTTGAGTTAGTCTCAACAAGCACTTGATTTTGCCCTCAAAACCAGTTAGAAATGGCAGCTAACACTCTCCAATTTTCTTCCCAAATTTCACACGGTTTGAAGAACAAAGGAGATTAATGGAGGAATTAAAAATAATTAGGATTAATTAATTAATAAAACATCATAATTGTGTCTTCCCCAAGTGTGTTCAGCCACCGGGAACTGTTCATTGTTATATTATTATTTTAATCCCGGTTCGTTCGGTTAATCGGGCTCGATTCCGTGACCATAACTTCGTCGTCGAATCTCCGATTTCGGCATGCCGCCTGTCGTTGGATTCGTATCGACGAGACCTACGTAACGGTCCTTGGCCCTCGTCCATCGGACCTCCCGATCAAAAAGTCAACATTTGGCCCCTAATATGCCAAATTACTAAAATACCCCTCAACTTCCGAACATCATAACTTTCTCTACGAATGTCGGAATTGAACGTGTCACCTGTTTATGAACTCGTGACGTCCCGAACTACGTCACAGTCATTGGTCAAAGTCCATTTGACCGCCCGAACTAAAAGTCAACATTTTGCCCACGCTAGGGGCAAAACGGTCATTTTGCACGTTTCGTCCGATTTCACTCAACTAATCCCCGATTAGTCATTCTAATTCATAATTAATTAATATTCAATCCCGATATTCGGGACGGGTCATTACATCAACCTTTTGCCAATTCCAGAGGCAAAATCGTCATTCTGCACCGTCCGTCCAAAAGTATCCAACTAATCACCAATTAACTTCGCTAATCCATTAATAACAACTAATCTAATCCCGATTTCTGGGACGGGTCGTTACAATCTACCCCCCTTAAGGAATTTCGTCCCCGAAATTCTGAATCTCAAACTTTCGTAATTAACTGGGGGAATCCAACTGATCTTACACCTGGGTCTCTTACCTAGTGTCCAGCACCTGCCAATTCAAAATATCCTGACAGTGCCCAAACTGTCACCACATCTTTCCCTGTGAATCAACTCAAGCAACTTTTAGTTCCTTGGAAGATCGTCCCAATCGCACTGGGGTCATCTCAAAACAAACACGCTTCACTTTGAAGCCCAGCGATCAATCCAACCTCTAGACGAAACTACCTGTCTCCCGGAACAATCCCTTCCAAATCTAATCCAGGTCCAATATCTATACATATGCAACCACAGACCACACACGTCCTGCACCACTCCTACAAGACAGAGCACTCTCCTCTTCTGTAGGTTCAACATCCAACCTCTGTCTTGTCATCCTATTCTCCTGATCCACCATATTCAATCCTGAGTCAAAAACACTCCGATCCCGATCCACTTACTCCAATCTAATCGATCTTCTATACCGCGTCTAGATTGTGGGTTCTCTTCAATAACCTCATATCGATCAGTTATAGTCACTCATTTTCCATTCCTTCCGTCATCCTTCAACGAAACTCTCAATGGTCCTCAACCAAGTCTTCACAACGACTAAAATCCATCTTAACACTATCTTCGAACACTCGATACACTCGGCGTCACCAAGTACTTTTCTACTTCTGAACTTAACACAAGTGTCCACACTTAAAGGGGGTTTACTAATCCTGGCATTTCAACCACGAGTTTCCCCAACTCAACTCTAGAGTATCCACCACACAACCAAATTTCCAACTCAGAACCAACCACAGTACCTCATCATCTCCTGATTCCGAGATTCCATTCAGGTTGGAAGTATGTCCACCTTTTCCCAACCATGAAACTCAATCCGCAGCTTGAATACCACCATTTGACAAACCGTCCAAACATCAACTCCACTATCCTTAGGCGATCCTCAACTTCTACGGATCACGACCACGTGTCCGTACCCAAACCAACTCACCAACCAACTTAAATGTCGGTTAACACCGTATATGCACATCCAAGCACCTGCTAGGATACGAGTCACTAACCCTCAGCATCCTTATTCCTCAATCACTGACCTCGAGATCCCCAGTTACCACTCTCGAAGTCGCCACTCACTGAGTGTCATCCTCGGCACCGACCGACGTATACCAACATGCCAGGGGAAAACCTACTAGTACCATCCTCACGAGCGGTCAACCCCGACCATTCAAACCTAGCCCGATCCGACACGAAGCCTAGGTCCACTGTGCTTCCGCTGCGCTACTCTGATCAACCAACGACATCCTGACCGTTCGTCCTGATACATGGCCCACCAATGGTCATCAAATCTCCCGGCTCGATAAACGGTCCCAGTCCATCAGTTCTAATCCTCAGCTCCTACCGAGCCAAACCTTTATCCCTCGCTCAGGTCGGGGAAACTAACCTCCCTTAGAGTCCAATACTCTGAGTACCCAAGACTGGACTTGTCCAGAGTCGTCCATTAACCATTCCCTACCTTGGCTGCGCCTAGTAGCACCATCCCAATCTGGCTTTAAGTCGGCCCAAGCCACAACCACCAACTCAGGTGTCTGACACTATGCACTTCCTCTGGGTTCCTTTCCAAGGAACTCACAATCCAGCCCTAGTCCTCCCACGGGGTTTCTCAAACCATATCGTCTGGGTTATCCAAACCCGCAACTGCCACTAGTTCACCACCACCTTACCCTGCCACTCACGATATCCTGCTACTCGTCGCTATACCAGTCCAAGCTAACAATCAGACCAAATGGTCACAATTCCATACTGTCAACATCCAAACACCATCCGGCCCAACTGGCCACCGTCATCCGGCATCCTTGGCCCATGTACCTACTCATCCGTAGCTCACCGGCTACCATCCTGATTAATCCTGCTAGCGTATCTCCAACCTTTATGGTCCATCCATCGAGCAAAACCAGTGCCAACACACTAACCGTTCTGGCCTTAAGCCGACGTACGTCATAGCTCGTACTGCGTATCGAGCGAACAACTTCTGACACTAACAATCGCTGCTAACTAACCACAATGACGGTATCACTATCACATCCAGGTTGCTGACGGACTGTTCCGCGTCGAGACATCACATCCACAGTAGCATCACGCCGCCCAAGTCAACGAACACACGACTCTGGGAACCAATCCTCGCGCAGAACACACGAAACCTCGCTCTGATACCAATTATCAAGACCCACCCCTAATCCTCCGGGATTAAGGGCTAAATCCTTCTCTCGTCTAACCTACGCATGACACGAAGGCTAAACTAACGTCCAACCTTCATGTGACACGTAGGTCGGACAAGGGATTTTCGATCCAACCATCCCAAAAGTAACCGGACTTCCCAAAGTGCACCGAACTACTGTGGATTGCGGGTGTGATGTCTCCGTCTCTCTCGACCAACAGCCCGTATCGCAACAACCTGGAGGGTATCGAAAACACGAAAAAGACTGTGAGTGGACAAACATAAAGTATAGTTCACAAACAGTTCGATAAAACAATTACATTTATACCCTCCATTTACAAAACCAATGCATGCATATCAAATCCAAGTCATGAAATCATTCATATCAAACCATCCAAGAAAAACCATTTGAAAACCTGTATCAAAACCGTTATTCAAACCCAGGCCTCAGCCTCAACTCACAAATCATTCTCAAATCCAGGAACTCAGTCCCAAAACTCGTCAAATCCAATTTATCCTGGCCACTGCCCAAAACATAAAAAAAACCAGTGAAAAACCAGTGAAAAACATCAATCATACAAGTTGACTGGATCTCAGGTTCGCCCGAGTCTTCGAACTCAAAATCATACGCAAATAACCAGGCCTTCCCGGGATATAACGAGTCTTTAAACTAAAAACAAAATCACAGACCTCATGCAGTATCATAATCACCGAGTCTTTAAACTCAAAACATATACCGAGTCTTTAAACTCAAAACATATCAATCCAGGGCCCTCCCCCCGTCAATCAATCTGAGTCTGTAAATTCAAAACCAGATCCAGTGGGTTTTTTCTCTTTTTCCGGGTCTTTAAACTGAAAACCATTTTTCATCCAATCAGTGAAAACCATCAAAAATCCTTATCCGAATTCGCAACAATGATTCCGTAAGCAGGCATCCGGAACCACTGTCCCGAACCCAAATCCAGACGTCCTTTCCAAGTCTCAAAACCAAATCCGAAATCTCAATTACGAAATCCATGAACAGGGCTCCAAGCCCGAAATCACTTTTCCGAAATCCTTTTCAAATCATTAAAAGCAAATCATATTTCAAATCCCGAAATCAAATAATCAAAACCACAGTCAAATCACAAGATCGTGCGAAATCTCGTAAAACGTGAAATTCCATAAAATACCTCGAAAAATGTGCAAAATCGTAAACCATCAAGATCATAAATCAAATCATAGAATTGCGTATAGAAAACATATAAAAACATATATGCATCCATCAAGAGATAGAAAGCAAAGTCCACTCACAGACCATTTCAACGTCGCCTCGATACGCGCGCACTTACGCCGTTCCCGGCCACTCCGCTATCCTCGGCTTTCCCGAACCTGTCCAAATCCCATAACGTGGTCACTAACTACTTCATTAAGCTTATACTAAAGTCCCGTATATTTCCCGTATTTTTAACTATTTTTAACCGAGCCCTAAAACCTTTGGACATCCCGAAACATATCGAGACGATGTCCGATTGACTCAAAACCAGCACCAAAATATTCTATACATCGAATACCTTAAAAGTCGTGTTGGAAGATTCCTCAAACTACCCTTTACACGCCCCTATGGGCGTTTGGAAGTTTCTGCGCGTGAAACCCACGCGCGTGAACAATGTCACCAGCAACCTCTGGTGAACCCGGTTCACCTGGTTCGAACCGGCGGTCACGTTTTTCGTCCATTTTTCTAGCTTTTTCAAATCTATTTGTCCCTATAGTTTCGTCCTATTAGTTCTAACCGATCTAGTTACAGAAAACATGAAAATTGAGGTGGGAAAGTACCTCCCCGATCAACGATCATACGACCCCATTTTTCCTCCTCTATCCAGCCGTCACAGACCGTCTCTGGTCACGATTTCAAGCTTGATCGATTCCTAAACCCATCCTGAACATCATCCAGTTCATTAAATTGATCAACAGTTACTGCAATAAAAAATTTCAAGTTTGAATTTCACGGCCTTACCTCGTCGGTTTTACGGTTATCGTCCACGGCGAGCCACCATTCTAGGTCCCATAAATTCCCAAACGCCCCAGAAGCATCAACCAATTGATCAATTGTGCTCTATAGCCCTGTGTTTCGATTCCACCAAGTTGAGCTGAAACAGAGAATTCCCAGTTCCACGAATTCCCATCTCCTCACGCCGCCGTGAGGCACCGTACCAGCACCACCCTCTCATCTCACCTTTCGCTAACCTTCCTTAACTAATTTGTTTCACAAGAGTTTTTCAATTACTAAGCTTTGGTATGAAATTCTGGGCTAGACCCTCTTTGTTTTCTAGTTTTTCCCTCATTCTCTCAATCATCTCACTCAATCCAACACCAAAGGTCACTCACTAATCTCACAACTCATCTCTGATCACTCACCCACTGCATCTGAGTTCACACACCACTCACTCAAATGGAAAAATGATCATCTGTTTCCCACGCTCTGTTTTTTTTCTCAACTGCTCGACTAGACCCATTTAAAATGTAGCCCGTGTGAGATTTTGGTAGAAACGACTAGAGGCTGGCCAGGTGTCTTCAATCCTATGGTTCCAGCCTAAAAATATCCAATCCAACAGCCCCATGTGTCCCAATCCGGTTGCAAACAAATCCCAATGTGCTAAAAGACCAAATTGCCCCTAAATGTCGAAATTACCATTTTACCCTTCACTAGACCCATAACTTAACAGTCCGACGTCCGATGACGGTGTGCCGCCTGTCGTTGTACTCAGGATGTCATGACCTACCTAATGGTCCTCGGTTTGCGTGAAGGAACCTTGTCGTTCAAAAAGTCAACAAATTCCTCCTTTTTTAACCAAATTATGAAAATGCCCTCAATCTTCCGAACATCATAACTTCCTCCTCGGATGTCAGAATCGGGCGTTACGAACTCGTGACGCCCCGAACTACGTCACGGTCATCGGTCAATGTCCATTTGACCGCCTAAACTAAAAGTCAACATTTTGCCCATTCCAGGGGCAAAATCGTCATTCTGCACTGTCCGTCCCAAAGTATCCAACTAATCACCGATTAACTTCACTAATCCATTAATAACAACTAATCTAATCCCAATTTCCGGGACGGGTCGTTACATAAAACCTCCCTCCAGAGAGGGTCATTGATCTGCGGGTCACTGGTCTGGGTGGACCCTGAGGAGACTTGGGATTTGAGACCCTGGGTAGCACGCATAGCTTGGAACCGTGACAGGTGTGATTGTGAAATCTCGGATGTCAAGCATCAGGGATACCGAGAATTGGTTTTGGGTTGAGTCCCACTGGTAATGGTTTTAGGCTGAGACCCACGTGATGTGATTTGGGCCGAGTCCCACATGCATGTGATTTGGGCTGAGTCCCACATGTATTTGATTTGAGCTGAGTTCCCATATGGTTTGATTTATGTTTTGGGCTAAGGTCCTAATGGTTTCATTTTGATAAATGGTTTTCGAATGCATGCATGCTTTTTAGTGAAGGGCATAAAGGTCTTTTATGAATTTATTTTTATAAACTCTTTGTTTTGTCCAGTCATTGATTTTCGTGGTTTTAATGCCCTTCAGGTTGATTGCAGATGCGGGCTGTAGCGGAGACCGAGACATCACATTCCTCATCCGGATCCTGGTGTACTCTAGAAGCCCAATGGGGCTAAAGTCAGAATTTTCCCTTGTCTGACACTTCGTGTCAGATGGGATCAGGCGCGTCCTGCATTAATCCCGGGGGATTGGGAATGGGTCCTGACAATTTGGGTGCCCTCCAGGGCCTAATCACAATTCTCAGGTTATCGATGGTTCTTGGTGCCCTCCATTGGCCCTAGTCGTGAAAGTCAATTGTGACGCCTCCTAGTTAAATTCGGTGGTTCCTGCTGGTGTTGGGGCCATCATCTGAAACTCGGAGGGAGCATTCTGTGGTGCTATTTGTGATGCTAGAAGGACAAAG
Organism: Prinsepia uniflora; assembly: GCA_032719365.1. NCBI lineage: Eukaryota > Viridiplantae > Streptophyta > Magnoliopsida > Rosales > Rosaceae > Prinsepia > Prinsepia uniflora. The sequence continues at coordinate 19,882,354 of CM064871.1, read as the reverse complement.
AATGTTCTAATTGCTGAAGCATGGGTTGCCCTTACCGGGGTGGAATTTGCTTGGTCCCAGGGCTACCGTGATGTGATTGTGGAATCAGACTCCCTGGCTCAGATAAAGTGCACTTCTGGAAGCATTGCTAGTGGTAACTGGGAAATTGTCCCCATTCTCTCTCAGCTCCAAGCTCATCGTCCCTATTTTGAGCGAATCCGTTTTCATTGGATCCCTCAGAGTTCTAACAAGGTAGATGATACCTTAGCTACTCAAGCACGACGAAGAATGTGCAGGGAAGTCTGGATTGACCGTCCTTTATTTTTCTTAGTGTTTGTTTTAAACAATGATGGGCTCCCTTGCCCCCAGTGCTAAGTTATTTTTCTTTTGGACCTAGTAGTGGACGTTTTATGGTATGTCATGCGTCTTTACTCCGAATCCTTTCATAATTTGTTTTCTTGTGCTTTTTCCTTTTTCCTTTCTGTATTGTTTTCCAGATTTGTTTTTGAATGAATTTTCCAAGTTTCTGATAAAAAAAAAAAGAACGCGAGCATCAAGTCTACCCTCCATGCGATGATTGATGGATTTTTGCTAGAGGGATTACTATTCCTCCACCTCCAGAACATCAACCGGTCTCGTAGTCCAACCACCAATTTTTGGCCCGATTGAGAAAATCCTCATTGGGCAAACCTACGTTCACTTTCAACGTTTGCCCGGCAATTTTTGCACAACGAATTTTCGATGGGGTTGTGATCGATTGCCCGATGAAATGTTTTTTGCTTTTGTCCGACAAGTTTTTTTTACTTGCCCGACGCATTCATTTCACCGGGCAAGATCATTTATCTTGTAACTGAAACTGAAAATAGTTGTGGGCTATTATACTGCCTATAAATGTTTTATACGTGGTAACTAAAATTCTTTGTTGAGAAGATCGAGTAGTGTGTTTATAATCTTGTGATTGCACTTGTTAATCGGAGAATTAAGGACCTAATTTTTTTTAGCATTGTGATTATTTTCGATTGCGGATGTTCTTGCAAAATTTTCATTTTCTGAATTTCTAAGTATATCTATATTTCTTTTATAAACAAAACCATTTTTCTGGTAAAGCGCAGTGCTATGATTTTAAAGTTTATGATCTATACATATATATGGACAACGAGATTGATATGTTATAATTCTCGGGTTTTAAAATGTTTCTTAGAAAGGTGTGCTTGGAGCTTATGGCTTGGAGATTAAGTCTCGAGTTTTGGATGGAGACCAAAACCTGAGAGCTAAATCCTAAACCATCTGCTATTAACCCAAAATTAATGGAAAACTACTAGAGAAAACCGTTTTCGCGACCAAATTATGCAGGCCCAAAGTTTTTCTCACCGTCAAAGTTTATAAGACGGCCAAAAATTACAAATTGGTCGTAAAATAATTATTTGGAAATTTGCAAATCTGAATTTTTTAAAAAGATATGCGATGACCAAATGTTCGACATTAATGGACGACGAACTTTTTATTGCCAATAATTACACAACGAAACTGTAGTTTAGTCGCAAAAACCTGCCATGGCAATAAAAAACACAGGTGCACAAAATGATAAATTTTAAGTGACGTAACTGGTGTCTCTATTTTGAGTAATTTTCGTCCATTTTAAGTTTGGCGCACCTAAATATTTTTGAATATGTTCTCAAATATATATATATATAGGATAAATTACACAACAATATCCAAACTGTATGGGTCATTTCAATTCGTACCCCAACTACGAAAATTGGATTCTAGATACCTAAACTATAAAAACACAATATTTAAGTATCCATTGTTCGTAATCTGTTAAAAAAAACAGGTAGGTGCTTAATTGGCATTTGTGGTACATTTTTTATACTGACATGGACGCCACATAGACAAAAAATAATAATCAAATTTGAATATATTAAAAAAATAAATAAAACACATCAAACTCGTGTTCGGACTTCTTCCAGACCGTGTCCCGATCGTCGTAGGAGCGAGCCGAGCAAAGCAGATGCCGAAGATGATGAAGAGAGCAAACCCTTCCGGAGTGTGTCTAGTTTGTAGTAGTAGCTTTGGTGCGAAGATGAGGATGAGGTCCGACTGGAGTTCGAGTTCGAATTCGATTCAGATCCTTCCCATACAACTCAAGATTGTCGATTAGCACCGTTAATTGGTTCGAAAAAACCGAAAGAAAACTCTAAACACCCCACACAAACGAAGACAAAAATAATCAGCCAAAAATGGAAACGGTTTGGACCTGGGCGATGGGGGAGATGGTTTTTTTCACTTGATTCGCGTTGTGATAGAGGTTGTTCACTTGTCAATTGGAAGTAATTTAGCGGCAAAATCGTGAAAATTTTGGAGAGGGCCGCACTTTGACATTTTCGAATTTTTGGAATTTTTTTTATTTGTATCGACGAATATGGTTGCAATGGAAGAAAACATAATCACTGTTTTCCCTAAAGCGTTGATTTGTATGAAATTTGGATAAACCTTCTCCTTGCGCGCTTCTATCTATTTTTTCTTTTTTCCTTTTTTTTTTGTTATTAAGTGGGCTTAAATATACATGGGTCATGAAAGATTTTTTAAGACACTTAATTTAAAAGTTTTTCATAAATTTTTTAATTATAGGGTCATGTGTTAGCTGTTTTTTACTAGGATTGTTCATAATCAAATATCATTTAACTTGTCAAGAAAGATGCTAGCAGCCCGTCCTGTATATCTAGGACCCAAAAGTGATTGAAATGCTGAATCCTTACTGATATCAATATAGTAATGCTGCATAAGGATGCGGGTTTCCAAGTACCAAGGGGTTGAAGCAAAATTAGTTAGAAGTTCCAACATTCAATATATTTTAGTCTGTGATGGTAATTTTCATTATTTAGGAAGAAGTGAAGCAATATTTAATATTGTTTTTTTTTATTTTCCATTTTGAAAATGTAATTTTATAACTTGTTTCTGATTTTGAATTGTAAGTATTGTATGGCAGTTTAGTGTGTGTGTGTGCGCGCGCGTGTATGTATGTTGATGATGACAGTTTACTATGTGTATTGATATGTTGATGATGTTGAATTGTGTTGATGTATGTGTTGTGTTGATGACTTGATGATGTTTGGAAGATTGGAATTTTGATTGTATGTTGATTGAGTTTGTTGATGTGTTGATGACTTAATGATATTGTTATTGAATATAATTATCTTTATATATAAGGAAAATTGGTTGAGGAGAGGGTTGAAAATAATATTTCACAATTTCATAAAATATTAGTTCAAAACCAAAACCATACCTAACTTAATCAGCATGGTACAATCCAGTGTTTCTTCCAAAATGTGGAATATCTTACCAAACATGTTAAAATTAAACGGTATGATTCTGGTATTGATAAATTTTGTACCATAACGAACGGTACACAAGTTTAGTAAAAAAATTAATCTTTGGGGCGGAAAATAACTGGACAAATAGCTTTTAAGCCTACTAGTCTTTCACGGTTTCTACTTCTCTTGGATATATCGCCAATTTTAGAGGTCGACATCTAAATCAGAGGGTGAAGAAACTATTTCCCCCGAATATCGAAAATTCCATCTAATTTCGGAGAATATCAACGAAATAATCTGATATCATCGAAATTTAATAAAATCGCAAATCAAACGGATGAACTGAAGCAAAAATAAAACGAAAATTTGGAGGGGGAATAACGGCGGCGAGCAGTAACATCGGCGAGCAGCAGCAGCGACGAGGAGTAGCATCCAACAATAACATCATCGGCATCGGCATCAACAGTTATCTTTAGTTCGTGCCTTCATCATCCATTCTTTTCCTTTAATCTTTGTCTTTTTTCCTTGTCGGAGTTGAGCCTCGACGACTCAACCTACACCTCTCAGCTTTTCACACTGAAGGCTTAGCGACTCTCTATTTCATGCTCAACAAAGAGGCAACATGTTTTAATCATTTTATTAAAGCTTTTTTAGTCAAAATGCGCCTTGAACATGGACTTTAGTCTCAAAATGCCCCCCGAACATGATTTCGACCCAATTTACCTCCTGAACACGTTTTTAGTTCCAAATTACCTCCTGAACGTCAATTTTCACACCTCTCCGTTAAATTAGATGGGTATAATTGTCCAAGCTTTTGAGAACAATCTGAAACAAAATGCATGCGATGAATCATCGAAGGAGAAGAAGAAGAGGAGCGGCAGGGTTCCTAGGCGTGAAGGCGTGAAGGCGTGAAAAATCTTCTATATGATATGAAGTGAAAGAGAGGTTTTGGGCTGATCTGTAGGCTCTCTATCTTCTCCTGTCTATCAATGTATTTGATATGAAGTAAAAGAGAGGTTTTGGTGCTTTAGTTAAAGAAATTATAATTCTTTAAAGGGTTTTGATCAAATATTAAGTTTGGAAGATCTTCTATTTCCCTCTCATGCTATTCATTTTTTGTGTCAATTCAATTTCCTCTTTTCTGCTCATGAACAATAAAACCAATTCCTCACATAATTAAGAATATCACATACTAACATGAAAAATGGCCAATTTCAACAGAGAAGAACGAGACCAAACAGAAAAATGGAAAGAACAACATTTTTTCAGCTACCAATACAAACTTGAAAGTGAAAATTAGAGAAAACCTCAATATATTAAAAATCAAGCAAAACTCATAGTGAAAAATCTTTAAAAAACTCATTTTACTAACCGTATTTTAGTTGTTTGAGTCCAAGTTCACGAGGAATCATCCACTACTCTGATTCCGCCACCAAAATTCAACGGCAAGAAGAGAAAGTTGAATAGTTTATGGGTTTCCTTCCAACAGAGAAATTCGACTCCAAGGAAGACGAAGGTGATTGCAAGATAGGGACAACAACTATTCGATCTTGCTGGTGGCACCAACCTTCAAGATTTTTCACGCCTTCACGCCTTCACGCCTAGGAACCCTGCCGCTCCTCTTCTTCTTCTCCTTCGATGGTTCTTCGCGTGCGTTTTGTTTCAGATTGTTCTCAAAGGCTTGGACAATTATACCCATATAATTTAACGGAGAGGTGTGAAAATTGACGTTCATGAGGCAATTTGAAACTAAAAACGTGTTCATGCGGCAAATTAAATCGAAATCGTATTCGGGGGCCATTTTGAAATTAATGTCTATGTTCAAGGGCATTTTGATTAAAAAGCCTTTTATTAAATGAAGAGGACGTAGACTTCTATACTTCCAAGACAACTACGACCAATCCTTGCTAATATGTTGTTTACTTTTATTTTTTTATTTTTCTTGTTTTGGTTCCCAAGATGATCGGTATTCTAAAAATCTTGTTATTAATAAGTAAGGCCATATGTTTTAATCATTTTATTTAATGAAGAGGAAATAGAACGTTAGTACAATTTTCTAAGATAACTACGACCACATCTTTCTAATTTCTTGTTTATGTTTTTATTGTGGTTCCCAAGATGAGATCAATTTTCTAATATCTTGTTATTATTATTGTTAAATTAGAACGTTAGTACAATTTAATTAGAACATTAGTATTATTAAATTATAATATTAGTATATTGTAATTACTTTTTTAGTTGGCATTAAATTATTAAATTAGAATATTAGTATATCAATTTTCAAAAATTGATAACGCCCAAATTATATATTAAATTAAACACGTAATTTGAGTGTTATGCAATTTAAACCCCTTTTTTGTAGTTATAGTATTGGTAAATAGGGATCGTTCTTAATCGGGAAAATTAGGGAACATTAATAATTTGTTAATGAGAAAGAATGATGAATAAAATAATGAATAAATAAATTAATAAATGAATTAAAGAATAAATGAATTAAAAATGAAAGAATAAAAAATAAATGAATAAAAGAATAAAATAATATAAGAATAAAGAATTAAATGGGGGGTTTAAAAAGATTGTAATCATAAAATAAAGAAAACAAGTAAAAACAATTAAGAATTTAATTCTACTTCTACTTTAACTTTTGCACAAGTGAACTTTCTTCAAACAAATATTTTTACCAACACTCTAACATTTTGTTCATATTGAACCAATCCTGAAATTCTACCTTTATCATCTTAATTACATGCATACATTTTTCAATATTATAAATACACCGAACAACGATCATAAACACTTATAATACGATTCACCTTACGTTATTGATTTCAATGTGTGTCAAACATTTAAATCTCTTCAACCCTATTCTAAGTGCACCGAACAGCGATCATAAACACTTAGTGTTAAATTGAAGGTTAAGCGCTAAAACATATGAAGTAAAAGAAATTTAAAAAGTAAAACACATGGAGATTGCATTCTTACTTACAAATGTTAGAAAGAAAATACCAACACATATATTGAATTATAAGTAAATCGAAAAAATAATAAGAATTTAAGTAAAAGAAATAAAGTTACACTTTCGGAACCCAAGAACAGCTTGTGATTCCGAAAGTGGATGAAAACAATGGAATGTTATTCATAAAATTCTCTGAACAGCAGAAGGAGCCTTATGAAGATGGAGGATAAAACATAAAAATTCGGACTTAAATTCTAGAATTATTTTGGAAATACTTGGCCTAGGTATTTTTTAAGGAAAGCATAAAAATGTGTTTAAGAGATCTTAAAGAAGAATCACAAGAACAAAGTAAAGAAGAAATGAAATTAAGAACTAACATAAAAGTAACATAAATTAAGAACAAAAATTAAAAGAAAGCTAATTAATAAGAAAATCTATAAAAAGTTAAAATGGTCCTCAAAATAACTCTACAATGTAGAGAGAAAAACAACTAAAATAAAAGCTACAAAAGAGAGAAAAAAAAAATAAAGGGGGAACTCCTTTACAAGTGAAATGACATCCCTATTTATAGAGGGCGTGCCAAAAATCCAAATAAAAGATACAAAAATAAAATAAAATAATGTAATGATGAACAATGATGATTAATGATGAAATTTGGCATGGTTGGAGCTGATTTATCAGAAAAAAGTTGAAAAATCTGCTACCAAGGGAGCAGTTGAAGGGTTGGTGAGAAGCTGCAGAAAATGATGAAGTGAGTTCGGTGGACTGTAGCTGGCAGGCGGCGTGGCATTCAGCGAGTGATGCGCTGAGAAGGGCAGGTAATTCAGGATGCGCGCGCCGAAGTGATGAAGGAAGTTTCGGCCTGCGCTTGTCGACGGCTCTGATGGGCTGATTCCTGGGGCTGCAGACATGGATTTGGGACGAAGTCAGTGGGCCTGTGGCGAGAATTGGGCTGGGTTTTGCTGGGCTTGAAATTAAAGTGGATCTGGGCTGCACAAAAAGGATTTTTAGGCTGCAAATTCAATTTAAAAAATTAATTTATATAAATTCATCTAAACTCGTCCATAATTTATTCGTTATAATTCCGATCGAGACGATTTTTTCGCCAAAATACTCCAAATTTCAAACTTTCTTTAATTTTACAAAAATTTCACAAAATATAATATTTTCTCTAATTATTTATAATTTTAATATTAAAAGTCAAGTATAAAGGGTATAAAATAATATAAAATAATGCTTAATTGAAGACCTATCACAAATCGAGTCAAAACACCTTAACATGGCATGTACTTAAACATAGCTTCTTAGAAACAGTTTTCACAAAACCATTGTAAAATAGTGTCCAAAAATAATTTCAATCGAATTATATGAATATTGTAACTCATAAATAATCGTTTGAAAGCCAAGAAAGTATATACAATGGATCAATACAATCATATCACGTTTCCAAAATTCACCTGGTCCACAGTTTCCCACAATCCATATTCATCAACCAAATCATGAAAGAAACCTCTGGATACACATATCGATAACCAAAACATAACCAATCCTCAATTCTTTCTACACTCATACGACTTTTAGTACGACATCCCTACTCACTAGGTAACATGATGTCTATCCCAACTTCATTACCCATTACCTTAGAACACATTATCAATAACATTCTTCATAAAAGTGTCCCTTAGTACCACCAAACAGTACCATATAACTAAAACATAGAAATTCACCAATTTCCCTACTCAAGGTATTATCTTCTCCATACCCATTCTGCCGACACACTTGATAGTATAACAACATAAATAATGAGAACTCAAAAACGTATAGCAACAACTTCAATTCAATTCACAATTTCAAACCATAGATCACGAGACCATAGCAACCATCACATTGTTTCCTAAATAGAACCCAATAGCCCCTACCTCCTATGGAAAACTATTTTAGAGATCTCATCATTTTTTATTCCACTTACCTCTTATAATTTGATTATCAGAAAAGGTCTAGCCTCTCGTAACTACTTATAAATATACTTTTCCAAGGCATGGGGGGTATTATTTTTTACTACCACTTAATAACTATACATAATCCTTACATAACTGCACCTTATACAGTCCAATAACAAATACATTTTTTCACTTAAATGTGATGTGTCCGCCTTCCGAGTCTTCTTAACACAACTCACCCCCAAACCGTAACCGGATATCCTGACTTCGATTAGAGTCCCAATTCAATTGTCACGACTAGCCAAGTGTTGATACTTTTAATTATTAACCAAAATATTACCACACATGTCAGATCTAATAAGATCAACACTCATTCTAACGGAAGCACGTATTCAATTTTCTTGCCTGGGCCCAACACACCATCAATTTCTCTAACTTCCACTAGTGAGCTCACTTATTAGTCATACAACTATTTCCCCTTATCACCACGTGACATCTACTATTCACACTTCTATTCTAATTCAACATTACAAACATCGATGTAGTATACCAGCATACAACACGTACAACTCCTCAACTAAATCAAGATGGATTGCACAAACAACACATATCATATCTAGTCTCAAAACTACAACCTCGGGGTTCATGTTCTCATCTCGCTACCAAGCCACGCACGAGGCTCACTGACAGGACCCATCCCAATCCCCCCGGGATTACCATGGAATGTGCCCTGCTCCCGTCCAACAAGGGGTGTCAGACAAAGGATGACCAAGAGCCACTGCCCAAACAGGGCATCCAGAGTGCGCAAGGATCGATGGAGGAGGTGTGCAATGTCCCAGTCTCTGCTGCAATCGCATCCGTGATCAACCTGAAGGGCATTAAAACCAAAAGCTGTGAGTGGACAAAAACCAGTAAGTTCATCAAATACATTTATAAGACATTTATGCCCTCCAATAAAAACGTATGCATGCCACGAAAACCAGTAACCAAAACGTTTGCTCAACCGAGCCATTAGGGCCTTAGCCCAAAAACCGTCAACCAAAAACCAAGTGTGGGAACTCAGCCCAAAACTGTGAAATGCCATAACTATACATAAACAACCATGTGGGTCACCACCCACGACCATAAATGAACATCAATTCATTAAAATCACACAATCATAAATCCACCCGGAAAGCCATTTCATTAATTCGTATTTTACCATTACCATCACCAGCATCCCTGATGCGAGACGTCCCTGACGTCATGTCTCACGGTTTCATAAGCTACGTGTGCTGCCCGGGGTCTCTCCGGGTCCATAATCTGACATCCCTGATATCTGACGTCCCTGACGTCAATCATAGCAATCCTGCTCCTGAGTCATCATACGGTCCGGCTGCTCCGTATAATGACCCCTCGCAGGCAATGCACCGTGACTTCCCCAGTGTCCCAGACATCTGGAGGAGACCATCATATATCCTTGTATCCAGATGGTATATGGAAAACAGTTTTATTAAATCCTTTTATCACATTATTACCATTGGGCCCTGCCCGAAATTTCCATAAAACCACATATTTCCATTTAGGGTCCCTGACCCGAAACCACATTTATTAAATATAGGGCCCCCTGGCCCGAAATCATCATTTTAATCCAACTGGGCCTCATGCCCGACTTTATGAACCACTGGGCCCACGGCCCGATTTATAAACCAACTGGGCCTGCAGCCCGATTACGTACTCAAATGGACTCCAAGTCCGAAATTTCCAAAACAAGTGGGCCTCAAGCCCGAATTCATCTTTCCAATATAAAAACCGTTTTATCATATTATTTATTTAACCACAAGCACGCAAAACCACAAATAAACCGTTAATCCCGATACACGTGAAATACGGAAAACACCTCGAAATACGTGCAACATACCCAAAATCAATACTCACAAATACCATCATAGAAATCATGTATATAAACCATATAACACATTTAAGCATGCATAGGATTTATAAAACCAAAGTCCACTCACAGACCGTTTTAACCGTGTGCCTCGATACGCGTGCCACCGGCCCTCCCGGGCCACACCACTATCACCGGGACTCCCAATCCTGTCCAAATCACATTAGAGGGTCACTAACCTCATTATTAACATCCTATCAAAGTCCCGTAATTTTCCCGAATTTTTACTTATTTTTAAACTTAATTTAAAACCTTCGGACATCCCGAACACTATCGAGACGGTGTCTGATCGACACGAAACCAATTCCAAAATGTCCGTTACATCGAATGGATTAAAAGTCATGTTGACCTCACCTCGCGATTCGTGCCCACGTGCCGCCACGCGCCGCCGTGAGTGGCTGCGCGTGAAACTCACGCGCCGTGAACAGTGTCACCGTTCTAACCCGGTTGTCTGATAAACGGGTCACCGTGACCCGCGGCCCAACCCGACTGGTTCTCAGCCATTACTCGATCAATTTCAATTCTGTTTGTTCCTACAAGATCGTCTCATCAATTCCAGTTGATCTGAGGTTTAAAAACTAATAAACAACCTCGTTTCACTACCTGTTCGTGGAGGTGTGCAGACCAGCCACCTGCAACCGTCGTGTCTGCACGATCCCGGCCACCATTCCTTTCGAAAACGATCCCCAGAAGCTCGTCTCTCCTTCTAGATCATCATCCTAATCACCAGATCGATCGAAATAGGTTAAAACCCAACCTGCCATTTTCACCCGAAAACAGGTTCACGGGTTCGAGGCTTACCTCGCCGCCGTGGCTCCCGCCGTGGCCACCAGCACACCTAGTTTGACTCCAGGAACATCATTCACCTCTACAAAACGATCAAACACCATCCCACAACGATTTCCAATTTCTGAGTTTCGGACCTCCCCTGTTTTTCCTCTCCGCCGCCAGCCTCGCCGTCTCCCGTCGTCTCCCGTCATCTCCCGTCATCTCTCAAGCCTCACCGTGCAGCTAATCTTTCACACACACCAACACAGAGGAGATTGGTGAGGTAGTTTGGACGTTTGGATGTTTTGGGCCGATTTGGTTCCTCTCGGGTCTGGGGGGTTTGTGGGCTGCGCCGCCGCCCGTCGTGGTTGTTGCCGGCGTCTGGGGGGTGGCTGGTGATTACCTGGTGCCGTCTGGTGTGTGAGGCTGGGCTGTGAGGTGATGATGTGCATGATCAAGGAAGGAAACCGTGCTCACGGTTTTGAGGGAGAATGAAAATGGGTGTGTGAGTTGTCTGATCAAATACAAGGGAAGGAAATGAATCAACGGCCCAGATTCAATCTCAGTTTAAAATGAAGGGTGAGGATTCCATGAGAGGAAATGATTACCTACACCAATGGCCAACAAGAACCCCTGATTTAGGGAATGAAGGGGATGATGACATGTGTCATATATCAAGGGTCCAGATTGGTTTGGGATTAGGATAATCAGATTTTATTATTATATTATTATTTTATTCCGAGTCTCGGTTAATCGCGTTTTACGTCCTTGACCATAACTTCGTCGTCGAATCTCCGATTTTGGCATGCCGCCTGTCGTTGGATTCGTATCGATGATACCTACGTAACGGTCCTTGGCCCTCGTCCATCGGACCTCCCGATCAAAAAGTCAACATTTGGCCCCTAACATGCCAAATTGCCAAAATACCCCTCAACTTCCGAACATCATAACTTTCTCTACGAATGTCGGAATCGAACGTGCCACCTGTCTATGAACTCGTGACGTCCCGAACTACGTCACGGTCATCGGTCAAAGTCCATTTGACCACCCGAACAAAAAGTCAACATTTTGCCCACGACCAGGGGCAAAACGGTCATTTCGCACAATTTGTCCGATTCCGCCCTACTAACCACCATTCAACCTCACTAATCAGGATTAATGACTAATCTAATCCCGGAATTCGGGACCGGTCGTTACACTCACATCTTGGAGGCATGGCACTTCCAAACACATATTAGAACCTAAGCTCTAATACTAAGTTGATAAGATCCAACCCGGAAAACATTATATATGACAGGACCCGTCCCAATCCCACTGGGACCACCCTGGGACGTGCCCCGCTCCCGTCTGACAACGACTCTAACCATACCAAAAATTACCCTTAAATAAAACTAAATACTCAAATAAATAAATAACGTGCAACAACATTGTTCAGAACGATAACTGTCAGACAAGGGATAGTAAAATAACAAAACGTGAGCACAATAGTCAGAGTACATTATTTGGTGCTCAACCTACCCACAAGGGGGTGTACAGGTGCACAGCTAAAAAACTAAGCCTCTTCCTCCTCCTCCTCCGGGTCCTCCTCTATTTCTGTGTCACGATCTGGAGGGGTCACTAAAACAAGGAAAAAGTGAGTGGTCAAAAAATAAACAGTTTATAAATCAATTTCATATTAAAGTAAATCATAAGGTTTTACCCCTCCGTTTTCCAAATCTTGCATGCAGTGAAAACATAGTATTACAATGAAATCATAACCACAGAATCATAATAATCGAAAGGAGAAACTAACATATTAGTGCACTGTAAAACCCAACCCAAATGATGTCACAGTTCTAAGGCTACGCGTTGCCACTCAGGGTCTCACACCCAAGACTCTCTAGGTACATCAGTGCCTGGTATCCCGGTCACGGCCCGAGGTATACGAACATGCCTTCCTGAGAGTAAGCAGCCCAACGGGGGTCAACTCCACTCAGTCAAGGCCCCGTGACTACTCCAAGGTCCACCCGGGCTAAAGACCCTCCCTGGAGGAGACAAGATAGACAGGTAGGAAAGTACAGTACAATAACAGTATAGTTTACCCTATGTCCCCCCGGACATCCCAGAACAAAATCCACATATAATCCAGACGGGTCTCATGCCCAAAACATCGTAATAAAAATTATAAAAGTTCATATAAGACTCATCGAAATCATAAGTGGAAATAGTAAAACAGTTTATGCATGCAAGCCTTTTATAAATCAAACAGCCCACTCACACTCGGTCCTCGCTGCTCAACGACTGCTAAAACGTGTATTAACATATCTGAGAGTCACTAAAAGTCCCTATAACTCCAATACCAAGACCCTAGAATAGATCCGTATCGAATACGTCACCCTGACACTATTCTCGAGGCTTCAAACCCCATTTTGACTATCTTAACGATCTCCGATCGACACGAAACCACCACCATTGGATCCGTATCGTCGAAACCTTTAAAATGATACCGGTCCCACCAAAAATACTATTCACACACGTCCCCACGCGCTTGATCAACGCTGCTACAGTGCTGTTGACATCAGCAGTGACGTCATGCTGACATCATCACTGACACTTGTCAAGTGACACGTGGCACGCTCTGGTTGGCCCCTGATCTGACAATCTCTGACAGGATGACGTCAGAAGTGACGTCAGCATGATGATGTCATCACTGCTATAGTATCGGGTCAACCCGTTTACTGGAACCGGGTCGCCGTTGACCCGCGGCTTGACCCATTTCCACAGTCCGTTTTTGGCCACCATTTTCGACGAGGTTCAATCCTACAGAGTCATCTAGGTCTGTTCTATGGTTCTATAGCCTTAAAACTAGAAGAAAACCGGTAGAAACTTACCTAGGCTTCGATGAAGTTCAAGGCCAAAGTTCGGTCGTCTTCTCCGCTATCCACTCTGTCTCAGTCGTCCAAATTGATCCCTATGAGTTCGTCTCTGACCCTAAAGCATGTCCCTAACCAAAGATTCGAACCCTAAACGTTAAAATGGGCTCGTTCGAAACAGGGAAAAAAACGGGTCTCTCGGGTTTTGGGTGTTACCTCTGCCATGTCGTCGTCGTAGCCTTCGTCGTCAGTTCAGTCGTGTTCCTGGGGTCCTCAAGGTGTCAACTGGAGCTCCGTTCAAGTCGAGAGGGTGAGGAGGTGGGGTTTTGCTTCCCGGATTCGATTCCTCTGTGTTTCGGGTCTGGGGGCTGTTCGGGTCTGTTCAGGCCGGGGGAATGGGTTGTGGCTGCTGGTGGTGCACGGTTGGGTTCTGGGGATGATGGTGGTGTTGAGGGTGGTCGTCTGATGGTGGGGAAATGGCTGGTTCGATTGTTTGGATTGAGAGAAAATGGAAGGGAAGTGTTTACACGGTTAAGGAATGGATGTGTGTGTTTTGTGTTTCCTAGAGAGAAATGATCGTGCAAGGATAGAGAAAAGCAGAAGAAAATGGAGGGTTAGGATCAACTTAGGCAGAGAGATCATGGGTTAGGGTTTGTTAAGAGGAAATAAAGTATTAAATATTGGACCTATGGGTATAGACCCAACTTTATGGGAATAGTTGTCACTTGGATGAGTGACACTTGTCACTCATCCGCTTTCTTGATTTAAATCTAGGGTTTGCACGGATTCCCATAATTAATTATTATTTTAATTGTATGTTCTCGGTTCGTAAATTCCGCTAATACACTTCCGTGATCATAACTCTTTCATACGAACTCCGATTTCGGCGTGCCGCCTGTCTACGGATTCGTGACGTCCCGATCTACGTCATAGTCATGGTTCAAGGTCCAAATTATTTCTCGGGTCAAAATTCAAAGTTTTCCCCCCTTAGGGGCAAAATAGTCATTTTACATTAAAATATTAATAAACTCGGTTCGGGTCGTTACAACCTACCCACCTTACCAAAAATTTCGTCCTCGAAATTTACTCAAGTAAATGTGGGTACTGTCCTCTCATCAAATCCTCGGGTTCCCATGTCGCTTCCTCCACATCGTGGTTCCGCCATAGCACCTTAACTAATGGAATCGTCTTGTTCCTTAAGACCTTTTCCTTCCAATCCAGAATCTGTACGGGTCGCTCCTCGAAGCTCAAATCTATCATCTGTTCCAGTGGTTGTTCCGGTAGTGCATGAGAGTCATCCCAAAGATATTTCCGTAGCATAGACACATGGAATACATCATGTACTCGGGAAAGCTCCGAAGGTAGTGCTAAACGGTAGGCCACCGGACCAATCCGCTCAACATTCTCATAAGGTCCGATATAACGGGGACTCAACCTCCCACGTCGTCCGAATCGGAGGATCCCCTTCCATGGCGATAGCTTCAAGAAGACAAATTCACCAACCTCAAACTCCAAATCTCGGATCCGTCGATCCGCATAACTCTTTTGATGATCCTGGGCCGCCTTCAATCTCTCCCGGATAACCCAAATTGTCTCCTAGGTCAAATCCATCAAATTCGGCCCCACTTCGGTTCTTTCCTCGATCTCCATCCAGTATACAGGTGTTCTGCACTATCGACCATACAGTGCCTCATAGGGAGCCATCCCTATACTTGCATGGTAGCTGTTATTGTAGGCAAACTCCATCAGTGGTAACCGATCAGCCCACGAATCCTAGAATTGCAACACACATGGTCTCAGCATGTCCTCTAGAGTCTGTACCGTCCGTCGGTCTGTGGGTGGAATGCCGTACTGAAGTGAAAGTTCGTACCTAAAGTAGTCTGCAGGCTCCTCCAAAACCTGGAAGTGAAACGCGGGTCCCAATCCGACACTATAGACTCAGGAGTACCGTGTAGTCGAATGATCTCATTAATGAACAGTTGGGCCAAACGATTAGGCTTGTACGTCTCACGTACAGGCAGAAAATGTGCTGATTTGGTCAACCGGTCCACAATTACCCAAATCCCATCAAATCCACTCCTTGTCTTCAGTAGCTTGAAGACAAAATCCATCGTAATATGATCCCATTTCCATGCCGATATCAGGAGTGGCTGCATAGCCCCATACGAATGCTATCGTTCTGCCTTTACCTGCTGGCAGATCAAACACTTGCTGACGAACTCAGCTATTTCTCTTTTTGTCCATGGCCACCAATAGTGGTCCCGGAGAGTACGATACATCTTCGTTCCCCCTGGATGCATAGCATACGCTGAACTGTGTGCCTCATCTAAAATCTCTCTCCGCAACTCTGGTACCGCAGGTACACACAATCGTCCAAGTTTCACTACTGCTCCATCGCCCCAGCTGGAGAAATCCTACCTCTGTCCGGTCTCAACCTCGTTTCTGTAGTCACAGAAGATCTGATCCTGTAATTGAGCCTCAATGATCATGTCGACCAACACCGGTCGCACATGAAAGCTAGCCAGCAAGGCTCCCTGATCGTCCATCAGTAAGGTAACTCCGCTCTTCCGAAGCTCCACTAACAAGGGAAGGTACACCAACCTCAGGTGTGCAACTGATCCCGCCGTTTTCCTGCTAAGCGCATCTGCCACTACATTAGCCTTGCCGGGATGGTACTCAATTGTACAATCATAATCCTTTAACAACTCTAACCATCTCCGCTCCCTCATGTTGAGTTCCTTCTGAGTGAATAGATGTTTAAGACTCTGGTGGTCGGTGTATATCCTGCACGTCACACCAAACAAGTAATGCCTCCAAATCTTCAGGGCATGAACCACCGCTGCTAACTCCAAATCATGAGTAGGGTAGTTCAATTCGTGCGTCTTCAACTGCCGAGATGCGTAGGCAATAACTCTCCCATTCTGCATCAACACGCAACCCAAGCCCTGCAGTGATGCATCACTATAAACTACGAACTCTCCACTGCTACCCGGTAATGCAAGGACAGGTGCAGTGGTTAAACGGTACTTCAGTTCCTGGAAACTCTGTTCACACTATTCGTCCCATACGAACTTCACCCCCTTCCGAGTTAATCTGTCAACGGTGCAGTAATCTGGGAGAAACCCTCCACAAATTTCCGATAGTAGCCTGCTAATCCAACGAAACTCCGTATCTCCGTCACTGTTGTCGATCTCGGCAAATTAGTCACTACCTTTGTTTTTTGGGGATCCACGCTAATCCCATCGGGTGATATGGTGTGACCCAAGAATCCAATGCTATTCAGCCAAAATTGACATTTGCTCAATTTGGCATATAGCTGTTCCTGTCTTAGTTTACCCAAAAACCAGCCGTAAATGCTTCTCATGAGCCCTGACACTCTTGGAATACACCAAGATGTCGTCGATAAACACAATCACGAATTTATCCAAGTACTCTCGAAAGACTCGATTCATCAAGTCCATGAATGCAGCTGGTGCATTCGTCAATCCGAAAGGCATCACCAAGAACTCATAATGCTCGTACCTCGTCCGAAAAGCTATTTTCTGAATGTCCCCCTCGACTATTCTTAACTGATGATACCCCAACCGCAAATCTATCTTCGAGAAGTACCGTGCTCCTTGTAACTGATCGAACAAATCATCGATCCTGGGTAAGGGATACTAATTCCTTACCGTGGCCTTGTTTAACTGCCGATAATCCACACATAACCGCAAGCTACCCTCCTTCTTTTTCACAAATAGAACCGGCGCTCCCCAAGGTGATGTACTGGGTCAGATAAATCCTAGATCCACCAGTTCCTGAAGTTGGATTTTCAATTCCCGTAGCTCGACCGGTGCCATACGATACGGCACTTGTGAAATTGGTCGTGTCCCGAGGAGTAATTCGATCGTGAAGTCGATCTCTCGCGGTGGTGGTAATCCAGGTAGGTCCTCTGGAAATACATTAGGGAATTCCCGCACAATCGGGATATCCTCAATCCTCAAAGATTCATCTGTTGAATCTACCACATAAGCATGATAACCCCGACTCCCCTTCTATAAAAGTTTTGTTGCTGTAAGTGCAGATATTACCTTGGGTGATGAGTCTCCACACTCTCCTTGGAATATCACCTCCGGTAAACCCGGACCCCTCAAAGTCATCTGCTTGTTGCAGCAATTGATGATCGAATTGTATTCCGACAACCAGTCAACTCCAAGTATCACATCAAAGTCATGTAAATCCATAAGGATCAAATCTGCTGGAAACTCTACTCCTTCAATTTGCACTAGACAAGCCCGTAACTCCTGGTTCACTCGATAGGTCACTCCCATCGGTGTACCCACACACATCTCGTCCTCAAGTGCGGACACCACACAGCCCAACATACTCGCACAACGCGGTGAAATAAAGGAATGTGTGGCTCCCGAATCCATTAATGTACGAACGGAAATATTAGAAATGTGTACCGTACCTGTGACAACTCGCGGAATAGATCTGGCCTGCTGATGTGTGACAGCATAGACACAGGCCAAAGACTCTGCTGGTCGCCCCCGTCCTCTAGCTCCTCGATCACGGCCACGCACAACACCGTGTGCCCGGCTGCGGGCAGTCTGGGATGCTGAGCTCTGTGCTAGCATAGTGCTGCCCCGAATCAGCGGACAATCAGAAGCATAGTGCCCCGGATCACCACAAGAAAAACATCTGACCTCCCTCGGTCGACCCGAGTATCCTCCTGGTGAGGTGCTCATCGGTGAGTACTGTTGTTGCCAAGTTCCAGAACGCTGTCCAGACCGCTGAGGAGTCCTGAAATAACAAGAACGTCCTCGGCTGCCCGAAGATGAAGATCCGTCAGAATGTCCTCCCTTCGAGCCCCGACGGCCCGAAAATCCCAAGTGTGGGCGATCACGTCGCCGTGGCTCCCCCTCAGCTCGCTGTCGTGCCAGAAGACTGTTCTCAACTCTGGTTGCAGCGTCAGTCAGGTCCCTCATGGTGGCAAAGGGAGTCGCAGTCACCATCGCCTGAATCACAGGTCGCAGTCCCCACTCGAATCTGCGACATCGGTCATCCTCGGTGATCAGGAAGTTCTCGGCAAAGCGAGACAGCATCAGGAAGGTCTCCTCATACTCTGCCACAGTATAGTCTCCCTGTCGGAGCTGCAAGAACTCTGCCTCCCGGGCGTTGCGAAACGAACTCGGATAGAACTGATTGAGAAATCGGTCCCGGAAGGTCTCCCAAGGAATGGTGTGAACGGTCCAGCCGGCCAAGACAAGGTTGTGCCACCATCAGTAGGCGCTCCCATCCAGTAGGAATGTCGCCAGTACTACACGCTCCTCCGGTGGGCAGTGCATGACCTCAAAGATCCTCTCCCAGCGGTCGATCCACTGGTGTGCTTCCTCGGGGTCGGTCCCCCCGCTAAAGATCGTGGCACCCAGGCGCTGGGCCCGCTCAATTCTTGCAGTGTCCCCATTCCCTCCATTTTCCTCATCAGCACGTGCACGGGGATCACGTCGGGAATGCATATCAAACTTTTAAGAGGCAAACATGTTAAAAGACATCGAAAGTGACCATGCACAGAGTACAAACCGCTAACCTAGTACACTGATTGCTAACCCTAGTGCTCTGATACCAAGCTGACAGGACCCGTCCCAATCCCACTGGGACCACCCGGGGATGTGCCCCGCTCCCGTCTGACAACGACTCCAAACATACCAAAAATTACCCTTAAATAAAACTAAATACGCAAATAGATAAATAACGTGCAAGAACATTGTTCAGAACGATAGCTGTCAGACAAGGGATAGTAAAATAACAAAACGTGAGCACAATAGTCAGAGTACATTATTTGGTGCTCAACCTACCCACAGAGGGGTGTACAGGTGCACAGCTAACAAACTAAGCCTCTTCCTCCTCCTCATCCGGGTCCTCCTCTATTTTCGTGTCACGGTCTAGAGGGGTCAGTAAAACAAGCAAAGAGTGAGTGGGCCAAAAATAAACAGTTTTTTAATTCAAGTTCATAATAAAGTAAATCATAAGGTTTTACCCCTCCGTTTTCCAAATCTTGCATGCAGTGAAAACATAGTATTACAATGAAATCATAACCACAGAATCATAATAATCGAAAGGAGAAACTAACATATTAGTGCACTGTAAAACCCAAGCCAAATGAAGTCACGGTTCTAAGGCTACGCGTTGCCACTCAAGGTCTCACACCCAAGACTCTCTAGGTACATCAGTGCCCGGTATCCCGGTCACTGCCCGAGGTATACGAACATGCCTTCCCGAGAGTAAGCAGCCCAACGGGGGTCAACTCCACTCAGTCAGGGTCCCGTGACTACTCCAGGGTCCACCCAGGCCAACGACCCTCCCTGGAGGAGACAAGATAGACAGGTAGGAAAGTACAGTACAATAACAGTATAGTTTACCCTATGTCCCCCCGGACATCCCATAACAAAATCCACATATAATCCAGACGGGTCTCATGCCCAAAACATCGTAATAAAAGATATAACAGTTCATATAAGACTCATCGAAATCATTAGTGGAAATAGTAAAACAGTTTATGCATGCAAGCCTTTTATAAATCAAACAGCCCACTCACACTCGGTCTTCGCTGCTCAACGACCGCTAAAACCTATATTAACATATCTGAGGGTCACTAAAGGACCCTATAACTCCAATACTAAGACCCTAGAACAGATCCGTCTAGAATACGTCAGAAGGGCACTATTCCCAAGGTTTCAAACCCTATTTTGACTATCTTAACGATCTCTGATCGAAACGAAACCACCACCATTGAATCCATATCGTCGAAACCTTGAAAATGGTACCAGTCCCACCAAAAATACTGTTCACACACGACTCCACGCGCCTGGTCAACGCGTGGGTCATCGTTGCTACAGTGCTGCTGACGTCAACAGTGACGTCATCACTAACACTTGTCAGGTGACATGTGGCATGCTCTGGTTGGACCCTGATCTGACAATCTCTAAAAGGATGATGTCATCATGACGTCAGCATGATGACGTCATCACTGCTACAGCATTGGGTCAACCCGTTTACTGGAACCGGGTCGCCGTCGACCCGCGGCTTGACCCGTTTCCACAGTCCGTTTCCGGCCACCATTTTTGACGGGGTTCAATCCTACAGAGTCGTCTAGGTCTGTTCTATGGTTCTATAGCCTTAAAACTAGAAGAAAACCGATAGAAACTTACCTGGGCTTTGATGAAGTTCACGGCCAAAGTCCGGTCGTCTTCTCCGGCTATCCACTCTGTCTCAGTCGTCCAAATCGATCCCTATGAGTTTGTCTCTGACCCTAGAGCATGTCCCTAACCAAAGAGTCGAACCCTAAACGTTAAAATGGGCTGGTTCGAAACAGGTAAAACAAACGGGTCTCTCGGGTTTTGGGCGTTACCTCCGCCGTGTCGCCGCCGTAGCCTTCGTCGTCCATTCAGTCGTGTTCCTGGGGTCCTTAAGGTGTCAACTAGAGCTCCGTTCAAGTCGAGTGGGTGAGGAGGTGGGGTTTTGCTTCATGGATCCGATTCCTCTGTGTTTCGGGTCTGGGGCTGTTCGGGTCTGTTCAGGCCGGGGGAATGGGTTGTGGCTGCTGGTGGTGCACGGTGGGGTTCTGGGGATGATTGTGGTGCTGAGGGTGGTCGTCTGTGGTGGGGAAATGGCTGGTTCGATTGTTTAGATTGAGAGAAAATGGAAGGGAAGTGTTTGCACGGTTAAGGAATGGATGTGTGTGTTTTGTGTTTCCCAGAGAGAAATGATCGTGCAAGGATAGAGAAAATAGAAGAAAATGGAGGGTTAGGATTAACTTAGGCAGAGAGATCAAGGGTTAGGGTTTGTTGAGAGGAAATAAAGTATTAAATATTGGACCTATGGGTATAGACCCAACTTTATGGGAATAGTTGTCACTTGGATGAGTGACACTTGTCAGGAATTACAGAGCCCAGCTTTATGGGAATAGTTGTCACTTGGATGTGTTATGGACCAGCTCAGGAATTACGGAGCCCAGCTCGACGTCTAAGTCACAGTCCTAGTCTCAGGAATTACAGAGCATTACCTTAATGTTTGAGGCTACTCACTAGCCTCAGGAATTACATAGCATTATCTCGACGTCCGAGACCGTCCATCCAATCCACATCTCGAGCAGGGTTTCCACAACACATCTTAATCCAAAATCACATCAAGCATAGTAAACTTATCTAGAATCATATAATAAGCATTTCAAATTTCAAAGCCCGAGCCTAAGACTAAATCACAAATACATCTAAAGACCTCGTAAAACATGCCATTAAAATATTCATAAAATCATATCAAGTCTCAATTCATTAAACATTATCAAAATCATATGTACATGATATATCAAGAATGAACCACTTCCCAAAACTCAGTGATAAATTAAAACACAATATAACAAGTTCCATGTAAAACGTTCAAGGTTGTAATTACCGTAAAATCATCACAAAATCCATAAAAATCGTACGTAAATAACCATCAATAAATTCACATAATAAATCATGTAAACCGTATAAACATGCATGCATAGAATTAAGGGAAAAGAAAGCCCACTCATACATACCTTACGATAAGTCGAACCACATTTCACGCATTCCTGTAAAATTCGAAAATGTCATCTTCCGTCAAAAATCATTTTTAAGGGCCACTAATCACTTCAATTAACTTACTATTAAATACTTCAATTTTTTTGGAATTTTTAAACTAATTAAAACATACCCTAAATTTTTGGATAATCAAACCTCCCTGAGACGATGGTCGATCGCCTCAAAAATTGTACTGTTGGACTCGAATTATCGAATACATGAACTCTCAAGTTGAACACATATAGAGAATAGGTCCCACGCGCCCACACGTGCCACCTGAAGTGGTTGCGCATGAGAATCACATACCAGCTATAGTGATCGTCTTCAAGGTCTGGCTAGGTCAACCCACGGGTCTATACGCAGGACCAGACCCGGTCGACTCGACCCAACCCTAAAACACTAATTTCTCAAAATTTTATGTCCCTATTTTGACTATTATCATCTAATCCCTCTCTAGATTGGTTTTGTGATCTCAAAACAATGAATGAAAAACTAGAAATCAAAGGGAAATACCATCACCTCTCAACCAAGGTTTAACTTACGTCCTGCATCATGTCCCAGCTTCCAACCTTCAAGTTTTGGGTTATCTGCAGTTGCTTAACCAGGCTGTTTTGGTTTCCAAGCTTCCCTAGTCTAACTACAAAACCGAAAGCACACCCATGGAAACTGTGGTTCTCAAGTTTTCCAGGATGGCTAGCACTTTCTCCTTTCTTCTCAGTTCTCATCATTTTCTCTCATTTTCTCTTCACTCTTCTCTCTTTCCTAAATCCTCTATCTCTCTGCTCTTCCTCTCCCTCACGGTGGGTGCTTCCACCAACTTTCATGGCCTTCGGCCTATACTTACCGAACCCACGCACACAACAAACACTACAGTGATACATATAGAGGGAGAAGTCGGTGGGGAAGCCAAAATATCAGGCCTTTCCAGAATGTGGCGCATGACAACCTCCAATTATTCATTCCTGCAAAATAACCAAAATACCCTTAAGGGTTCTTAATCCGAAAAAAGCTCAAACGATCTTCGATTTTGACATGTCTCTTGCCCAAGAAGTCAGCATCCCAAGACCTACACAACGGTCTTCCAAGTTCTTAAAGGAGGACCATAGCAAAAATTCAACATTTTGACTTTCTTTTAAGGGTAAAATCAACTTTTAACTCTAATTTTTCCTAATTTACGCTTCCTCGGGATCTAGGCCATACAAAAATCTCAGGGTACCATCCTTTTTCTGAACAAACAACATTGTGCTAACCAAGGTTGCTAGGTCTAATAAATACCCAAATCCACTGAATCCGGCAACTGAACCCTTAATTCTCTCAACTCTATCGATAACATCCATTGCGGTGGTTTCATAATGGGTTGAGTACCTAGAACCTCACTCCAAGGTGGCAACCACATAAATTCTCCAAAAATGCATCTGGAAATGCCTGCACAACCGATATCCATCTCAAGCTCACTGAGCCATCCATAGACATCATGTCATGAGTTAAGTATTCATGACGACCACTCCATAATAACTTTTTGGCTTACTAGCCGTAACTTCTGAAGGAAGTATCTTTTGGTCCCCATAAAAGACAACCTATGGAAAAGTCGTGACTACCAAAGACAATGGTTCCTCAACACTTGATAGAGGTGTAATGGGTATTCAACCAATCCATCCCTAGAATCACGTACAAATCATAATTTTCCTGGGAATTCAATTTAGCTTACTATCAAAACCTTCCTATCCAAATCGAACAATCTCGAATAACTATACTAGCTCCTAGCATAGTATCAATCGGAGTATTGTTACAAATGTCCAAACCGAGTGTGATTAACTCCCAATCAACAAAATTATAAATCTTCTGGAAATAAAGTGTGTGAATCCATAATTCATCACACTCGTCCATCCTGAATAAAGATAAAGAGAGAACCTAACACCACTCCAGGTATAGTATGTTCCTCCAGAAGTCCCACCGGACTGAGAAGATGACTGGAATCTTAACCGACTTCCTCGAAACCCACTCCATCCTGCTCGTTGACCACTATGACATGTACGATTTCCACTCGAAGCATTAAAGCTAGAATCGTCCCTCTTCAGAATCCGACTAATCCTCATTGTTTTGTTAACAGAGATGAGTCCATAACCTATACTAATACTGAGCCACAATCATATCCCCCTGATCCAAACACAGGAACTTTACCTCCCTGGAATCCCGATAAGACTAGGGATGAAAGGGATGCAAGAAATGTTCCTTGAACATTTCCTAAGTCTCGGTAGTCTCATCTAAACCAGTAGATAGCGATGCCTACCACTAAACTTGTGTAAACCCATCAAAGAAGAACACCACTATCTAAACCATATGCTTCAGGGGCAACTCATCTACTGATTGGTCACCACCGGATCAGATCCACAAGTAAAAATCCCAAGTAATCTTGTTCAACCATTCCTAAACAAGGGTTGCCAACAATCTCTGTTGTAAGCAGCACATCCACCTTGACCGACCCTCGGTCTCCAAAATTCAAACAGTCACCATCCTGGGATCCAATCAACCAATAACTCCACAGCTCCAAAATGCTGGGCCCACACGAAAACTGGTCCTTTTCTGGGGTCCAACCCTACTAAAACCTGGCATCAGTTTCCTGACCATACTGTGCCAAAATCCTTTTACCGTCTGACTTTCCTATCCTTATCCTCACTACCAAGCTGATGATAGGGCTGTCGTCATAGAGGCATCACGTTCGAAACAAATCTATCATGCACACCCAGTGTACAATCCCACATAGAGCAACCTAGGGCTCTGATACCAAATTGACATGGACCCTCCCCGTAATCCCCCTCTATTAGAGTGGGAGGACCTATTCCGGTCTGACACGCCATTGCAAAATTACTAATGTACCCTTGGTGTGACGACCCGAAAATTTGAAAAAAGAAAATTTGAAAGAAATTACGATTTTGCCCTTGGTTATGAGGGCCAAAAGTTGACTTTTTGATCGGTACCTTGTTTGGACTTTCTGGAAGTACCGTTGGGTAGGTCTCGGGACGCTGAATCCGCAGACAAGCGGCATGCGTCAATCGGAGTTCGGACGTGAAAGTTATGGGTCTAAAATTATGAGGGGTAAATTGGCTATGATGGCTGATTCACCTGTGTTGATGTTTTAACCAAATAGTGGACATCTGTTTTGTCGAATTGGGCGTGGGAGTGCCACTAAGTGACATCTTTCACCTTGTAAACAAGATTGGTGGCAAGTCGATGATGATGCTTAGTTTGGGTATTTGTACATGTATGGGTGTAATACGAAAAAAAAACAAAAACAGAGCAACATAGTATGAGCAAAACCATAATTGATCTCAGGACAACTGAACCCTTAGCTGAGAACGTGAAAAACCAAAGGGAATTGAGAGAGATGAATCGTGAAAGAAAACCCAGAGAAACCGAACCCAAAACCTATGAAAATTCAAATTGCTTCAGTTTCAAATTTGAAACCAGGGACCACGATTGTTGTAATTGATCTTGAATTTAGCTTTCTGGGATTGAGGCGAGTCGAACCCAATGAAACTTGAAGGGAATTGGGGTCGTTTTTCCTTAGAACAAAAAGGGTGAGAACTTTGGATTTTTGAGCTTGAGTCGAATGGATTGGAGACATGTAACGATGAAATTGGACTTGGAAATATGTTCATTAGGATCCCACGAAGCTTCCTGATGCATCAATTGAAGGAAAACAATGAGAATAGATGGAGATTGGACGATGAACAGTGTTCTGTGTTCTCCGAATTCGAGTTCAAATCGAATAGATTAAGGTATGTTTGATCCAAATTGCGGTTATAGACCCATAATTAAGTTGTTTACGAAGCTAATAGAATGTTCAATTGTTAAAAAGGATGCGGAATTGATGGGAATTGAACCGGGTCTGTTCGCGGGTTGTAGGATCCGTTTACAGTTAAACGGGTGAAGGTGGTGACACTATAGCAGGCGCGTGAGTTTCACGCACAGCCACTCATGGCGGTGCGTGAGGGCGCGTGGGTACGATTCCCGAGGTGAATTCAACATAACTTTTGTTCTATGCAATGTAACGAGCATTTTGGCATTGGTTTCGAGTCAATCTGACACCATTTCGATGTTGTTTCGAGGGTCCGAAGGTTTCTGTTACGTTTTTAATTCGTAATTAATTCCCAGAAAATTATGGGAAAATTATATGATGTTAATTAAGTCATTAGTGACCCTGAGTAATGAATTTGGATAGGAGTCGAGATTCCTGGAAAGTACCAGAAATTACGAAAACACGTGTAGCCCGGAAAGCGAGAGGTTTGGACGGTGTGTGAGTGGACGTTTGTTTTATAAACCGATATGCATGCATAGTTAAATGTTTTACATGATTTATGGCATGAATTGAATTTCAATGATTTAGTATGATTATTTCTGGATTTAATGATTATTTTAATCAGTGTTTTGGGCACATTTTTCGAGAAAACTATGAAATTGTTGTTTTGGGCGAAGGCCCGGGATTTGAGATTGGTTTTGACTCGGATTATGAGCCGGGAAATTTATTTGATGGATTTGTAATGCTTTTCGGATATTTTATGGATTTATGTGAAAATGGCAACTTCGGTTGCGGTTGCACGGATTTGTGAGAAAATGAGCTCTGGGCATGAGACCCCGTGATAAATGGTTTTGACATGGTTTTAACGATGATTTTGAAATAAAGATTTTGATTTTGTATTGATGTTCGATGCCCCCAGATGTGTAATTCCTGGGTAGACTTCGGATGTGTAATTCCCAAAGTGACTCCGGATGTGTAATCAACTAACCACCGATTAACTCAGTTAATCCGTCGCTAATCCCGACTCCCGAGATGGGTCTTTACAATCTACCCTCCTTAAAAGAATTTCGTCCCGAAATTCCACAGCTCGTACCTCAGGTGTGGGGTCTCCTACTCTATCTCAACCACTACTCAACTTAACCTCTTACCCGAAACGATCCAGTCCTGCTTACTTACCCAAAAAGGAATTCTACCTATCGACTCACTACTTGTCTTCGCTTCCCTTGACTGCTCCGACCACCCTGTCGGAATAAATCAACAAAGTCCTAAAGGCACTCCTAGATTGTGGGTTCTCTTCAATAACCTCATATCGATCAGTTATAGTCACTTATTTCTCCTTCCCTTCCGTCATCCGTCAACGGAACTCACCATGGTCCCCAACCATGCCATCACAACGACTTAATCCATCTTAATACCCTCTCCTACCACTCCCCACGCTCAGCGTCACCAAGTACCTCTCTACTTCGGAACACAACACATGTTAAGGAGGGTTTACAAATCCTGGCATTTCAACCACGAGTTTTCCAACTCATCATAACTAGCCGTAGGCGATCCTCAACTTCTATAGATCACTACCTCGCTTTGAGTATGAATCCTCGTCCAGAGTCATCCACTAGGCACCCACTACCTCGGCTGCACCTAGATGCACCATTTCCGATCCAGCCATAAGTCGGCCCAAACCACAAGGACTACGATACCACAAACCCCAACTCACGGTTTCCCTCAGGTACACAATCCAGTAATCCCATGGGGTTTCTCAAATCATCCTCGTCGTCCGGGTTATCCACACCCTCAACTACCACTGGTTCACTACAACCTTACCACTCGGGTCGTCACACCTGTCTAAAACCATCACTAGGGGGAACAATCCCTCGAGTCTCACAGTAGTTCCTAGACCCTGCCATCAAGGCATCCGGCTATTCATAGTCGTACAATTCCAAACTCAACCCAACTGACCAAAGGTCACTAATCCATCCGATCAACATCCAAACGCCATCCGGCCACCATCAATCGGCCTCCTCGGCCTACGTATCTCACTAACTCAACGAGCTACTCTTAGGCCCCTCAGGCCGACCAACCTACTCATCCGTAGCTCACCAGCTACCTTCCAGGTTACTTCTGCTAGCGTATCTCCGACCCTATGGTCCATCCATCAAGTAACACCAATACCTTCCGGCCCTAATCCGACATACGTCTTACCTCGCACCGCGTATCGAACGACTAGCACCCTCAAACGCTGCTATCCAACCACCTCAAACGTACTATCACTATCGTATCCAGGTTGCTGTCGGGCTGTTCCGCGTCGAGACATCACATCCACAGTAGCATCACACCACCCAAGTCGACTAACCAACGATTATGGGAACCAAACCTCGCGCAGAACACCCGAAACCTCGCTCTGATACCAATTGACAGGGCCCACCCCTAATCCTGGGGGATTAGGGCCTAAACCCTGCTCCTGTTTGACTTATGCATGACACGAATGCCAGAATGACTTCTAACCCCCATGTGACACGTAAGTCGGACCAGGGATTCTCAAATCCAGCCATCCGAACTACTGTGGATCGCGGATGTGATGTCTCCGTCTCTCTCGACCAACAGTCCGCACTGCAACAACCTGGAGGTATCGAAAACATGAAAAGAGTGTGAGTGGACAAAAATAAAGTATAAGTTCAAAAACATTTCATAAAACAATGGCGTTTATACCCTCCGTTTCAAAAACCAATGCATGCATATCAAATTCATGTCATAAAACCATTCAATAACCGAAAACAATTTCATCCGGGCATAGCCACAAACCTCGGAAAACCATGATTGAAAACCATACTACATTTCCGTTCATCGAACATGCTGGATCTATCCGAGTCTTTAAACTCAATCCAGGCCTCAATATAATCCGAGTCTTTAAACTCCCGAGTCTTTAAACTCAACAGGCCTACGGGGGAAAATATCAATATCCGAGTCTCTAAACTCCCGAGTCTTTAAACTCAATCCGGGTCTTTAAACCCAATCCGGGCCCGTCCCCCGTCAATCATAATCCGGGTCTTTAAACCCAATAACCAGATCCAGCAAATCCAATCCAAACCATTTGAAAACCTTTTTCCATTTCCGAATCCGAATCCGCAATCTCATCAGGATCCCGAATCCAAACCCAGAACTCATATCCATCTCTTTTCCAGATCCGAGTCCGCAACCATCATTCCGTAAGCCGGCATCCAGAATAACCGTTCTGAACCCAAACCTGGAAATCCACTTTCAAGTCCCAAATCGAATTCCGAATCGTCATCCGGAAATCCGATTCCAAAACCCGAAATCCTCTTTCTCAAAACTACTTTTGAACTGGGCCTCTAAGCCCGAAGTTACTTTCCAAAATCCTTTTTCTTTCATTGAAATCAAATCGTATTTCAAATCCCGAAACTAAATCCTTAAAACCAAGTTCAAATCGCAATATTCCCTGAAATCTCGTAAAACGTGAAATTCCATAGTTTCCTCGAAAAACGTGCAAAACCGTAAACCATCATAATAATAAATCAAATCATAGAATCACGTATAGAAAACATAATAAAACATATATGCATGCATCAAGAGTTAGAAAACAAAGTCCACTCACAGACCATTCCGACGTCGCCTTTATACGCGCGCACTTATGCCATCCCCGGCCATTCCGCTATCCTCTGCCTTCCCGAACCTGTCCAAAGCCCATAACGTGGTTACTAACTACTTCACAAAAGTCCTACTCAAATCCCATAATTTTCCCGAACTTCTAAGCGTACTTTAAACGGGACGCTAAACCTTCGATCCCATAGAACTAACCCGAAACAACGTTCGATCGTCCCAAAACTTGTCCCAAAAGATTCGTTACAACGAGTAGACTAAAAACCTAGTTGGAAGTTTCCCCAGAAACCACCGCACGCGCCTCCACGCGCCGCCCAAAGTGGCTGCGCGTGGGCCTCACGCGCCGCCCAAAGTGGCTGCTTGTGGACCTCACGCGCCTGCACATAGAGTCATCTTCAACCTCTGTCCAGCCGGTTCAGACCGGGCTGGCCGAACCGAACTGGCGTGACCAACCTCCGCCGTCCGTCAGCCGTTTCCGTTCCTTTTTCCACCAGTAGCTTCGTCCCTTTCCTAGTAATCGATTCCCTTACTCAAAACACAACAACACGACCTCGAAACCACCTCCCTCAAGCTCGAACTAAAACCCGTCCAAAACCCTGTTTCAGCTCCCAGCTCACCGTGTAATCCTCCGTCACGGTTTCGAACCCTAGAGCTTCCTAGGAACCTACTGAACCTAACTAGCACTTACAGACCCTTCGACTCAGTCCCAAAAGCCACGAATTTCAGTTTGAAATTAAACGGCAAAACAGAGCATATAGAGAAAATCGAGCAATTACCTGCGCTCAATCCACCACCGTGAGGTCCGCCGTGCCTAACCTGTCAAGCACAACTCCACCGTCCTCTGAGCACCACCACCAGCCACGCTTGATCGAAACACGGCAGCACCACCACCAAACTCCCTCTCTGTTCTCTGATTTTCCCACTCACCGCACACACCCACTTGACCTTCCAAACGTCCCCAGACACTCCCTTCCTCTCAAACACTTCTGGTCACACTCACTCACGCACTCACTCTCAAGAACTCACACTCTCTCTGCAATTTGATCAATTCCTCCCTCAATCTCACTCTCTGTTTTCTCCCTCGTGCACGACTCAAAGAACACGGCCCACTTTTAATTTTGCCAGTGCAACTTGTAGAAGCCTCTAGCCAACTTCCATAAGTCACAATCCTGTGGTCCAAATCCAAAAATATCCAATCCCTCCTGTACACTTGTCCTCATCTCCTTTGTACAAATCCCAAGGCACCAAAAAGACCAAAATGTCCTTGTGAGTCAAAATTACCATTTTGCCCTTCGCCGTTCTAGACCGGTAACTTACACGTCCTACGTCTGATGAAAACATGCCACCTGTCGTTGAACTCTGGACGACGAGATCTACCTAACGATCCTCGGTCTACGTGTAAAAACTCTGTCGTGTGAAAAGTCAACTTTTCCCCTTTGTTTACCCAAATTACGGTAATTCCCTCAACATTCCGAACATCATAACTTCCTCCTCGGATGTCAGAATCGGGCGTGCCACCTGTCTATGGACTCGTGACGTCCTGAACTAGGTCATAGTCATCGTTCAATGCCCAATTGACCGCCCGAGCTCAAAGTCAACATTTTGCCCAAATTAAGGACAAAATCGTCATTCTGCGCCTAATGTCCAAAGTAACCAACTAGCCACCGATTAACTCAGTTAATCCGTCGCTAATCACTTCGCTAATCTCGAATCCCGAGACGGGTCGTTACAAGGGATACTACAATACCTCAATCGGGATATCCAGAGTACGTAAATCCACGTGATACCTCATCCTTCATATAGCCCACGTCTGCGATCAACCTGGAGGGTTCCAAAACCGATAAAAAGTGAGTGGGAAAAAAAAGTATTTGGAAAACCATTTTCCGAAAACATGCATGCATTTGCCAATAAACCATTGTTTTTAATAAAACAACAAGATATATATATATATATATAAATCAAGGGTCCAACCCAAAGTCACATAAATATAAAAAGGCACCCTGGCTCGCATTTTACTGAAATCACCGACTCTATACCATTTTGAAAACCTTTGCACATACCACAATTCATAACGGCCAAACCTGATCTTACTAGTCCAACCCGCCATAAACCAATCCTTATCCTACTGGTCCAACTAGCCCGCTAGTCTAACTAGCATCCCATGTGTACTACCGGTAGACTACTACGAATGTATGGAGTCTAACTTTGTTAGTATATGTTGAGCCTAGCTCAAACCACGTCTGAGTCCATTTCTAGTTATCATCGGAGTCCAACTTCAGAATGGCGATCCAATCGCCTAAGGCTGACTAATCCAGAACATATAGCATAATCAAATCAAAATACATTTTAAACCAAGCACCAACCCAAAACAGTTTTCATCTCGGGCGCCAGCCCAAAACTCAGTATTCCAAAAACCACCATAATTCCATTTCCAGAAATAATAGCCATAATATATTTCAAATCCATGCATTTACTCAACAATAATAATCATGCTAAACTATAGTATAAAACCAATGAAAACATATAATAATGCATGAATTATAGTTATGAAAGAAACTGTCCATTCACAGTACCACCGGTCGCACAAAATCTGAGCCGTACACTAATTCGAAGTGTCCGAAACGTCTGGACCTGTCAAAGTCATACCTTGTGGGTCACTATTAATCGACATAAGTCGATATAAGAAATCCCCAATAACTTTAAAACTGAAAATGCGTCTTGAACACGCATCTCGGGGAGAAAAACCTCCAAAACACCAACCAAACGATCTACGATCGACCTAAAACCACCACTAATGGATTCAAGACATGAATTTTTTTTAACAAGATCGGTTTCACCTCGAAATTTGGTCCCACACGCCCACATGCGGCGATTAAATTTCACACGCACCCTGCTCAACGCTGATGTCATCGCTACCGTCAGCCCTAGTTAACGTCATCCTAACATCAATGACAAAACTAACCACATGGCACCACTCAGAAACTACCTCGTGTCACCTGCTAACGTCATCATGACTTCACCCATTGACGTCATGCTAATGTTATCCTAACATGTTGTCCTCTAACAACCTCTAACAGCTCGCCACATGGCACCGACCCTGGTTTTCCACGTGGCATGACATGTCATTTTTCTCTACGTCTCATCGGTAGACCTGCGAGACTTTGACCAAAATATGGCATCAAAAAGTAGAAACTCACCCAGGTTCTCACAAGCCAAGCTCGAAGCTCACAGCCAACTTGCAACTCCGTCCCAAAACCAGTTCCTGCGACCATTTCGTTTTATTTTTGTTCAATTCCCTTCGAACAACCTCGGAGAAGCCAACCACGACATCATTTTGAAGTTACAAGGTCCAAAAATGAAAACACGAAAAATCAACTATATAAGTTCTCGGTTTTACCTGTTACCAGTCGCTTAAGCTCATCCTTTTTTCCTGCTCAGCTACCACTCTGCTCACTTTCACACTCATTCTCAGTTCCCTCAAAATAGAAAGAAGTGGGAGAGGAGGACAATGATGAAAATGGGTGGGGAGGCTTTCAAGTGTGTTCAAAAAAAAGGGAGAGAGAAAGATGTACATAATGTATGGATATGGACCAATAGGGTGACTGAAACTTTTCATTCATCCTATGGCTCCAAATTAGATATTTAGGGCCTCACTACCAACAAACCAAAGTCAACTCTTTTTGAAAAATTTGCACCGTAAAATATTGTATAAAATCGTCCTATACCCGTAATATAATTGTACGACATCCAAATTTGATGTGCTACATATCTAAGTAATCGCAATTCCGAGATCTATGCAACGGACCTCGTTAAATGTGCAAATAACCTCTCGAGTCAAAAGTCAACTTGTTCTCGGTCTAGGGGCAAAATCATCATTTCACCTCAAATAATCTAAAAAATCCTCAATTAATTCTCGATGAATTCTCGATAAGTATGTAATTACGGGTCAGTTCATTACATTATTACTAGTAGGTTATTGACAGGAATCAAACTTAAGACGTCTCTCACTTATTTACTGAATATCACTAAAGTACCAGATGGTCTGGAGATGCCTTTACAATATGTACATTGAGTAAGATAGTATATGTTCTAGTGGCAGGTCATTCCTTATTATATATATACCAAAATTAAATTTTGAGTCTATTAGCATTCATCTTCACATGAAAGTGAGATGTTTCAAGTGACTCCACAAGATGGTGAAGATTATATATCAAAAGTATGGGAGTTCGCCCCACATCCTACAAATCCTCCACACGCTACAAAATCCCACCCTAACCCATTGGCCCACATCGTACCAGCCCATAATCCACTCACCCATAATCACATCATCCATAACCCACTAGCCTATGCCCCGACCGACCTAACACCGCAACCCCAAATACCCAAATCCATAATCCACCGAACAATCTCTTCCTTATTCGATGTTGAATTCATCAGCTTCACCTTTTCCCTCGCCTACCGACCCCACCACCGTAATCCCAAATACCCAAATCTCTCTCATTCCCTCGATTTCCGATGCCTTTTTACCAAAATCACCAGAGCACCCCTCATTGTAAAACTCACCAACGAACCCCCCATTACCCATTTCCACCAACGAACCCCCCATTACCCATTTCCACCAACCCAGCACCAACTCTCTCCACCTTCCTAAATGAATTTCCTCTGTCCCTTCCAACCCACCACTTCAAAAGTCCTCCAGACCCACCTACCCACCACCTCACTACAACGATTATCAAGTCATCATGCTGTTCTGCTTGCTCCCGGCTCTCCTTTCTCGATCACGTCTGGCACTGGCTACCCTATTCATCAGTATGTCTCTCACTCTCACCTTTTAGAGCTATCAGATTCTTTGGCAATAGCATTTCTCAGTATCCGCTAAATTTACAAAATGATGTATCTAAATCTGAAACGTACGTATCGAAAACGTATCAAAAAATTGATACTGTATTGGGGGCGTATCAGAGCGTATTGTACTGATATCTATAGCTGAAACGCAATACGAGGGGTTGGGGTGTATCAATGCTTCTTAGTGTCTGAGGCACTTGACCTAAAATCTTACCACTTTATAGCCTTGAACTGTGCAGAGGTTAGCCTTATTGTTAATCACTACAATCCGCCACGCCCTGAGCCTGAACTTACTACGGGCACCAGCCAACACTCAGAACCTTCTTTGCTCACCATCCTACTGACGACATTAGTGGCCTCCAGATTCTATGTCAAAACTAGTGGATTGATGTCTCTCCAGTTCCCGTAGCCCTGGTCATCGTCGGAGATCTTTTGCAGGTAAGAACCCTGAAACTTGAATTGTTATATTGAATTGTACTAGTATTTAACTATTTATAATACGTGTGATAATGCAGCTAATTTCAAACGACAAGTTCATTAGTGTCAAGCAGAGTGTTGGCTAGAACTGAAGGTCCAAGAATTTCCATGGGTTGTTTTTTGAGCTAGGTTGCACCGAAACGGATACGGATACGAGGATACGATACGACACGATACGCTGATACGTCAAAATTTAAAAATCAAAAGATACGATACGAGAAAGATACGGAAAATAAATAATATATTAAAATTCAAATATAGTTAACAACAAGCAAGCAAATTCTGTTTATCATATAACAACTTCATATAAAAATCTCTAGTCATCTTCCACATCAAACTCTTCATTTTGTTCATCTTCCACTTCATCAACGTAAAAAATAATGGCTTCCAAATCGAGCTCATCAAGAAAAAGTTGGGCAATCTCAAGTCTCCCAACATTAGCTACATCCATAGAATTCATTTCATCACCACCAACATCCCATTGTTGAGTCACACCTTCATTGTAATTTGCATGTCTTCTGGACAAAAGACGAAGATTAGTATGAACAAAAACCAAATCTTCCGCCATTTGTGGTGTTATTTTTTTCCTGGCCAAAGAATGAATGAAACTGTAGGTACTCCAATTCCTTTCATAACATGAGGAAGAAGAAGGTTGCCCAAGTAGCTTGTACGCTAATTGTTGGATAGTTGGAACACTTGCTCCATGGACCGACCACCAAGTTATAGGGTCCAAATGATACCTATCACTCATTGCATCTGCATCAATAAGACCATTTGTATTATTGAAAAGATCACCAAACTCAATTGTGATTTTTCTTCGGTCTTCAGGATCGGTAAAATACCGACCAATACAAATTTTTCTTTCTGCAGAAATCTCTAGATCATTATTGGGAGCAACCCGATTTTTGTTTTCTGCAACCCATTCAGAGCTGTAATACCTAAACAAGATAAAATAATAATAATAAGGAATAAAATAATAACAAAAAGTACCAAAATGATGTATCCGAAACGTATCCAAATATCGATACCGTATCCAAAACGTATCCGAGCATATCAGACGCCCGTATCCAAAACGTATCCAAATATCGATATTGTATCCGAACGTATCCGAGCGTATCTGAGCGTATCTGAGCGTATCGGACACGTATGGGACCGGTATAGATATTCGAAAAGCGATACCGGGGCCCTAGGACGTTTCGGTGCAACCTAGTTTTTGAGACATGCTTCTCCGGAGAATTCGTCGATGATGTATGAGCCACTCAAGGAAATAACATCAGAAGAGAAACCCCCAATTTACCGGCCAACCATTGTGAGGGTTTTTGGTGTCCTTCTACAAAAACAGTGTAGCCCTGGGATCTATCAAAGCAAAAACAGTGTGACCAAGTATGGTGAGTGTACCTGTCACCACTCCCGGTGCTGACCTAGCCTCCTGCTGAGTCATAGCAAAAACTCGCGCCTGAGGTCACGATGACCTACCGCGCCCCCTGGAACTGCTCGTGGCACCATCGCCACCCCTAGGGCCTGCTGCCCCTGACACTGAAGCAGTACTCCGCCCGGGTTCTGCTGCACCTCTGCCTGCTCCACCCTCCGGAGCTAACAATGGGCACTCCCGCCGGAAGTGTCCTCGCTCTCCGCAATAGAAACAAGTATCCCTACCGGGTCCACCGGTATGCCTCCCTGTAGAAGCTACTGAAGTCGCACTCGCCTGAGGAGTCGGCTGTGACCTAGCTCCTCGAAATCCCGAGCCCTGAAAACTGCCTGGTCTACCATACCGGGCTCCACCAGTCGATGACGATCCACCAAAATTACCCCGTTTCGGGGGCCTCTGACTCGATGCTCCTGGAAATGAATGCTCTCGGCGTCGAACACTGCCCGAATACTGTGGTCTAGCAGGTAAACTGGCCTCAACCCTGACAGAAGCATCAGATAACTCCCGAAATGTAGCAAAAGAGCCAGCTGTCACTATGGCCCTGATCTCTCCCCGAAGGCCCAACTCAAACCGGCGGCACTTCTCCGCCTCGGTCGCCAAAAATACAGGAGCGAAGCGAGATAGCATCTGGAATCTCTGCTCATACTCAGTAACGGTCAAGTTCCCTTGCTTTAACTGAAGAAATTCTGCCTCCTTCGCATCCCAGAAAGAACGGGGATAGTACTGATCTAGAAACCGCTCCCGGAAAGTCTCCCAAGTCACGGTATGTGCATCCCAGCCGGACAGTTCCAACGTGTACCACCACTCATATACAGCTCCATCCAACAGAAAAGTAGCTAACAAAACCCGATCCTCTGGAGGACAGTGCATCACCCCAAAAATACGCTCAAGTCGGGTGATCCATCGGTGAGCTTCCTCTGGATCGGCCCCACCGCTGAACGTAGTAGCCCCAAGCCTCTGGGCTCTCTCGATCGAAGCACTCTCAGTCCCTCTCGCCGCTTCATCTTCAGGTCGTGGAGGGGGTTCACGTCTCGGAGGCATGATCGATCGTACGCTGAAAGAGGCATAGAGTTAGTAAAACAACCTAGACCCAACACAAACCGACAAACCTATGCTCTGATACCAATTGTCAGGACCCGTCCCAAATATGGCCTCGATACCCGGGACGAACCCTGCTCCCGTTTGACAATCACACTTACAGTATCAAACAAAACAAACAACCAACACACAACTATAAGCATAACTATCAGACGAAGGAGTAAAATATACACAACAGTCAGTCAGAGCATCGTTCTACAAAATGGGCACAAAAGTCCTACAATGCTAGTCTCGCAACGGAAGAACGTCAGAAGCTCTATGCCTCGATATCTGCCTCAACGTTCACCCCAGCGCTATCACCACGACCTGGAGGGAAAATTTTAAAAAAAAAAACCAAAAGTGTGAGTGGACTAGAAGAACCAAAGGTTTTATAATCAGTTTATCATTAATTCAAGGTTAAGGAAAGATAAGAATCAGTGTTCCCTTCGTTTTTAAAACAGGCATGCCCAACGAAGTACGAGAAAATCATAACATGAAACATCATAAGAAACAGAAACACTATAAAATCTCATAAGAAACAGATACACTATAAAATACCATAAGAAACAGAAACACTATAAAATGGCTATAGAAATCATAGTGTCAGCATCAAATCATCATTTCCGATCAAACCTGCTGGACCTATCCGAGTCTTTAAACTCAATCAGGCCTTAAATGAAATCCGAGTCTTTAAACTCCCGAGTCTTTAAACTCAAAGGCCTATGGGGGTAATATCAACATATCCGAGTCTTTAAACTCCCGAGTCTTTAAACTCAATCCGGGCCCGTCTCCCGTCAATATCAATCCGGGTCTTTAACCCAATATCTAGATCCAGCAAATCCAATCCATATCCAGTGTACAACTAATTCAACCTTCATCGCCAAATTCGAATTCGAAATCCCCGGTTCGAAGCCCTCCGGCGTTCCGAACCGACATTCCGAACCCAAATCCGGAAATCCATTCTTATGCCCAGAAATCACACATAAGCACAATCATATTTCATAACCCATGTATCCTTATCAGAAAATATTTATAGGGTGAAATTATAATTATGGCATCACAATCCGAAAATCGGCTTTTTCTCGAAAAACGTGCAAAATCTCGGAAATGTCTCGAAAAACGTGCAACACATATATTCATCATTCAAAAGCATAAAACATATTTAAGATCACAAAACATCAATAAAACAGTTAGGCATGCTCGAAGGAAAGAAAGAGTCCACTCACAAATTCAGAACGAGTCACTCGCGCTCCGTGCGCTCCTCGACTGTCTCGGGTACCTCCCGTCCTGTCAAAATGCACCAAATAGGGTCACAAATACATCAAGGATCCTAATCCTAATTTCCCCAATTTTTCGGGAATTAAATAATATTTTAATCTTAGACCCTAAACCGTCCGGATTCCTGAACAACTCCATAACACCGTCCAGTTAACTCGAAAGCTATACCAATAAACTCCTTAGGACATTTAGAACCAAACTCATGTTGGAAGCTTGGCCGGAATCCTTCCCACGCGCCTCCACGCGCCGCCCAAAGTGGCTGCGCGTGGGCCTCACGCGCCTGCTACAGTGCTCCTCCTACCTCGAGCTACCCGGTTCAACACAGTTGAACCGGCGTGACCGGTTCTCCGCCGTTCACCCATCAATTCCATCCAAATCAATCCCAAAAGCTTCGTCCCCACCTAAGCAATCTAACCATGTCCTAACATCGAAGAATCACGGCCCAAAATCTCACGACTCTCCTTCGAAAAACTGAGCCCGTGGCCCCTGTTTTGGCCGCCAGCCGCCCAGGTCCTCCCCCGGCACGGCACCACAACCACACGACTTCTGGGACCTCCAGGAGTCTCACCCTGGCCTCCTAACCTCTCGAATCTAAGCCCAACGCGACGACTTTCAAATTGAAACTCACAGAAAAACAGGGGAAGGAAACTTACCCTTCGATTCAGTCTCCGCCGTGAGCACCGCCGCGTACCACGGTGCTTGTTGGGTTCCCTGTAACCTCCTGAGCCTCATATTGGCTTGAATCGATCCACCACACGGCACAACCACCGCCACAGTCCACCGTCTCTCTCTGTTTTCTCCAGAATCCAGCCGTCCACCGTTCAGCCGCCGTGCACGGTTGCAGCTCCAAAACACGATCAATAGGTCACCCTCGTCTCTCTGTCACTCTCACTAGTCATCAACTCCCTCACCTTTACACGAAATCGGTCGAAGTCTCTCCAATTTTCCTCTCTGTTTTCTGAGTGTTCAAACGGGTGCACGGTTTGAACGTACACAATGTGTGGCCGTGCACACATAAGTTCTCCCTAGAACCCTCTAGCTTCTGCCCACGTGTCCATCATCCATTGGCTCAGCACAAATATCCCAGCCCACTTCTGCCACTTGTCCTGATCTGATTGGGCTGAATGTACAAATTACCATTTTGCCCTCACACTTCCTAGACCCATAACTACTTCATCCGACGTCCGATGACAGCGTGCCGCCTGTCGTTGTACTCAGGACGTCGAGACCTATCTAACGGTCCTCGGTCTACGTGAAAATCACAAGTCCTCCAAAAAGTCAACATTTTCCTCACTTAATCAAATTTACGGTAACGCCATCAATCTTCCGAACGTCATAACTTTTCCTCCGGTTATCCAAATCGAACCTGCCACCTGTCTACGGACTCGTGACGTTCTAACCTACATCACGGTTAAGGGTCAACACTCATCCAATCGGTAATTCAAAAAGTCAACTTTTCATCTACTATTCACAAGGGCAAAACCGTCCATTTACCCAAAATTTTACAAAACTACCTTTTTACCCTTCCCGAAGGTATGGGTTGTTACAATCTACCCCCCTAAAAGAATTTCGTCCTCGAAATTCAGTGAAATAAGTAAGGGTACTGTTCCCGCATCAATGCCTCAGGTTCCCACGTAGCTTCTTCCACTTAATGATTCCTCCACAATACTTTAACCAAGGGAACCGTTTTCCGCCTTAAGACCTTATCCTTCCGATCCAAAATCGCTACAGGCTGCTCTTCGAAACTCAAGTCTTCCCTCAGTTCAACTGGTTGTGCTTCCAGAACATGAGAATCATCTCGAATATACTTCCGAAGCATAGAGACATGAAAGACATTATGTACCTTTTCCAAGTCTGCTGGTAAAGCCAATCAATATGCAACAGGACCAATCCGTTCTATGATCTCATAAGGTCCAATGTAACGAGGACTCAACTTCCCTCGTCTGCCGAACCGCACAATCCCTTTCCAAGGAGACAACTTCAGGAAAACCCAGTCTCCTACGGCAAACTCCAAATCCCTGATTCTACGGTCGGCGTAACTCTTCTGTCGGTCCTGGGCTGCCTTTAATCGATCCCTGATCAATGCCACTTTTTCCTGAGTAAGCTCCACTAGCTCAGAAGTAATCAACCTCCTCTCACCAACCTCTGTCCAACACAATGGAGTCAGACACTGTCGCCTATACAAAGCCTCGTAAGGAGCAATCCCAATACTCTCCTGATAACTGTTGTTATAGGCAAACTCCATCAAAGGTAAATGAGATTCCCATGTACCCTGGAACTGAAAGACACAAGCTCGCATCATATCCTCGAGAATCTGAATAGTCCGCTCCGACTGTCCATTGGTTTGAGGATGAAATGCGGTACTGAAATGCAATTTAGTCCCAAAAGCTTCCTGTAAGCTCTGCCAAAATCAGGAAGTGAAACTCGGATCTCTGTCAGATACTATCGACTCTGGAGTCCCATGTAACCGAATAATCTCATCTATGAATAACTGTGCAAACTGCGCCAACCTGAAGGTCTCCCGTACTGGCAAGAAATGAGCAGACTTCGTAAGTCGATCCACAATAACCCACACACCATCGTGTCCCTTCGGTGTTCTCGGAAGCTTGAACACAAAATCCATCGTCAGGTGATCCCATTTCCACTCGGGGATCGGTAAGGGTTGCATTGCTCCATAAGGTCTATGTCGCTCGGCTTTTACCTGTTGACAAATCAAGCACCTACTCACATATTCTGCAATCTCACGTTTCATCCCTGACCACCAGTAATGCTCCCGAAGTGTACGATACATCTTGGTTCCACCAGGATGCATCGCATAAGCTGAACAGTGAGCCTCATCCAGTATCACTTTCTTCAATGCTTCATCTTCAGGTACGCACAACCGTCCACCCTTAACTAAGGCTCCATCCTCACGGATCTCAAAGTCCTGTCTCTCTCCAGCCTCGACCTCAATCTGAATGATGCATAGGGTAGGATCCTCAAACTGAGCATCAATCACCTGATCAATCAAAACAGGTCGTACATGGAAACTCGCTAGGAGTGCTCCCTGATCACCCACAGTCAACTCTACTCCCAACCTGCGGAGCTCAACTAACAACGGTAACCGTACTGTCCTCAAATGCGACAAAGAACTAGCTGACTTCCTGCTCAAAGCATCGGCTACCACATTAGCCTTCCCTGGGTGATACTCAATCGTGCAGTCGTAGTCCTTAAGCAACTCCAACCATCGGCGCTGTCTCAGATTCAATTCCTTTTGAGTGAACAAATACTTCAAGCTCTTATGGTCCGTGAAGATCCTGCACCTCTCGCCGTACAAGTAATGCCGCCAAATCTTCAGTGCATGTACCACCGCTGCTAGTTCCAAATCATGTGTAGGGTAGTTCATCTCATGGGGTTTCAATTGCCGGGAAGCATAAGCAATCACTCTCCCATGCTGCATCAAGACACAACCCAAACCTAGTAAAGAAGCGTCACTGTACACTTCAAACTCCCCACTATCGTCTGGAAGGGCTAACACAGAAGCAGATGTCAACCGTCTTTTAAGCTCCTGGAAACTCTGTTCACAGTTCTCGTCCCACTCAAATCGAATTCCCTTCCGAGTCAACCTCGTTAACGGTGCTGCTAGAATAGAAAAGCCTTCAATAAAGCGCCGGTAGTAACCTGCCAAACCTAAGAAACTCCTGATCTCTGTCACCGTTTTAGGCTGTTCCCAATTTGCTACCGCCTCAACCTTTTGAGGATCCACGCTGATGCCCTCGGCCGAAATCACATGGCCAAGAAATCCAACACTGGTCAACCAAAACTGACACTTACTCAGTTTCGCATACAACTGATGCCCCCTCAATGTCTCAAGCACAAGTCTCAGATGTTTCTCATATGCCTTCGCACTCTTCGAATACACCAAAATGTCATCAATGAAGACAATCACAAAACAATCCAAGTATGGCCGAAACACTCGGTTCATAAGGTCCATAAAAGCTGCTGGGGCATTAGTCAAACCAAAAGGCATCACAACAAACTCATAATGACGGTACCTGGTCCGGAAAGCTGTCTTCGGTATATCCTCCTCTTTAACCCTTAACTGATGATAACCGGTGCGTAGATCAATCTTCGAAAAATATTGTGCTCCCTTCAGCTGGTCAAACAAATCATCAATCCGGGGTAGGGGGTACTTATTCCGAATAGTTACCTTATTCAGTTGTCTATAATCCACACACAATCTCAATCCTCCGTCCTTTTTCTTAACAAACAAAACAGGTGCTCCCCAAGGTGACATACTCGGTCGGATGAATCCTATATCGACCAACTCTTGCAACTGGGCCTTAAGTTCCCTCCAGGTGCCATACGGTAAGGAGTCTGTGAAATAGGCTGTGTACCTGGAAGAAGATCAATCGTAAACTCGAGATCTCGGTGTGGGGGTAGTCCTGGCAACTCCTCGGGAAAAACATCGGGAAACTCCCGCACCACTGGTATGTCTTCCGCCC
This sequence comes from Prinsepia uniflora, assembly GCA_032719365.1. Lineage (NCBI taxonomy): Eukaryota > Viridiplantae > Streptophyta > Magnoliopsida > Rosales > Rosaceae > Prinsepia > Prinsepia uniflora. Next base: position 19,839,026 of record CM064871.1, on the reverse strand, counting down.
TCACTGGCGTAGCACGTGTATCCACCACATGAGCTATGTAACCTTGGCACCCCTTACGCAACAACTTGCTAGCCTCAAGTGCCGAAATAACTCCGGTAAGAAGTGCACACTGATCCCCCTGAAACGTAGTCTCTAATACCCCGGGACTCCGAAAGGTCACTCTCCTATCGAAACAGTCGATAGAAGCATGATGTCTCGTTAACCAGTCCATACCCAAGATAACATCAAAGTCCCGCAGATCCAAGAGTAACAAATCTGCCAGTAACTCAACCTCACCTACCATCACCGGACACTCTCTCAATACCTGAGTCACTACCAACACCTCCCCAGTAGGTGTACATACCCCTAAAGCACAATCCAAGGTAGACACCTCCCTCTCCGTAACCAAACTACAACTCCGAGCTATAAATGAATGGGTAGCCCCGGGATCTATCAAAGCAAAAACAGTGTGACCAAGTATGGTGAGTGTACCTGTCACCACTCCCGGTGCTGACCTAGCCTCCTGCTGAGTCATAGCAAAAACTCGCGCCTGAGGTCACGATGACCTACCGCGCCCCCTGGAACTGCTCGTGGCACCACCGCCACCCCTAGGGCCTGCTGCCCCTGACACTGAAGCAGTACTCCGCCCGGGTTCTGCTGCACCTCTGCCTGCTCCACCCTCCGGAGCTAACAATGGGCACTCCCGCCGGAAGTGTCCTCGCTCTCCGCAATAGAAACAAGTATCCCTACCGGGTCCACCGGTATGCCTCCCTGTAGAAGCAACTGAAGTCGCACTCGCCTGAGGAGTCGGCTGTGACCTAGCTCCTCGAAATCCCGAGCCCTGAAAACTGCCTGGTCTACCATACCGGGCTCCACCAGTCGATGACGATCCACCAAAATTACCCCGTTTCGGGGGCCTCTGACTCGATGCTCCTGGAAATGAATGCTCTCGGCGTCGAACACTGCCCGAATACTGTGGTCTAGCAGGTAAACTGGCCTCAACCCTGACAGAAGCATCAGATAACTCCCGAAATGTAGCAAAAGAGCCAGCTGTCACTATGGCCCTGATCTCTCCCCGAAGGCCCAACTCAAACCGGCGGCACTTCTCCGCCTCGGTCGCCAAAAATGCAGGAGCGAAGCGAGATAGCATCTGGAATCTCTGCTCATACTCAGTAACGGTCAAGTTCCCTTGCTTTAACTGAAGAAATTCTGCCTCCTTCGCATCCCGGAAAGAACGGGGATAGTACTGATCTAGAAACCGCTCCCGGAAAGTCTCCCAAGTCACGGTATGTGCATCCCAGCCAGACAGTTCCAACGTGTACCACCACTCATATACAGCTCCATCCAACAGAAAAGTAGCTAACAAAACCCGATCCTCTGGAGGACAGTGCATCACCCCAAAAATACGCTCAAGTCGGGTGATCCATCGGTGAGCTTCCTCTGGATCGGCCCCACCGCTGAACGTAGTAGCCCCAAGCCTCTGGGCTCTCTCGATCGAAGCACTCTCAGTCCCTCTCGCCGCTTCATCTTCTGGTCGTGGAGGGGGTTCACGTCTCGGAGTCATGATCGATCGTACGCTGAAAGAGGCATAGAGTTAGTAAAACAACCTAGACCCAACACAAACCGACAAACCTATGCTCTGATACCAATTGTCAGGACCCGTCCCAAATATGGCCTCGATACCCGGGACGAACCCTGCTCCCGTCTGACAATCACACTTACAGTATCAAACAAAACAAACAACCAACACACAACTATAAGCATAACTATCAGACGAAGGAGTAAAATATACACAACAGTCAGTCAGAGCATCGTTCTACAAAATGGGCACAAAAGTCCTACAATGCTAGTCTCGCAACGGAAGAACGTCGGAAGCTCTATGCCTCGATATCTGCCTCAACGTTCACCCCAGCGCTATCACCACGACCTGGAGGGAAAATTTAAAAAAAAAAAACCAAAAGTGTGAGTGGACTAGAAGAACCAAAGGTTTTATAATCAGTTTATCATTAATTCAAGGTTAAGGAAAGATAAGAATCAGTGTTCCCTTCGTTTTTAAAACAGGCATGCCCAACGAAGTACGAGAAAATCATAACATGAAACATCATAAGAAACAGAAACACTATAAAATCTCATAAGAAACAGATACACTATAAAATACCATAAGAAACAAAAACATTATAAAATGGCTATAGAAATCATAGTGTCAGCATCAAATCATCATTTCCGATCAAACCTGCTAGACCTATCCGAGTCTTTAAACTCAATCAGGCCTTAAATGAAATCCGAGTCTTTAAACTCAATCCGGGCCCGTCCCCCGTCAATATCAATCCGGGTCTTTAACCCAATATCTAGATCCAGCAAATCCAATCCATATCCAGTGTACAACTAATTCAACCTTCATCGCCAAATTCGAATTCGAAATCCCCGGTTCGAAGCCCTCCGGCGTTCCGAACAGACATTCCGAACCCAAATCCGGAAATCCATTCTTATGCCCAGAAATCACACATAAGCACAATCATATTTCATAACCCATGTATCCTTATCAGAAAACATTTATAGGGTGAAATTATAATTATGGCATCACAATCCGAAAATCGGCTTTTTCTCGAAAAACGTGCAAAATCTCAGAAATGTCTCGAAAAACGTGCAACACATATATTCATCATTCAAAAGCATAAAACATATTTAAGATCATAAAACATCAATAAAACAGTTAGGCATGCTCGAAGGAAAGAAAGAGTCCACTCACAAATTCAGAACGAGTCACTAGCGCTCCGTGCGCTCCTCGACTGTCTCGGGTACCTCCCATCCTGTCAAAATGCACCAAATAGGGTCACAAATACATCAAGGATCCTAATCCTAATTTCCCCAATTTTTCGGGAATTAAATAATATTTTAATCCTAGACCCTAAACCGTCTGGATTCCTGAACAACTCCGTAACACCGTCCGGTTAACTCGAAAGCTATACCAATAAACTCCTTAGGACATTTAGAATCAAATTCATGTTGGAAGCTTGGCCGGAATCCTTCCCACGCGCCTCCACGCGCCGCCCAAAGTGGCTGCGCGTGGGCCTCACGCGCCTGCTACAGTGCTCCTCCTACCTCGAGCTACCAGGTTCAACACAGTTGAACTGGCGTGACCGGTTCTCCGCCGTTCACCCATCAATTCCGTCCAAATCAATCCCAAAAGCTTCGTCCCCACCTAAGCAATCTAACCATGTCCTAACATCGAAGAATCACGGCCCAAAATCTCACGACTCTCCTTCGAAAAACTGAGCCCGTGGCCCATGTTTTGGCCGCCGGCCGCCCAGGTCCTCCCCCGGCACGGCACCACAACCACACGACTTCTGGGACCTCCAGGAGTCTCACCCTGGCCTCCTAACCTCTCGACTCTAAGCCCAACGCGACGACTTTCAAATTGAAACTCACAGAAAAACAGGGGAAGGAAACTTACCCTTCGATTCAGTCTCCGCCGTGAGCACCGCCGCGTACCACGGTGCTTGTTGGGTTCCCTGTAACCTCCTGAGCCTCCTATTGGCTTGAATCGATCCACCACACGGCACAACCACCGCCACAGTCCACCGTCTCTCTCTATTTTCTCCAGAATCCAGCCGTCCACCGTTCAGCCTCCGTGCACGGTTGCAGCTCCAAAACACGATCAATAGGTCACCCTCGTCTCTCTGTCACTCTCACTAGTCATCAACTCCCTCACCTTTACACGAAATCGGTCGAAGTCTCTCCAATTTTCCACTCTGTTTTCTGAGTGTTCAAACGGGTGCACGGTTTGAACGTGCACAATGTGTGGCCGTGCACACATAAGTTCTCCCTAGAACCCTCTAGCTTCTGCCCACGTGTCCATCATCCATTGGCTCAGCACAAAATATCCCAGCCCACTTCTGCCACTTATCCTGATCTGATTGGGCTGAATGTACAAATTACCATTTTGCCCTCACACTTCCTAGACCCATAACTACTTCATCCGACGTCCGATGACAGCGTGCCGCCTGTCGTTGTACTCAGGACGTCGAGACCTATCTAACGGTCCTCGGTCTACGTGAAAATCACAAGTCCTCCAAAAAGTCAACATTTTCCTCACTTAATCAAATTTACGGTAACGCCCTCAATCTTCCGAACGTCATAACTTTTCCTCCGGTTATCCAAATCGAACCTGCCACCTGTCTACGGACTCGTGACGTTCTAACCTACATCACGGTTAAGGGTCAACACTCATCCAATCGGTAATTCAAAAAGTCAACTTTTCGTCTACTATTCACAAGGGCAAAACCGTCCATTTACACAAAATTTTACAAAACTACCTTTTTACCCTTCCCGAAGGTACGGGTTGTTACATGGATGGTGTCTAAACACTTACTATTTGAAGCTCTAAAATTTGGAATTTATTATTTATCTTTAGTTATAGCTATAAAAATGAATAGTGGAGGATCATTTTCAGTTTTTTTATGTTTCCTTTCAGTAAATTTAACCACATGAATAATCGTAGATAGTCATTAAAAGTTAAACTTTTTTGGATCAAATTGATTTTTCACCTATACATTCTTTGTCACATTTTATCACATTTTGCACCATGAACTCGTTATTCGCTCACTTAACTGCATGAAACTATCAATTTTAACACACATGCACACTTTTGACATGTAAGACTCTATGTGGAAGGAATTGAGACCCATAAATGCCAAATCATAGCTCTCCCTCATCTGCTCATGTTCAAAATCGTAATTAGGGGAAATTTTTCTAGGGCTTGATTTCGATTGAAATTGGGCAAATTTGACTTCGATTGAAATTGGAAAAATTTGATTTCGTTTGAAATTGGGAAAATCTCATAGTAGTAATTCAAAATAAGCTTCATAACAAATATAATTTAAATTTCTCCTACAATATCTTTGTGGGTCATAAGATGGGAGACGAACTTCAGTCCAGAAAATAAAGATAGGAGATGAACTCAGATTGTTCTAAATCAATGGTAATGACAAGTATATCAGACTCTACAAAATTGGAGATGTAGTGCCAAAATCCCAAATCAATGGAAATGGCAAAGAAGAACATGTTGGACAACCATTTTTTTCCGTTTTGATAAGTTATTTTTCTATACGTATCAAGTTGTAGCTAGCTTCGAGGAAAAGGTCAAGCTAAGAAACAACACTTTAAGTTTCAAGCTTTTCTAACATGGGAGACACAACATCGTCTTGATGGGACAAGGAGATTGCACCATGGATTCCAACATTTGAGTGGTGGTCACCACCAAATTTCCTAGCTTATTAGCCTTCTCAATCATCATCTTCTGAGCCAAGAACATGTTCTATATTGGAATCTCCATCCCAATATTAGAATCTCCATCTCAAGATCACCCCTCACCACCATAAACACGTCGTTATTTGCAATAATTTCGTCAAAATTCGAAACTCCTTCTAGATTCTCAACCTTGGACATGAGCATAATGTTCCTCCCATTGTCCCCTAGCACTCTGCGAACCTCATCAAGATCAAACCCTTTTAGCACGAAACAAAGGGAAATCATGTCAATCTTATTGGGTACTCCCCACTGAGTTGAACTCGCCACAAAATGGGTGGTAACCGATCAGCTTTGAGTCCGGAGAACAGAAAAACAAAGACACTGATTGGCCTCGAATCTCCAAAATGAGAGCACCCATATGTAGATCGAGTTTCAACCTTCAAGAAGAAATTAAAATGGTTCTGTAAACATGGATGGATAAGAAACATAGCTCCAGGTTTCTGAATTGTGAGGGAGAAGTTGAGAGGGAGAAGGAAAATAGATTTGGGTCGATGATGATGTTAAAAGGGAGAAGTTCTACAATTGTCCTTTCCTAAATTATTGTATTATAATCCACATAGATGCCACATAGACTTTTTCACGCCAATGAGAATGGTAGTGACGAAAATGAGCTGAGTGGCACAACTCGGTAGTTTCATGTAGTTAAGTGAGTAAATAACGAGTATAGGGTGCAAAGTGTCAAAAATGTGCGAGTTCATGATGCATTTAAGCTAAAAAGTTTTTTTCTTATCACGCACTTGTTTTCCTTTTCTAGTGTTGATGCATAAATCGTTCGGTTATGTGAAATTCCTTCTCGATCCCTACACTCAAGAACGAAAAATCAAACAGGGTTAAGGTTGAATCCCAGGAGGGATCAACCAGTTTCACCACAAGTATAGCATTTCGTGTGCCTCATCCCATTCGTAGACTCCACGGAAGTGCCACTCTGCTGCGGTAAACTGTATCCGGCCCCACAGTTTCACTTGAACTTTCCAGACCGACCAAATTGTCAAGACCCAACCCTCCTCGGTCAGGACCCGACTCATCTAGCACCATATTGTCCGCTTTGGGCCTCGCCCTCACGGTTTTATTTTCGAGAGCTCATGGTACAACTTCCCAGGGGGTCACCCATCATAGAATTGCACCATCCTCAACTCGCTTAACTTTGGGGTTCCAATCCCCCCCCCCCCCCCAGCCACTTGAGCTCCCAAAAGGCCTAGTGCTAGATAGGTGTGTGCCTACACCTTTAAGGCACACCACCATCCTCTCCCATACCATTCACCCTTGCAGGAATGTGGGATTGTTCACGGTTTCCTCCAGGACACGGGTCTTACAATCCACCCCCCTTAGGGCCCAGCGTCCTCGCTAGCACACTTCCCAGTCGGGGTCTGGCTTTGATACCAAATTGTCAGGACCCAACCCTCCTCGGTTAGGACCCGACTCATCTAGCACCATATTGTCCGCTTTGGGCCTCGCCCTCATGGTTTTGTTTTCGGGAGCTCATGGTGCAACTTTCCAGGGGGTCACCCATCATAGAATTGCACCATCCTCAACTCGCTTAACTTTGGGGTTCTAATCCCCCCCAAAGCCACTTGAGCTCCCAAAAGGCCTAGTGCTAGATAGGTGTGTGCCTACACCTTTAAGGTACACCACCATCCTCTTCCAGACCATTCCCCCTCGCAGGAATGTGGGATTGTTCACGGTTCCCTCCAGGACACGGGTCTTACAACAACCGTTAACGCTCTGATGCTTAAGTCAGTTTTCTGAGAGAATAAATCGACAAAGTGTTTGCAGGAGTTTTTTGATCCCCTTTAGAAGTGAGATGAGGTCTTCTATTTGTAGTGAAGTCTTGAGAGTCACCGGAGCGTCTGATTGGTTGAAGAAGAAAGTATTAAATAAGTGATTGTACCGAGTGTAACCACTTATTTATTTAATGAATAAATAATTCGCTGGTAAGTTATTTTTTATCGGCATTGATCTGATTAATTAATATATTTAGCAGGTAAATATACTGAATTAATGCAGAGATCATAACATGTCGTTACCAATTTTACCAAGGGTAATATTGGCGTTATGAGAATTGTTGGCCACGTGGCAGCTCCAGAATTTTTCGGTAATTTATGGTTCCACAAATGCCCCCACATCGCTTAGGAATTCTAGGAATCCTAAGAGATGTAATTTTCTTGTGGTTCGAGTAAACTACGTCTTAATATTTTTTTTGTGGGAGTAGGACTCCTCTTTCTTGGATGTAATTGGAGATTGACCTCATTCTTGTCCCAAAAGGAATTCTTTGGACTTGTTATTCTGTTTTGAGTTGACTTTGCGAACCCATTTAACCACACTAGGGTTTGCAGAATTTTCTTTATTTAAATGAGAGCACGTAGCTCTTATTTTCATAAAGAAAATTAAACCCCAATAGTAGTTTAGGATTGAAGTAGTTCGGCTGACATCTTCAATCTACTTGGGTTTTGTGCTTCCATCTATTGAGGTAGTAGTCTCCTTTTTACTGGTTATTATTTTTGTCTCGATCGCTGTTGTTTTCCGTAGGTTGAGCATGCTGTCTGAAGGGGCTGGATCGGATTGGAGGAAGAAAAAGGGAAAAAATACTACAGGGGAGTCCCAGGCTTTAGCCATTTCGTGCGGCGCTAGGGTGTAGCAGCTGAAGGGAGGCTTGTACGGGCTTCTTTCATGCGCGCACTGATAACGCCCAAACTACGCATTAAATTAAACACGTAATATGAGTATTATGCAATTTAAACCCTTTTTGTGTAGTTATAGTATTGGTAAATAAGGATCGTTCTTAACCGGGGAAATTAGGGAATATTAATAATATATTAGTTAAATAGAATAATGAATAATCAAAAAATAATGAATTGAAAAATTAAATAATTAAATAATCAAATAATTAAATAATTAATAACAAAGAATTAAAGAATTAGAGAATAAAAGAATGAAAGAATTAATGAATAAGAGAATCAATGAATTAATGAAATAAAGAATAAAAGAATAAAATAATAAAAGAATAAAGATGAGGGGTTTTTAGGGATTGTGATCATACAAAACAAGTAAAAACATAAATAAACTAATTCTATTCCTACTTTTAACATATATACAAGTGGACTTTCTTTGAACACAAATTCTACCAACACTCTAACATTTGCAAAGTTTGAACATATTACAAAATTCTATTTTCACCATCTCACTCATGCATATATTTTTTTAATAATATAAATGTATCGAAACGCGGTCATAAACACTTATAAAATGATTAACATAATGTTTATGATTTTAATGTATATTAAACATTTAAATCTCTTCAATTTTATACTAAGTGCACCGAACAGCGGTCATAAACACTTAGCATAAAATTGAAGTTTAAGCACTCAAATGTATGAAGTAAATGAAGTTCGAAAAGTAGAACACATTATAATGATATCCTTGTGTACAAAAGTTAGAAAGAAAATACCCACAAAAATATTGAATTAAAGAAAATAAAACCGAAACAATAATGAGAGTTTAAGCAAGGAAAATAACAAGTTACACTTTCGGAATCCAAGAAAGCTTGTGATTCCGAAAATGGATGGAAAAATGAAATGTTATTCATAAGATTTTCTGACAGAAGAAGAAACCTTATGAAGATGGAGGAATAAACACGAGAATGCGAACTTAAACTCAAGAATTGCAACGGAAATACTAGTCTTGATATTTCTAAAGGAAGGATACAATTTTTGTTTTGGAGCTCTCTCTCCAAAAAAAAAGTCCCCAAAACAAGTGAATTGAACCCCTATTTATAGGAGGGGAAAAGCTGCTAAAAAAATTAAAATTAAGTAAATAAAAATTACAATAATAAATAAATAAATGAAATGATCAATAATGATGAGTTATGATGAAATTAGGTTTGATTTTTGGGGAAAATAAGCTTGAAAATCAGCAAGTTACAGTGTATGGGCTGGTGGCTGTGCAATGCAGTTGGGCTGTAGCAGTGTACGGACTGGAAGAGTAGTTGGGCTGGTTGGGTTGGTGAAGAGCAGGTTGGATCAGGAAGTGGGTGGTTGTGCAGACTGGGCTGATCGCACGCATGGGCTGGGTAGGTGGGCGTGAAGGCGGGTTGGAGGAGCAGCTGTACGTACGGCTGGATGTGTCGCAGTGTAGCGGGCCACTGGCAGATGGGCTAGCGATGCGGGCCGAGCGTCTGGAGTGAGTTGACGTGCATGGGTTATGCGCGCGGGTCAAGGCTGGAAGAATGGGTCGTGGGCTGGGTATTTGGCGCATGGATCTGGACTTCGCGACGCGGGCTTGGGCTGCTGCAGTGGGATGAAGGAGCAAGGCTCATTCTTTCTGGGCTTGGCTCATTCTTGCTGGGCTGCACAAACAAAAATAACTTAAATCTGAATTTTGGGCTTAATAAAATTAATAGTAATTAATTTATATTTTTATACCGAATTTCGTCCATAGTTTCTTCGTTATAATTCCAATCGGGACGATTCTTTCGCCAAAATGCTCCAAATTACAAAATTTATTTATTTAAATAGAAAAAATCACAAAATAAATTATTTTATCTAATTATGTAATAATTTAATATTAAAAGTCAAGTATAAAGGGTATAAAATAATATAAAATAATGCTTATTTAACGACCTATCACGCACAAGGGGATGCAGTCGCCTGGAGTGTGCGGTGGGAGACATGGGTGGCCCGCATGTCATGCGATGTTGGCTGTTTGCTGTGGCCGGGGGGAGACAACGCCCTCTTTTGTATCATAATTTTTTTTTTCTTGCTGAATTTTCTTTTGTGATTGTAGCGGCCAATTGTTTGGCATAATTGATGTTCATATGATAACAATTTTTTTTTCCGCTGCCGTAAGTTCCCTGCAGTTTTCGGTTTTTTTTCTTTGCCGCCGCTCCCTGTAGCTTTTTGTGCATAATATATATAATTTTAATATATATTTTATATATTATTTTTCTATTGTTCAGCTTCGATTGTTGCAGATTCTGAGAGCTGTGGATGTCCGTAGTGCTTTGTGGATGGAAGAACTTAGCACATCGACGCACTTGTTATCTTTACGTCCGGGCGGAGCTAACATCAAGGCCTTCAACGGGGTGGTGCAGCAGAACCCAACCTGAGGTGCAGCAGAGTGTAAGACGAGATGCAGCAGAGTATAAGACGAGGTGCAGCAGAGTGCCAGGCGAGGTGCAACAGAGTGCAAGACGAGACATGGTGTGACTACAAGGCGATGCATGCTGCAAGTACGAGGCGAAGAATGATGCAAGTGCGAGGCAATGCATGATGCAACTACAAGGCGAGGCATGATGCAAGCGCGAGGCAATGCATGATGCAACTACAAGGCGAGGCATGCTGCAAGTGCGAGGCGAGGAATGTTGCAAGTGCAAGGCGATGCATGGTGCAACTAAAGGGCGAGGCATGTTGCAAGTGACAGGACCCGCCTCGATCCCCTTGGGACCACAAGGGGACGTGCCCTGCTCCCGTCTGACACCCAATTATAACATGCCAATCTTACACTTAATAAATTCAAATGCATAAATATCCATAATAACGTCAAACATAAAATCTGAATACAAATAGTGTCAGACAAGGGATAGTTTCCAAATGCAGATTATTGAGCACGACTCTAAGATACTCTATGTGCCAACCTACCGAGAAGTGGGGTTCAGGTGGGCAATGTAAACCTATGCCTCAGCCTCGGGGTCCTCGTTCACCTCAGTAGCACGGCTTGGAGGGATCAGTAAAACAATAAGGGTGAGTGGGCCAAAACTTAAAGTTTTATAAAACAGTTCATCATATCGAAAACATATAGTTTTACCCCTCCGTTTTCCAAACATGCATGCATCAGAATCGAAAACCATAATAGCATATCATATAAGCATAACAAAATGGTATAATCATAATCATAACATCAGCCACTGCACTATACATCCCAACCCTGACATCCCAGACGTCCAATAAGGTCATAGTCCCTAGACTACGCGTGCTGCTCGAGGTCTCAATCCCGAGTCCAAATCCCGAACCCAGTCCGGGTATGGCATCCCATATGCCAGATGTCTAATATATGCAATCCTGCTCCTGAGGCACTCTACGATCCGGTTTCTCCGTAGAATGACCCCTCACAGACATTGCGACGTGACCACTCCGGGGTACCACTATCCGAAGGAGACATTATCACTAGGGTAAGTCTATACAGTGTAGAACTGAAAGAACCATCAATATACGTAACCGGGTCTCAAAACAGTGTATAAACAACCAGATATGTCTCATGCCCAAAACCTCATAATACATGCAAGAATCATAATTCATGGCATTTCAAATATTAATTTGATCATATAATATAATACTCAAAACATTTATGCATGCAAGTGTTATACGAAATCAAAGGCCCACTCACAGTACAATCCCGCTGCAAATCCGAGCGTATAACCCTGCCCTGGTGCTATTGTACAATTCCTATCATGTCCAAAGTAAACATAAAGGTCACTACAAGTCCCTACTATTCAACCATGAAATCCTAAACTAAAACCGTCCTGGGAAACCGCCCGTACACACTTCCCGAGGTAATAAACACGACTTTAACCAACTTAACGATCTCCGATCAACCCGAAACCACCGCCATTGGATCCGGATCGTCGAAACCTAAAGAATGGTGGTGGTCCCACTAGAAACATTGTTCACATCCACCCCTACGCGCTGGTCAATGCGGTGATTAACGCTGGAACAGTAGCTGATGACAACATCACTGACGTCAGCATGACATCATTATTGACGTCATCTGACAGTTGTCAGGTCTGACATGTCAGACTTTGACAGGTGCCATGTTTCGACATATGATTGGTCCAGGTCACGGCTTGGTAGTACCACGTGTCAGCTCTGAGAAGTGCCACGTGTCAGCACGACACTGGTCCACGTCACTAACATATTAGTGACACGTGGTAGCCTCTGATTGGGCCACGTCACTTACCTGTGACACGTGTCGGATGGTGATTAGGTCACGTACTCTAACAGGTCTGACATGATGACCCGTGACGGGTCAACCCAAATGTCTACAACCGGGTCGTACAGACCCGCGACTTGACTCGGCCACCATTCATTCATTTCTGAACCATTTTACCCCAAATTCGTCCCTAAATGATCCTCTAATTCCCAGTAAGGGTTCTAGCTACCTAAAAACATAAAAAATGGACTAGATCTGACCTTTAACCTTGATGAACAGTGCCCTCGATTTTCAGTCACCGGTATCTCTTTGCTCCGGCCACCTCCTGCCTCGAAATCTCGTCCTACGTGCTCGTCTTAGAGCCTAAAAGCCATTAGAGTCCATAGAAACCGTAAAAAAACTTGGGAATCACATGTTCCATTTCTGGATTCAAAAGCATGGTTTTGGGTTTCCAGAGACTTACCCTCCGTTGTAGCTCCGTCGCAGCTCATCCCCTTAGAGTCGTAGCCTTCCTCCCCCGGTCAGTCCCTTAGTTAGTTGCTCTCAGCCAGTAACGGTGGACGACGTGGTCTGGTGGTCGGGTTGTGGTGGTTCTCGGTTAAGGGGGGTTATTTCAGTTAACACGGGTAGGGAAGGTTTGTGTGTGTTTGAATAATTAAAATGGACGAATGGGGTGAGGAGAGAGGTGAGGTTTAGAATATATATGAACCAATTAATGAACCCTAATCTAAACCCTAGCTAACGGATGAGTGACACTTGTGACTCATCCAAGTGTCCCTTAACTACTTTTCAACTAATTCAGATGTTAATTAATTATCACGGTTTTCGAAGCGTGATTTATCCGGTTTTCAGTTCCTAGAACATAACTTTATAGTATGAAGTCCGATTTCGATGTGCCTCCTGTCTACGAACTCGTGATGTCCCAATCTACATCACGGTCATGGTTCAAAGTCCAAAATAGTTCCGAGGTCAAAAGTCAACTTTTCCCACACTAAGGGCAAAATGGTCATTTATAATAAAAATAATAATTACGAAAGTTTGGGTCGTTACAACCTACCCTCCTTACAAAAATTTCGTCCTCGAAATTTACTCAAACAAATAGAGGTACTATTCCCTCATTAAGTCTTCATGTTCCCACATTGCTTCCATGACATCATGGTTCCTCCACAGTACTTTCACTAACCGAATTGTCTTGTTTCTCAAGACCATGTCCTTCCAATCCAGAATCTGCACTGGTTGCTCCTCAAAACTAAGGTTGGTCATCAATTCCAATGGTTGTTCTGGCAAGGCATGTGAATCGTCATGTAGGTACTTCCGTAGCATGGACACATGGAAAACATCGTGCACTCTGGCAAGTTCTGGAGGTAATGCTAACCGATATGCCACGGACCCAATCCTCTCTGTGATCTAGTATGGTCCGATGTAACGCGGACTCAACTTCCCACGTCGTCCAAAATGGATAATTCCTTTCCATGGTGATAACTTTAGGAACACAAAATCTCCGACGTCAAATTCCAAGTCTCTAATCCGTCGATCAGCATAGCTCTTTTGGTGATCATGCGCCGCCTTCAATCTTTCCTTGATGATTCGGACCGTCTCCTGGGTCATGTCCATCAAATCCGGCCCTACTGCCGCTCGCTCTCCTACCTCTATCCGGCAGATAGGTGTCTTGAACTGCCAACCATACAGTGCCTCGTCGGGTGTCATCCCGATACTCGCGTGATAACTCTTATTGTATGCGAACTTCATCAAAGGCAAATGAGTATCCCATGAATCTTGAAACTGAAACACACAAGACCTCATCATGTCTTCCAAGGTCTGAATAGTCCTCTTGGACTGTCCATCGGTATGTGGGTGGAAAGCTGTACTGAAATGTAGATTTGTACCCAAGGTATTTTGTAAACTCCGTCAGAACCTGGAAGTGAAACACGGATCTCGATCAGATACTATCGACTCTGGCGTACCATGAAGTAGAATGATCTCCTTCACGAACAGCTGAGCCAGTCGGTTTGGCTTATATGTCTCTTATATCGGTAAGAAATGAACTGACTTGGTTAATCGGTCTACAATCACCCAAACTCCATCGAAGCCACTCCTAGTCCTCGGTAACTTGAAGAAAAAATCCATGGTAATGTGGTCCCACTTCCACTTGGGAATCGAAAGTGGTTGCATTGCCCCATACGGTCTCTGTCGTTCAGCCTTGACCTGCTGACAAGTCAAACATCTGCTAACAAACTCTGCAATATCGTTTTTCATTCCTGTCCACCAATAATGATTCTGGAGGGTATGGTACATCTTTGTACCTCCCGGATGCATGGCATAAGCTGAACGGTGGGGTTCCTCAAGAATCTCTGCCCGTAACTCGGCCACAACAGGTACATACAAACGACCCAGTTTTACTAGAGCTCCATCACCACAGATGGTAAAGTCCTGCCTCTCACCCGCTTCGACCTCTATCTTGTAGATACAAAGTGTCGGATCCTGAAATTGTGCCTCGATGATCCGATCGACTAGCACAGGTCGTACGTGAAAACTGACTAACAAAGCTCCCTGCTCATCCATCCTCAGAATAACTCCGGCCCTTCGGAGTTCCATTAGCAAAGGAAGATACACCATCCTCAGGTGTGCAACTGATCTTGCTAACTTTCTGTAAAGTGTGTCAGCCACGACATTCGCCTTTCTGTACAATCGTAGTCCTTTATCAGTTCCAACCACCGTCGCTGCCTCATGTTCAACTCCCTCCGAGTGAACAAATGCTTTAGACTCTGATGATTAGTGAATATCCTGCAAGTCACACCATACAGATAATGTTTCCAGATCTATAAGGCATAAACCACCGCTGCAAACTCCAAATCATGCGTAGGGTTATTCAGTTCATGTGTCTTTAGCTGTCTAAATGCATAAACGATAACTCTGCCATTATGCATCAGCACACAACCCAAACCCTACAATGATGTGTCACTGTAGACTTCGAACTCTTCACTGTTATCAGGTAATGCAAGAACATGCGCAGTAGTCAACCGATGTTTTAGTTTTTGAAAACTCTGCTCGCACCGTTCGTCCCAAACAAACTTTACTCCTTTCTTGCTCAAACGAGTCAAAGGTGCGGTGATACTAGAGAAGCCCTCCACAAATCTCCGGTAGTATCCTGTCAAACCAACAAAACTCCGTACTTCAGTTAGGGTCGTCAGTCTAGCCCAATTTGTCACAACTTCGGTCTTCTGAGGATCCACACTAATCCCGTCCACTGCTATCACATGTCCCAGAAAACCAATGTTGTTCAGCCAAAACTGGCACTTACGCAGATTGGTGTACAACTGTTTCTGCCTCAGCTTCCCCAAAGCCAACCGTAAGTGTTTCTCATGGGCCCTAGCACTCCTCGAGTACACTAGGCTATCATCGATGAACACGATCACAAATTTATCCAAATAAGATCGAAAGACCCTGTTCATCAAATCTATGAACGTCGCCGGGTCATTCGTCAACCCAAAGGGCATTACTAGGAACTCATAGTGTCCGTATCTGGTCTGAAAAGTTATCTTTGGAACATCCTCCTCAGCAATCCTGAACTGGTGATAACCATATCATAAATCAATCTTTGAGAAGTACCGTGCTCCTCGCAATTGATCGAATAGATCATCAATCCTGAGTAAGGGGTACTGGTTCCTTACCGTTAACTTTTTGAGTTGTCGATAATCAACCGGCACAAGCGGAGGCTCCCCTCCTTCTTCTTCACAAATAATACCGGTGCTCCCCACGGTGACGTACTCGGTCGGATGAATCCCAAATCCACCAGCTTCTGCAATTGAGTTTTCAGCTCCCGCAACTCAGCCGGTGCCATCCGATATGGTGCCTGTGACATAGGTCGTGTATCGAGGAGTAGTTCAGTTGTAAACTCGATCTTCCGATGTGGTGGTAATTTAGAAAAAATCTTCCGGGAGCACATCCGAAAACGCTCGCACCACAGGTATATCATCGGCACTCTGAGTATCAACCTGCGTCGCCACAACATGCACCAGATAACCCTGGCATCTTTTCTGTAAAAGTTTGGTAGTAGCAAGTGAAGAAATCACTTCAGGTAGCAAACCGTCACGCTCTCCCTGAAAAAGTAACTTCCGGCAAACCTAGACTCCGTAGAATTACTCGTCTACTACCACAATCAATGAGCGAACCGTTCTCCAACAACCAATTCATCCCTAAGATAACATCGAAGTCATGAATATCCATAATGATTAGATCGGCTAGTAAATCCACACCCTCTCCAAAGCTGATACCTCACAATCTAGCATACTCGCACAACTCCTCGAAATAAAGGAATGAGTAGCCCCAGCATCCATAAATACACGTACAAAAAGATTTGAGATATGAAGAGTACCTGTAACCACACCTGGGGCTGATCTAGCCTGCTGCTGAGTCACTGAAAATACTCGAGCCTTGGATCCAAATGTCTGTTCGGGCCCAAGCGCGCCACGCTTAGTACTACGATTACCTCTCTGTCCTTGACCCCGATAGTGTTGGAAGCTGAACGATGCACTGCACTAGTGCCTCCTGCATTGTTGCCCCTAGATAAAGTTAGGCAATCTCGAGCATAGTGGCCACCTCCTTCGCAAGCAAAATAGTTAATTGTCCTTGGCCTGTCCGAAGATCCACTTGATGCACCACTCCATGATGAATGTTGTCTTGAGCCGGACCTCGAACCTGATCGCTGAGAGCTCCTATGTCGACCCGACCAGGCACGACCCCGCAAAGATAATGGTGACCCTCTGTAATGTCCTCCCTTTGAGCCCTGATGGCCCATGGGTCCAAGGTATGGACGATCCCGACGTCGCCCCTCGCTTGAAGACTATCGTGCCTGGTGTGCCGCCAGACAGGCCTCAACACGAACCTCCGTGTCAACTATGTCCCTCAGAGTAGCATAGCTGGTAGCTGTCACACCTTCCCGGATATCCCCTCGGAGTCCAAGCTCAAACCGCTGACACTTATCCTCTTCTATGCTCACAAAGGCTGTTGCGAACAGAGATAGCCTCACAAAGGTCTGCTCATAATCCGTCACTAACATACCGCCTTGCTCAAGCCGTAGAAACTCTGCCTCATGGGCGGTGTGAAAGGATCGCAGGTAGTACTGGTCCAAAAATATCGTACGAAAGACATCCCAAGTAGTAGTGTGAACGGACCAACCCGACATCTTCAGGCCGTACCACCATTAGTAGGCCCCGCCTTCCAGTAGGGAGGTCGCCAATCTCACACGCTCGCCCGGTGGGCAATGCATCATAGTAAAGATTCTCTCCCATCTAGCTATCCATTCGTGAGCTTCCTCGGGGTTTGATCCCCCACTGTGTGTGGCTCCCAAACGTTGATCCCGTTCGATACTCGCACACTCCATCTCTCTAGCTACTTCCTCGTCAGTCCGTGCTTGAGGAATTCTATTTGGAGGCATAACCAACTGTTTAAGAGGCATAGATTAGATAACAACATCTTTAAACATCAAAAGTACCAAGTACTGACCGCTAGTCTAGCATGCTGACCAAAACTTAGTGCTCTAATACCAAGTTGACAGGACCCACCCCGATCCCCCTAGGACCACACGGGGATGTGCCCTGCTCCCGTCTGACACCCAATTATAACATGCCAATCTTACCCTTAATAAATTCAAATGCATAATTAACCATAATAACGTCACACATAAAATCCGAATACAAATAGTGTCAGACAAGGGATAGTTTCCAAATGAAGATTATTGAGCACGACTCTAAGATACTCTACATGCCAACCTACACAGAAGTAGGGTTCAGGTGCACAACGTAAACCTATGCCTCAGCCTCGGGGTCCTCGTTCACCTCGGTAGCACGGCCTGGAGGGGTTAGTACAACAATAAGGGTAAGTGGGCCGAAACTCAAAGTTTTATAAAACAGTTCATCATATCGAAAACATATAGTTTTACCCGTCCATTTTCCAAACATGCATGCATCAAAATCGAAAACCATAATAGCATATCATATAAGCATAACAAAATGGTATAATCAAAATCCTAACATCAGCCACTGCACTATACATCCCAACCCTGACATCCCAGATGTCTGACGTCCCAGAGGTCGAATAAGGTCACAGTCCCAAGGCTACGCGTGCCGCTAGAGGTCTCAATGCCAAGTCCAAATCCCGAACCCAGTCCGGGTATGGCATCTCAAATGCTAGACGTCCTAGACGTCTAATATATGCAATCCTGCTCCTGAGTCACTCTACAGTCCGGTCTCTCCATAGAATGACCCCTCGCAGGCAATGCACCGTGACCACTCCCGGGTACCACTATCTGGAGGAGACATTATCACTAGGGTAAGTCTATACAGTGCAGAACTGAAAGAACCATCAATATACATAACTGACTCTCAAAACAGTGCATAAACAACCAAACGGGTCTCATGCCCAAAACCTCGTAATACGTGTAAGAATCATAATTCATGGCATTTCAAATATCAATTTGATCATATAATATAATACTCAAAACATTTATGCATGCAAGTGTTATACTAAATCAAAGGCCCACTCACAGTACAATCCCGCTGCAAATCCGAGCGTATAACCCTGCCCTGGTGCTATTGTACGCTTCTTGTCATGTCCAAAGTACACATAAAGGTCACTATAAGTCCATACTATTCAACCATGAAACCCTAACTGAAACCGGCCCGAAAAACCACCTGAACATGCTTCCCTAGTTAATAAACCCTACTTTAACCAACTTAACGATCTCCGATCGACCCGAAACAACCGCCATTGGATCTGGATCATCGAAACCTAAAGAATGGTGGTGGTCCCACTAGAAATACTATTCACATGCGCCCCCACGTGGCGGTCAATGCTGGAATAATAACTGATGACGTCATCGCTGACGTCATCGCTGATGTCATCTGACAACTGTCAGGTCTGACATGTCAGACTTTGACAAGTACCACATGTCTACATATGATTGGTTCAGGTCACGGCTTGTCAGTGCCATGTGTTAGCTCTGACAGGTTCCACGTTTCAGCACGGCACTGGTCCACATCACTAACATGTCAGTGACACATGGCAACCTCTGATTGGGCCACGTGACTGACATGTCAGTTGACAGGACACTCCCTATCCCACTGGGACCACCCGGGGACGTGCCCCGCTCCCGTCTGACAATGACTCTAAACATACCAAAATTACCCTTAAATAAAAACCGAAGACTTAAATAGATAGATAACGTACAATCACAGTGTTTAAAGTGATACTGTCAGACAAGGGAAAGTAAAATACAACATGTGAGCACAATAGTCAGAGTACATTTATTCGGTGCTCAACCAACCCACAAGTGGGTGTACAGGTGCACAGCTAGGCAAACTAAACCTCTGCCTCCTCCTCCGGGTCCTCCTCCTCTATTTCCGTGTCAAGGTCTGGAGGGTTAGTAAAACAAGGGTGAGTGGGCCAAAAATAACAGTTTAGAAATCAATTTAATAATAAAATAATCACAAGGTTTTACCCCTCCGTTTTCCAAATCTTGCATGCAGTGAAAACATAATATCATAACCATAAAACCACAATAATAATCGAAAGGAGAAACTAACATATCAGTGCACTGTAAAACCCAACCCAAATGATGTCACGGTTCTAAGGCTACGCGTTGCCACTCAGGGTCTCACACCCGAGACTGTCTAGGTACATCAGCTCCCGGTATCCCGGTCACTGCCCGAGGTATATAAACATGCCTTCCTGAGATTAAGCAGCCCAACGGGGGTCAACTCCACTCAGTCAGGGCCCCGTGACTACTCCAGGGTCCACCCAGGCCAACGACCCTCCCTGGAGGAGACAATATACCCAGGTAGGAAAGTACAGTACAATAACAGTATAGTTTACCCTATGTCCCCCGGACATCCCAAACAAAATCCACATATAATCCAGACGGGTCTCATGCCCAAAACATTGTAATAACATATATAAACAGTTCATAAGACTCATCGAAATCATAAGTGGAAATAGTAAAACAGTTTATGCATGCAAGCCTTTTATAAATCAAACAACCCACTCACACTCGGTCCTTGCTGCTCAACGATCTCTAAACCCTGTATTATTATTCCTGAGGGTTACTTAAGGACCCTATAACATCAATACCAAGACCCTAGAACAGATCCGCCTTAAAATCGCATCCCGGGCACTATTCTCGGTGCTTCAAACCCCATTTTGACTAATATAACGATCTCCGATCCACACAAAACCACCTCCATTGGATCCGTATCGTCGAAACCTTGAAAATGGTACCGGCCCCACCAAAATCACTGTTCACACGCACCCCCACGCGCCTGGTCAACGCGTTGGTCAACGCTGCTACAGTACCGCTGACGTCAGCATGACGTCATCACTGACACTTGTCAGGTGGCACGTGGCATGTTCTGATTGGTCCCTGGTCTGACAACATCTGACAGGATGACGTCATCATGACGTCATAAGTGACATCATCATGATGACGTCATAAGTGACATCATCATGATGACGTCATCATGCTACAGTACCGGGTTAGACCCGTTTGACTGGAACCGGGTCGCCGTCGACCCACGGCTTGACCCGATTCCACCGTACGAGTCCGGCCACCATTTTCGACGGGGTTCATCCGTATAGGGTCGTCTAGGTCTGTTCTATGGTTCTACAATCTCAAAACAGGAAGAAAACTAGGAGAAACTCACTAGTCCGTCGTTGAAACTCACGGTCACAGTCCGATCGTCTTCTCCGTCGATCCACGCCGTCTCCGTCGTCCAAACTGGTTCCAATCAACTCGTATCTAACCCTAGGACATGTGTAAAACTAATTAATCGATTCCTAAGCATCACAACACGTTGGTTCGAAACAGGGAATCAAAACGGGGCTTTCGGGTTTTAGGTCTTATCGCCGCCGTGTCGCCGCCGCAGGCTTCGCCGTCGTCCAGTTACGCTCCTGGGGTCCTCACGGTGTAGACTGGAGCTTCCCCTGCGTTGAGGCGGTGTGGCTGTCACGGTTTTCTTCTTGGACCCGATTCCTCTGTGTTTCGGGTCTGAGTTTGCACGGGGTTTTCAGACGGGGAAAACGGGCCGGTGGTCGCCGGTGATGCACGGTGATGATGAGTAGATGATGGTGGTGCTGGTGGTGGTTGGCTGGTGTGATGAGGGTGGCTGGTTCGATCGCCTGGGTTGAGAGAAAATGGAAGGAGATGCACGGGTTAGGGGGGGCTGAATGTGTTTGTGTGTGTTTGAGAGAAAACAGGGAGGTGAGATCGTGCATGAAGCAGAAAAAGCAGAGGAAATGGAAGGCTAGGATGCATTTGGGCAGAAGATCCAACGGCTGGGATTAAATGGAGGGAAATAAATGATTATAAAATGGTTAAATAGTGTAATGTTGCTTTAATGGAATCGTATGGGCTTGGATGGGTGACACTTGTCACCAATCCACTGGTTGGATTTAAATATTAGTTGGCACAGATTCCCATAATAAATTATTATTTTATTCCGTTGTTCTCGGTTCGTAAATTCCGCTAAAACTCTTCCTTGACCATAACTTCTTCATACGAACTCCGATTTCGGCGTGCCGCCTGTCTACGGATTCGTGACGTCCCGACCTACGTCATAGTCATGGGTCAAAGTCCAAATTGTTTCCCGGGTCAAAAGTCAAAGTTTTCCCCCTTCAGGGGCAAAATAGTTTTTTTACAATAAAATATTATTATTCTCGGTTCGGGTCGTTACAACCTACCCACCTTACAGAAATTTCATCCTCAAAATTTACTCAAACAAGTGTGGGTACTGCCCTCTCATCAATTCCTCGGGTTCCCATGTCGCTTCCTCCACCTCGTGGTTCCGCCATAGTACTTTGACTAACGAAACCGTCTTGTTCCTTAAGACCTTTTCCTTCCTATCCAGAATCTGTACTGGTCGTTCCTCGAAACTCAAATCTGTCATCAGTTCCAGTGGTTGCTCTGGTAGTGCATGAGAGTCATCCCGAAGATACTTCCATAGCATCGATACATGAAATACGTCATGTACTCGGGAAAGCTCCGAAGGTAGTGCTAAACGGTAAGCCACTGAACCAATACTCTCGACAATCTCATATGGTCCGATATAACGAGGACTCAATCTCCGACGTCGTCCAAATGGGAGAATCCCTTTCCACGGTGATAACTTTAAAAAGACAAAGTCACCAACCTCGAACTCCAAATCTAGGATCCGCCGATCCGCATAGCTCTTCTGACGATCCTGGGCCGCCTTCAATCTTTCCCGAATAACCCGAACTGTCTCCTGGGTCATATCCATCAGATCCGGCCCCACTGCGGTTCTTTCTCCGATCTCCATCCAGCATACCGGTGTTCTGCACTGTCGACCATACAGTGCCTCATAGGGTGCCATCCCTATACTCGCATGGTAGCTGTTATTGTAGGCAAACTTCATCAATGGCAATCGATCAGCCCACGAATCCTGGAATTGCAACACACAGGCTCTCATCATGTCCTCGAGAGTTTTATTGTCCTTTCAGACTGTCCGTCGGTCTGTGGGTGGAATGCGGTACTGAAGTGCAATTTCGTACCCAAAGTAGTCTGTAGACTCCTCCAAAACCTGGATGTGAAACGCGGATCCCGATCCGACACGATCGACTCTGGGGTACCGTGTAGTCGGATGATCTCATTAATGAATAGCTGGGCCAAACGGTTGAGCTTGTACGTCTCACGTACAGGCAGAAAATGTGCTGATTTAGTCAACCGATCCACTATTACCCAGACCCCATCAAATCCACTCCTTGTCTTCGGTAACTTGAAGACAAAGTCCATTGTAATATGATCCCACTTCCATTGTGGAATTGGAAGTGGCTGCATAGCCCCATACGGACGCTACCGTTCTGCCTTGACCTGCTGACAGATCAAACATTTGCTGACAAACTCAGCTATCTCCCTCTTCATCCCTGGCCACCAATAATAGTCCCGGAGGGTACGGTACATCTTTGTCCCTCCTGGATGCATAGCATAGGCCGAACTGTGGGCCTCGTCTAAAATCTCTCTCCTCAACTCTGGTACTGTAGGTACACACAATCTCCCAAGCTTTACTAATGCTCCATCGCCCCTGACGGAGAAATCTTGTCTCTGTCTGGACCCAATCTCGTTTCTGTAATCACAGAGTATCTGGTCCTGCAGTTGAGCCTCGATGATCCTGTCGACCAACACGGGTCGTACATGAAAACTAGCCAACAAGGCTCCCTGATCGTTCATCCCTAACATAACTCCGCTCTTCCGGAGTTCCACTAGCAAAGGAAGGTATACCAATCTCAAATGCGCAACTGATCCCGCCGACTTCCTACTAAGTGCATCAGCCACAACATTTGCCTTGCCAGGATGCTACTCGATGGTACAATCATAATCCTTCAACAATTCCAACCATCTCCGCTGCCTCATGTTAAGTTCCTTCTGAGTGAACAAGTGTTTAAGACTCTGGTGATCGGTGAATATTCGGCATGTTACACCGAACAAATGATGTCTCCAGATCTTTAGGGCATGAACCACCGCTGCCAATTCCAAATCATGAGTAGGGTAGTTTAACTCATGCGTCTTCAGCTGCCGGGATGCGTAAGCAATCACTTTTCCATTCTGCATCAATACACAACCCAAACCCTGCAGCGATGCATCACTATATACCACGAACTCTCCACTGATGTATGATAATGCAAGGACAGGTACAGTGGTTAATCGGAACTCTAATTCCTGAAAACTCTGTTCACACTGGTCGTCCCACACAAACTTCACCCCTTTCCGGGTTAACCGAGTCAATGGTGCGGCAATCTGGGAGAAACCCTCCACGAATCTCCGATAATAGCCTGCTAACCCAACAAAACTTCGCATTTCCGTCACCTGGGTAAGGGATACTGATTCCTTACCGTAGCCTTGTTCAACTGCCGATAATCCACACACAACCGCAAACTACCCTCCTTCTTTTTCACAAATAAGACCGGCGCTCCCCATGGTGATGTACTGGGTCGGATAAACCCTAGATCCACCAGTTCCTGTAATTGAATTTTCAATTCTCGTAGCTCTGCCGGTGCCATACGATACGGTGCTTGTGAAATCGGTCGAGTCCCGGGGAGTAACTCGATCGTAAAGTCGATCTCCCTGGGTGGTGGTAATCCAGTTAAATCCCCTGGAAAGACATCAGGAAATTCCCGCACAATCGGAATATCCTCAATTCTCAAAGATTCATCCGTAGACTCTACCACATAAGCAAGATAACCCTGACACCCCTTCTGTAAAAGTTTTGTAGCTGTGAGTGCAGATATTACCTTGGGTGATGCGTCTCCACACTCCCCCTGAAATATCACTTCCGGTAATCCCGAACCTCTCAAAGTCAACCGCATGTTACTACAGTCGATGAGCGAATTGTACTCCGACAACCAATCAACTCCAAGTATCACATCGAAGTCGTGCACATTCATCAGAATTAAGTCTGCCGGAAATTCGACTCCCTCAATCTCCACAGGACAAGCTCGTATCTCCTGGTTCACTTGGTAGGTCACACCCATCGGTGTCCCTACTCCCATCTCGTGCTCAAGTGCGGTCACCTCACGGCCCAACAGACTCGCACAACGCGGTGAAATAAAAGAATGAGTTGCCCCCGAATCCATCAATGCACGAACAACCATGCCATAAATATGTACAGTACCTGTCAACACTCCCGGAATGGATCTGGCCTGCTGCTGGGTAACAACATAGACACGA
Source organism: Prinsepia uniflora (assembly GCA_032719365.1). Classification (NCBI taxonomy): domain Eukaryota; kingdom Viridiplantae; phylum Streptophyta; class Magnoliopsida; order Rosales; family Rosaceae; genus Prinsepia; species Prinsepia uniflora. The sequence continues at coordinate 19,814,083 of CM064871.1, read as the reverse complement.
GCCATAGACTCTGCAGGTCGTCCCCGTCCTCTAGCTCTTCGATCACGGCCACGCACAACACCGCGTGTGCGGCTGCTGTCAGTCTGAGATGCTGAGCTATGTGCTGGCGTAGTACTGTCTCGAATCAGTGGACACTCAGAAGCATAGTGCCCCGGCTCACCACAAGCGAAGCATGTGACCTCCCTAGGTCGACCCGAGTATCCTCCCGGTGAGATGCTCATCGGTGAGTACGGCCGCTGCCAAGCCCCAGAACGCTATCCAGACCGCTGAGGACTCCTGAACTGACCAGAACGTCCTCGGCTGCCAGAAGACGAAGATCTACCAGAATGTCCTCCCTTCGAGCCACGACGGCCCGAGAATCCCAAGTGCGGGCGATCACGTCGCCGTGTCTCCCCCTCAGCTCGCTGACGTGCCAGGATACTGTTCTCAACCCTGGTCGCCGCATCAGTCAGATCCCTCATGGAAGCAAAGGGCGTTGCAGTCACCATCGCCTGAATCTCAGGTCGTAGGTCCCACTCAAATCTGCGACATCGATCTGCCTCGGTGATCATGAAGTTCTCAGCAAAACGAGACAACATCAGGAAGGTCTCCTCGTACTCTGCTACAGTCTGATCTCCCTGCCGGAGTTGCAGAAACTCCGCCTCACGGGCGTTGCGAAACGACCGTGGATAGAACTGGTTGAGAAACCGCTCTCGAAAGGTCTCCCATGGAATGGTGTGAACGGTCCAGCCGGCCAGGATAAGGTTATGCCATCATCGATAGGCGCTCCCATCCAGTAGGAAGGTCGCCAGTACGACACGCTCCTCCGGTGGATAGTGCATGACCTCGAAAATCCTCTCCCAGCGGTCAATCCACTGGTGTGCTTCCTCGGGGTCGGTTCCCCCACTGAAGTGCGTAGCACCCAGGCGCTGGGCCCGCTCAATGCTCGCAATGTCTCCATTCCCTCCATTGCCCTCGTCAACACGTGCACGGGGTTCACGTCGGGGAGGCATATCTAACTGTTAAGAGGCAAACAGGTTAAAAGACATCGAAAGCGACCATGTACAAAGTACAAACCCGCTAATCTAGTACTCTGACTACTAATCCTAATGCTCTGATACCAAGCTGACAGGACCCGTCCCAATCCCACTGGGACCACCCGGGGACGTGACCCGCTCCCGTCTGACAATGACTCTAAACATACCAAAATTACCCTTAAATAAAAACCGAAGACTTAAATAGATAGATAACGTACAACCACAGTGTTTAAAGTGATACTGTCAGACAAGGAAAAGTAAAATACAACATGTGAGCACAATAGTCAGAGTACATTTATTTGGTGCTCAACCTACCAACAAGTGGGTGTACAGGTGCACAGCTAGGCAAACTAAACCTCTGCCTCCTCCTCCGGGTCCTCCTCCTCTATTTCCGTGTCAGGGTCTGGAGGGGTCAGTAAAACAAGGATGAGTGGGCCAAAAATAACAGTTAAGAAATCAATTTAATAATAAAATAATCATAAGGTTTTACCCCTCCGTTTTCCAAATCTTGCATGCAGTGAAAAAATAATATCATAACCATAAAACCACAATAATAATCGAAAGGAGAAACTAACATATCAGCTCCCGGTATCCCGGTCACTTCCCGAGGTATATAAACATGCCTTCCTGAGAGTAAGCAGCCCAACGGGGGTCAACTCCACTCAGTCAGGGCCCCGTGACTACTCCAGGGTCCACCCAGGCCAACGACTCTCCCTGGAGGAGACAATATACCCAGGTAGGAAAGTACAGTACAATAACAGTATAGTTTACCCTATGTCCCCCGGACATCCCAAACAAAATCCACATATAATCCAGACGGGTCTCATGCCCAAAACATTGTAATAACATATATAAACAGTTCATAAGACTCATCGAAATCATAAGTGGAAATAGTAAAACAGTTTATGCATGCAAGCCTTTTATAAATCAAACAGCCCACTCATACTCGGTCCTTGCTGCTCAACGATCTCTAAAACCTGTATTATTATTCCTGAGGGTTACTTAAGGACCCTATAACATCAATACCAAGACCCTAGAACAGATCCGCCTCAAAATCGCATCCCGGGCACTATTCCCGGTGCTTCAAACCCCATTTTGACTAATATAACGATCTCCGATCGACACGAAATCACCTCCATTGGATCCGTGTCGTCGAAACCTTAAAAATGGTACCGGCCCCACCAAAATCACTGTTCACACGCGCCCCCACGTGCCTGGTCAACACGTGGGTCAACGCTGCTACAGTACCGCTGACGTCAGCATGACGTCATCACTGACACTTGTCAGGTGACATGTGGCATGTTCTGATTGGTCCCTGGTCTGACAACATCTGACAGGATGACGTCAGAAGTGACGTCAGCATGATGACATCATCATGCTACAGTACCGGGTCAGACCCGTTTGACTGGAACCGGGTCGCCATCGACCCACAGCTTGACCCGATTCCACCGTACGATTCCGGCCACCATTTTCGACGGGGTTCATCCCTATAGGGTCGTCTAGGTCTGTTCTATGGTTCTACAATCTCAAAATAGGAAGAAAACTAGGAGAAACTCACCAGTCCATCGTTGAAACTCACGGTCACAGTCCGATCGTCTTCTCCGTCGATCCACGCCGTCTCTGTCGTCCAAACTGGTTCCAATCAACTCGTATCTAACCCTAGGACATGTCTAAAACTAATTAATCGATTCCTAAGCATCAAAACACGTTGGTTCGAAACAGGGAATCAAAACGGGGCTTTCGGGTTTTGGGTCTTACCGCCGCCGTGTCGCCGCCGCAGGCTTCGCCGTCGTCCAGTTACGCTCCTGGGGTCCTCACGGTGTAGACTGGAGCTTCCCCTGCGTCGAGGCGGTGTGGCTGTCACGGTTTGCTTCTTGGACCCGATTCCTCTGTGTTTCGGGTCTGAGTTTACACGGGGATTTCAGACGGGGAAAACGGGCTGGTGGTCGCCGGTGATGCACGGTGATGACGAGTAGATCATGGTGGTGCTGCTGGTGGTTGGCTGGTGCGATGAGGGTGGCTGGTTCGATCGCCTGGGTTGAGAGAAAATGGAAGGAGATGCACGGGTTAGGGGGGATTGAATGTGTTTGTGTGTGTTTGAGAGAAAACAGGGAGGTGAGATCGTGCATGAAGCAGAAAAAGCAGAGGAAATGGAAGGCTAGGATGCATTTGGGCAGAAGATCCAACGGCTAGGATTAAATGGAGGGAAATAAATGATTATAAAATGGTTAAATAGTGTAATGTTGCTTTAATGGAATCGTATGGGCTTGGATGGGTGACACTTGTCACCAATCCACTGGTTGGATTTAAATATTAGTTGGCACGGATTCCCATAATAAATTATTATTTTATTCCGTTGTTCTCGGTTCGTAAATTCCGCTAAAACGCTTCCTTGACCATAACTTCTTCATACGAACTCCGATTTCGGCGTGCCGCCTGTCTACGGATTCGTGACGTCCCGACCTACGTCATAGTCATGGGTCAAAGTCCAAATTGTTTCCCGGGTCAAAAGTCAAAGTTTCCCCCCTTCAGGGGCAAAATAGTCTTTTTACAATAATATATACATCATCCCCTACCTCGCGATGGGTCGACCCGGACGTCTGCCATCGTGTAGTACAGACCCGCAACTTGACCCGGCCACCATTCATTCATTTCTCAACCATTTTACCCCAAATTTTTCCCTAAATGATCGTCTAATTCCCAGTAAGGGTTCTAGCTACCTAAAAACATAAAAAAAGGACTAGATCTGACCTTCAACCTCGATGAATAGTGCCCTCGATTTTTAATCGCCCGTATTTCTTAGCTCCGTCACCTTCTGCCTCGAAATCTCGTCCTATGTGCTCGTCTTAGTTTCTTTGGATGACAGATGACCTTCCAGAGACTTGATCTTCAAGGCCTTATTGAGCTCAAAATGGGGTGTAGCAATGCGGAACATAGAGTGGAGGATCGATCATGCCCCCCTACAAAGCTCGAGACGTCGTACATAATCCCCTAATTGAAGGAAGAGAGCTTGGATATGCCATCAACTAGACGCTGAAGCCAAGTGGCGTGAAGACACGTGATACCAAACCATTGTTTCGTCTTGGAGTTGAAAGTCAAGCTGCTTTGTAGCTGTCGTTGTGTCAAGCAGTGGTGAAGTTGATTTTGTGAGCCAACTATGCAAAGTAGGCGATGTTGAGGAGGTTGCCCCCATTGTTTGAAGAAGGTCATGGACGATGTGTCACTGGAAGTCCACGATGGGATGATCGAAAGCTTCCAAGGCTTGCTCTTAGGTTGATGGAGAGACTCTGAGGTCGTGCTGGTCCTGATGATGAGCTTCATGATTCTTCTTGGCTCGTAGCTTGATCTTGGCATTGAATACAAGTTTGAAGATTCAAATTTTGAATTGCCAACTTCTTTAATTTTCATTAAAGGAAGCCTTCCATTATTTTTTGAGTGTTTTGTAATTTTCGGCAGATTTGACATTTGTGTAGTAAATTTGGTCTTCTGACTCAATTTTAGCTCCGAATTGAGTTCCGTTGGTGGGGTTGGAAAGCGGAGTTCCATACCTTTCTATTGCCATCAAGCTTGTTCCAAGATGATCTGAATTGAACCTTGTAGGATTGGTCGAATCTTGTGCTCATGCACTGGTTGATGCAGTTGACCTTTGTGTACAAAAACGTTTGCGGGTCATCACAACTTGGAATCAAGTGAGATCAATGGCGTTGGAAAGCTGACTTTTATAGCTTTCTAAATACGTCGACCTCATGTCAGGGTGATAAAAATTGAGTGGTCTATGGCTGAATGAATCTCGTACTCTTGCGTTGGTACGTGCAGTTGACCTTCGTGTACGAAAATGTTCGCTAGGAACTTGTCACAACTTGGAATTGAGTGAGGTCAACGGCGTTGGAAATCTGACTTCCGTATATTTTTAGGGCCATCAAGCTCATGTTAGGGTAAGAAAAATTGAGTGAACTACGATCGAATGAATCTCGATCTCGTGCACTGAAATGCAGAATTGGACTTCGCATGTTAAAACATTTGTCCACTGTTTGTCATGGCCTGGTGGTTGCCCCTCTGGGCGGAGTTGGAAGTGTTTTTTTAGTAGCTTTCTGACTCCAACAAGTCAAGTTCTTGGATGGTTTCATGTTCCTCGCTGGGACTAGCCTTGGGCATTTCGCGTGGCGAAGTCGTGGCGTGGTCCGCATGGTGAAGACTTATTGTGCTTTGTGTGTCAAAAACTTTGAGTTCTTTGCATGAGGAAAGCTTTGAGTGCTTCGTATGGCGAAGGCTTGGAGTTCTTTGTATGGCGAAGGCTTGGAGTGCTTCGCATGGCGAAGACTTGGAGTGCTTTCGCGAGGCGAAGACTTAGAGTGTTTCGCGTGGCGAAGGCTTGGAGTGGTTCGCATGGCGAAAGCTTGGAGTGCTTCACATGGCAATGGCTTGGAGTGCTTCGCATGGCGAAGGCTTGGAGTGCTTCGTATGGCGAAGGCTTGGAGTGCTTCACATGGCGAAGGCTTGGAGTGCTTCGCGGGGCGAAGACTTACAATGCTTAGTGTGACGAAAGCTTGGAGTGCTTCGTATGATGAAGGCTTGGAGTGCTTCGTATGGTGAACACTCGGATGCTTTGCGTGGCAAAGGCTTGGAGTGCTTCGCGTGGCGAAGACTCGGGTGCTTTGTATGGTAAAGGCTTAAAGTACTTCGCATGGCGGAGGATTTGAGTGCTTCGCGTGGCGAAGGCTCGGGGTGCTTCGCATGGCGAAGGCTTGGAGTACTTCGCATGGCGAAGGCTTGGAGTGCTTCGCATGGCGAAGGCTTAGGTGCTTTGCGTGGAAAAGGCTTAGAGTGCTTCACATGTCAAAGACTAAGAGTGCTTTCTAAACAAAAGCATAGGCAATAAGACAATTTCATTAGACGTTGAAACAAAACATCTTGAATCTTATTGGAAGATGCTATGTGAGCAAAGTAGGCACTGAGCCGAATTTTAACCACAAAATTTGTGTCTTTGATGATTACTTGGTCGCTAATTCAGTTTCAAGGTTGTTCCCTACAACTCAGACTCGGTAATGATGGTGTCCACGCGGATTATCTTTTGTGCGGTTTCCTGGGGGTATCTTTCGAAAGTCTAGCATGAGCTTATGTCGTGCCCATAGTAATTGTGATAGGAACACCATTTTATCTTGGCGGCCCTCTCCTGGTCGCCTTTGATAAGAGCTGGTCTTTCGAACCATGGCTTTTCCTTTATCTTATTGTATATTTAGAGGATAGGTGCCAAAAAATTGCGTGTTCGGCTTTGCATCAGCAAACTTATTGGATGACGGGTTCCCTTTGTGCTTGTTGGCTTTCTCGACTGAGTTGCCATGGTGGGCGTCATCCTTTGGGTGCGCAAACACCTTTGTGGGATGTCCATCTTCCTCGACATGTTTGGCGGCATGTGTGGTGTTTTTCTCGTCCTCCCAACATGCATGTCGCTCCGCCAGGAACAGTATCTTAGTGAGACTTCATGCATTGTTTATGACGATGTCTCCGTAGAGCTGGCTCTCCCGCGGTAGGCCTTGCTTAAATGTCATGGCTGTGACGAGATCGCTGCAACCGACAATGCTAGACTTCTCTTCGCAAAACCTCCGGATGTATTGCCCGCAAGGTTTCCTTAGACCTCTTTCGGATGGTGAAGAGATGGTCTTCCTTGACTTCGACGGTGCAAAGTTGCGAGTACTCCTTCACGAAAGCAAGGGCAACTCTTCGAAGGAAGTGAATGATCTCCGAGGGAGATGGTTGAACCATGTTGTCGCCTGACCTTGCAGCGAGGCTTGGAAAACTTTGCACATGAGCTCGTCATTGTGCATGTGAGGTACCATGAACCCCCTATAGTAATTGATGTGCTTTACTGGATAAGAGGTTCCTTTGTACTAATTGAAGTTTGGTGTTGAAAATCGCTGCGGGAATGGCTCTTTCTCAATGTCCCTCACGAACGGGGAAGATGATGACGTCTGAATCTGGATCCAAAGCTCATCCTCCAAGTCTCCATCGCGTTGAACTCCCTGAAGGCGTCGATCTAGCATCCTTCGGACGTCTTCAGCGTGCAATGGTCCTTCGTGATGCAGATTCCCACGCCGGGTCAAATGGCGTCGACTCCCTCGAGTTGCAGCGGGCTTGGCTCTCGAGCGTACTGGCGAGTAAGTCTCGTCTTCCTCGCTGTGGTCATCTATGCTTTTAGAGTCAAGGCGGATTCGTCCATTTGAGTGGGTGCGTGACACATGGGAGATTGCTTGTTACCGTTGGCTATCGCGTGGATACTCAATGCGTGAAAGTACTCTTGGGCGTCCTCCAAGTCGCTCTCGAGCCGAAGGCCTTGGTCGGCCTTGGCCTTCTGCTCTGGGGGTGCAGCTTTCCTCCCCTGAGTCGTTCATCGATGCGTCTTGGGACATTGTCTGGCAGCGAAAATGCTTTTTGCCGGTGCGTCTCAGGACGTCCCTTGGTGCCTTGCGAGGTTCATTGTATTTCTCGGAGGTTGTGGATGTCCCGATGTCCCCCAACAGCTGTGTCAAAAGCTCCGATTGGGCTCGAACTTGGTTGCTCAGTTGCTCGACCTGTTGTGTTAGTCTAAGTTGCGAAGGTGACCGACCTCCTAGGTGCTTGCTCGTGATGAGTAGCTTGTCGGGGCGTACGTCGCTCACCTTCAGAGAGATGCGACGAAACCTTGTCTCCCTGGTACCTGGGTGTTGGCCTACAAGTTGCGCAGGGCGTCCAAGTGCCTCCTTAGGTCCAAGCTGCCAGGGGGCTGATTCGGGACTCTTAGAGATGATTCTCCCGCCAGCAACCCGTCTGTTTTTTGAAAAAACGTTGCGCCTGCCCTCGTCGCAGGTGGGGGGTTCACAATAGCAGCGGCTATGGGGAACGTTCCAAAACTGAATGTAGGTGTCCAATCCTGTATTCTGAATGGTAGGTGAATTGATGCGTGGCGCGGGTCGTGCAAAAGACATGAAAATAGTTCCTCCGGAATCTTAGGCAGTGGTTCGCTCACGGCAGCAATCACAGCGGCGGATGTGGCAGCCTCGGAGGCTCGCGCGGATCGACGTGTTCTGGCCATATGAAGAACGGTAAGTGTTGAAAGTGTGATGATGGAGTTTTTCAAGGAAAAACTAAAGAGAACGCTTTAAGTATTTCTCAAATCGGCTCTCAATGAAAGCACCAGTTGTTGATGCAGAAATCGTTCGGATCTGTGAAATTCCTTCTCGATCCCTACACACAAGAACGAAAAATCAAATGGGGTTAAGGTTGAATCCCGGGAGGGGTGGTTCAACCGTAAACGCTCTAATGATTAAGTCAATTTTCTGAGAGAATAAACCGACAGAGTGTTTGCAGGAGTTTTTTTTTTTTATACCTTTTAGAAGTGAGATGAGGTCTTCTATTTATAGTGAAGTCTTGAGAGTCATCGGAGCGTCTGATTGGTTGAAGGAGAAAGTATTAAATAAGTGATTGTACCGAGTGTGACCACTTATTTATTTAATGAATAAATAATTCGATGGGAAGTTATTTTTTATCGGCATTGATCTGATTAATTAATATATTTAGCTTGTAAATATACCGAATTAATGCGGAGATCATAACATGTCGTTACCAATTTTACCAAAGGTAATATTGGCGTTATGAGAATTGTTGGTTACGTGGCAGCTCCAGAATTTTCCGGTAATTTATGGTTCCACATCTAGTAAAATGGGCGTGAGCCCAAACATAAGAGAACTACCTCAAAACAACTCTAGGCCAAACATGGCCAAATTTATCTTTATCTAAATTACAAGATATCATTTCTAGATGGGAATATATGCTTGACATTTTTTTTTGAATAAAAATAAAAATTACAATGAAAAGCACCTAAGGTAGCATACTCCAAGGATGACAAGGCACCAAGCCTGCCTTGCTTTGGAAGGGATAGAGTGAGTCCAACTAAGGATCTCCGTACAAGAGTGTCCTAAATTGGCAATTGCATCCATGACGAAATTTACTTCGAGGAAAATATGTTTGAAATAAATATACTAGAACCTTCAATCAAGCAAATATACATTCTTGACAACTCCCCAAGTAAAGGAAACACCCAATTAATAGCAACAATCAGGGTTTTAGAGTCACCTTCAATTTGTAGATGAGTGATGTTGTTATCAACAGCTCACTTGAGACCATCAACCAGAGCAACTCCTTTAGTAAAAAGAACGTTGGTGCGTCCAGAGTTCATCGTAGCTGCGTGGACAGGAAGCCCATGGAAGTTAAGCTGGAAAGTTGATGGATTAGGGGGGTGGCAAACAATAAAGCCATCAGGGCTTCCACGGAGTCTTGCCTTTTGGGAACAATCGGCCTAAAAAAACTTCAGCCCAACACGCTAAGCGATTAAAGTTGCACCCACAACATTAGGAGTGTCGTTAAACCAGGCCTTAACAAAATCATTCCACAAAGCTTTGCACTCCGCAAGTAAAACAAAAAATAGAGGACAAAAATCCAAACTATTATGAAGAAGAGAAAACTCAAAGAAATAATCACTTTCAACAATCAAATTTTGAATCTTCAATCGAGTAAATTTAAACACAAAACATGTTTTTTTTTTCTTTTACAATCATTAAGATTTCGAAAATGACGTTACATGATAGAGTTTTATAAAGTCCTATTGAATTTTTATATAATGTGATTAAGTTTTGTAGAAAATAATATTGAGTTATATAATTTGATACGTGTCTTTTGAAAAATTATATAATCAAATTATAATTATTTTTTCTTACTAAAACTTCTCTCACTAAATTAAAATAAAATAATATATATTATTACAATTGTTTTGGCAATATATAATATTACAAGTGCAAAAATATAAGAAAATTCAACAACTAATAAGATTGAGAGATTAGGACCACCATGACTTATGCATATGCTTTTGATTTTTTTTTTCTTCAAACAATAAATATATTGATGTAAATGTTATATTATTTAATTACTTATAATTCATATAGAAAGTAATATATAATAATAGATATTAGTAAAACACATGAATTTTATTGAATCTAGTGAAAAATATAAAAATCACAAATAATATTTTCTAAACCTTATATAAAGTCTATAAAAATCCGAGAAGGGAGTTTAGAGAAATAATAAAAAAATTATTAAAATATAATTTACATTAAAATATTTATGAAATTCTACAAAATTTTATCTACTGTACAATATTAATTGGTATTTTGAATACATTACATTTTTATAAAATTATGAAATGACATTATTAAATGCCCTTTAGATTTTAATAATTTTATAAAGCTCTATAAAGTATAGATGAAATATTTCCCATTTTTATTAACTCTTTAAAGTTCTCGTTAAAGAAATCTGAATTTTTAGAGATATTTGTCATCTATTATTTAACCTACACGAAGTTTATGTTGCCATTTATTATGAATTATTTACAACTACAAGAGGAGAGATAAGATAAGAACAAAATTAAATAATAAAAAAAAAAAGCAGTAAAACCCAGCGGCCGAACTCTTCTTCTCCGAAGTAGGATTTGTCCATAGCCAAATTTCTTCATCTCCTTTATGGATTTCTCACCAGTGGAAATCTAGAAATTTCTTTCACACCTTACGCGTGGTAATTTTTCAATCTTAGTCGACTGTATGTTATCACATTGGGTCTTTTTTTTTAATTGAAAATGATTGGAAAATTGCCACACGTATTAAAGGGTGATAGGGATCGTTGATCAGCCGCTGATTAGAAAGACGGCGATGAAGAAGATCGAAAAAAATCTAGCGATGTGGAGAAAGGAGATGAGTATCCGCTGGGTTTTTATTTTTATTGTTTCCTAATTTTGTCTCTTCTCTTTAAATTGTAATTAATTAATAAATGATAATATAATTTATTCTTAAGTTAAATAACAGATGGCAAAATTTGAATGGAGTGATGTAGTGAGAAAAAAATGTTCCCCTTTTAGATATGTGAGAGAGTTGAGGTGGGCAATCCCATGACTTTAGAAGATGCGGCAGGCGGTAAATAACCGAAACACAATTATGAACAACAATTATACAATAATCATATTGGATTTGTAATATATAATCGCGTTGGATTAGAACTTTTTAACAAAAGCAAGTGCAAGTGTGCAACTTCAAATAATTAGTGCACAAAATGGCATCCAGCAGCTCAACACACCAAGACCGTCTCCCGCAGCTAAAAGCATTTGATGAATCCAAAGCTGGTGTCAAGGGGTTCGTCGACAAAGGCATCACCAAAATCCCACCAATTTTCGTACGGCCGCCGGAAGATTACGCCGTCGACGATCAACTTCCCCCCCAACAAACCCAAACCCAGTTCAGCATCCCAGTCATCGACTTTTCTGAAACTGTTGATAGCCGTGCGGACGTCGTTGCCGAAGTCCGGCGGGCAGCAGAGACTGGTGGATTCTTCCAGGTGGTGAACCATGGAATACCCAGCAGAGTGCTGGAGAAGATGCTGGAGGCGGCGCGTGGATTTCACGAGCAGTCAGTGGAGGTGAAGGCTGAGTATTTTAGTAGGGATCGGACGAGGGGGGTCAAGTTCTCGAGTAACTTTGATTTGTATAAGTCAAGGTTTGCTAATTGGAGGGACAGTTTGTATTGTGCCATGGCTCCTGAGCCCCTGGATCCCCGAGAATTGCCTCTGGTTTGTAGGTACGTGATGAAAAAGTTCGAATTTTCTAAGTTTTATCTTTGGTTAGCTAAAATGTTCAAATTTTTATTATGGTGAATGGATCCCAAATGAGAATCTGCTTTTTCAAATTTAATTTGCAGAGATATAACTCTGGAGTATTCTGAGAGAATAGAGAAATTGAGCGTGACCGTGTTTGAATTGCTAGCTGAGGCACTTGGCCTCAAATCTGATCATCTTGTAGGCTTGGAATGTGCTAAGGGACATATTATTCTAAGTCACTTCTATCCACCATGCCCTGAGCCTGAGCTCACCATGGGCATTACCAAACACTCTGATCCTGATTTTCTCACAATTCTGCTTCAAGACCATATTGGTGGGCTCCAAATTCGGTTTGAAAACCAGTGGGTTGATGTTCCTCATGTCCCCGGGGCTTTAATTGTGAACATCGGCGATCTCTTGCAGGCAAGTCCTCTATTTCCTTGTTAATATGTATATCAGCATTGCAATGTTTAACCATTATGTTTTGCGATGCATTATTGATTATACAAAATGGTCAGCACCACGGTTGGTTCTTCAGGCTCCCAATTTTTCTCGATAGGTTGATCATATTGCAATCATCTCCTTACTTTGTTTGCTTTGTCACTGTCTCACTGTTTTTTTAATTTTTGTTGACCGATTTAACCCTTATTCGGGAATGTATATTTAAGTCTTCATATGCCCAAATGTATGATTATAGATTGTTGTGTGAATTTCTTTAAATGATTGTTGTGTTGCATTCTTGCAGCTTATTTCCAATGATAGATTCAAGAGTGCAGAACATCAGGTGCTTGCCAACCGTGCAGAAGTTCCAAGAGTATCTATTGCTTGCTTTTTCACCCTGCATCGTTCCCCATCAACGAGGTTGTACGGCCCCATAAAGGAACTGTTGGCAGAAGATCGTCCCCTTATATACAGGGAAACCACAGTGCGAGAGTACCTTGATTACTACGATGGAAGAGGGCTTGATGGGAAGGTTACATTAACGCATTTTAAGTTGGGAAGGTAACATTGATATGAAAGTTTCTATTTTATGGAATCGTACTCAATACAATTAAGGCTTGGATTCGGGGACTTGCTCTCGTAACACTGGGTTTAGATTACCCACTCGCAGTTACCCTACAATATACAGAGTACAACTAAATAAAAACACCTAATTTAAGATACGTTGTAGAATTTACTGTATGCTTTTTGCAGAATGTCAATGTAAACCAACTTGATTTGGAATTAATGGATCCATTGGTCATGTCATATTTGAAACTTGTTCCTCAAGTAATCAGTCCTATGGCTTGTAGATGTTAGAGCAGTGAGAAGGGATTTTCATTCATGATTTTAGTTCCATCAACGCTATGGACGCAGACTTTTTTTTAAACATTCTGTTGACTAGGGTTTTTATCATCGACTTAGCATCCACTTATCTGTTTAGTAACAAATTGAAATGTGCTAATAAAATCACTCATTTAATTTTCGGCTTATTACATGAAATGTAACGACGCAAATCATTTTGCATCTAAAACAAGAATTCATGTCACTTTGTACTTAAAAAAGTCATTCTGTTCCGTCTGTTGTACTAAAATGCTGACAGAGTTACTAAGGCTTTTACTAAAAGGGCAATTATGTCAAAATGAACCCTCTTCATCTTCATCTTTCCTTTTTTGTGCAAAACGCCTTCATCTTTATCATCATAATCTTCAACTTCATCACCATTTTTTATCCAAGCACCCCTCCCACCTTGTTTTGCTTCCATCTCCATCTCCACCAATTCACAATCAAAATGGTCTCAAAGCAACCATCTTGATCAAAAGAACCCATCTTTATATTATGTTTCCTAATCCTCACTGTCAAGCAAATAGTCCTCGACTCCTCGCTATCCGGCTTGTCTTCTTCCGTTCAGTCTCCTTCCAAATTCCCTTCTAAGAAAGCTGAAATCCTCAGTCCGCTACTGGGACTTTCTCACAAGTTCTTCAATCACATTTTCCAAATCACTCCCACCATCAAAACCCGAATTTGAATAGAACCCTTCTCCATCATGGTCATATCCGTCAAAGAACTCACTTCTCCCTCAATTAGGCACCAACTCCTCCTCAGAAACTGAGAGACCGCTTGGATTGGTAGCCGTCCGTACTGGGCATCTAGCAACGAACGGAGACGAACCTGGTGATTAGGGCTTCAGTGGAAAATCCGAGTATGGAGAATATCTGATTGAATAATGTGAGAGGCAGGAGTGGAGGGATTTTGAAATTGGAATTGAATGGTGTGATCATTAATTGGAGATTTGGAATTTGGAAATGAAATTGTTCTGGACAACTCGAATGTGAATGATGGATTTAGGGATTTGTGTTAATTTTAGAGAGAATAAGAAGTGTAGACTTCTTCTGTTCACAAATTATACAACAGAACATGGCTTAAGTAGCCTTACAAACAAAACAGTAGGCAGAAAAGTAGTTTCCACGTAGTAACCAGCCCTACTAACGTGGTAACAGCCTAAAGACTAGTTCAAAACAGAAAACAATAGATCTCTCTACAAGATTGGGACTTATTAATGATCAGTAATCCTACTGCTATTCTAATCCTAACCGAAAACCCAACTTGTTGCTCAAGTAACGACTAACTTCAACATCCTCCCTTAAATTGAATTGCATAGGCAATCAGTTTATACTCAATATCGGACATACACCCATCAACTCACGCAATTTTCAGAAAGTATCCAGCTTCAAAGGCTTAGTCAATGCTTCTGCAATCTGATCTTGAGTAGAACAGTGAACCATCTCAACAACTCCATTCTTTGTAAGCTCACGCAAAAAGTGAAATCGCACGTCAATGTGCTTACTACGACCGTGTAGCACAGTAGTTCTTGACAACTTGATTGCTGAACTGTTATCGTAGTTCACCTCAGTAGGAGCTAGTTGCACTTGACCAAGCACCTCCAATATCCTTCTCAGCCACACAGCCTGACACGCACATGAAGCCCCTGCGATGAATTCAGCTTCAGTAGTGGAAAGAGTCACCACATGCTGTTTCTTCGAAGACCAAGACACTGCTCCCGAACTCAGCATAAACAAGTAACCTGAAGTGCTCTTCCTATCCTCGATGTCTCTAGCATAATCACTGTCTGTGTAGGCCACCAGCTTCTTATTTCCTCCCTTTCGTAGAATACCCCATACTGCAAAGTTCCTCTCACATACCTTAACACTCTCTTCGCAGCTGCGAGATGTATTTCAGTAGGAGACTCCATAAACCTACTAATAAGGCTTACCTCAAACATAACATCAGGTCGTGTGGCAGTCAAGTACATGAGACTCCCCACGATTTGCTTGTACAATGTGTTGTCCACCCTCACTCCATGCTCATCCTTCACGAGCTTGTGTCCAGGAACAATATGGTTATGTACTGCATTACATTCTGCTAGATTGAACCTCTCCAACACCTCTTGTGCATATTTTTTCTGTCCTAAAAAGATTCCCTTTGATCCTTGTACTACCTCAATGCCGAGGAAGCACCTCATCTTACCAAGATCGATCATATCAAATTCCTCCATCATTGATTGTTTAAACTTAACAAACAACTCCTCACCATTTCCAGTATATATAAGATCATCAACATAAAGACATATGATCAAAATTTTACCTCCATTAGATACCTTGGTATACAAGGTGTGCTCATAAGGGCATTAATGAAAACCTTCATTCACGAAGTAGGACTCTATGCAGCTGTACCATGCTCGAGGAGCCTACTTGAGTCCATACAACGCCTTCTTCAATTTGTACACTTTTTGCTCTTCGCCCTGCTTGACATATCCCTGAGGCTGCTCCACAAAAACATCTTCATTCAACTCTCCATGCAAGAAAGTCGATTTCACATCCAACTGGTAGACAGTCCACTCCTTTTGTGCAGCAAGGGAAATCACCACACGTATTGTGTCTAGTCGAGATACAGGAGCAAAGACCTCTTCATAATCTACTCCATGCTGCTGAGCATATCCTTTGGCCATAAGTCTGGCCTTATACTTATTTTGTTTCCCCATGCTCATTGAGTTTGGTTTTGTAAACCCACTTAACTCCAATTTTTTTTCCTCCTCATGGTAAATCTATCAATTGCCACGTATTGTTCCTTTCTATGGCTTCCATCTCTACATCCATTGATTTCCTCCACTTTACACTTCTCACTTTATTCGCATAGTGAATAGGATCATAGTGAGTAAACATAGCCAAGTGTACCTCGTCATCCTCAGAAGAAAGGCCCTATCCACTCACAGAATCCCTCACCCAAGTTAGTGGCCTTTTGGTTCTTCCCTCATTTGAGCTAATTGAACTATCTTCTGAGGACTCTGAGGACTCACCAGGAGTATCATGTTCCATATCCCCTTTTAAAATTTAGCCATGATCAGATGTATCATCTGCATTGACACCATCAGCAGTATCCACATTACCATCTGCCTCATCATCATCCCACTCTAGATCTGCCAAGATTGCTTCTTTGTGACTCTCACTCCATTCCCAGCTTCTGTCTTCTTCAAACACCACATCCTTACTTATCACAATCCTTTGAGAAACTGGATTGTACAAGTGGTAAGCCTTTGACTCTTCACTCACTTCAAGTAAGACACACCGTAGGATTTTATCTTCAAGTTTAGTCCTTCTGCTGTCTGGAACATGAGCATATGAGACACATCCAAACACCCTAAAGTGATCCATAGAGGGTTTGGATCCACTCCATGCTTCCTCATGTGTCATATTCTTCACGGTGAGGGTTGGACTTCGATTTAGGACATGAATTGTCCAGTTTACTGCTTCAGGCTAGAAGGTCTTTGGAAGTTTCTTCTCGGACAAGATACTTCGAACTAGATTCATCATCGTCATATTCTTCCTCTTTGCAACACCATTTTGCTGTTGTGTGTATGCTGCTGTCAAATGCCTTTGAATCCCATTCACAGTGCAAAAATTGGAAAATTTTTGCGATTTGAACTCTTATCCCCTATCTATGCGAAGTGCTTTTATACAAGCACTAGTTTCCTTCTCAACCCTACTTTTGAAATTTTTAAACATGGTGAAAGCCTCTGATTTTTCTACTAAAAAATAGACTCATGTCTTTTTGACTGAAATCATCAATAAAATTAAGTAGGTACCTCTTCTTGCTGTTAGAAATTGGTGAGATTGGCCCACAGATATCAGCATGCACCAACTGTAATATCTTATAGGCCCTCCACGTGCTCTTTTGAGGGAACTGATCTCAATGTTGCTTCCTTATCACACAACGCTCACATACCCTCGTGGGAGCCTTAAGAGAGGGCACTCACCATGCCCTTTTGATGAAGCAGCTTCAATCCATTGTAGCTTAAGTGCCCATATCTGGAGTGCCAAAGTTGAGTAGGATCAACTGTGAAGGAGTTAAAGCACGTTTGCTCCATATGCTGTATCCGAGCATGTAGGACAAACATCCTATTTTTTGACATAGTCGTGTCCATGATCTGTCTCTTCTCAGGATGGAACAGCTTGCATCTTCTTCGCTTGATGAGAATATCAATTCCCTTCTCTTGCAATTGGCCAATACTCAGCAAGTTGTTCTTCAAATCTGGAACATAGAATATCCTAGTCACCACTTGAGTGATTCCATTCACGATCATCCGTATGCTGCCTTTCCCCATCATATTCAATTTAGAGTTATTCCCCAGCTTCACAAACTCTCTAAATTGTTCATCAAGATTAAAGGACAACTCCTTCTTTCCACACATATAATTACTACATCCTGAATCAAGAAACCATGGTTCTTCATTTCGTGGTTTCTTCATATCCACATAAGCCATCAATAAGAGTTCTTCACTCGTTTCTGCATAGTTGGCCTTCGTCTGCTTCTCCCTCTTTGGACATTTGATGTAACATTTTGATTAGCCTAAATTTAGACTATTCTATCTTTCGTTTATCCTGCAAGTGCACAATTGATATGTAATATAGCTCACTAAAACAGGTTTCGTTCCACAAGGAGTGATGTTTAAATTCAATTTATCAATTCAACCTAACTATGACTCTATTCTAAGCTACCAAACATAAGTTTAAAATAAAATAAAAAGGTGAATCGAGTGAGGGAATTATTGACAGAGCACCAAACCAGATTTTAAACAACAAAAATAATTTCAAAAGTCAATTTGAAAGATCAAAACAACTTAAAGTTTCTTGGGTTGTAGTTAACACTAGAGCATTGGATTAGTCACTAATTATCTTATTCAAATTCTTGAATGCAAGTTATAAATTTTACCAATTCAACTTGGGAAGATTTCTACCCCTAAAACCTTGGTCTAGTTTTAGGCCTAGCTTTCCTTATGTATGAGTACAATCCTTGGTCCGGTAAAGAAACAACTATCCTTAAATGTAATCTATCATTGGTCTAGTATAGAGTTAAATCTAAGGATGCCTTAATCTTTATGAAAGCAAGAAATCATACAATCACACAATCTATGGTCAAGTATGTACCAATTGCAATTCATAATCTCTTGAAGCTAAATGTAGTGCAATACAATGGTCATTCATCCACCACACAACAAATCATCTAAATGAGAATTTTATTGGTCGCGAATCAACAAAATAATACAAATAAATCCCAATTAAAACAGAGAATAAGAATTCATCAAGCTAAATTGAAATTCAATAACCCAACATTCAGAAAATTTGAATAATCAAATTAGAGTTTCATCCTAGCTATAGCACATAAAGCTTAGTACATAATTATGAAGAAAACACAACAAAATCAGAAATTAAAGGATAAGAAAAGTGATACTGATTTTGCAACTCCAGCTACCCAAATCTTCAAGGCTTTTTGCAGAGTTCTTAGAGTTCTTCCACACCCCCTTCAAGAATCTCACCTCCCCTTAAGTAGGAAGAGCAGATTTTGTTTTCAATTTTCTGCTCTCTTCCCTCTTCCTTCCGGTCATCTCTTGTAGTCTCCCCATTAATGGCCAAATAATTGCTAATAAGTGAGATATTAACTTCTGAAATTGCCCAATTAATTGAACCCATCACTTTTATTTGAGAAAATAAAACTGAAATTTGGTATAGTAATTGATAGGGAGGCTTGTGTATCATTTTCTGTTTCAGATTTTGGTGAAGAAGAAGAAGCAGAAAAATGTGAAGAAGATTAACAGAACACAACAGACTTTAAAGAAGATGTGCGTTTCACCCATTTGTGGGAGAAATGACAAATTTGCCCTCAACTGAAAAACAGCAGCTTACAAATTCGCGCGGGTTTTTCTTTGTTGCACAGTCTGTACGTAAACGATCATAAATCCTTCTAGAAAACTCCGAATCATAATCCGTAAAATTCCAAGGAAAGCTGACTTCCGTATCTTTCCAACGATGTATGGCTCAATAGCTAGTTCACCCCGAGCAGGTACAGTTTATTCATCAAAGTGGATGGCTGTGCAGAGGCAGTTTCTGCTCCTAGGATGCATATTTCTCTTTTATTCCTCAATCCTATTAAAACACAAAACTAAGTCAAAATGGACTAAATAAACTCAAATCATAGCAAAAGTCTAATGAAAAGGGTTATAAAAATGTATCAAATAAGGAACGTATCAACATTCATATTGAAAATGTCCAAGATCATGGTAGTGATAGCACTCCACAGTAAATTTGTCGAAATTTTGCCTGCCTCTTCCTTTGCCACGTCCTCAATATCCTCATCGACCTCGTCCTCCTTGTCCACCAGGTTGATCATCAACAACAATCTTCAATGCTTGTTCTTCTACGACATGTCCATTCATAAGTTGTTCATGGACCAATAGACTACTCTGCAGCTCATCGATGGACAATGAGTCCAAGTCATGAGATTCTTCTATGGAACACACCACGTAGTCAAACTTAGGGCTCATTTATCTCAGAATCTTCTCGATGACAGCAACATCACCCATATTTTCCCCGTGGATCCGCATCTTGTTTGCAATGGTGAGACTACGTGCAAAGTACTCATTCACCGACTCTCCTGCCTTCATGTGAAGAGTCTCAAAGTCCTTGCGAAGGGCTTGCAATTGTGCTCGTTTCACTCGAGCGGTTCTCTGGTACTTCTGCTTGATCCCAAATATCTTTGGATGTATCTTTATTCAGAAATGTTTCCAGGATTGAACGATCAACCAGAAGAAATATATGTTTAGGTAAAACTGATATATACATTCAGCTCCATAAGGGGTCATTTATATGCTTACATAGGGTTTTACAGGTTTAACACGGAAACAAAAAAAACTAGGAAACAAAGTCCTAATTTTACAAGAATTAGTCAACTACACTAATTAGGAAAACTCTTTCTTGAATTCATGCACACACCAACACTCCCCCTCAAGTTGGAGCATAAATATCACCAAGGTCCAACTTGCTCAGTGTGTCCTGAAATACTCGGCTTGAAACCGCTTTTGTCAAGATATCTGCCAACTGATCTTCTGACTTTACAAACGGACACTTAAGCGTCTTGTCTTCTAACTTCTCTTTGATGAAATGCCTATCCACTTCAACATGTTTAGTTCGATCATGTTGAACTGGATTATGAACAATATTAATGGCCGCAGTATTATCGCAATATAATTTCATGGGTTTTTCCGGCGGAAAACCTAACTCTGTTAGAACATGCTTAATCCATAACAACTCACAAACACCATGTGCCATACCTCCATATTCTGCCTTCGCACTTGATCTTGAAACAACATTTTGTTTCTTACTACGCCAAGTAACAAGGTTACCTCCTACAAAGGTAAGGTAACCTGAAGTGGATCACCTGTCTGTTTGGGACCCAGCCCAATCTGCATAAGTATACCCAATTACATCCAGATGTCCTTGCTTTGAATACATTAACCCTTTACCAGGAGTGGATTTCAAATATCTCAGGATGCGATTCACTGCAACCCTATGAACTTCACTTGGGGAGTGCATAAATTGACTTACAATACTCACAGCATATGCGATGTCCAGTCTCGTATGTGAAATAAATTAACCTCCCAACTAAGCGCTGGTATTGCTCCTTGTTAGTCGATTTATGATCAGTACACTCACCAAGCTTGTGATTTTCCTCCATAGATGTATTAACAGGTTTACACCCTAGCATCCCTGTTTCAGTTAATAAATCCATAACATATTTTCGTTGAGACAAGAAAATACCTTGCAGTGATCTAGATACTTCTATCCCAAGAAAATACTTAAGTGTACCAAGATCTTTCATCTCAAATTCCTTAGATAAGTACTCTTGCAATGCTTTTCTTTCGTCAGTATCATCACATGTTACGATCATATCATCAACATATACTATCAAGGCTGTAATTTTGTTTCTCCTATGCTTCAAAAACAAAGTATGATCAAAATTACTTTGTTTATATCCGAATGTCCTCACAGACTTTGTCAATCGCCCAAACCATGCTCTAGGTGATTTTTTCAAACCATACAAAGCCTTCTTTAATTTGCACACATAGTGTTTTGATTTAGGACTCATGTTACATCCTAGCGGAGGATCCATATAAACTTCTTCTTCTAAGTCACCATGTAAAAAGGCATTTTTGACATCGAATTGATGTAATGGCCAATCCAAGTTCGCAGCAAGTGATATCAGAATTCGCATGGATTGATTTTTGCTATAGGAGCAAATGTCTCCTGAGAATCCACTCCATATCTCTGAGTATACCCTTTTGCCACCAATCGAGCTTTGTACCGTTCGATTGATCCATCTATCCTTAACTTAATTGTATAAATCCATCTACAACCCACAGTTCGTTTGCCACTTGGGAGAGGCACAAGTTCCCATGTGGAATTCTTTTGAAGAGCTTGCATCTCATCATTCATCGCTTGTTTCCAGTTTGGATCCATCAGAGCCTCATCTACACTACTTGTTGTAGACCAAGAATCTAGTTGTTTGATCAACATGGCATGTGGTGCAGATAATCTGTGAGTGGAAACATGGTTGCTAATCGGGTACTTTACTTTATCTTTGGGATCTGCTTCGTATTGAATCTTCGGGATACCACGATTCTTACGAACAGGTAATTGGTATGGTTGTAGATGCACCTCATTAGATGAATTGTCTGAAAACAAATCAGTTAAATAGAAATCTTCAACATCAATGGTCTGGGATGTTACATGGGTTGTAGTTTCAGAAGACACCTTGGAGGATAATTGGTTAAATGGTACAGAACCGTCAGAAACGGGCATCAATACATCTCTCTTCTCCCCCTGATTGGGTGGCTGGGTGACGGGCATTAATTCATCAAGACGATCGGACACAGTTTCTGAAGTGGTACCTGCCCAGCTGGTTAATGCATCCTTAACTGGCAAATGACATAACGACTCCAAAGTAACGAATCCATCTGAGTCGAATTGATCATCAACAGTATCCGAATTCTCCTGTGTCTGAATGCCCCCAGAAAAATACATTTCTCCTGTGTCTGATGTAAAGCTTCTGAGTAGGTGGATGATAACAGCGATACCCTTTTTGATGTTGGGCATAGCCAATAAACACACACTTTAGTGCTCGAGGCACCAACTTGTTACACTGATGTGTATAAAGGTGAACAAAAGTTAAACATCCAAAGACTCGTGGCTCCAAATTGGGAGTGGAATGAAGAGCACAAAATTGACGAAGGGCTTGTAATGGCGTTTGGAAGTTCAAGACACTGGAGGGAACCTGATTAATAAGAAACGCAGCCGAACACACTGCTTCTCCCAAAAAAACCGAGGCATTTGAGCATCAAACAAGGAAGCTCGAACCACTTCTAACAAATGATGATTTTTCCACTCTGCTACACCATTTTGCTGAGGGGTATATAGACATGTTCTCTGATGTTCAATGCCATGAGCGTCTAAAAATTGACAAAGATCATGATTCAAAAATTCATCCCCATTATCTGAACGAAGGATCTTAATTTTTGGATGAAACTGAGTGTCTACCATCTTGTAAAAATGTTGAAATTTGGTACACACCTCACCCTTGGAGCAGGACCCCAAACATCAGAATGAACAATAGCAAATGGCACTGTACTTTTATTCAAACTCAAAGGGAAGGGAACTCGATGGCTTTTTGCCAGTTCACAAACATCACATTGAAAACTAAAATCTGAAAGCTTACTAAATGTAACAACCCGTACCTTCGGGAAGGGTATAAATGTAATTTTGAAAAAAGAATTGTATAAAAGGACGATTTTGCCCTTGTGAATAGTGTGTCAAAAGTTGACTTTTTGATTTACAGGTTAGATGAGTGTTGACTATTGACCGTGACATAGTTTAGGACGTCACGAGTCCGTAGACAGGTGGCATGTTCAATTCCGACGTTCGAGATGAAAGTTATGATGTTTGGAAGATTGAGGGTGTTACCGTAATTTTGATTAATCGAGGAAAATGTTGACTTTTTAGTGGACTTGTGATTTTCACGTAGATCGAGGACCGTTAGATAGGTCTCGACGTCCTGAGTACAACGACAGGCGGCACGCTGTCATCGGACGTCGGACAGAATAGTTGTGGGTCTGGAAAGTTCGAGGGTAAAATGGTAATTTCTAAACCTAGGGGCAATTTGGTCTTTTTCTCTTAGGCCCAATCAGATTAGAACATGTGGCTGAGTGGGCTGGGATATTTTGTACTGATGACCATAGAAAGTGGACACGTGGTTGTGAGCAAGAGGGTTCTAGGCTTGTGTATAATGTACACGGCCACAAATTGTTCAAATGTGAACCGTGCATTTGGGCTTCGACACAGAAAAACAGAGAGTGAAGAGTGAGAGACGGTGATCGATTCTGTGTGTGTGTGTGTGTGTGTGAGAGAGAGAGAGTCCTGTGAGTTGTGAGAGTAACAAAGAGAGGAGAGGAAACTAGTGATCGGAATTTGGGGGTGAAATTGTGCACGGAGACACGGCGGTGGAAGGCTGAGTTTTCAGAGAAACAGAGGAGGCCGTGAGAGTTTGACAGTGGTTGTGCCGTGTTGTGGTTCAATCCAAGCTAATATGAGGCTAGGACGATGGCAGAGGACCCACTAGGCACCGTGGCACACGGCGGTGCAGACGGTGGTGGACGGTTCGAAGGTATGGTTTGAATCCCCTGTTTTCCCGTTTTCTTGTTTTCAAAAGTCGTGGACCTAGGGCTAGAGTCGAGGGATTTTGACGTTAGGGTGAGACTCCTGAAGGTCCCAGGAGTCGTCTGAGTGTGGTGCCGTGACGGGGGAGGACCTGGGTGGCCGGCGGCCAAAACAGAGCAAACAGGCCGTTTGTTTCAGGGATGAAGATGATGGGTTTTAGGCCGTGATTCTTCAATTTTAGGACTGGGTTTAGTTGCAGGGAACTGGACGAAGCTTATGGGATTGGATTGGATGGAAATGGTGGAAGATTGGAGGAGAACCGGTAACGCCGGTTCAACACAGTTGAACCGGGTGACTCGAGGTTGAAGATGCACTGTAGCAGGCGCGTGAGGCCCACGCGTAGCCACTTTGGGCGGCGCGTGGGGGTGCGTGGGGAGGATTCCGGTCAAACTTCCAACATGGTTTTGGTTCTAAATGTTCTAAGGAATCCATTGGTGCAATTTTCGGGTTAATCGGACGATGTTACGGGATAGTTCGGGAATCCGGACGGTTTAGGGTCTCAGTTTTAATTACGAATAAATTCCCGAAAATTAGGGGAGATTAGGGTTAGCATATTTGATGTAATTGTGACCCTATTTGGTGCCTATTGACAGGACGGGAGACACCTGAGACGGTCGAGGAGCGCACAGAGCGCGATTGACACTTTCTGATTCGTGAGTGGACTCTTTCTTTTTTTACGAGCATGCCTAAATGTTTTATTTCTGTTTTATGGTTTAAAGTATGTTTTTATGCTTGTTAATGATGAATACATGTGATTGCTATGCTTGCACGTTTTTCGAGACATTTTCGGGCTTTTGCATGTTTTTCGATAAAAAGTTAGATTTCTGATTTTGATGCTATACTTTGAGATTTCCAATTATAATTGTGTTCTTATGGTCATAATGAATTCTGAGACATGATTTTGGCAACCTGGTTTTGGTTTTAAAAGTGAAAAGTGGAACTCCGGATTTAGGTTCGGAATGACGGTTCTGGATACCGGATGGGCATCCGACCGGTGATTTCGGATTCGGGTTTGGATGTGAATTCGGAAATGGTTTTCAAATGATTTTGATTGGATTTGCTGGATCTGGATATTGGGTTTAAAGACCCGGATTCTGATTGACGGGGGACGGGCCCGGATTGAGTTTAAAGACTCGGATATTTACGATATTACCCCCGTAGGCCTATTGAGTTTAAAGACTCGGGAGTTTAAAGACTCGGATTACATTTGAGGCCTGGTTGAGTTTAAAGACTCGGATAGACCCAGCAGGTTTGATCGGACTTTGATATTTGTGGATTTGGTTTTATGATACGATCTTCGCATACTAATTATACTGTTTTATGACGTGGTTTTCTGATACGTCGTTAGGCATGCATGTTTTTTTTTAAACGGAGGGAAAAATCTTATGGTTTTTCTTAACCCTGATTTGATGTTAAACGATTTTTGAAAACTTTTATTTCTTTTAGTCCACTCACACTTTTGTTTTAAATTTTCCCTCCAGGTCGTGGTGATAGCGCTGGGGTAAACGTTGAGGCAGGATCCGAGGCATAGAGCTTACGACGTCCTTCCGTTGCGAGATTAGCCCTAGTAGGATTTTGTGCCTGTTTTGTATAAACTATGCTCTGACTTATGGTTGTATTTTATTTACTCCCTTGTTTGATAGTTATGCTTATGGTTGTGTTGAGGTTATTTTGGTACTTTATGTGTGATTGTCAAACGGGAGCAGGGTTCATTTCGGGTATCGAGGTGATATTTGGGACGGGTCCTGAAAATTGGTATCAGAGCATAGGTTTGTCGGTTTGTGTCGGTATGAAGTCGTTTGTAGGTTGTTTTACTAACTCTATGCCTCTTTCAGCGTACGTTTGATCATGCCTCCGAGACGTGAACCCCCTCCACGACCTGAAGAAGCAGAGAGTGCTTCGATAGAGCGAGCCTAGCGGCTCGGGGCTACTATGTTCAGTGGTGGGGCAGACCCAGAAGAAGCCCACCGATGGATCACCCGGCTTGAGCGCATCTTCGGGGTGATGCATTGTCCTCCAGGAGATCGTGTGTTGTTAGCTACTTTTCTGTTAGACAGCGCAGCGTATGAGTGGTGGTATACGCTGGAGTTGTCAGGTTGGGACGCTCATACCGTGAATTGGGAGACTTTCCGGGAGCGGTTTTTGGACCAGTATTATCCTCGCTCTTTCCGGGATGCCAAAGAGGCGGAGTTCCTTCAGTTGAAACATGGGAGCATGACAGTGGCCGAGTATGAGCAGAGATTCCAGATGCTGTTCCGATTCGCTCCTGCATTTGTGGCAACCGAGGCTGAGAAGTGTCGTCGGTTTGAGTTGGGTCTTCGAGGAGAGATTAGAGCCATTGTGACAGCTGGCTCATTCGCTACTTTCAGGGAGTTGTCAGATGTTGCTGTTAGAGTGGAGGCCAGTTTGCCTGCCAGGCCACAGTACTCGGGTAGTGTGCGACGCCGTGAGCATTCTTTTCCTGGAGCGTCGAGTCAGAGGGCCTCGAAGCGAGGCAACAATGGTGGTACTTCATCGGCTGGTGGAGCCCGGTTTGGCAGACCAGGTAGTTTTCAGGGCTTAGGATTTCGGGGAGCTAGAGCACAACCGACTCCTCAGGCGAGTGCGACTTCTGTTGCTTCTACTGGGAGACAGACTGGTGGACCCGGTAGAGATGTCTGCTATTATTGTGGAAAGCGTGGCCATTTTCGGAGAGAGTGCCCGTTATTAGCCCAGGAGGGTGGAGCAGGCCGAGATACAGCATAACTTGGGCGGAGTACTGCATCTGTGTTAGGGGCGGCAGGCCCTAGGGTGGCAGTGGTGCCACGAGCAGTTTTAGAGGGCGCGGTAGGTCGTCAGGACCGCATGCGCGAGTGTTTGCTATGACCCCGGAGGAGGCCAGATCAGCACTTGGAGTGGTGACAGGTACACTTAGCATACTTGGTTACACTGTTTTTGCTTTGATAGATCCCGGGGCTACTCATTCGTTTATAGCCCAGAGTTGTAGTCTGGTGACGGAGAGAGAGGTGTCTACCTTGGATTGTGCCTTAGGGGTGAGTACACCTACTGGGGAGGTGTTGGTAGTGACTCAGGTTTTGAGAGAGTGTCCGGTGATGGTAGGCGAGGTTGAGCTAGTGGCTGACTTGTTACTGTTGGATCTACGGGATTTTGATGTTATATTGGGTATGGATTGGTTGACGAGGCATCATGCTTCTATCGAGTGTTTCGATAGGAGAGTGACCTTTCGGAGTCCAGGATTACCAGAGACCACGTTTCAGGGGGATTAGCGTGCACTCCTTACTGGAGTTATTTCGGCACTTGAGGCTAGCAAGCTGTTACGGAAGGGGTGCCAGGGTTACATAGCCCATGTGGTGGATACACGTGCTACGCCAGTGAGGGCGGAGGATATACCAGTGGTGCGGGAGTTTCCCGATGTTTTTCCCGAGGAGTTGCCAGGATTACCACCTCACCGAGACATCGAGTTCACGATTGATCTACTTCCAAGTACACAGCCTATTTCACAGATTCCTTACCGCATGGCACCTGCAGAATTGAGGGAACTAAAAGCACAATTACAAGAGTTGGTCGATATGGGATTCATTCGACCGAGTATGTCACCTTGGGGAGCGCCTGTACTGTTTGTCAAGAAGAAGGACGGAGGTTTGAGATTGTGTGTGGATTACAGACAGTTGAATAAGGTAACTATTCGGAATAAGTATCCCCTACCCCGGATTGACGACTTGTTCGATCAACGGAAGGGAGCACGGTACTTTTCAAAGGTTGATCTTCGCTCCGGCTATCATCAGTTGAGGGTTAAAGAGGAGGATGTACCTAAGACAGCCTTTCGGACCAGGTACGGTCATTATGAGTTTGTTGTGATGCCTTTTGGGTTGACTAATGCCCCAGCAGCTTTTATGGACCTCATGAACCGAGTGTTTCGGTCGTACTTGGATCGTTTTGTGATCGTATTCATTGATGACATCTTGGTATATTCGAAGAGTGCGAGGGCGCATGAGAAGCATCTGAGAATAGTACTTAAGACCCTGAGAGAGCATCAGTTGTATGCAAAATTAAGCAAGTGCCAGTTTTGGTTGACCAGTGTCGGATTTCTTGGTCATGTGATTTCAGCCGAGGGCATCAAAGTGGATCCTCAGAAAGTTGAGGCGGTAGCAAATTGGGAACAACCCAAGACAGTGACAGAGATCATGAGTTTTCTGGGTTTAGCAGGCTATTACCGGCGTTTTATTGAAGGTTTTTCTATTCTAGCTGCTCTGTTGACAAGGCTGACCCGGAAGGGAGTTCAATTTGACTGGGATGAACACTGTGAGCAGAGTTTCCAAGAGCTCAAGAGACGGTTGACATCGGCTCCTGTGTTGGCCCTTCCAGACGACAGTGGGGAGTTTGAGGTTTATAGTGACGCTTCCTTACAGGGTTTGGGTTGTGTGTTGTTGCAGCACGGGAAGGTGGTTGCCTATGCTTCCCGACAGCTGAAACCCCATGAGATGAACTACCCTACACATGACTTGGAATTGGCTGCGGTGGTTCATGCGCTGAAGATTTGGCGCCATTACTTGTACGACGAAAGGTGCAGGATTTTCACCGACCACAAGAGCTTGAAGTATCTGTTCACTCAGAAGGAACTGAATCTGAGACAGCGCCGATGGTTGGAGTTGCTTAAGGACTACGATTGTACGATCGAGTATCACCCAAGAAAGTCTAATGTGGTAGCCGATGCCTTGAGTAGGAAATCAGCTAGTTGTTTGTCGCATTTGAGGACGGTCCGGTTACCTCTGTTGGTTGAGCTCCATAGACTTGGAGTAGAGTTGAGTGTGGATGGTTAGGGAGCACTCCTAGCGAGTTTCCACGTGCGACCTGTTTTGATTGATCAGGTTATTGATGCTCAGTTTGAGGACCCCATTTTGGGCATCATACGGATTGAGGTCGAGGCTGGAGAGAGACAGGACTTTGAGATTCGCGAAGATGGAGCCTTGGTTAAGGAAGGACAGTTGTGTGTACCCGAGGACGAATCGTTGAAGAAGGTGATACTAGATGAGGCTCACTATTCAGCCTATGCGATGCATCCTGGTGGGACCAAGATGTATCGTACACTTCGAGAGCATTACTGGTGGTCAAGTATGAAACGTGAGATTGCAGAATATGTCAGTAGATGCTTGATCTGTCAACAGGTGAAAGCCGAGCGGCAGAGACCTTATGGAGCAATGCAACCTTTGCCGATTCCCGAGTGGAAATGGGATCACCTGACGATGGATTTTGTATTCAAGCTTCCCATGAAACCGAAGGGACACGATGGCGTGTGGGTGATCGTGGATAGACTTACAAAGTCTACTCATTTCTTGCCAGTTCGGGAGAACTTCAGGTTGGTGCAGTTTGCACAGTTGTTCATTGATGAGATTATTCGGCTACATGGGACTCCAGAGTCAATAGTATCTGACAGAGACCCGAGGTTTACTTCCCGATTTTGGCAGAGCTTACAGGAAGCCTTTGGGACGAAGCTGCACTTCAGTACTGCATTTCATCCTCAGACCGATGGACAGTCTGAGCGGACCATCCAGATTCTCGAGGACATGATGAGAGCTTGTGTCCTACAGTTTCAGGGTACTTGGGAGTCACATTTACCTTTGATGGAGTTCGCCTACAATAACAGCTCTCAGGAGAGTATTGGGATGGCTCCTTATGAGGCTTTGTACGGGCGACAGTGTCGGACTCCATTATGTTGGACCGAGGTTGGTGAGAGGAGATTGACTACTTCTGAGCTGGTAGACCTTACTCAAGAAAAAGTGGCGTTGATCAGAGATCGATTGAAGGCGGCTCAGGACCGACAGAAGAGCTACGCCGACCGTAGAATCAGGGATTTGGAGTTTACAGTAGGAGACTGGGTTTTCTTGAAGTTATCTCCTTGGAAGGGAATCATATGGTTTGGTAGACGAGGGAAGTTGAGTCCTCGTTACATTGGCCCTTATGAGATTTTGGAGCGGATTGGTCCTGTTGCATATTGATTGGTCTTACCAGCAGACTTAGCAAAGGTACATAATGTTTTCCATGTATCTATGCTTCGGAAGTATATAGGGATGATTCACATTTTCTGGAAGCACAACCTGTTGAGCTTAGGGAAGATTTGAGCTTTGAAGAGCAACCTGTAGTGATTTTGGATCGGAAAGATAAAGTCTTACGGAGGAAGACGGTTCCCTTAGTTAAAGTATTGTGGAGGAATCATCAGGTGGAAGAAGCTACCTGGGAACCTGAGGCCTTAATGCGCGAACAGTACCCTTATTTGTTTCACTGAATTTTGGGGACGAAATTCTTCTTAGGGGCGTAGATTGTAACAACCCGTACCTTCGGGAAGGGTATAAATGTAATTTTGTAAAAAGAATTGTATAAAAGGACGATTTTGCCCTTGTGAATAGTGTGTCAAAAGTTGACTTTTTGATTTACAGGTTGGATGAGTGTTGACTATTGACCGTGACGTAGTTTAGGACGTCAAGAGTCCGTAGACAGGTGGCATGTTCGATTCCGACGTTCGAGATGAAAGTTATGATGTTTGGAAGATTGAGGGCGTTACCGTAATTTTGACTAATCGAGGAAAATGTTGATTTTTTAGTGGACTTGTGATTTTCACGTAGATCGAGGACCGTTAGATAGGTCTCGACGTCCTGAGTACAACGACAGGCGGCACGCTGTCATCGGACGTCGGACAGAATAGTTGTGGGTCTGGAAAGTTCGAGGGTAAAATAGTAATTTATAAACCTAGGGGCAATTTGGTCTTTTTCTCTTAGGCCCAATCAGATTAGAACATGTGGCTGAGTGGGCTGGGATATTTTGTACTGATGACCATAGGAAGTGGACACGTGGTTGTGAGCTAGAGGGTTCTAGGCTTGTGTATAATGTACACGGCCACAAATTGTTCAAATGTGAACCGTACATTTGGGCTTCGACACAGAAAAAGAGAGAGTGAAGAGTGAGAGACGGTGATCAATTTTGTGTGTGTGTGAGAGAGTCCTGTGAGTTGTGAGAGTAACAAAGAGAGGAGAGGAAGCTGGTGATCGGAATTTGGGGGTGAAATCGTGCACGGAGACACGGCGGTGGAAGGCTGAGTTTTCAGAGAAACAGAGGAGGCCGTGAGAGTTTGACGGTGGTTGTGCCGTGTTGTGGTTCAATCCTAATAGGAGGCTAGGACGATGGCAGAGGACCCACTAGGCACCGTGGCACACGGCGGTGGACGGTTCGAAGGTATGGTTTGAATCCCCTGTTTTCTCGTTTTCTTGTTTTCAAAAGTCGCGGACCTAGGGCTAGAGTCGAGGAATTTGGACGTTAGGGTGAGACTCCTGAAGTTCCCAGGAGTCGTCTGAGTGTGGTGTCGTGACGGGGGAGGACCTGGGTGGCCGGCGGCCAAAACATAGCAAACGGGCCGTTTGTTTCAGGGATGAAGATGATGGGTTTTAAGCCGTGATTCTTCGATTTTAGGACTGGGTTTAGTTGCAGGGAACTGGATGAAGCTTATGGGATTGGATTGGATGGAAATGGTGTAAGATTGGAGGAGAACCGGTCACGCCGGTTCAACACAGTTGAACCGGGTGACTCGAGGTTGAAGATGCACTGTAGCAGGCGCGTGAGGCCGACACGTAGCCACTTTGGGCGGCGCGTGGGGGCGCGTGGGGAGGATTCCGGCCAAACTTCCAACATGGTTTTGGTTCTAAATGTTCTAAGGAATCCATTGGTACAATTTTCGGGTTAATCGGACGATGTTACTGGATAGTTCGGGAATCCCGACGGTTTAGGGTCTAAGTTTTAATTACGAATAAATTCCCAAAAATTATGGGAGATTCGGGTTAGCATATTTGATGTAATTGTGACCCTGTTTGGTGCCTATTGACAGGACGGGAGACACCTGAGACGGTCGAGGAGCGCACGGAGCGCGATTGACACTTTCTGATTCGTGAGTGGACTCTTTCTTTTTTTATGAGCATGCCTAAATGTTTTATTTCTGTTTTATGGTTTAAAGTATGTTTTTATGCTTGTTAATGATGAATACATGTGATTGCTATGCTTGCACGTTTTTCGAGACATTTTCGGGCTTTTGAATGTTTTTCGAGAAAAAGCTAGATTTCTGATTTTGATGCTATAGTTTGAGATTTCCAATTATAATTGTGTTCTGATGGTCATAATGAATTCTGAGACATGATTTTGGCAACCTAGTTTTGGTTTTAAAAGTGAAAAGTGGAATTCCAGATTTGGGTTCGGAATGACGGTTCTGGATGCCGGAAGGGCATCAGACCGGTGATTTCAGATTCGGGTTTGGATGTGAATTCGGAAATGGTTTTCAAATGGGTTTGATTGGATTTACTGGATCTGGATATTGGGTTTAAAGACCCGGATTCTAATTGACGGGGGACGGGCCCGGCTTGAGTTTAAAGATTCGGATATTTACGATATTACCCCTGTAGGCCTATTGAGTTTAATGACTCGGATTACATTTGAGGCCTGGTTGAGTTTAAAGACTCGGTTAGACCCAGAATGTTTGATCGGACTTTGATATTTGTGGATTTGGTTTTATGATACGATCTTCGCATACTGATTATACTGTTTTATGACGTGGTTTCCTGATACGTCGTTAGGCATGCATGTTTTTTTTTTAAACGGAGGGAAAAATCCTATGGTTTTTCTTAACCCTGATTTGATGTTAAATGATTTTTGAAAACTTTTATTTCTTTTAGTCCACTCACACTTTTGTTTTAAATTTTCCCTCCAGGTCGTGGTGATAGCGCTGGGGTAAACGTTGAGGCATGATCCGAGGCATAGAGCTTACGACGTCCTTCCGTTGCGAGATTAACCCTAGTAGGATTTTGTGCCTGTTTTGTATAAACTATGCTCTGACTTACGGTTGTATTTTATTTACTCCCTTGTCTGATAGTTATGCTTATGGTTGTGTTTAGGTTATTTTGGTACTTTAAGTGTGATTGTCAGACGGGAGCAGGGTTCGTTTCGGGTATCGAGGTGATATTTGGGACGGGTCCTGACACTAAACCATGACGGAAACAACTTTGTAAGATATCCAAAAGAGGCATGACCTAATCGTCTATGCCACAACCAAATAAGATTTTGATTTTTCTCGTTCGCATCTCCACTAGTCTTGAAGGCTTGAGAAATCCGGGTCTCACCACTTGGTGTCAAATCCAGATAATACAGCTTGCCCCTCCTAGTACCATAACCAATTATCTTCCCTGTGAGAATGTCCTGAAAAATACAACAATTTGGTCAAACGTTACAGTACAAGAAAGAGCATGAGTAATTTGCGCAACAGATAGCAAATTAAAATCCAAGGATGGCACATCAAGTACGGAATCCAAGTGTAACGAATTTGTAAGAGATAACGAACCCTCTCCAACAACAGGAGAGGAACTACCGTTTGCATTGGATACTACTGACTGCGAAGATGGAGAAAAATATGTGATTTTATGCGAATCACATTTCATATGATCAGAGGCGCCTGAATCAATAATCCAGACATCATTGGTGGGGAAGGTGGAAGAAACATTCAATGCATAACCAGTTGTACCTGATGTAGCCACGGACGCAGATGCAGAAGCATGTTCGTTTGGTTTGTGGCCACTTACAGGAGGGGTCTCCGGAGTAGCGGAGGCTTGGAGTGCCTTATGACCACTTCTTTTGTTCTTAGAGTGATCCCACCAAGTTGGAAAGCCAACTAACTCATAACAATGTTCACGAGTATGCTTCGAA
Source organism: Prinsepia uniflora (assembly GCA_032719365.1). Classification (NCBI taxonomy): domain Eukaryota; kingdom Viridiplantae; phylum Streptophyta; class Magnoliopsida; order Rosales; family Rosaceae; genus Prinsepia; species Prinsepia uniflora. The sequence goes on along the minus strand of CM064871.1, from coordinate 19,780,578 downwards.
CCACCACAATGAGTGCACTTGAAAACTGGTTTGTCTTTCACCCCCTGGGTGGAGGGACTCCGGTGTGATGAAGGTGTTCCCTTGGAACGTTGAGCCACCATGACCGTAGCATCAAGAGAGGCAGTAGCACTAGTAAAATTGGCACGTTGTTGTGCATCACGACGAACATAAGCAAAACTTTGGTCGAGATCCAACTTAGGTTCCTTACGGAGAATTTCCCTACGGACTTGATCAAATTCGGGATCCAATCCAGAAAAAAAAATATGAACTCGAAGACGGTCGAGTTTTTTCCGGTATGCATCAGTGTCAGCAGCCCACACCATAGATGGGGGGTCGCATGATCCAGTTCCTAAAAAAGACTCTGAAGCATGCTATAATATTTGGAAACAGGTTGGCCATTTTGTTTGAGGGTGAATGCTTTCCTGTTCAATTCATAAACTTTAGATTCGTTGGATCCATCATAGAATATTTTCTTGACAGCGGCCCAAATCTCCTTGGCAGTGCGAAGACGAATAAAGCGGCCCATCAACTCAGGGGACATAGAATCAATTAACCACTCTTTAACCCGTAGATTTTCAGTGGTCTACGCATCAAAATTAGGAGCAGCTTCGGCTGGCATAGCAATGGAGCCAGTAAGATAGCCCAACTTTCCACGGGTAGCAATTTGAATTTCCATGAGTTGAGACCAAAGGGAATAATTGGTCTCATTGAGAATAACTCCTGCAAGCAACACAGAATTATCATTCTGGATGGTTACAATTTGTGGAACCGGCAGAGTTGGAGGTTGTGTAGCGGAGAGTGAAGAACTATGTGGGAGAACAAGGGAAGACTCTGGTGGTGCCATTGCAGTGGAAATTGATGATGTGAATGTATGAACTCAATATAGGTTTGAATTCAATTAGAGGGTTGGGATAAACAAAAAAACACCAGATCGGTGGCTCTGATACCAAGAAGAAATATATGTTTAGGTAAAACTGATATATACATTCAGCTCCATAAGGGGCTATTTATATGCTTACGTAGGGTTTTACAGGTTTAACACGGAAACAAAACAAACTAGGAAACAAAGTCTTAATTATACAAGAATTAGTCAACTACACTAATTAGGAAAACTCTTTTCTGAATTTATGCACACGCCAACACAATCTCCTAGAACAAATAGTTCTTGGCCTTCAAGTCTTTCAGCTTGAGATCATCAATCATTCTTTTTTGTCTTTCGGTGAGTTTAGTACCTTCTGCTGCTACAGGTACACCTCCTTCTATCAATCCCCAATATTCTTTCGAACGCAGGAAATTTTCCACCATCACGCTCCATTGATCATAGTGGCCATTGAACTTAGGGATCACTGGTTGAACAAAGCTGTTTTCGGTCGTCATATTCTCTCAAGTGTTCAAAACTCAAGACTACGTCTTTTTAGGTGAAACAGGCCTCGTGAGGAAGCTCTGATACCAAATATTAATTTTAGAGAGAATAAGAAGTGGAGACTTCTTCTGTTCACAAATTATACAACAGAACACGGCTTAAGTAGCCTTACAAACAACGGAAAGCAGAAAAGTAGTTTCCACGTAGTAACAGCCATACTAACGTGGTAACAGCCTAAAGACTAGTTTAAAATAGAAAACAATAGATATCCCTACAAGATTGGGACTTATTAATCATCAGTAATCCTCCTGCTATTCTAATCATAACCGAAAACCCAACTTGCTTCTCAAGTAACAACTAACTTCAACAATTTAGAAACTGAAATTGTTAAAGTTGATTAATTGGAGGTTGGACTTAATGGATAAAATGCAATGTAATTTATTCATTAATTGGTGTGATGAATTTGCTGCGTCTGCTCAAAAATTGATTGGTCTGCAATCTCCCATTCATGCTAATTGGCTATGGTCGCCATAGGAGCTCAATTTACGTTACAATTGTTCTATGCCAAAATGCACTTCCTAAGTGATGCTCATGTTGTTGTGGCAGGTTTGCAAAGGACACAAGACGATTATTAGTGGGGAGCTTGGGTGAAAAACGGTGATGAAGTTGAAGATTTTGGCTATATAAAAAAAAAATGAAGATGAAGAGGATTGGGTAATGGTTTTGAAATGACCTTTAGTAAAGAGCTTTAGTAACGCTGTTAAAGTTTTGGTGCAACAGATTTAACAGCCTTTTATGCATATAAAAGTGGCTTTATTTCTTATTTTTGGTGAAAAATGAGAATTCACGCCCATTTTATGTACGACTTCATAGTACACCGCATATGAGATTAACATTAGGTGATGTTATATGCTCTAAAAAAAAGACTTTAAAACACACACATGTGTGCTTATATCTTTAATAAACATATTTATGTATTCTACTAAAATAATCAAATATTATACTATTTTGTGCATAATCGAAATAACCAAAACTAAAATACAAAATAATCAAATATTTGTTGTGAAGTATTTGTGAATAAAATGTTCGTTTGGTTAGTATATTATTAGGTATATTGAGAGGAGAGAGTTTATGAGGTAGAGAGAATAACTTTATTAATCAGATAACCCACCATATATATATATATATAGAGAGAGAGAGAGGTAGGATTTAGGGTTACAATATTAATTACATAAATTCCTTTACATGAATCATCCGCAATAACTAAACTATTTGCAACATTCCACGCTTATGTGGTGCCTCAAATTTTTATTGCGGTGAATGGATCCCAAATGAGAATCTGCTTTTTCAAATTTAATTTGCAGAGATATAACTGTGAAGCATTATGAGAGAATAGAGAAATTGAGTGTGATTGTGTTTGAATTGCTAGCTAAGGCATATGGTGTCAAATCTGATATCTGATCATGTTGTAGGCTTGGAATGTGGAAGGGACAATTCTAACTCATTGTTGAAGTACAATTTGTCCAATTCCACCAACTCCTGCAACTGAGTTTTGAGTTCTCGTAAGTCGGCTGGCGCCATCCGGTATGGTGCCTGGGATATAGGTCGGGTACCAGGGAGTAGTTCAATAGTAAACTCGATCTCCCGCGATGGCGGTAATCCAGGTAAGTCTTCCGAGAACACATCCGGAAACTCACGTACCACCGGTATCTCATCGATACCCGGAGTATCAACCTGATCCGACACGACGTGCGCCAGATAACCCTGGCATCCCTTCCGTAGAAGTTTGGTAGTAGTAAGTGAAGAAATCACTTCAGGAGGCGAACCGTCACATTCCCCCTAGAAGATAACCTCCAGCAAACCCGGGCTTAGCAGAATCACTTGCTTGTTACAGCAATCGATGAGCGATCCATGCTCCGATAGCCAATCCATCCCTAGGATTATATCGAAGTCGTGGATATCCAGAATAATTAAATCTGCTGGTAAATCCACATCCTCAATTCTTACCGGGCACCTTCGAATCACCTGATTCACAAGGTATACGATGCCCATCGGGGTGTCAACACCCATTTCACAATCTAAGGCTGATACCACACAATCAAGCGTACCAGCACAACTCTTCGAAATAAAATAATGTGTAGCCCCCGCATCCATCAATACACGTACAAGAAGGTTTAGGATATGTAGTGTACCTGTAACCACGCCTGGGGCGGTCCTCGCTTGCTGCTGGGTCATTGCAAACACTTGAGCCCTAGACCCTCCATTCCGTCCGCGCCCGCGCACGCCACGCCCAGCACCACGGTCACCTCCCTGACCGCGACCTCCATTAGTGTGGGAAGCCGTGCTCTGCACCACACTAGAGCCCCCAGCGTCGTTGCTCTTGGACAACAGCGGGCAATCACAGGCATAGTGGCCCTCCTCTCCGCAAGAAAAACAGGTTACCAGCCTCGGCCTATCCGAATGCCCACCAGAAGCACCGCTCCATGACGAACGCTGCCCGGAGTTGTATCCTGATCCTCTACCCTGAGAGCCTCCGCGTCGACCTGACCAGCCACGACCCTTGAAGGATGAGGGTGCCCCCTGTAGCCCCCTCCCTTGTTGTTCTTTTGGCCTGATGGCCCACGGTGTGGGCGATCCTGACGTCGCCCCTCGCCCGAAGGCTGTCGTGTCTGGTGTGTCGCCAGACTGGCCTCGACACGCACCGCAGCGTCGACCATATCTCTCAGTGAAGCATGAGTAGCAGTAGTCACACTTGCCCGGATCTCCCCTCGGAGTCCAAGCTCGAACCTTTGGCATTTGTCCTCCTCCGTGCTCACGAATGATGCAGCGAACCGGGATAGTTTTCCGAAAGTCTGCTCGTAGTCTGCAACGGACATATCTCCCTGCTCCAGCCGCAGGAACTCAGCCTCCCGTGTAACAACCCGTACCTACGGGAAGGGTAAAAATGTAATTTCTGTGAAGTTTTGTAAAAAGGACGATTTTGCCCCTGTGAATAGTAAACGAAAAGTTGGCTTTTTGTAATATTGATTGGATGAGTGTTAGCCCTTGACCGTGACGTAGGTTAGGACGTCACGAGTCCGAAGACAGGCGGCAGGTTTGATTCGGACAACCGGAGGAAAAGGTTTGATGTACGGAAGGTTGGGGGCGTTACCGTAATTTTGAGCTAAAAGGGAAAATGTTGACTTTTTGGAGGATGTGTGATTTTCACGTAGACCGAGGACCGTTGGATAGGTCTCGACGTCCTGAGTACAACGACAGGCGGCACGCTGTCATCGGACGTCGGACGGAAAAGTTACAGGTCTAGAACGGTCGAGGGCAAAACGGTAATTTATTATACAAGGGGTATTTTGGTCATTTACTTTCAGCAAAGCAGATGATGACAAGTGGCAAAAGGGGATTGGGATATTTTTCTGCTTGTCCATAGGATTGTGGACACGTGGGGGTGCTGGATTGTTCCACAAAGGTCTAAAGTGTGCACGGCCACACTTTGTCCATTTTGAAACCGTGCAAACCTTGTGTGCGCAGAAAACAGAGAGAAGAACTTGGGGAGACGGTGATCGATTCAAGGGGTGAGTGCGGTTTTGGTGAACTGAGAGGGTGACAGGGAGCTTACGGTGAGTTAGTGGTGGTGCTATTGGACGGAAACCGTGCACGACGGCACTGTGGCGGTGCAGCTAAGCTTCTGTGAAAACGGGGAGGCCGTGAGCTCGTGGAGGCTGTTGTGCCATGTGGTGAGGCAAACCAAGGCTATAGGAGGTCCAAGGGGTTGCAGGGTGTCCAACAAACACCGTGGTAGGCGGCGGTGCTCACGGCGGCGACTGAATCGCAGGGTAAGTCTCTTTGCTCTGTTTCCCGTGATTGTTTCAAATGCAAAGTCGTGATGATAGACTTAGAGTCGAGGGATTAGGAAGTCAGGGTGTTGTTCAGGGAGGTCTTAGGCGTCGTCTGTGGTGGTTGCCGTGACGGGAGGTTCACGGTGGTTGGTGGTTCGACGGCGAGTATCCAATACTCTGTTTTAGCCGTGATTTCAAACTTGAAGTCGTGGACTTCGGGGATGAATTGACGGATTCTGTGAGTTGGGTAGGACTCAGTAAGGTCCTAGGGTGGTGCTGGTATCACCACCGTGAAGGGGGAAGCTGTGGACGGCCGGGAAGGAAAACAGAGCCACGGGCAAGTTTTTTCGAGGTTGAGGACGAAGAGTTCTAGGCCGTGATTGCTGGATTTTAGGACTGGGATTGATTGCAGGGAACTGGACGAAGCTAGTGGGATTGAAATGGAGAAGAATGGTGGGTGAACGGCGGAGAACCGGTCACGCCGGTTCAACTGTGTTGAACCGGGTGACTCGAGGTTGAAGGTGACTGTAGCAGGCGCGTGAGGCCCACGCGCAGCCACTTTGGGCGGCGCGTGGGGGCGCGTGGGAAGGAATCCGGTTAAACGTCCAACATGAGTTTAACTCTAAATGTCCTAAGGAGTTCAATGGTATAGTTTTCGGGTTAATCGGACGGTGTTACGGAATGGTTCGGGAATCCGTACGGTTTAGGGTTTATGATTAAACTATTACTAAATTCCCGAAAAATTGGGGAAAATAGGGAAGGTATCCTTGATGTTATTGTGACCCTATTTGGTATCTATTGACAGGACGGGAGACACCAGAGACGGTTGAGGAGCGCACGGAGCGCGAGTGACGTGTCGTAAACTGTGAGTGGACTCTTTCTTATTTCCGAGCATGCCAAACTGTTTTAATTACTGTTTTATGATTCTATGTGTGTTTTTATGTTTTACATGATGGTTATTCGTGATTGAGATGTTTGCACGTTTTTCGAGATAGTTTCGGGGTTTTACACGTTTTTCGAGAAAAAGCCGATTTTCAGATTTTGATGCTATATTTGAGAAATTCACCCTATAACTGTTTTCTGATGATGGTAAATGGGTTATGAAACATGGTTAGGGATTTCCTATGGTTTTTAGTATGGAAATGGATTTTCCGGATTTGGGTTCGGAATGTCGGTTCTGAACGCCGGAAGGGCTTCGAACCGGGGATTTCGAATTCGGATTTGGCGATAGATTTTGAACTGGTTTTACACTGGATATGGATTGGATTTGCTGGATCTGGATATGGGTTTAAAGACCCGGATTGATATTGATGGGGGACGGGCCCGGATTGAGTTTAAAGACTCGGGAGTTTAAAGACTCGGATATTATGATATTACCACCATAGGCCTATTGAGTTTAAAGACTCGGGAGTTTAAAGACTCGGATTGATATGTGAGGCCTGGTTGAGTTTAAAGACTCGGATAGGTCCAGCAGGTTTGATCGGGTTATACTTTGGTTTCTTATGATGTTTTATAGTGTATCTGTTTCTTATGGTATTTATAGTGTCTCTGTTTCTTATGATGTTTTTCATATTATGATTTTTCTATTACTCCATTGGCATGCCTGGTTTTTAACCGGAGGGAATAAAGGATTTTATTTCCTTACGTTGATTGTTGGTAAAACGGTTTTAAACTTTCATTCTTTTTGGTCCACTCACACCTTTTGTTTTTAATTTTCCCTCCAGGTCGTGGTGATAGCGCCGGGGTGAACGTTGAGGCAGAGATCGAGGCATAGGGCTTCCGACGTTCTTCCGTTGCGTACTTAGACTTGTAGAACTATGCTCTGACTTACTGTTGTATATATTTACTCCTTCGTCTGATGGTTATGCTTATAGTTGTATTAAGTTTCTTTTTGGTATTGTAAGTATGATTGTCAGACGGGAGCAGGGTTCATCCCGAGTATCGAGGTGATATTTGGGACGGGTCCTGACAATTGGTATCAGAGCATAGGTTGTGTCGATTTGTGTTGGGTCTAGGTTATTATACTAACTCTATGCCTCTTTCAGCGTACGATTGATCATGCCTCCGAGACGTGAACCCCCTCCACGACCTGAAGATGAAGCGGCGAGAGGGACTGAGAGTGCTTCGATCGAGAGAGCCCAGAGGCTTGGGGCTACTACGTTCAGCGGTGGGGCTGATCCCGAGGAAGCTCACCGATGGATCACCCGACTCGAGCGTATTTTTGGGGTGATGCACTGTCCTCCCGAGGATCGGGTCTTGTTAGCCACTTTTCTGTTGGATGGAGCTGCCTACGAGTGGTGGTATACGCTGGAACTGTCCGGCTGGGATGCACATACTGTGACCTGGGAGACGTTCCGGGAGAGGTTTCTAGATCAGTACTATCCCCGTTCTTTCAGGGATGCGAAGGAAGCGGAATTCCTTCACTTGAAGCAAGGAAACTTGACAGTGGCTGAGTATGAGCAGAGGTTCCAGATGCTATCTCGTTTTGCTCCGGCATTTGTGGCGACTGAGGCGGAGAAGTGCCGCCGGTTTGAGTTGGGTCTCCGGGGAGAGATCAGGGCCATAGTGACAGCCGGTTCTTTTGCTACATTCCGAGAGTTGTCTGATGCTGCTGTCAGGGTGGAGGCCAGTTTACCTGCTCGACCACAGTATTCGGGCAGTGTTCGACGCCGAGAGCAGTCATTCCCAGGAGCATCGAGTCAGAGGCCCCCGAAACGGGGTAATTTCGGTGGATCACTATCGGCTGGTGGAGCCCGGTATGGTAGACCAGGCAGTTTCCAGGGCTCAGGATTTCGAGGAGCTAGGTCACAGCCGACTCCTCAGGCGAGTGCGACTTCAGTGGCTTCGACAGGGAGGCATACCGGTGGACCCGGTAGAGACACTTGCTTCTACTGTGGGGAGCGAGGACATTTCCGTCGGGAGTGCCCATTGTTAGCTCCGGAGGGTGGAGCAGGCAGAGGTGCAGCAGAACCCGGGCGGAGTACTGCATCAGTATCAGGGGCGGCAGGCCCTAGGGGTGGCGGTGGTGCCACGAGCAGTTCCAGAGGGCGCGGTAGGTCGTCGGGACCTCAGGCGCGAGTTTTTGCTATGACTCAGCAGGAGGCTAGGTCAGCACCGGGAGTGGTGACAGGTACACTCACCATACTTGGTCACACTGTTTTTACTTTGATAGATCCCGGGGCTACCCATTCATTTGTAGCTCGGAGTTGTAGTCTGGTTAAGGAAAGGGAGGTGTCTACTTTGGATTGTGCGTTAGGAGTGAGTACACCTACTGGGGAGGTGTTGGTAGTGACTCAGGTTTTGAGAGAGTGTCCGGTAATGGTAGGCCAGGTGGAGTTACTGGCAGCTTTGTTACTCTTGGATTTACGGGACTTTGATGTGATCTTGGGTATGGACTGGTTGACGAGACATCATGCTTCTATCGAATGTTGCGATAGGAGAGTGACTTTTCGGAGTCCCGGATTACCAGAGACTACATTTCAGGGGGATCAGCGTGCACTTCTTACGGGAGTTATTTCGGCACTCGAGGCTAGTAAACTGTTACGGAAGGGGTGCCAGGGTTACATAGCTCATGTGGTGGATACGCGTGCTACGCCAGAGAGGGCGGAGGATATACCAGTGGTACGGGAGTTTCCCGATGTTTTTCCCGAGGAGTTGCCAGGACTACCCCCACACCGAGATCTTGAGTTTACGATTGAGCTTCTACCAGGTACACAGCCTATTTCTCAGACTCCTTACCGTATGGCACCTGCCGAATTGAGGGAACTTAAGGCCCAGTTGCAAGACTTGGTCGATATAGGATTCATTCGACCGAGTATGTCGCCTTGGGGAGCACCTGTTTTGTTTGTCAAGAAAAAGGACGGAGGATTGAGATTGTGTGTGGATTACAGGCAACTGAATAAGGTAACTATTCGGAATAAGTACCCCCTACCCCGGATTGATGATTTGTTTGACCAGCTCAAGGGAGCACAGTATTTCTCGAAGATTGATCTTCGCTCCGGCTATCACCAGTTACGGGTTAAAGAGGAGGATATACCGAAGACAGCTTTCCGGACCAGGTACGGTCACTATGAGTTTGTGGTGATGCCTTTTGGTTTGACTAATGCCCCAGCAGCTTTTATGGACCTTATGAACCGAGTGTTCCGGCCCTACTTGGATCGTTTTGTGATTGTTTTCATTGATGATATTTTGGTGTATTCGAAGAGTGCGAAGGCGCATGAGAAACATCTGAGGATTGTGCTTAAAACGTTGAGGGAGCATCAGTTGTATGCGAAGCTCAGTAAGTGTCAGTTCTGGTTAACCAGTGTTGGATTTCTTGGCCATGTGATTTCGGCCGAGGGCATTCGTGTGGATCCTCAGAAAGTTGAGGCGGTAGCCAATTGGGAACAGCCTAAGACGGTGACGGAAATTCGGAGTTTTCTGGGTTTGGCAGGGTATTACCGGCGTTTTATTGAGGGTTTTTCTATTCTTGCAGCACCGTTGACGAGGTTGACACGGAAGGGAGTTCGGTTTGAGTGGGATGAGAACTGTGAACAGAGTTTCCAGGAGCTTAAAAGGCGGTTGACATCTGCTCCTGTGTTAGCCCTTCCAGATGATAGTGGGGAGTTCGAGGTATACAGTGACGCTTCTTTACAAGGTTTGGGTTGTGTCTTGATGCAGCACGGGAAAGTGATTGCTTATGCTTCCCGGCAATTGAAACCCCACGAGGTGAACTACCCTACACATGACTTGGAATTGGCTGCGGTGGTTCATGCATTGAAGATTTGGCGACATTACTTGTACGGTGAGAAGTGCAGAATTTTTACGGACCACAAGAGTTTGAAGTATTTGTTCACTCAAAAGGAATTGAACCTCAGACAGCGCCGTTGGTTGGAGTTACTGAAGGACTACGACTGTACTATTGAGTATCATCCAGGGAAGGCTAATGTGGTAGCCGATGCTCTGAGCAGAAAGTCAGAGCATTTGAGGACAGTACGGTTACCTTTGTTGGTTGAACTCCGTAAGTTGGGAGTAGAGTTGACTGTGGATGATCCGGGAGCCCTCCTAGCGAGTTTCCATGTGCGACCCGTTTTGATTGATCAGGTGATTGATGCTCAGTTTGAGGACCCTATTCTGGGCATCATTCGGATTGAGGTCGAGGCTGGAGAAAGACAGGATTTTGAGATCCGTGAGGATGGAGCCTTGGTTAAGAATGGACGGTTGTGTGTTCCTGAGGATGAAGTCTTGAAGAAGGTGATACTGGATGAGGCTCACTGTTCAGCATATGCGATGCACCCTGGTGGGACCAAGATGTATCGTACACTTCGAGAGCATTACTGGTGGTCAGGGATGAAACGTGAAATTGCAGAGTATGTCAGTAGATGTTTGATTTGTCAACAGGTAAAAGCCGAGCGGCAGAGACCTTATGGAGCAATGCAACCTTTGCCGATTCCCGAGTGGAAATGGGATCACTTGACTATGGATTTTGTGTTCAAGCTTCCGAGAACACCGAAGGGACACGATGGTGTATGGGTTGTTGTGGATCGACTTACGAAGTCTGCTCATTTCTTACCAGTACGGGAGAACTTCAGGCTAGAACAGTTTGCACAGTTGTTTCTTAATGAGATTATTCGATTGCATGGGACTCCGGAGTCGATAGTATCTGATAGAGATCCGAGATTCACTTCTCGATTTTGGCAGAGCTTACAGGAAGCTTTTGGGACTAAATTACACTTCAGTACCGCTTTTCATCCTCAGACTGATGGGCAGTCTGAGCGGACCATTCAGATTCTCGAGGATATGATGCGAGCTTGTGTGCTTCAGTTTCAGGGTACTTGGGAATCACACCTGCCTTTGATGGAGTTCGCTTATAATAATAGTTTTCAGGAGAGCATTGGGATGGCTCCTTACGAGGCTTTGTATGGGCGGCAGTGTCGGACTCCATTGTGTTGGACTGAGGTTGATGAGAGGAGGTTGACTACTTCTGAGCTGGTGGAGCTTACTCAGGAAAAAGTGGTATTGATTAGGGATCGATTGAAGGCAGCGCAGGACCGCCAAAAGAGCTACGCTGACCGTAGGATCAGGGATTTGGAGTTTGCTGTTGGAGACTGGGTTTTCCTGAAGCTATCTCCTTGGAAAGGAATTGTACGATTTGGCAGACGAGGGAAGTTGAGTCCTCGTTACATTGGACCGTATGAGATTTTGGAGCGGATTGGTCCTGTAGCTTATCGATTGGCCTTACCAGCAGATTTGGAAAAGGTACATAATGTCTTTCATGTTTCTATGCTTCGGAAATATATTCGAGATGATTCGCATGTTTTGGAAGCACAACCAGTGGAACTGAGGGAAGACTTGAGTTTTGAAGAGCAACCTGTTGCAATCTTGGATCGGAAGGATAAAGTGTTGCGAAGAAAGACGGTTCCCTTAGTGAAGGTATTGTGGAGGAATCATCAGGTCGAAGAAGCTACTTGGGAACCCGAGGCCTTGATGCGAGAACAGTACCCTTATTTATTTCACTGAATTTCGGGGACGAAATTCTTTTTAGGGGGGTAGATTGTAACAACCCGTACCTACGGGAAGGGTAAAAATGTAATTTCTGTGAAGTTTTGTAAAAAGGACGATTTTGCCCCTGTGAATAGTAAACGAAAAGTTGGCTTTTTGTAATATTGATTGGATGAGTGTTAGCCCTTGACCGTGACGTAGGTTAGGACGTCACGAGTCCGAAGACAGGCGGCAGGTTTGATTCGGACAACCGGAGGAAAAGGTTTGATGTACGGAAGGTTGGGGGCGTTACCGTAATTTTGAGCTAAAAGGGAAAATGTTGACTTTTTGGAGGATGTGTGATTTTCACGTAGACCGAGGACCGTTGGATAGGTCTCGACGTCCTGAGTACAACGACAGGCGGCACGCTGTCATCGGACGTCGGACGGAAAAGTTACAGGTCTAGAACGGTCGAGGGCAAAACGGTAATTTATTATACAAGGGGTATTTTGGTCATTTACTTTCAGCAAAGCAGATGATGACAAGTGGCAAAAGGGGATTGGGATATTTTTCTGCTTGTCCATAGGATTGTGGACACGTGGGGGTGCTGGATTGTTCCACAAAGGTCTAAAGTGTGCACGGCCACACTTTGTCCATTTTGAAACCGTGCAAACCTTGTGTGCGCAGAAAACAGAGAGAAGAACTTGGGGAGACGGTGATCGATTCAAGGGGTGAGTGCGGTTTTGGTGAACTGAGAGGGTGACAGGGAGCTTACGGTGAGTTAGTGGTGGTGCTATTGGACGGAAACCGTGCACGACGGCACTGTGGCGGTGCAGCTAAGCTTCTGTGAAAACGGGGAGGCCGTGAGCTCGTGGAGGCTGTTGTGCCATGTGGTGAGGCAAACCAAGGCTATAGGAGGTCCAAGGGGTTGCAGGGTGTCCAACAAACACCGTGGTAGGCGGCGGTGCTCACGGCGGCGACTGAATCGCAGGGTAAGTCTCTTTGCTCTGTTTCCCGTGATTGTTTCAAATGCAAAGTCGTGATGATAGACTTAGAGTCGAGGGATTAGGAAGTCAGGGTGTTGTTCAGGGAGGTCTTAGGCGTCGTCTGTGGTGGTTGCCGTGACGGGAGGTTCACGGTGGTTGGTGGTTCGACGGCGAGTATCCAATACTCTGTTTTAGCCGTGATTTCAAACTTGAAGTCGTGGACTTCGGGGATGAATTGACGGATTCTGTGAGTTGGGTAGGACTCAGTAAGGTCCTAGGGTGGTGCTGGTATCACCACCGTGAAGGGGGAAGCTGTGGACGGCCGGGAAGGAAAACAGAGCCACGGGCAAGTTTTTTCGAGGTTGAGGACGAAGAGTTCTAGGCCGTGATTGCTGGATTTTAGGACTGGGATTGATTGCAGGGAACTGGACGAAGCTAGTGGGATTGAAATGGAGAAGAATGGTGGGTGAACGGCGGAGAACCGGTCACGCCGGTTCAACTGTGTTGAACCGGGTGACTCGAGGTTGAAGGTGACTGTAGCAGGCGCGTGAGGCCCACGCGCAGCCACTTTGGGCGGCGCGTGGGGGCGCGTGGGAAGGAATCCGGTTAAACGTCCAACATGAGTTTAACTCTAAATGTCCTAAGGAGTTCAATGGTATAGTTTTCGGGTTAATCGGACGGTGTTACGGAATGGTTCGGGAATCCGTACGGTTTAGGGTTTATGATTAAACTATTACTAAATTCCCGAAAAATTGGGGAAAATAGGGAAGGTATCCTTGATGTTATTGTGACCCTATTTGGTATCTATTGACAGGACGGGAGACACCAGAGACGGTTGAGGAGCGCACGGAGCGCGAGTGACGTGTCGTAAACTGTGAGTGGACTCTTTCTTATTTCCGAGCATGCCAAACTGTTTTAATTACTGTTTTATGATTCTATGTGTGTTTTTATGTTTTACATGATGGTTATTCGTGATTGAGATGTTTGCACGTTTTTCGAGATAGTTTCGGGGTTTTACACGTTTTTCGAGAAAAAGCCGATTTTCAGATTTTGATGCTATATTTGAGAAATTCACCCTATAACTGTTTTCTGATGATGGTAAATGGGTTATGAAACATGGTTAGGGATTTCCTATGGTTTTTAGTATGGAAATGGATTTTCCGGATTTGGGTTCGGAATGTCGGTTCTGAACGCCGGAAGGGCTTCGAACCGGGGATTTCGAATTCGGATTTGGCGATAGATTTTGAACTGGTTTTACACTGGATATGGATTGGATTTGCTGGATCTGGATATGGGTTTAAAGACCCGGATTGATATTGATGGGGGACGGGCCCGGATTGAGTTTAAAGACTCGGGAGTTTAAAGACTCGGATATTATGATATTACCCCCATAGGCCTATTGAGTTTAAAGACTCGGGAGTTTAAAGACTCGGATTGATATGTGAGGCCTGGTTGAGTTTAAAGACTCGGATAGGTCCAGCAGGTTTGATCGGGTTATACTTTGGTTTCTTATGATGTTTTATAGTGTATCTGTTTCTTATGGTATTTATAGTGTCTCTGTTTCTTATGATGTTTTTCATATTATGATTTTTCTATTACTCCATTGGCATGCCTGGTTTTTAACCGGAGGGAATAAAGGATTTTATTTCCTTACGTTGATTGTTGGTAAAACGGTTTTAAACTTTCATTCTTTTTGGTCCACTCACACCTTTTGTTTTTAATTTTCCCTCCAGGTCGTGGTGATAGCGCCGGGGTGAACGTTGAGGCAGAGATCGAGGCATAGGGCTTCCGACGTTCTTCCGTTGCGTACTTAGACTTGTAGAACTATGCTCTGACTTACTGTTGTATATATTTACTCCTTCGTCTGATGGTTATGCTTATAGTTGTATTAAGTTTCTTTTTGGTATTGTAAGTATGATTGTCAGACGGGAGCAGGGTTCATCCCGAGTATCGAGGTGATATTTGGGACGGGTCCTGACATCCCGTGCCGCGCGAAACGATCGCGGGTAGTATTGGTCCAGAAATCGGGAACGGAAAGCTTCCCAAGTAGTGGTATGGACAGACCATCCAGACATTTCGAGGCCGTGCCACCACTGGTAGGCTTCTCCCTCCAGAAAGAAGGCCGCCAAAGTTACCCGTTCGCCCGGAGGGCAGTGCATCACCGTGAAGATCCTTTCCCATTTGGTGATCCAATCATGAGCATCTTCGGGGTTTGATCCCTCGTTGAAAGGTGTGGCTCCCAGACGTTGAGCCCGCTCAATGCTTGCGCATTCCATTTCCCTTTCCAGATCCTCATCAGTTCGTGTATGAGGAATTCTCCTAGGAGGCATAACCAACTGTCAAGAGGCATAGATCAGTTAACATTATCCTTAAAAGTCGAAAAGTAACTAGTACTAATCGCTAGTCTAGCATGCTGACCATAACCTAGTGCTCTGATACCAAGCTGACAGGACCCGCCCCGATCCCACAGGGACCACAAGGGGACGTGCCCTGCTCCCGTCTGACACCCAATAATTCATCCCAATTTTAGCCTCAAAAACATCAAATGCATAAATAACCAAATTAAAGTTATACATCAAATCCGAATTAAACAGATGTCAGACAAGGGATGAAATCCAAACGACAAGCTGCGAGCACGACTCTAACATAAACCTGCGGGTAAACCACCCAACAGGGGTTCAGGTACGCAGAAGTGGATCTATGCCTCAACCTCAGGTTCCTCCTCTACCTCATTAGCACGACCTGGAGGGGTTACCAAAACATTAAGGGTGAGTGGGCCGAAACTCAAGTTTATAAAATCGTTTAGTAAGTAAAACATATAATTTACCCCTCCGTTTTCCAAAACATGCATGCAGTATTATTTACAATCATTAATCATATAATATGAACCATAAGGCATGTAATAAAACCATAAACATAATTTTAGCCATTGCACCATACACTCCAATCCCGACATCCCTGATGTCTGACGTCCCTGACGTCCAATAAGGTCACAATCACAAGGCTACGCGTGCCACTCGGGTCTCAATTCCAAGTTCAATCCCCGAACCCTGTTCGGTTACAGCATCCCTGATGCTTAGCGTCATAGACGCTGGAAGTTCTAGACGTCCGTGACCACTCCGGGGTACCTCATCCGGAGGAGATAGTATCATATGGAAGGATCTATACAGTGCAGTACCAAATACATTTTATTGATATCCACATGCAAAACATATGAGTATACATAGGTAAAATCTGAACCGATCGTTACGTTTCATCAGACGGGTCTCATGCCCAAATACCGTGAAACGTGCCATAACCGAAATTTCAATATCATCAAAACCATTTATCGATTCCAGCATGTGAACATATAAGTAAATCAGAAAACATTTAAGCATGCAAGGGTTTAATAAAAACGGGCCCACTCACAGTACGATCCCGTGGTGAAACTGTGCGTACGAACTTGTACCGGGATTATCGTACAATTCCTGTCAGTCCAAATCATACGTAAGGGTCACAACAAGTCTTAAACATTTATCCAAATAACTCGAAACAGAAACCAGCTCGGGGAAACCGTCCAACACGTTTCCCGAGACAACCGGCCCTAAACTGACCCATCAAAACTATCCCAGATCAACATGGTTAATTCACCAAAAATGTTCAGAATGATGAGAGGAACAAAAGTCATGTTGATCGTGATCGGAGATAAGGTCCAACGCGCCCTCACGCGCCGCACAAAGTGGCTGCGCGTGAAAGTCACGCGCCTGACACTGTAGCTACAGTGTCAGCACCTTCACCCATTTGTCTGCAATACGGGCCTGCCACCCGCGGCTTGACCCGGTTGAATACCCATCAATTCTAACTCGATTTCGATCCCATTTGATCCTAACATGTTAAATAACTATCCAATTTAGGTTCTGTGACAAAAATCAACCTCGACACATCCCCAAACGACCCATCCACCTGTGATCAACCAATCGGGTCAATCACCAGAACTTCCTGGTTTCTAATTCAAACTTCAATTAACTTCACAGGCAGCTCAATAGGATCAAAACGAACTAATATGAACGATCAATTGGGTCTGAGAGTACCTGAAGGTTGTCGTCCCAAGCTCTGCGATTTCCCTGAAAACAGCAGTCACCGTCCCTGCTCACCCGTGGCTGATGGCCTTCGATTTCGATGTGGTTGAGTTCCAAACACTCCCAGAAGACTAAACCAGGCCTTGGTTTGGTCCAACAGTCACCAGAAATCAAAACCCGATTTTCCCTCCAATTTTGCCCGAAATGGTTTCTCTGGTTTTCTTCATCAATTCTCAGTTTTCTTAATGGCAGAGTGATGCTCATACATGTTCTAATCAGTTTTAAATAACCTCA
The DNA here is from genome assembly GCA_032719365.1 of Prinsepia uniflora. Classification (NCBI taxonomy): domain Eukaryota; kingdom Viridiplantae; phylum Streptophyta; class Magnoliopsida; order Rosales; family Rosaceae; genus Prinsepia; species Prinsepia uniflora. The sequence continues at coordinate 19,763,585 of CM064871.1, read as the reverse complement.
GCTGTCCCAGAGGCTCGTGGAAGTCCAATTTGTCCACTGAAAAATGTTCCCCGAAAAGCTTCGAACTTGAATTAATAATGGGGTCGTGCAAGGTGGATGCAACAGACCACGTTCTAAAGCATCAGACACTCCCATCTTTCCAGCACACAATTGCATAAACAATTGCACATTTGAACCACCGCACATGGTGGTGCCGCCCATGTCCCCCCGCGGTTGCTACAGTAACCAGGGGCGAAATGACCAAAATGACACTAGTTCAATAATTACCATAATGCCCTTCACATTCTAGACCCGTAACTCAGCCATACGAAGTCCGATTTCGGCGTGCCACCTGTGTCATGACCCGGCTCATCTAACACAATATTGTCCGCTTTGGGTCTCGCCCTCACGGTTTTGTTTTTGGGAGCTCACGTGCCACTTCCCAGGGGGTCACTCATCATGGAATTGCACCAGCCTCAACTCGCTTAACTTTGGGGTTCCAATCCCCCCCAAAGCCACTGAGCTCCCAAAAGGCCTTGTGTTAGATAGATACGTGCCCACACATATAAGGCACTTCACCTTTCCCTCCCCGAGCGATGTGGGATCGTTCACCGATCTTACCTTTCCAAGCTCACGGGTCTTGCTCACCATTCTTGCTTCTCAAGCTCACGGGTCTTGCTCACTGTTCTTGCTTCCAAGACCGGGTCTTACAATCCACCCCCCTTGGGGCCCAGCGTCCTCGCTGGCACACTTCTGGTCAGGGTCTGGCTCTGATACCATTCTGTCACGACCCAACCCATCTAACACAATATTGTCCGCTTTGGGCCCAGCCCTCACGGTTTTGCTTTCGGGAGCTCACGTGCCACTTCCCAGGGGGTCACTCATCATGGAATTGCACTAGCCTCAACTCGCTTAACTTTGGGGTTCCAATCCCCCCCAAAGCCACTGAGCTCCCAAAAGGCCTTGTGTTAGATAGATACGTGCCCACACATATAAGGCACTTCACCTTTCCCTCCCCGAGCGATGTGGGATCGTTCACCGATCTTACCTTTCCAAGCTCACGGGTTATGCTCACCGTTCTTGCTTCTCAAGCTCACGGGTCTTGCTCACTGTTCTTGCTTCCAAGACCGGGTCTTACAGCCTGTCTACGGACTCAGGGTATCGAGACCTACCTAACGGTCCTTGAGTCATGTGAAAATTTGTTGCCAAACGAAAAGTCAACATTTTCGCCCCTGAAGTCCAAATTACGGTAATGCCCCTGAACTTCCGATAGTCATAACTTTTTCCCCGATCGTCCGAATTGGACGTGCCACCTGTCTACGAACTCGTGACGTCCCGAACTACGTCACGTTCACTGGTCAAAGTCCATTTGACCCACCAATCAAAAAGTCAACAATTTGGCCATACCATTCACAAGGGTAAAAACGTCAATTCAAACATTAAATTACAATATTAAAATCTTTGAATTTCCGGGGTGTTACAGTTTAAGTAACGTTGAATCGAATTACCTTGAAAGTGGATTGATCATCTCTATTTATAGAGAAATATTTTGAGTTTCGGAGCATTCTGATTGATCAATTGAATTTATAATTAATAAATAATATATTATTAATAAAATATATTATTTAATAATTATAATAATTATTCATTATTAGGAATAATGATGATAATTATAACAATTTGATACTAATAATAATTTTTCATTATTAAAAATAATAACAATTAATTCTCGGGAAGAATATTAATATTATTGAGGTTTTAACCCGATTAAATAATATATTTTGCTAGAAATATATTATTTAATATGTGGGTGTTTGTGAGTCGTTAATGTCGTTACTAAGGGAAATTTGGACATTATGTAAAATATGGGTCACGTGACAATTCCACAATATTCGGGTGATTTTGGGTTCTACATATGCCTCCACATCATTTAGAAATTCTGGGAATCTTAAAAGATGTACATTTTTTGGAATTCCTGTTACCAAGCTTGTTAGTATGTTTGTCTTGCAATATCTCCATGTTGAGAAAAAATTTTGAATTGCTGGTCAAGCTGGTATGCCTATGTCGAACTTGATACGTGACTTGAAACTTGCCTTTGATTCAATTTCATATGAAATTCAAACTCTTTCTTAATGGTGATTGATTTCAAAATAAATGAAATTAATCACATCGTTATGACTTGAAAATAATTTCCTCATTAATAGTGATTAATTTCAAAATAAATGAAATTTAATCACGTAATGATGACTTGGGAATAAACTTTTCTATTTAAGGGACATGTGATGGTAACCTTCATCTCCACTTGGTTTTGTAAGAAAATGTGGAGTTGTTGTTTGGGAAAGGAGAAAAGTTGTCTCCATCTTGTAAGGTAAATCATTACTTTACTTTCTATTTTCTGTGCTTTGAGAATAACCTCGCAGATAGAGTTGATGATTTGTGGAGATATGTTTCTGTTTTGTTGACTCATTGCAGGTAATTCAAATCAGATCTGAATTGTGAAATGTGGGTGACAAGCACATCAGTCCACGCCACATGTTGGACATTTGGAGTGCACCTAGTGCCTCGGCTGGATGAGTGGAGGCGTGAAGCCTAATGAATCATTGATTTTTTTTTTTAATAAGCTTAGCACCAATTTCATATATATATATAATATTTATATATGTATACAATATTATATTATATAACAATATACATTGGTGTATGTCTTCAGATTTTCTCCTTCGATGATTCTGAGAGCTATGGTGATCTGATTGCAGCGACTCAAGCCTCATTGCGCTCTATTATCAGAGAAGGCCATTTCAAGACGTATAAAGGTATATTTTCAGCGAAGTCACTAAGAGATCACTTTATTGGAGTTTCTGCTTGGTAGATACAGAGGTTGACATCTGTGTTTTCTTATCAAGCGCGGTGGTTGGTTGGTATGGAGAACACTATGCAGCTCACATGAAAATTACAAGGGAGCTGATGTCAACATGGTTTACACTCTTCTAACATGGAGGCTGGCGCCTAAGTTTCCTTGCCAATTCTGGCTATCATCTGATGTCTGCTTGTCAAACCTGCGGTTTGACAACTAGTGGATACAAGCAATGGACTTGTGGAGGCTTTCAACGTGGATGAGCTCTAGCTAGCATTTACTCTCTGCTTGTCAGTCTTGCGGTTTGGCAGCTAGTGGCTTTCGATTTGGCTCAGTAATTTTGTTCCTGCCCATGTGCACGTGGCTAGGAATGCTTGGAGGACTCGCACATTAGAGAGCAAGGTGGGTGAGCTGGAGACGAGCCATGCAGAGAAGAGAAAAAATTTCTTAGATAAATAGAAAAAAGGCAAGGACTGTCAGACTTGTTTATTCATATCCTTGCAATGGGTGACGTCAGAGTAGCTCTTGAGATTCAGATGTGCATTGGAATTTCCTGTGCGAGGTTCCACTTGTGATAACGCAAGGTTTGACTTCTTCTAACTTTTGGTGAAACTTCCTCCTGTGTTGGATGAGACCTTATCTTTAAGACCCTATTGAGCTTGAAGCAGAGTGACACCAAGGTGAGACTTGACAATCAAGCATTAGACATGTCCCCTGTGGAGCTTGTGATGTTGCTCTTTATTATCTTAGTCAGCTTGAAGAAAGAGTGTGTGTATGTTCTATCTGTGAAGTTGACACAGCCAGTGAAGATGTCCACACCACTTCCACTCTGAGAAATACGGGAGTTGATAATTCTTAGTTTCCCAAGCCCAACGAGGTCATCCAGCAGGTGCAGATTTTTCGCCAATCTTTCCAACCACTTGGTCAAGTTCTTGGAGGAAGAAATTTAAGGGGATGGAAATCCAGAAATTTGAGACTTCAACAATTTTTGCTATCATATGCCCCCACAACTTTTCCCCAAAAAGAAAATAAGGAGCTAAAGTTGGGTATGACGAGTTGCAATGTGGTCCCTTCCAAAAAGCTAGAGCTAGAGCCAAAGGTTGAGGTCGAGAATGTTGGACCGTTTTCCCCCTACTTTTAGCTGAAGATTTGACCATTTCCAAAAGGATGATAGACATTGATGCTTTGCCCCCATAATTCTCATAGATTAGTTACTCCTTGTCCAGTATTGTATTTTCATTTCAATATTGGATACCTGGTTTGAGCAATCGACATGTGATTTGCCAACCATTTTCTGAATAAAGAAATTAAATTTTGAATTTTGAATTCATGTGTGAGGCTTCCTCTACAAACTTTTTATTTGTTTGAATTAGCCTTAGAACTTGTAGGTTATTCAAATGCCCCCATTGCAGTTAAGAGCATCCACTAAGAGTTTTTCGACTCTAATTCGCTAAGAGGGATTCTTGGATAGAGACTTGAACTGCTTCCAGGATATAGACTTGGGTTGCTTCCTGGAGGAAGGCTTGAAGTTTTTCCAGGAGATAGGCTTAAAGTGCTTCCAGAGAGGAAGGTTTTGCACGCTTTCTAGAGAAAGGCTTTGATTGCTTCTCGGAGGAAAGGATTGAGGTGCATCCCAGGGGAAGACCTTGATGCTTCGCATGGTGAAGTCTTGGATGCTTCTCAAGGCGAAGTCTTTGATTCTTCACAAGGCGAAGTCTTTGATGCTTCACAAGGCGAAGTCTTGGATGCTTCACATGGCGAAGGCTTGGATGCTTTGCAGGGTGAAAGCTTGGATGCTTCACATGAAGCCAAGGCTTGGATGCTTCGCATAACGAAGGCTTAGATGCTTCACAAGGCGAAAGCTTGGATGCTTCGCATGGCGAAGGCTTGGATGCTTCGTATGGAGAAGACTTTGATGCTTCACATGAGCGAAGACTTTGGATGCTTCGCACGTGGGAAGACTTTGGATGCTTCACGGGGGTGAAGAATTTGATTCTATAAGGAATGCTTAAATTCTCACCAAAGGAAGACTTGAATGCTTTCAAGAGAAATGTTCGAAGTGCTACCTAGTGGGATGCCTTAGTGCTTCCCAAAGAAAGGTTCATGATGCTTCTCGGACGAAGGCTTGGATTTTTTTGAGTACTTCTTGGAAGAAATTTTTGAAAATTGAATATGATGTACAAATATATTTATATGAATTTGGAACAAATTTTCAATCTTATTGATAATTCAAATGCAAGGTACTTGAATTTAGAAGACAACATAAAAAGTAAAATTGAAAATTTCATAGACTTCTATGGCTCTTGAATTTTGACATACAACTTGTGGCAAGCGATGGCACGATCAATTCCATTGATATGCAGCTAGTTGATGCGGATCACCTTTAATGCATGCTCCTTAGGTTCTTTGTTCTCCATATGATCTGCAGTCTTCTTTTTGAAGTAGTTCGTGCAATGTCTTTCCTTCATGAGATTTTGGAGGTACCTTTCGAAAGATATGCATGTGCTAATATTGTGCCCATAGCATTCATGATAGGCGCACCATTTGAGTTTATCAGCTTTCTCCTGATCGCTTTTTATAGGTTCTGGTTTTTTGAACCAAGTCTTTTCCTTGATCTCATTATGAATTTGGTGGACTAGTATTGAGAATTGCAGATTAGGATTCTCGATGGTTGAGGCATTGGGAGTTTGTCTCGCCTGGCAATTTTTGAACCCCCCTCCCCCATATGGAAATTTGCTGTCGACATCCCCTTTACATAGTGATGATGGTTTGGAGGGTTTCTCGCTCGTTTTGGCATAATATGGCATATGTGTTGCATTCTTTTCATCCTCCTAACATGCATGTCGCTCTGCTAAGGAGAGCATCTTCGTGAGGCTACGAGCATTGTTCTACGTCACCATAGAATTGGCTATCTCGGGGAAGCCCCTGTTTGAATGTAATTGCAACTACAAGGTCGCTGCACCCAACAATTCGAGACTTTTCCTTGTAGTATCTCTGAATGTATTGTCAGAGAGTCCCTTTTGCACTCTTTCGGACACTGAAGAGATGCTCATCCTTCACTTTGATTGTTTGAAGCTGTGAGTATTCCTTCACAAATGCTAAAGCCAACTCTTCAAAAGAAGTAATTGATCTCCGGGAGAGATGGCGGAATAGTGTCATTGCTTGGCCTTGAAGAGAGGCTTGAAAAACTTTGCACATAAGTGCGTCATTGTGTATATGGGGAACCACGACTCCTCGGTAGTAATCTATATACTTTACCAGATCAGAAGTTCCTTTGAACTGATTGAAGTTCGGCGTTTCGAAGCTCTGAGGGAATGGTTCTTTCGCAATATCTCTCACAAAGAGTGTGGATAACTGAATTTGGCGACATAGATCGTCTTCTAGATAGCCATCACATTGGACACGGAGGCGCCGATCCAATATTGTTTGGACATCATCAGCTTGCAGCGCACCTCGCTGAAGTGGAGAGTCGTTGCAAGCTAACCGTCAGGACCCTCTTCGAGTCCCAACCTTTGACCTATAAGATCGCGTAGATGAGTAAGCCTCGTCTTCCCCCTAACTATGATGGGTAGTTTGTCTTGGAGGATTATAGGATGCCATATACTGTCTCCTACTTCCATGTGAGTGTTCCACTAGGGAAGTTGCCTCCACTCGTTTTCCAAGCCGCTCATGTACTGAAGACCTTGGGCGTTGTGGGCTCTTTGCTCTGTGAGTGTGACTTTCTTCTCTAGAGTCACTTAGTGAGGTGTCTCAAGACATCGTTTGGCATCAGACTGCTTCCTTTCTCGGCCGCCTTGAAACATCCTCCTACCTTCCATGCGAGGTGGAGCGTCTCTCAGGTTCTTTGGCTGTTTTCTCCGCTAAGAGCCATTACAAAAGCTTTGATTGCTTTTGAACTTGGCTTCTCAACCTTTCGACTTGTTTAGACAAGTTTTCCTGAGGAGGTTAGTGGTGATTCCTTCTTGAGATGTCATGGTGTCCATCTAGGAAATCCCACAGATCCATGTTCCCATAAGGTTGACTCTACCTTGATGCTTCTCCCATCAACCTCTCGCAAGTTTGCAATAAGGTTGTAGCTCCTTCTCCTAGTGTAGGTACTTGAGTTTTTGGAGACGAGAATGCTTCAAAGTTGAAAGTTGGAATCTGTCCTTGCGTCTCCATGGGCACCTCAATGGACACACGTCAGGGCCGACTTAGGTGTTCCTCTAGAGTCTCTATGTGAGCTTTGTTCCTCGTCTGAGCTGTTGAGGCTGAAGCACCATCTCCAGCTGATCAAACAGATCGACGAACCCTAGCCATGTTGAATCACGAGAATTGAATGGAAAGTTTTTGATGAACGATGAACAACGCTCAAGATCTTCAAACAACGTCGATGAGCGACGAGCAAAGTAAGATGAAAGATGAAAAAATTCTGAAGAACGATGAACAACGTTGAAGAACAATGAACGATCGTGAGTGTAACGACCCGTCCCTAATTTTAAGGATTAATTAAGACTAATTATGGATTAGTGAGGCTAATCGGAGATTACCTAACGATTATCAGACGTTAAGGGTGAAATTACGATTTTGCCCCTAAACGATGGTAACAAATTGACTTTCAACTTGGGGAGGTCTAATGCATGAGGACCGAGGACAGTTACATAGATCGGGTCGATACGAGTCCGTAGACAGGCAGCACGTCGAAATCGCACGTTTGACGGGAAAGTTACGGGTCACGGAAGGTCCGAGGTACTATTGCACATTTTACGAAACAGATGACATTTGTCATCAAGTGGCCCCCAGATATTTTGGATAGGCCCAATGAATGAGTGACAAGTATCCCTCATCCATTGCCCACCTAACACAGATGCATGCATATCCATCCCCTTTCTTCCATTCGATCGACCAAAACCGGAACCCATGAAAACCCAGCCCCCATGCCTCTCTAACCCTATGCTGATCGAGTGAGAGGTTAAGGATAAGTGATAGGATGAGTTGGTGATGGCTGGGCAAGGATAGAGCCATCATGGATGGCGGTGGAGCCACGAGGAAACAGGTAAACTCGATAACCCCCTTGTGATTTCAAATTCAAGATTTTTGGTTTGGACGATGAGGGGATAATTCTAATGATTGGATGATGTCTGTAAGGCTTGTACGAGTACGAAGGTATCGAAAACAGGGGCAGAGGACGGTGGAAACGCCCTAGACGACGGTTAGGAAAACAGGGTCGTGAAGTTCGATTCGAACAGGTATCCTCTAGGCCATTTTACGTGCTTTTGAATCCATAGATCGATAGGAAATGATGAGACTAGGAGGTAGGAATTGGAATGATCAAAAACAGGTTGAAAAATAGGAAGTTATGGGGGTAAACCGATTTCGCTGGTTCGGGTGGATAGGAGTTGCAGAAATCGGTTTGAACCGGCTGGTCTACGAGAGGTTGAAGGTGGCTGTACTGGGCTTGTGAGCTCCACGCGCAGCGCCTTTGGGCGGCACGTGGGGCACTGTTTGGGGAAGTTTAGAAAACATGTAATTTCATCTATTCGATGTAACGAACATTTTGGGACTGGTTCGAGTCGATCAGGCACCGTTTCGATATAGCTCAGGATGTTCGAATATTTAGGATCGAGTTTAAAAATGTGTAAAAATCCTGGAAAATTTGGGAGCTTTAATGAGAGGTTATAGAAGTATTTAGTAACCGTCTAGTATGATTTGGATAGGTCTGGAAGTCCCAATGACGATGATTGGCCCGGGAAGAGCTTATGGCGCGCGTATCGATGCGCAGCTTGGACGGTCTGTGTGTGGACCGTGCTATCTAAATTGTGATGCATGTATAAATATTTTATATGTTTTATATCGATGTTTTGAGATGGCTTGAGTGCATATGATTGTGATATTTATGATTTACGTATTTGTACGTATTTCGAGATTTATGGTTTTAGACTGTGCTTATACCTGCTGGTATTTCTATGATGGTTTAATGGAATGGTTTGGATTTGAAAATGTGGAGCGGGCATGAGACCCATTTGAGTTGGAAATTATCGGACTTGGAATCCATTTGATTTCATGTGATATCGGGCTTGAGGCCCAATTGATTATAGTATCAGGCTGAGTCCCAGTTGATTGTGATATCGGACTTGAGTCCCAATTGAGTTATGATATTGAGCTTTGGTCCCAATTGAATTATGATATCGGGCATGAGTCCTAATTGAGTTATGATATCGGGCTTGAGTCCCAGTTGATTATAGTATCGGGCTTGAGGCCCAGTTGATTTGTAATATCGAGCTTTAGTCCCAGTTAATTGTGGTATCGGGCTTGAGGCCCAGTTGATTTGTTATATCGAGCTGGAGGCCCAGTTGATTGTGATATCGGGTTTGTGTCCCAGTTTTGGTTTATGAATTGAGAATTTGGGATTGAGTTCCTGTGAGATTTGGATTTGAATCGTAATCCTGTTGAGATGTTCCGGTATGAGACCCAATTAAACTATTATTTAAAAGAAAGCATGTGAATATGTTTATACCCTCCCGTATGAATAGTCTCCTCCAGACTTCGATGATCCTAGAGTGTCACGATCCACTGCTTGGGATAAGTGACTCCGAGAGGGAGCACATGCCCAAGAGTGTGAGATATGATATAGTCTCAGACAGGGTCCGGAGACAGGTCCTCCCAGACATCGTAGATCCTGGGAGTAGACTCGGAGATGAGACCCGAGTAGTATGCATACTTTAGATATATCGTGACGGGTTCTTGATTGGGCATATAAGATGCCGAGGATGGGTTATCTATGTAAGACCCGTGTCTTGGAGGGAACGGTGAACGATCCCACATTCCTGCGAGGGGGGAATGGTCTGGGAGGGGAATGGTGGTGTGCCTTAAAGGTGTAGGCGCACACCTATCTAGCACGAGGTCTTTTGGGAGCTCAATGGCTTTGGGGGGGATTGGAACCCCAAAAATAAGTGAGTTGAGGTTGGTGCAATTCCATGATGGGTGACCCCCTGGGAAGTTGCACCGTGAGCTCCCGAAAACAAAACCGTGAGGGCAAGGAGGCCCAAAGCGGACAATATCATGCTAGATGAGTCGGGTCCGGACTGAGGAGGGTCGTGTCCTGACAATTGGTATTAGAGCGAGGTTTCGGGTGCTCTGCGCGAGGTTTGGTTCCCAGAATCGTTGGTTAGTCGACTTGGGTGGTGTGATGGTACTGTGGATGTGATGTCTCGACGCGGAACAGGCTGATAGCAACCTGGATACGATAGTGATCGTACGTTCGAGGGGGGCTAGATAGCAACGATTGCGGGTGCTAGTCGCTCGATACGCGGTGTGAGATTTGACATACGTCGGCTTAGGGCCGGAACGGTTCGTGTGTTGGCACTGGTTTTACTTGATGGATGAACCATAAGGGTCAGAGATATGGTAGCCGGTGATCTACGGAGGGGTAGGTTGGTCGGCCTAAGGGGCCTGAGAGTAGCTCGTTAAGTTAGTGAGAAACGTAGGCCGAGGAGGCCGATTAATGGTGGCCGGTTAGGCCGGATGGCGTTTGGAGGTTGATCGGATGAATTGGTGACTTTTGGTCAGCTGGGTTGAGTTTGGAATTGTGCGGCTACGAGTAGCAGGATGCCTTGATGGCAGGGTCTAGGAACTACTGTGAGACTCGAGGGAATGTTCCCCCTAGTGATGGATACCGGTTGGTGTGGGTGAGTAGAGTCACGAGAAGGATTGGTCTTAGTCTGGTGTGACGACCCCAGTGATAAAGCTGTAGTGAACCAGTGGTAATTGCGGGTTTGGATAACCCGGATGACGGAGATGATTTGAGGTACCCTGTGGGATTACTGGACTGTGAGTTGGGGTTTGTGGTATCGTAGTCCTTGTGGTTTGGGCCGACTTACGGCCGGCTTGGAAATGGTGCTGCTAGGTGCAGCCGAGATAGTGGGTGCCTGGTGGATGACCCTAGATGAGGGTTCATACTCAGAGTAAGGTAGGGATGACCATGGGTAGGTCACGTATCAGGATGAACGGTCAGGATGCCGTTGGTTAATCCGAGTAGAGCAGCTGAAGTTCGATGAACCTAGGCTTCGTGTTGGATTGGGCTAGGCTAGTATGGACAAGTTTGACCATCAGTGGAATTCATTTCGTGGACTCATCCTTATGTGTTAGAAATGCTGAGGTTGGATTTTGGTGCTTGGAAATCGGTTGAGAATCGGAGACTTGTCCACGTATGACGGAAGAGCTTGAGAAATGAGTGACTATAACTGATCGATATGAGGTTATTGAGAGAACCCACAATCTAGGAGTGACTTTAGGACTTTGTTGATTTATTCTGATAGGGTCGTCAGAGCAGTTGAGGGACGTGAAGGTAAGTCGGTCGATAGTGTTTGTCGACCAAGAGACCGGGAGTCTGGGAAGGACTTGCGTTGGTTTCCGGAAGGTGTAGGTGGACGTACGCAAGGATGTACTTTATGAACTCTATTTGGGTACTCTACAAGGAGGTATTTTAAAATACCTTTGTTTCTTTTACATTCGTAGAGTTTCCCTTGCGTATACAATGAAGTTCTAGTTAGTATTATTGGGCGTAGGTACGTTCGACTTGAGAGAGTGTCAGAAGTGTCGAAACTAGTAACAGGAGTGTTGTGGCGTACCCAAAGTGGAGATGACAGGTTGGAAACTGTCAGGAGCAGTTGTTGTTGGGTAAGAGTTGACCACCGGGTAGGAGACCCAGGTGTGGGGTACGAGCTGTGGAATTTCGGGGACGAAATTCTTTTAAGGAGGGTAGGTTGTAACGACTCGTCCCTGGAACCGGGATTAGTAAAGTGTTTAGTGACAAATTAGTGAGCTTAATCGGTGGTTAGTTGGTTACGGTTGGACTTTGGGCGCATAATGACGATTTTGCCCCTGGTTTTGGCAAATTGTTGAATTTTAGTTTGGATGGTCAATTTGGCATTGATCGATGACTGTGACGTAGTTTGGGACGTCATGAATCCGTAGACAGGTGGCACGCCCGATTCCGACATCCGAGGAGGAAGTTATGATGTTCGGAAACTTGGGGGCACTTTAGTAATTTGGTTATAATAGGGGGAAAAGTAGACTTTTTGTACGATGAGGTTTTTACGCGTAGACCAAGAACCATTAGGTAGATCTCGTCGTTCTGAGTACAACGACAGGCGGTATGCCTTTATCGGACACCGGACGAGTGAGATTTGGGTCTAGAAAGGTGAGGGGTAAAATGGTAATTTGGAGATGTAGGGGCATTTTGGTCTTTGTGCACCTTGGGAAATGTGCAAATCTGCTGAGGACAAGTGTACAGAGATTAATTGGAAATTTTGTGCTTGGGGTCACCAAGTGTGTGACACCTGGCTGTTTTCTGGTGGCTTCTAGCCACTTGCACGGTCAAGATTTAAATGGTTTGTTTGCGTTGTGCTAGCCGTGCTTGAAAGAACAGAGACTGAAACAGAGAGAAGAACTCGAGCAGTCCCAAGGTGTGTGAGTCCTAGACGTTGAGTGTGTGTGATCAGGGGTTAGGTGAAGGTTGGGGAGTGAGTTTTGGGTGAGAGTTGTGAAGAAAGGTTGAAAGGAGGGGAGCTTTTTCAGAAAAACAGAGAAGGGCCGTGGTGGTGATGCTGCCGTGTTTCGATTAAGACCTTCGAGTTTGGAGTTGTGGGAGTGTTTAGAGAACGGAGGAGTGACGGCAGACGGGCTGGGCCACGGCGGAGCTCACAGCGGTACACGAATAGGTAAGCTTTCCCCTGTTTCCCCTGTTTTTCCCGATCGATTCAAATCGAAAGTTGTGACTTTTGGACCGTTGTTGACTAGTTCTTTGGATGCTAACGGTGTTAGGGAGGTAGGACCGAGCTCAAGAACTTGAACCCGTGGTTGGAAGGACGACGGGTGGCCGAGAACGGTAACTGGGTTTTTGAGGCTTTTGTTCGAACTTTGGAAGGTGAGATTTTGACTCTAATTTCGTGTTTTTCTTATTGAAATTGATCTTTTATAGTAGGACGAAACTATAGGGACAAATAGGATTGAAAAAGCTGGAAAATTGAACGGAAACCATGAACGCCGGTTCACGGCTGGACCAGACCGGTTTGAACTAGGTGAACTGGGTTCACCTAAGGTTGTTGACGACATTGTTCACGCGCGTGGGTCTCAGGCGCAGAAGCTTCCAGGCGCGCGTGGGGGCGCGTGGAGTGTACTTTGGGGAATCTTCCAACACAACTTTTAAAGTATTTGATGTAACGAACATTTTGGCACTTGTTTCGAGACGATCGGACATCGTCTCGATATGTTTCGGGGTACCCGAAGGTTTTAGGGCTCAATTAAAAATAGCTAAAAATACGGGAAAATTATGGGGCTTTAGTATGAGTTTTGTGAAGTAATTAGTGACCTTGGTATGGGATTTGGACAGGTTCAGGAAAGTCGAGGAGAGCGGAATGGCCAGGGATGGCGTAAGTGCGCGTGTATCGAGGCTACGTCGGAATGGTCTGTGAGTGGACTTTGCTTTCTAACTCTTGATGCATGCATATATGTTTTTATATGTTTTCTATACTCGATTCTATGAATTCGGGATTTGAAATACGATTTGATTTCAAAGAAAGTAAAAGGATTTTGGAAAGTGAATTCGGGCTTGAGGCCCAGTTCAAAAAGTGGTTTTGAAAAACGTGATTTCGGGTTTTTGGATCGAAATTCCGGATGACGATTCAGGATTAGATTCGGGACTTGGAAGTGGATTCCGGGTTTAGGTTCGGAATGTTTATTCCGGATGCCGGCTTATGGAATGATGATTGCGGACTCGGATCTGGAAATGAGGTGGATATGATTCTGGATTTGGATTTGGAATGACGGTTCTGGACGCCAGAAGGACTTCGAGCCATTGATTTCGAATTCGGAAATGGAAAATGGTTTTCAAACGGTTTTTGATTGGATTTGCTGGATCTGGTTATTGGGTTTAAAGACCTGGATTATGTTTGAAGGGGGACGGGCCCGGATTGGGTTTAAAGACCCGGACTGAGTTTAAAGATTCGGGAGTTTAAAGACTCGAATATATTGATATTTCCCCCGTATGCCTGTTGAGTTTAAAGACTCAGGAGTTTAAAGACTCGGATTATATTGAGGCCTGGATTGAGTTTAAAGACTCGGGAGTTTAAAGACTCGGATAGATCCAGCAGGTTCGATGGATGGAAATGTGGTTCAATATGTTTTGGTTTTCTCTGTGATAAATGATGACAGTTTTCAAGGATGGTTTTCGTTGGTTATAATGGTTTTCGATGGTTTTAGGTTGAGGCCCGGGATTTGACAAAAAGAAAAATGTGTTGGTTTTCGTACATGGTTTTACGACATGAATTTGATATGCATGCATTGGTTTTTGAAATGGAGGGTATAACTGTCATTGTTTTATGAAATGTTTTTTAACTTAAACTTTATTTTTGTCCACTCACAGTCTTTCGTGTTTTTGATACCCTCCAGGTTGTTGCGGTGCGGGCTGTTGATCGAGAAAGACGGAGACATCACACCCGCGAGCCACAGTAGTTCGCCATACTATGGGGAGACTGGTTACCTTTTTGGATGGTTGGATCGAGACTCCCTTGTCCGACTTACGTGTCGCATGAAGGTTGGACATTGGTTTAGCCTTCGTGTCATGCGTAAGTCATACGGGAGCAGGGTTTAGTCCCTAATCCTGGGGGATTAAGGGTGGGCCCTGACAATTGGTATCAGAGCCAGACGCCGACTGGAAAGTGTGCCAGCGAGGACGCTGGGCCCTAAGGGGGGTGGATTGTAAGACCCGTGTCCTGGAGGGAACGGTGAACGATCCCACATTCCTGCGAGGGGGGAATGGTCTGGGAGGGGAATGGTGGTGTGCCTTAAAGGTGTAGGCGCACACCTATCTAGCACAAGGCCTTTTGGGCGCTCAGTGGCTTTGGGGGGGATTGGAACCCCAAAGTTAAGTGAGTTAAGGTTGGTGCAATTCCATGATGGGTGATCCCCTAGGAAGTTGCACCGTGAGCTCCCGAAAACAAAACTATGAGGGCAAGGAGGCCCAAAGCGGACAATATCGTGCTAGATGAGTCGGGTCCTGACTGAGGAGGGTCGGGTCCTAAAATATATATATATATATATATATGTATGTATCAGGTTTTACAGAGATCGGTTTGGGGCTGAGACCCCGTATTCTATGATTGGATTTGGGCTGAGACCTACGTGTACTGGATTTGGGCTGAGACCCACGTGACTTAATTTGGGCGGAGTCCCTACGGATTTGGTTTTGGGCTGAGTCCCACATGATTGCTTTTGGGTTGAGATCCCATATACTTTGGTTGACGGTTTTGGGCTAAGGCCCTAATGATTTAAATTAATGAGAAATGATTTGAGAAATGGTTTTCAAATACATGTATGCTTTTATGTGAAGGGTATAAATAATTTCTGTATAAATGATTTTTTTTAATAAAGTTAATTATTATGTCCACTCACAGATTTTATGATTTCAATACCCTTAAAGTTGATAACGGATATAGGCTGTAGCAGAGATCGAGACATCACATACCACCACCGATCCTGGTGTACTCTGATGGACCCCGAGTGGATAACGAGTTTATCCCTGGCCTGACATGTCCCACAGTGTAACGACCCGTCTCGAATTTCAGAATTTGATTAGTGGGTAATGATGGATTAGTGAAGTTAATCGGTGATTCGTTGGGTGATTTCGAACGGACGGTGCAAAATGACGGTTTTGCCCTTAGACTGGGCAAAATGTTGACTTTTAGTTCGGATGGTCAAACAAACTTTGGACGATGACTGTGACGTAGTTCGGGATGTCACGAGTCCGTAGACAAGCGGCACGTCCGATTTCGACATTCAAGGAGGAAGTTATGACGTTTAGAAGTTGAGGGACATTTTGGTAATTTGCCATGTACGGGCATTTTGGTCATATTGATTGCATTGGGATCTGTGCCAATAGGATTGTGACACTTGCCTGTCTTGGGAATTGTACCCAATGGATGTGGGACACTTGTCCTCTATCTGGAAGGAAATGGAAGATTGGACACCGCCTTGTTTGGTTTTAAAATGGTTGAACGCGTTGGAGAGAAACAGAACAGAGAGTGTGTGTGTGAGTGAAACCCAACCCCTTCCAAATGTCCTCTTCTGCCCGTGGCGTGTGTGTAACGACCCGTCCCGAATTTTGGGATTAAATTAGTGACTAATCTTGATTAGTGAGGTTGATCGGTGATTAGTAGGGCGAAATCGGACAAAATGTGCAAAATGACCGTTTTGCCCCTGGTCGTGGGCAAAATGTTGAATTTTTGATCGGGCGGTCAAATGGACTTTGACCGATGACCGTGACGTAGTTCGGGACGTCACGCGTTCATAGACAGGTGGCACATTCGATTCCGACATTCGAGGAGAAAGTTATGACGTTCGGAAGTCGAGGGGCGTTTTGGTAATTTGGCATATTAGGGCCAAATGTTGACTTTTTGACCGGGAGGTCCGATGGACGAGGGCCAAGGACCGTTACGTAGGTCTCGTCAATACGAATCCAATGACAGACGGCATGCCGAAATCGGAGGTTCGACGACGAAGTCATTGTCACGGGAACGAATTAACGAAACGAGGCTCCGATTAAAATAATAATAAAATAATGAATAGTAACTGATGACTGTGCACACCTGGATGAGTGACAAGTGTCACCCATCCCCTAATCTAAGCCCTAAAACCTTATCCATGTTTCCCTCCAAACACCATCATTACTACATCATCATCTCTAATCACCCTTGTCTTCCATTTTCTCCTTCATTTTCTTCATATTTTCCTTACAGCATGAACAACACAAACTGAGTGTGTGAGCTGGGGGAATTGGCTGCCTTCTCACGGAAGAATTGAGGGAATTGAGAGACTTGAAGACTGAATTAATTGTGAGAAACACAAGGGACAAAGAGAGGGAGGCTGAAATCAAAATCGGAATTTTGGAGTTTGAGGGGGAAAATTCGAAATTAAATCCTAAGGCCCTGAGGATCGAAATGGAGCTCAATTCGAGCCTTCTGAGATCACTACGATCATAACCATCGAAAGAACGAAGGGAATTGGCCACCAATTCACTCTGAACGGGTCTGGTAATAGAGGATGGAAATCAAGGTTGAGTCGTGATCATTGAGTGATCAAACGATGTAATTGATGTGGGGAAACAGTTTCTCATGGTCCAGTGATGCTTCTGGGTGCATCAATTGGAAGAAATCAGCAGCCATCGTGGAAATTCGAAGATTGAATAGTGACGGGTGTTCTTCATTGATCATCGTCGAATCGTGGGATTTTAGGTAAGGTTTTGTGTAATCAATGGTACAGACCTTTAATTGGAATTAAAACGAAACTAACTGAATGTTTAATTGAATGAATTGGTGTCGAATTGATAGGAAATGAATCGGGTCTGTTCGCGGGTTGCAGGATCCGTTTTACAGACAAACGGGTTGGGACGATGACACTGTAGCAGATGCGTGGGTTTCATGCGCAGCCACTCACGGCAGCGCGTGACGGCGCGTGGGCACGAATCTCAAGGTGAGGTCAACATGACTTCTGTCCTATTTAATGTAACAGACATTTTGGAATTGGTTTCGTGTCGATCGGATACCGTCTCGATATTGTTCGGGACATCCGAAGGTTTTAAATCGAGTTTAAAAATAATTAAAAATTTGAGAAAATTACGGAACTTTAATAGGATGTTAATGAAGAGGTTAGTGACCCTCTAATGTGTTTTGGACAGGATTGGGAGTCCCAGTGTTAGTGGTGTGGCCCGGGAAGGCCTATTGCACGCGTATCGAGGCGTATCGTTAAACGGTCTGTGAGTGGACTTTGGTTTTATAAATTCTATGCATGCTTAACTGTTTTATATGGATTATGATTGTGATTGTATGATGTTGATTTGGATGTTGGTAAATTATACGGTTACACGTATTTCGAGGCGATTTACGTGCGAGGTTTTTCCGATTTTGCACGGATTTTCCATACTTATGACTTGGATATAATATGATGAAATGGTTTTGAAATTGGAAAGATGAACTCGGGCTTGAGGCCCAATTATTTTGGAAACCTCGAACTTGGAGTCCATTTGAGTTAATGAAATCGGGTCGGGGGCCCAATTGCTTATGAAATCGGGTCAGGGGCCCAGTTGTTACGAAATCGGGCTGAGACCCATTTGAGTGATATTATAGGGCCAGGGGCCCAGTTGATTTATGAAGTCGGGCCGTGGGCCCAGTGGTTTACAAAATCGGGCATGGGGCCCAGTTGGGTTATAAATATGATTTCGGGTCTAGGACCCTATGTTAATAAATGTGATTTCGGGTCAAGGACCCTAAATGGAATTGTGATGTTTTATGGCGATTTCGGGCAGGGCCCATTGTAATGTTGTGAAATGATTTAATAAAACTGTTTCCATATACCATCTGGATACGAGGATATATGATGGTCTCCTCCAGGTGTCTGGGACACTGGGGAAGTCACGGTGCATTGCCTGCGAGGGGTCATCGTACGGAGTTAGCGAACCATATAATGACTCAGGAGCAGGATTGCTATGATTGAAGTCTGGGACGTCAGACATCTGTGATGTCAGAGATATGGACCCGGAGAGACCCCGGGCAGCACGCGCTGCTTATTATACCGTGAGATATGACGTCTGGGACGTCAAGGGTCTGGGATGCTAAGCATCTGGGATGCTGGTGATGGTAATGGTAAATATGGATTAATGAATCTATGAAATGGCTTTTCGGTTGGAATTGTGTTATGTGGTAAAAATAAATTATTGGTTATGAAATGGTATTTCGGGTCGGGGACCCTAAATGGTTTTGGATTTATGGATTTATATTTATGGCTTTGGGCAGTGGCCCACATGGTTTTAATATTTCTGGATGTGGTATTCCACAAGTTTTGGGCTGAGTTCCCACACCTGGTTTGAGTTAACGGCTTTTGGGCCAAAGCCCTAATGGCTTGGTTGAACAAACGTTTTGGTTACTGGTTTTCGTGGCATGCATACGTTTTATTGGAGGGCATAAATGTCTTATAACTGTGTTTAATAAACTTAATGATTTTCGTCCACTCACAGCTTTTATTGGTTTTAATGCCCTTCAGGTTGATCACGGATGCGACTGCAGCAGAGACTGGGACATTGCACGCCTCTTCCATCGATCCTTGCGCACTCTGGAAGCCCCGTTTGGGTAGTGACTTTTGGTTATCCCTTGTCTGACACCCCTTGTTGGACGGGAGTAGGGCACATTCCACGGTAATCCCGGGGGGGATTGGGATGGGTCCTTTCAGTGTGAATGGAAATGAGATGAAGGATGATGAGGAACGAGTTGGTGTCACCGTGGAGAGCCACCGTGTAGAAGCTGGAAGGTAAGATCGTGTTCCCTGTTTTTGGACTTCGAAAATGGTAACCTAGGTTCTACTACTTGTTGATGGTTTTGGTAGTTTTTATGAGGCTATGGAGGGTGAGACAAGCTCAATGGACTCAAATTCGAGGCCTGGAATGGACGGTGGCCATGGAACCCGTGTAAGGTAACTTGGAATTCAAAAATGGTGTTTTTGATTCTAGCTAGTGTTGATTGATTCTAATGGGTGGAATGTGTTTCTGGAGGTCTTGTGAGTTGCATAGGTTGGGTTTTGAGGACTGAGATGACCTGTGATGGCCAAAGACGGAAGAGAAAATAATGGTTTTGAACAATGAACGAGAAGGTATGATATCGACTTCCATTTTATGAATTAAGGACGTAGTTGAGTAGGAAATTGTTAGACGAACCTGTAGGAGGTGGAAGGGATGAAAATGGACTGAAAACGAAGAAGGAGTAGGGCTGAACCGCCCTCATCAGTTTGGCTGGACCGGACTGGTCTGTACCTTGTTCGGCGAGAGGTTGAAGACGACTGTGCCTGGCGCGGGAGGCCCACTTGCAGCCTCTTTGGGTGGCAAGTAAGGGCACGTAGCACGTCTTTTGAGGAAGTTTTCAACATGATTTTTCATGTAATCGTTGCAACGAACATTTTGGGACTGGTTTCGAGTCGATCGGACTTCGTTTCGATATGATTCGGAAAGTCCAGTAGTTAGTGACCTTCATATGTGATATGGACAGGTTCGGGAAGTCCGATGATAGTGGATTAGCCGGGAATGGCGTATTGCACGCGTTTCGTGGCAACAGCGGGAATGGTATGTGAATGGACTTTTCTTTCTAAATTATGATGCATGCATAAATTTTTTATGTGATTTCTATGTTTATGATTATGATCTTTATGATTTCCTTTTTCCACGTATTTCGAGATATTTGACGTATTTGCATGTTTTACGAGATCCTATTTTGAATTGATTTCAAGGATTTATAAATGGATTACGCAAAGTGATTTCGGGTATGAGGCCCAACTTTTAATGATTTCGGATTTCGGTTTTCATGTGATTTCTGGATTTGAAATTGGGATTTCAAGTGATGATTTCGGATTTGGTTTTGGAATTTAGATTTCGATGGATTTGTAGATTTTCCCTGATTTTCACTTGGTTTTGGGTTTAAAGACCCGTTGCTATTGGTTTTGGGTTTAAAGACCCAGTATTATTGCTGGATCTGGTTTTGGCTTTAAAGACCCGGTTGATTGATGTGACGGGGGATGGCCCTTGTTTGATATGTTTTGAGTTTAAAGACTTAGATATGTTTTGAGTTTAAAGACTCGGTTATTGTGATATCCCCCGATGCCTATTGATTATGTTTTGAGTTTAAAGACTCGTTGATATCACGGGAAGGCCTGATACATATGTGTTTTGAGTTTAAAGACTCGGTGATATGAGATCCAGCAGATTGATTGACTTGATTTTCTATTGACTTTCTCATGGTTTTCAGATGTTTTGGGCAGTGGACCGGATGTGTTGGATTTACGGATTTTTGGGATGAGTTCCCGTACTTTGATGTTGATTTATGATTTTGGGCTGAGGCCTTGGATTTGAGAAACTGGATTTGATTAAAGAAATGATTTCTAGTTTTCATACGCAGTTTTCTGATTTTGGAACTAAGTGATTTTTCGAATGCATGCATTGGTTTTACATGGAGGGTATAAATGTCTTTTCTTATAGAATGTTTTATGAACCTATTATTTATTTTTGTCCACTCACAGCCTTTTTTATTTTTCGATACCCTCCAGGTTGACGCGGTGCGGGTTGTTGTTAGTAAGACGGAGACATCACACATGCGATCCACAATGGTTTCTGCGCACTCTGGAAACTAGACGTTGATTTTGATACGTTGACCTGGGTATCCCTTGTCTGGCTTACGTGTTCCATAGAGGTTAGACATGTGTTTAGCCTTCGTGTCGCACGTGGGTTAGACGGGAGCATAACTTATTCCTTAATCCCGGAGGATTGGGGGTGGGTCGTGTCACACGATAATCCAGGGGATTTGGGACGGGTCCTGTCAGTGAGAGCTCTTCTTGAATATTTCTCAATCAGCTCTCGATAAAACACCAATTATTGGAGCAAAATTCTTCCGTACTCTCAAACGTCTCCTAGATCCCTACAAACAACAAATAATAAGCTATCGTTCACTCAAATCGAGGCCCCTAGGGGTTATTCGACTAAGAACGCTTCAATGCTTAAGTTAGCTTTGAAATAGAAATCTCAAGACCTTAAGTAGCATTGAATCGAATTACCTTGAAAGTGGATTGATTGTCTCTATTTATAGAGAAATCTTGTGATCCTTTAAATGTTCCGATTAGTTGGTTGAATTTGTAATTAATAAATAATATATTATTAATAAAATATATTATTTAATAATTATAATAATTAGTCATTATTAGGATTAAGGATAATCATTATAACAATTTAATACTAATAATAAATGTTCATTATTAAGAATAATAACAATTAATTCTCGGGGAAAATATTAATATTATTGAGATTTTAATCCGATTAAATAATATATTTAACTAGAAATATATTATTTAATGTGTGGGTGTTTGTGAGCGATTAATGTCATTACCCTGGACAATTTGGACATTATGTAAAATATGGGTCACGTGGCAGCTTCACAATATTTGGATGATTTTGGGTTCCACAGTCACTTCTATCCAGAATGCCTTGAGCCTGTGCTCACTATGGGCATTACCGAACACTTTGATCCCAATTTTCTCACAATTTTACTTCAAGATCATATTGGTGGTCTGCAAATTCGGTTTGAAAACCAGTGGGTTGATGTTCCTTATGTGCCCGGAGGGTTAATTGTGAACATCAGCGATCTCTTGAAGGCAAGCCCTCTAATTCCTTGTTAATATGTATATCAGCATTGCAATGTTTAACCATTATGTTTTGAGATGCATTATTGATTATTCAAATTGGTCAACACCACTCTTGGTTGTTCAGGCTCCCATTTTTTCTTGTGTCACATTTTGATAGGTTGATCATATTGCAATCATCTCCTTACTTTATGCTTTGTCACTGTGTGATTGAAGTACGTATAAGAATTCAAGTACCAATGATTTGAATGGAGGATCAATCTTACACGCAAATATATGAAACCTAATGACTTGAATGACATGAATTTAAGGCACAACTATGTGAAAGCCAATAGTGTACTGTTATAATTGTTTTGTGCGAATTTCGTTAAATGATTGTTGTGTTGCATTCTTGCTGATTATTTCCAATGATAGATTTAAGAGTGCAGAACATCAGGTGCTTGCCAACCGTGCAGAAGTTCCAAGAGTATCTATGTCAAAGAATCGAAACATGTATTTGGTTGAATTTCTTATCTCATTCACGTGATGCGAAGATATATACAAAACAAATAGAGTCCTATTCTAGTAAGCTACAAAGTCAAAAATCTTAATCACTAAGGAAGTAAATATTCACAATAAGACAAATATATTTTCCTAATACTCCCCTTCTAGTTGGAGAGTGGATGTCATGAACTCCCAACTTGTCTCGCAATATCACGAACTGTTGTGCTCCTGAGGCCTTTGTAAACACATCTGCCTATTGGAACCGTGTAGGAACATACGAGGGATTAATCATTCCAGCTTATAATTTTTCTTGAACAATGTGATAGTCAATCTCTATATGCTTTGTACGCTCATGAAAGACCGGATTGGCCGCAATATTCAATGTTGACTTACTATCACAAAATAATAGTGTATGAGCCATTTGTGGAACTTTTAAATCTTGTAATATATATCATAGCCAAGTCAACTCTAAACAGGTGTTTGCCATGGCACGATATTCAGCCTCTGCTGAAGATCTAGAAACATTTTGTTGTTTCTTAGATTTCCAAGAGATGAGAGAATTACCAAGAAAAATACAATATCATGTGACAGACCTCCTTGTAGTACGATAACCTCCTCAAGCTTAATCACAAAAAGCTCTCAAAGAAAGGTTGTTAGAAGCAGAAAACAACAAACCTTGTACAAGTGCTCCTTTGTTGTTCCTGAGAATTTTGAGGGCTGCATCCCAATTTGGTTTTCGTGGCTGACTCATGAACTGACTTAGGCTACGAATTGAGTAGGTAGTATCAGGCATTGTAACAGTGGGATAAATTAACCTACCAACCAAACGCCTGTACTTGGTTGGATCATGAAGCAGGTCACCATCTGTGGAAGTAAGTTTCAGATTTTCTTCCATCGGGAATTGTTATGGATATGCACCGAGAAGGCTTGAATCTTGCAAAATATCAAGTGCATACTTTCTTTGAGACATGAAGATACCTTGCTTGGAATGAAAGAATTCAAATCCCAAAAAATACTTTAAATCTCCGAGGTCTTTGACGCAAAAATGATGAATGAGAAAATTCTTGAGACGTTCCATTTCAAAAGGATCATTTCCTGTGAGGAGTATGCCATCAACATAAACAAGTACTGCAGTAATAAGGAGCCTTGAGTCTTGGAAAAGAGAGTAATCAGCTTTTAATTGTTGATAACCCAGCTTTCTGAATAGCCTGGGAAAATGTAGAAAACTAATTTCGGGATGCCTGTTTGAAACCATAAAGAGATTTATTGAGCCGACACATAAGATTCTCCCCCTGTCGGTGAAGATTGAGAGAAGGTTCCAGATAAACAGCATCATGTAAGTCTCCATGCAAAAAAAAAAAAAAACATTTTGGACATCTAACTAGTGAATGAGTCAATTGCGGGAAGCAGCAAAAATGAGAAGGCAACGGAGAGTGGTGAGTTTAGTAGTGGGTGAGAAAGTTTCCTAATAATCAATACCCTCAACTTGAGTGTACCCTTTTGCAACAAGACGAGCTTTGTTCCGCTCAATTGTGCCATCGGATTTGTATTTAATTTTGTACACCCATTTTCATCCAATGGGTTTATGACCAGTGGGTAAATGAACCAAACTCAAGGTGTAACGACCCGTCCCAAATTTTTGGGATTTATTTAAGATTAATTGAGGATTAGCGAGGCTAATCAGAGATTAATCAAGGATCATTGGACGTTCATGGCGAAATTACGACTTTACCCTTAGACGAGGATAAAAAGTTAACTTTTGACCCGGGAGTTCCAATGCATGAGGACCAAGGACCATTACGTAGATCGAGTCTATACGAGTTTGTGGACAGGCGGCACGTCAAAATTAGACATTCGACGGGAAAGATACGGGTTATAGAATATTTCAGGAACTATTTACAGCGGCATATTTTACGAGGCAAAGTGGACTTTTGCCTTTTAGTCGACCCCAGACATTTTGTTTCAGACCCAATGGATGAGTGACAAGTCATCCATTGGTTCCCTAACATACACACATGCATACCATCTTCTTCATTCCTTCATTCGAACCCAAAACCCACAAACCTATCCCCTCCCCTTTTCCTTTGATTGAAACTAGCAGCTGAGCTGCCTGAGGGAGTGACAGAGGATGGTTGAGGGATCAGTGACGTCGAGGAGGTGGTAGGACCGTCGTGGATGGCGGAGGAAAGGTAAACCTGAAACCCCTTTTTAATTCAAAAATTCGAATATACGTTTTGGACGTTTGGGGTTGGTTTCTAATGATTAGGTTACATTCCTAGGGCCTATGCAAGTCGAGGGGGATCAGGATCGAAGGCTGAGAACGGCAGAGCAGCTCAGATAGGGAGCTAGAACTTCCAACCATTGTTCATCGATTCGAACAGGTACAATTTGGTTCGATTTTGGTGTTTCTGAATAGATAGATCCACTACTGGGAAAGGGACGAAGAGAATGAGATGAATGGGATCGAAAACAGTGGTCGAAGGAGTGATTTCCAGCTAGGTCAAGGTCGCGAGTCTGCGAAACCCAGTTCAGGAAAATAGGTCGACCTGGACAGAGGATAAGGATGACGACATCATCATGTCAGATTGACACGTGTCAAATGTCAATGATGATGTCACTGCATACGTCAACGATGACTTTGATCGATGACGTCAACATTGACTTTGCTGACGTTAGCGTTGACTTTGCTAACATCAACATTGACTTTGCTAACGTTAGCGTTGACTTTTTGGTAAACGTTGACTACCCACTTTGACGCTTGCGTGGGCAAGTATTTCGAGATAAGACTAGAACCATTTTAAAGGTTTCAACGATACGAATTCAATGGTGGTGGTTTCGAGTTGATCGGAGATCGTTAGGTTTGTCAAATTGAGGTTTAAAGCCTAAGGATGCATGTCCAGGACACGTTGAATTTTTTGGGAATGTTGGGGGTTCTTGATATGTACTTGTCTAGGTTGGTATCAACCTTTGAGTATGTTTTAAACAGGTCTGGATGACCCGGAGATGTCGAATTCACCCGGAAAGGCTTATGGCACCCTATCGAGGCGCACCTTGGATGGTCTGTGAGTGGACTTTGTTTTATGAATATGATGCATACATGTTTTATATGTGTTTAAGAACATGTTTTGAGATTCCATGAGTGCATGTGATTTAAATATGAATTGTTTGGCATTTTCGGATGAAAATGCATTATTGCACGTAGTTCGAGATTTATGTTTGAACTTCGGCCGAGTGTACTACATGCTTATGTTTTATGAGATTCCGAGGGTTTCACGGAGAGGCATGAAACAGAGGAACTGATTTACAGTTTTGGAGGATTTCATGGAGATGTGTGAAATCGAGATTCGGGTATGAGTCCCAGTTGAAAGATAATTTGAAAGTGTTTTAGAAACGAGAACTGGTTTTCAGCTTTGGAAATATATTTCGAGCGTATGACCCAGTTGATTTGAGGTTTGATGTAGACTATAGTCAAATGTGAGATAAGTAGGGCGGTGGCCCAGTTATGAGTTTTATGAAAGATATTTCGAGTATGAGACCCAGTTGTGGATTTGATAGGATTCAAGAAATCCTGGAATATGAAGTGTCGTAGGACACTGGTTTTTGGACTGTGACCCATTTTGTGATGTTCCTTGTTTGAGGCCTTATTGATGATGGTGACGCTCGCCTCTAGACTGCAGATGTGTTCCTTTCGGAGAGGTCAAGATACACTGCCTGTTGTTGAGCAGCCGCAGGAAGTAATGATTGAGGGAGGCTCGACTCAGGAGTGTTGATGGTATCCTCTCAGATCGATCGGCAATGTGTTCGCGATGATCTAGAGACGGTCGCGGCGAGTGATGCGTTCACGGCGGCATGCTGGGATTATGAGCAGTCCTGAGCTATTTGCACATGTGCTAGGATTAGAATCGTGACTGATATTGCGATGAGTTCCCATGGGATGCCTTCCCACATGTTCGATGGTTTGGGCTGAGGTTCCGTTCTGGTTTTCTTGATTTGGTTTTGGGTTGAGACCCTATTGAGATGATGGCTTCGATGGAGAAGTAGTTTTCACTGTGTTTTGATTTGGGAAGTAATACGTATTGCTTTCAAAAAAGTATTTGAAATAACTGTTTTATGATGCATGCATACTTTTACGTGAAGGGTATAAATATTTTTTCAATATAAATGATTTTCATAAACTATTGTTTTATCAACTCACAGCTTTTATTGTTTTAATACCCTTCAGGTAGTACCCGGATGCGGGCTGTAGCAGAGTTCGAGACATCACATGCCACCGCCGATGGGAAGAAATAGTGGGAGAAGATGGATCACGGGTGGGAGATGACAAATGGGGTTGAAGCAGTGAAAATGGGAACATGGATTCATAAAATTTGACATCCCGACTCACAATTTTTTTTTTTTTGAGAAATTAGATAAAAAAATTTGCATCCTTTTTTACTTGTAGGATAACCCAGAAAGATATATTGTTTTGCACAGGGGTCAAATTTGGGAAGGTGGTGAACATTAGTGGCATAACATAAACATCCAAAAACACGAAGGTGAGCAAGAGGTGGTGGACGATGATATAATAGCTGAAAAGGAGATTTGTTAGAAAATAATGGGGATGGAAGACGGTTAATGAGATAAACGGCAGTGAGGACAAATTCACCCCAAAAGGAGAGAGTTAAATGTGACTGAAAAAGTACTGCATGAGCAACTGTGAGTATGTGACGGTGTTTGCGTTCGACGACACCATTTTGTTGGGGTGTATAGACACAAGTGAATTGATAGTCAATGCCATTTGTTTGAAAAAAATGACGCATAGAAAAAAATTCAGACTCATTATCAACACGTATTACTTTAATGGTAAGATGAAATTGAGTGCGAACAAATGCAACAATGATTGAAAGAGGGATTGAGTTTCAAATTTATGGTGCATTAAATAGAGCCACATGCATTGAGTGAAATCATGAATGATAGTAAGAAAGAAGTGAGCCCCTGAATGTGTGGGTTCTCTATGAGGACTCCAAATAACCAAATCTAATAAATCAAAAGGAATAGTGGTGGATATAAAAATAGAAGGAAAAGACAATCTAGTCAATTTGGCGAGAGGACAAATATGACAATGAGTATGGAAAGAATTGGCAAGGAAAGGCAAGAAAGAAGATACCAATTGAAGATGAGAAGGTGACGGGTGACTAAGAAGTTTGATGCCACAAGTTGGATTGATCAGAGACTTGATAAGAGATAGGTGAAGGAGGTTTGAGCACTAGATACATGTAATAAAGACCACCACGTTGTTTACCCAAACTAATCGTCTTCCACGTAATCAAGTCATGCAAGGCACAAAGGGAAGGAAACAAAAGAATACAACAATTAAGGGAATTAATAACTTTGCAAGCTGACATTAGGTTTAAATGGAAAGAGGGTACACATAAAACATTGTCTAAATGTGATATCTGAATTGAATGGGACAATGCCAGTAGAGGTGATGGGGGCTAAAGAGCCCGTGGGTAAGGTCGAATAAGGTAAGGATGAGGGTGCGGTTTTAGTGATTATAGTGGGATCATAAATTATGTGATCCGTGGCCACTATCCAAAATCCAAGGTTGGGTGAATGGAGAATCAATAGAGGTATTATAACAAAATAGAGATAGATTTGGAGTCGTTGCAATAATATTATTGTTATCCAGGGAAAAGTTGGTATTAATTGTTGACTTGCTGCTGACAATCAGATGAAGTTGGTCTGTAAAAAAAAAAAAACAGAAAGAGTGGTATGAGTATTGCATGAGTGTGGTGATGTAGCTGCATGTACAGGTGCATGCAGAGTATGTTTGGCAGATGAGGGTTTGCACTGCTGTTTTAAGTGCGGTGGATTGATGGCTGATGTGTTGGTGGCTAAGCCTTGACTTTTCTTGGAACTATCAATTGCCATGGATGTTGACATGATGAAGAAGATTGTTGTGTTTGAACGGAAAACGGAAATGTATTTTTTTTAATACTCTGATATCATGTCAAAGAATCAAAACATGTATTTGGTTGTATTTCTTATCTCATTCACGTGATGTCAAGATATATACAACACAAATAAAGTCTTAAATTATAAAGTCAAATATCTTAATAACTAGGAAAGTAAATATTCACAATAATACAAATATATTTTCTTAATAATCTATTACTTGCTTTTGCACCATGCATCGTTCCCCATCAACCAGGTTGTGCGGCCCCATAAACGAACTGTTGGCAGAAAATTGTCCCCCTATATACAGGGAAACCACAGTGAGTACCTTGATTACTACGATGGAAGAGGGCTTGATGGGAAGGTTACATTAACACATTTTAAGTGCCAAAGCTAACAATGAAAGGAAAATTTATGTAGTAGACATCTGTCATTCCCATGATATATATGAAACACATGTATATCTTACTTTTCCATAGAAATTGTATTGGTTTGAAAATAATGAAAACAGTGCATAAAATCTAGTCTCTATGTATGCACTTGAGCTGATGATTTGATAATTATGTTAGCAGTGGCACTCTAGAGTATGCAGAGGAGCTTGCAGGATTCAACAATCAATAAGAACACGAGGAAAGATTCCAGAGGCAAGCTTAACCACTTAATAGGTACACTTCCTCAAACTCTTCAACTCCCTAGTTGATGTATCGAGGCTAGCTCGATTGGATTATGCTAGAATAGATTAGGAACTCTTCCTCTCTGTAATTCTGGTGATTGAAACTATGGAAATTGTTTGATTGAGATGATCTTAATTTCCTGTAATCACTCAGTGTAGAATATCATTACCTTCTGAGTACTTTTATCTGTTTTCTCATTAGATTGCATTCTGCATCATTCATACACATATATCCATGTATTTTCATCCTCACACACTCATTGTGAAACAGTTATTGATATCATCACACCTCAATACATTTACAGCTCTCTCTCTCTCTCTCTCACACACACACACACACACACACACACACACACACACACACACACACACACACACACACACACACACACACACACACACACACACACACACACACACACACACACACACACACACACACACACACACACACACACACACACACACACACACACACTCACTTTCTTTGCCTAATTTAATTCAATGCACCCCCCCCCCCCCCCCCCACACACACACACACACACACACTCACTCACTCTCACATTCACTAACAGAATGACAAGCACACACACTCACACACCGTTACACTGATTGCACACACTCACACAATTACACTTGTCACTTGCCACTTGGTAATCCCCCGGAATTGTGCCAAGTCAATCTTCTAGTGATTTGCTTAATCACTAACAGCCCTTCCTAAGCCAATCACTAGAACCACCCCCAGTAGTTTCCTTAGGTAGCAGTATCTAGGCTTAGGTAGAGCCTTAGTAAAAATATCTGCAATCTTTTCTTCAATGTTGCAGTATTGGATCATGATTTCTCCATTCTGTAGTGCTTCCCTAATGAAATGAAATTTCCTGCTTTTGTGTTTAGTTCTTTGATGGAACACTAGATTTCTAGCCATAGCTATAGCAGGCATGCTATCACACATAAGAGCTGTAGGGTTTAGTTGTTCCTCACCAAAATCCTGCAACACAAACCTGAGCCATATGGCCTGAGTAATTGCCTCAGAGGCACTGACATACTCAGCCTCTGTAGTAGATAGGGCTACACTCGTTTGTTTCACTAATGCCCATGAGAAAATGCCACTTCCAAAAGTAAATGTATATCCATAAGTGCTCTTACTATCATCTAGTGACCCTCCCCAGTCACTATCACAGAAACCTATCAAGGTTGTTGTTTTCCCTTTCTTGTATTCCAGAGCATAGTCTAAAGGTTCCCTGCACATACTTCAACACCCTTCTTTCTGTGCCAATATGTTTCCTTGTGGGGTTGTGCATGAACCTAGATAATAGGCTTGCAGCAAACATAATGTCAGGTCTGTTTGCAGTCAAATACATCAGACTTCCCACAATCTTCCTGTAGAGTTGTTCATCTGCCCCTTTACTTCCATCTTCTCTGTGTAACCTGTCATTTGTAGCTAGAGGAGTGCCTACTGGTTTGCATCCTTGTAGGCCAAATTTCTTTAGCAAAGTCTCTGCATACTACCTTTGATGTATGTAAATCCCACTGCTGGATTGCAGAACCCCCATCCCTACGAAATGATGCAGTAACCCCAAATTTGTCATCTTATATCTCTTCATCATGTCCTGCTTGAAAACAGACATCAACTCCTCATTGTCACATGTGTAGACAATGTCATCTACATAGATAGACACAATGAGAGTTCCTTCATCCTTCCTTCCCTTCAAATACAAAGTGGCCTCACTGGTGCTTCTCTTAACACCACACTTTAGCAAATGAGCATCAATCTCCCCATACCAGGCTCGTGGTGCTTGCTTGAGCCCATATAGTGCCTTCCTTAACCTGTAGACCTTCTCCTCTTGCCTTACCCCTTCATATCAAGTTGGAATAATTTCCATTATTTCTGTGATGCTAAGGCAATTAGGGTTCTGATGGTGTCCAACCTTGCCACAGGGCCAAAGGTTTCATTGAAATCAACCCCTAGTTTCTGGGCATACACCTTAGCTACTAGTCTTGCCTCATACTTCTGAACAGATCCATCCAAATTTAAATTTGTTTTTTATATCCACTTAACCCCAATAACAGGCTTGTCAAGTGGCCTATCTGTTAACTCCCAAGTGTCATTCTTCTCAATCATTTGTAGTTCAGCTTCCATTGCTTTCTTCCATGCTGTGTCTTGAGAAGCTTCCTTGAAACTTTAAGGTTCTATGATACTCATATGACATCTAGCATAGATGTCACTGAGACTTCTCAATCTCATACAAGTGTCAGGGTCCACCCCTAATCCCCCGGGTTAAAGGGCTAAACCCTACTCCCGTCTAACTTACGCATGACATGAAGGTTAAACAGACGTCCAACCTCCATTTGACACGTAAGTCAGATAAGGGATTCTCGATTCGACCGTCCGAAAACTTCCAAACTTCCCAGAGTGCGCAGAGTCTACTGTGGATCATACGTGTGATGTCTCCGTCTCTCTCGACCGATAGCCCGCGCCACAACAACCTAGAGGGTATCGAAAACATGAAAAGACTGTGGGTGGACAAAAATAAAGTATAATTTAGAAAACAGTTCAATAAAACAATTACATTTATACCTTCCACGCAAAACCAATGCATGCATATCAAGTCAAGGCATGAAATCACTCATAACCATCATAAAAAAAAAACATCTGAAAACCCATATCAAAACCGTTATACAAATCTAGGCCTCAGCCTCAAATCTCAAATAAATCTCAATTCCGGGAACTCAGTCCCAAAACTCGTCAAATCTACTTCATCCGGGTCATTGCCCAAAACATCAGAAAACCAGTGAAAAACATCAATCATACAAGTTTACTGGATCTCAAGTGCATCCGAGTCTTTAAACTCAAAACACAATGCGCAAATAGCCAGGCCTTCCCGGGATATCCGAGTCTTTAAACTCAAAACACAATCACATGCCTCGGGGGGTATCATATCTGAGTCTTAAAACTCAAAACCATAACGAGTCTTTAAACTCAAAACCATCAGTCCAGGGCCCTCCCCCCGTCAATCAATCCGAGTCTTTAAACTCAAAACCAGATCCAGTGGGTTTTCTCTTTTCTTTCCGGGCCTTTAAACCCAAAACCATTTTTCAATCAAGCATGAAAACCACAGAAAATCCATCTCCGGATTCGCAACAATGATTCTGTAAGCCGGCATCTGGAACCACTGTCCCGAACCCAAATCCAGACTTCCTTCCCAAACCTCGAAAACCAAAACTGAAATCTCAATCTCATGAATAGGGCTCCAAGCCCAAAACCCTTTTCCGAAATCCTTTCCAAATCATTGAAATCAAATCACATTTTAAATCCAGAAATCAAATCATTAAAACCATCGTCAAATCACAAGAGAAATTGAAACCTCGTAAAACGTGAACTTCCGTAAAATACCTCGAAAATCCTGCAAAAACCATAACCATAAAGATCATAAAGCAAGTCATAGAATCACGTATGAAAATATATTAAAACATATATGCATGCATCAAGAGTTAGAAAGCAAAGTTCACTCACAGACCATTCTGACGTCGCCTCGATACGCGCGCACTTAAGCCGTTCCCGGCCATTCCGCTATCCTCGACTTTCCCGAACCTGTCCAAATCCCACACCAAGGTCACTAACTACTTCACAAAGGTCATACTAAAGCCCCATAATTTTTCCGTATTTTTATATATTTTTAACCGAGCCATAAAACCTTCGGACATCCCGAAAACTATCGAGACGATGTCCGATTGACTCGAAACGAGTGCCAAAATGTTTGTTACATCAAATACTTTAAAAGTCGTGTTGGAAAATTCCCCAAAGTACCCTCCACGCGCCCCCACACGCGCCTGGAAGCTTCTGCGCGTGAGACCCACACGCGTGAACAGTGTCATCGTCAACCTTAGGTGAACCTGGTTCACCTGGTTCAAACCGGTCCGGTCTAGGCTAAACCGGCGTTCACGGTTTTCCCTCATTTCTCCATGATTTTTCATTCTAATTGTCCTATTAGGTTCGTCCCATCCAGCCTAATCAATTTAACCAAATAAAACACAACTTAAAGATCCAAAAATTACCTTCCTGAAGCAAACGTACACCCAGGCTCTACAACTATGTCCAACTTCAATTCTAACCTCCTCCAGCCTTCCTTTCCATTCCAGTCGACGTGTTTTCCTTCCATGATCGTGTTCCAGTCCTTAGTTTGCATCAACAAGGTCTACAAACCCATAATCAAATTTGAAACCCAAACTTACCGTATCGGGTTCGCCGACCACCGTCCACGGCGAGCCACCCGATCAAGTCCATTCGACTCCCAGACTCCTCAGAATCACGATGTCGTATTCAATTGAGCTCCTTAACCCTTAACTGTAACGTCCAAATGTGAAGGTAGAAACAGAGGTCTTGCGGGTTCCTCTCAATTCCGCCATCGTCCCTTACTGTCGAACCTCGCCGTGACCACCCATCATCCTGTCTAAGCTCCCTCTCCCCTTTCCTTTCAGACCACACAAGCAAAGAATGAGGTTTGAGTGGTGTTATGAAGCTGAGTTATCTCTGTTGCACACGGGTAAACTGCCTCTCGTGATATCAAAGCCACCGTCCACGACGGTTATTGATTTCAACACCACCACACTCGTCTCATGTTCCTCTCTGTAGTTCCTTCACAACTCAAGGCCAGAAGATGACGATCAAGGAACCAAATTGATGGGTTCTCTCACGGTTGCACCTCCACTCTGTTTCTACAACTTAAAACCGATTTAAACCGCCGTGTAAACTTGTGAGGCGGTCATCAAGTGTTCCACAAACATTTGGAGAGGGACACTCGTCGAACTCCTGGTGGTCACTTTCTCCCAAAACAGCCACATGTCCTTTTGTTATTGGGCACAGTCCCCTAGGCAAGACAATGACCAAAACACCCTTTCAAGTACAATTACCATAATACCCTTCGCACGTTTAGACCCGTAACTCTCTCTCCCGGCCTCCGAATGACAAGTGTCGCCTATCGTAGTAACCAGACTATCGAGACCTACCTAACGGTCTTCGAATTTCATGGATTTTACTTGTCGTTCAAAAAGTCAACATTTCTCCCTATTATAACCAAATTACGAATGTGCCCCCAACCTTCCGAACATCATAACTTCCTCCTCGGATGTCGGAATCGGGCGTGCCACCTGTCTACGGACTAGAGACGTCCCAAACTACGTCGCAGTCATCGGTCAATACCCAATTGACCACCCGAACTGAAAGTCAATAATTTGCCCAAACCAGGGGGAAAATCGTCATTCTACGCCCAAGGTCCAAAAGTAACCAACTAACCACCGATTAACTCAGCTAATCCGTCACTAATTACTTCACTAATCCTGACTCCTGGGACGGGTTATTACACGAGTTTCATTGGTACTCTCACTGGTCTCACTCCTGGATTCTGAACCTGTCATGTGACTTGAGCTAGAACTAGAACTAGAACTAGGACCTACTCCACTACTTGGACTTGAGTTCTGAGAATTGGAAGTGTACACTTCATGTCCTGCTTATGTTTTATCTGACTTCATTGGCACTTGAACATAAGTCTGAGAACTTGAGTCTCTTCTCCAATCCCAGCACCCTTCTTCATTAAATATCACACTCCTGGATATCACCACCTTCTTTGTTTCTAGGTTGTAGACTCTATAACCTTTTTCACAACTCCCAGGTCCTACAAATATCCCATTTTCTCCTGATTCATCCAGTTTCTGTCTTTTCTGTTTTGGAATATGCAGATAGCATATACTTCCAAATACTTTCAAGTGTGGGACAACTAGCCTTCTCCCTGAGAACTTCTCAAAATGTGTCTTCCTTTGCACAGCTTTGGTAAGACTTCTGTTGAGGATGTACACTGCAGTGCTCACTGCCTTACCCCAAAACTCATAAGGTAGCTTTTTGCTGTGTAGCATGGACTTTTCCATTTCTACAATTGTCCTATTCTTCATCTCAGTAACACCATTTTGCTGAGGAGAGTAATCAACAGTTAGTTTCCTCTCTATTCCATGTTCATCACAGAACTCCTAGAAAACATTTGATGTGTACTCTCCTTCCCCCTATCACTTCTTAGCTTCTTCACTTTGAATCCACTATGCGGCTCAACAATAGCTTTAAAATTCTTAAACACATTTAGCACTCCTGCCTTGTGTCTAAGAAAATAGGTCCAGCACATTCTTGTATGATCATCTATGAAAGTAAGGAAATAGAGGTTACCCCGAAACCTTTCAGTTTGCATTGGTCTACATACATCAGAATGTATGAGTTCTAATGGCATTGAGGCTCTCCATGCTTCTTCAATGTCAAAAAGAGTCACATGGAACTTTCCTGTGATACATCCTTCACACAAAGCTTTTTCTTCAATCAACTTTGGTAGTCCAACTACCATATCTTTCTGACTTAACATCTGAAGACTGGAGTGATTCAGATGTCCAAATCTTTTGTGCCACAGCTCCATGCTCTCCTTTGCTTCAGCCTTCCTAGCCACAGGAAAACCATAATCTAGAGAAAACATAAAACACTCGCTGCCTGTCATAGGAACCCTTGCAATCTTGTGCTTCATTTCTGTATCTTCATACACTTCAACTGCCTGATCCCCAAACACAAGAAAGTAGCCATGCTCAATCATCTGACCCATACATAGCAAATTCTCATCCAAACCAGGTACAAGGATAACATCTCTGATGTACTTGTTACCTTGACTAGTGTGTACTAGCGACGACCCCTTCCTAGCAACTTGAACCAGATCACTTGTTCCCATTTTCACCTTCACATTCAAAGTTCTGTCAACAGCAGATAACAGGGACTCATGGCTTGTCATGTGGTTGCTACAACCACTGTCAAGGTACCATACTACTGCATTCTTCTCAACAGAAGCTGAGTGACAAGCATAGAGCAGATTCCCTTCAACTTTCCTCTCTAGTTCCTTCACCTGCTGTGCCATATGTGCATTCTACTTAACTCTACAGTGTAACGACCCGTCCCGAATTATCAGGATTAATTAAGAATTAATGAAGGAATAGTGAGGCTAATCGGGAATCAGCCAAGGATTAACGGACGTTCAGGGCGAAATTACGATTTTTTCCCCTAAACAAGGGTAAAAAGTTAACTTTTGACCCAGAAGGTCCGACGGCCGAGAGCCGATGACCGTGACGTAGATCGGGTCGATACGAGTCCGTAGACAGGTGGCACGTCGAAATTGGACATTCGACGGGATAGTTCCGAGGAACTATTTACGGCGACATGTTTTATAAGACAAGTGGACCTTTGTCCTTTAGTGTGGGGCCCAGAAATTTCTGTGCTGGCCAAGGGATGAGTGACAAGTGTCACTCATCCATTGCCCATTATGATTGCATACATGCATTCCCCTTGCCCGTGTTCGTCCAAACCAAACCTAAAGCCCCAATTTTGTACAAACCACATTCACCACCCGCATAAACCTAGTCCAATACTTGTGGCATGTGAGGGAAACAGAGAGAGGTGATTGAAACGATAAAGATGGTGGTAGGATCGGGGGCTGTCGTGCATGGTGGCCGTGAAACCGCGAAGGTATGCATTTTCCATTCGAAATTTCCATTTCGGGTTTTAGACGTTAAAGATGGTTTCTGGTGATTGGAGGAGGTTCTTTAGGTTATTAGAGGTGTCTAGGGATGGTTTTCAACGACGAAGAGGGGCGATGCTGCCCAGGGGAAGGATTGAAAAATTGGACCGTGAAGGGAAGAATTGAACTGGTCGGGTTAATGGTTTTTCTTAGACTTCTTCACACGAATAGATTTATAGGGATGAAATAGGAATATTAGGATTGGATT
This sequence comes from Prinsepia uniflora, assembly GCA_032719365.1. Lineage (NCBI taxonomy): Eukaryota > Viridiplantae > Streptophyta > Magnoliopsida > Rosales > Rosaceae > Prinsepia > Prinsepia uniflora. The sequence goes on along the minus strand of CM064871.1, from coordinate 19,726,653 downwards.
GGAAGGAAATGGACAAAAATTGGAGAAATTATGGCGTCGGACTTGTCACGCCAGTCCAGTTGGACCGGCCAAACCGCTGAACTAGCTGGACCGGGTTCACGCATGGAAGAAGATGACATTGTGTAGAGCGCACGAGCAGCCCCTTTGGGCGACGTGTGAGGGCGCGTGAGCTGTCCTTTAGGGAAGGTTCCAACAGGTGAAATCATCTATTCGATGTAACGAACATTTTGGGACTGGTTTCGAGTCGATCAGACATCGTATCGATATAGTTCGGGAGGTCCGAAGGTTTAGGATAGATTTTAAAAATAGTTAAAAATTTGAGAAAATTACGGGGCTTTAATGAGGGGTTATTTAAGTAGTTAGCAACCCTCTATTACGTTTTGAACAGGTTTGGAAGCCCCAGAGTCGGTGATTGGCTCGGGAAGGGCGTATGACACGCGTATCGAGGCGCGGCTTCGGATGGTCTGTGAGTAGACTTTTTTATGAATTTGATGCATGCATAAATATTTTATATGCTTTAATGAACATGTTTTATGATGCCATGAGTGCATTTGTTTGTGGTAGCTTAGTAGTTACGTATTTGCACGTATTTCGAGGTTTTCGGGTTTATACAGCGCTTATACGTGCTATGTTTTCTATGATGAGTTCAATGAAGTGATTTCGGATTTGGAAATATGAAATCGGTCATGAGACCCATTTGATTTACAAACCATCGAACTTAGAATCCCTTTGATTTGATGAGAAATCGAGCTAGAGGCCCATTTGAGTTATACTATCGAGCCAAGGGCCCAGTTGATTTACGAATTCGGGCTTGAGGCCCCATTGATTGTGGTATTGGGATTGAGGCCCTGTTGGTTGTGAAATCGAGCTTGAGGCCCCGTTGATTTATGGTATCGGGCTTGAGGCCCTGTTGATCGTGAAATCGAGCTTGAGGCCCCGTTGGATTGTAAAATCTGGCTTAAGTCCCAGTTTAGTTTATGAAATGAGAATTCGGTTTTAAGACTCTATTGAACTGTGGATTTAGGCCGAGGCCTGTGAAAGTGGATTTGAATCGGATTCGAGGAATCCCGTTGAGATTCAGGTATGAGGCCCAGTTGAATTGAGATTTGAAAGAAAGGATTTTGAAAATGTATATACCCTCCGACATGAGTTGATTGGTCTCCTCCAGATGTCGACCTGGAGAGTCATGATCCTCTACCCAGAATGAGTAATCCCCATAGGGAGTACATTCTAGGAGTGAGAGTTATGATATGGTCTCAGATTGGTTCTGAAGACAGTCATCCATACGTCGTAGATCCTGGGTGTTAGACAGAGCCTCCCAGATGTGGAATTGTTGGGGGCAGACTCGGAGTGAGACCCCAAGTAGTATGCATACTTATATAGATGAATCGTGACAGATATTGGGGAGTTTTTTTACTAGGGGCTGTGTGCCCCGAGTTGGCATATGAGATGTCAAGGATGGGTTATATGTATGTATATACGTATGAGATTTCACGGAAAGTGGTTTGGGGCGGAGACCCCGTGTTCTATGTTTTGGATATGGTTTTGGGCTGAGTCCCTACGGAAACTAGTTTTAGGCTGAGTCCCTAGAGAAATTGGTTTTGGGCAGAGTCCCACATGATTGGTTTTGGGCTGAGTTCCCATGTATTGATTTACGGTTTCGGGCCAAGGCCCTAACGTTTTGTGAATGTTTTGATAAACGGTTTTCGAATGCATGCATGTTTTTAGTGAAGGGCATAAATGTCTTTTTATGAAATGTTTTTATCAAATTCTTTGTTTTGTCCACTCACGACTTTTGATGTTTTGAATGCCCTTCAGGTTAATCACGGATGCGGGCTGTAGCAGAGACCGAGACATCACACTCCTCCTCTGGATCCTTGCGCTCTCTGGTAGTCCCAGTTGGGCTAAGGATTGAATCATCCCTGGTCTAACACGTCGTGTCAGACGGGAGCATGCGCGTTCCACGTTAATCCCGGGGGATTTGGGACGGGTCCTGACATGCAGTCTTTAGTAATATTACCAGGTTTCCCACACTTGAAACACTTATACTTGTTCTTGGTCCAACAGGTTCTAAAGTGTTTTCTGTCACAAGTCTTACAGGGTTGTTTGGTGTCATTGTCCTCATTTTTCAGAGCTTCAAGCTCCTGTTTATCCTTAGCTCCAAATCGATTCTTATTGAAACCCCAGCTTTTACCAGGAAGCCTCTTCTTGTAGCCTCCCTGAATTCCTCCAGATTGACCTCTTGACTGGTTTTGCATACTCATGCTAGAGAATGCCTTCTCTACTTCACTATCATCATGCATCTCCAACCTTTGATCAAAGGCCCTTATAGATGCAGTGATACATTCAACACTAATAGTGTCTAGATCTCTTGTCTCTTCTAGGATAGAAACAATTGAGTCATAGGATTTAGTTAAGCTAATGAGTATTTTCTGAGCCAAATGTTTTTCAGTTATGGTTTCTCCATAATTTTTCATCTGGTTTACAACACCATATAATCTAGACATGTATGCTGAAAAAGATTCATCACTCCACATCCAAGTATACTCAAAATCCCTCCTTAGAGATTGAAGTTTAACTGCTCTTACCTTAGGATCCCATCTGAATTCTTGTTTCAGAATATCCCAGGCCTTCTTAGCACTCTCATCATTTGAAATCCTGGGGAAAATTTCTTCAGAGACTGCATTGTCAGGACCGGCCCCGAATCCCCTTGGATTAACGTGGGACCTGCCTGATCCCGTTTGACACCACGTGTCAGACGAGGGAAAATTCCATATCTGCCCTCGCCGAGGCTATCAGAGTGCATCAGGATCGTAGGAGGAGGGGAGTGATGTCTCGTCTCTGCTACAGCCCGCATCCGCGATCAACCTAAAGGGCATTAAAACACGAAAGTGGACAATTTAAACATTTTCATTTAAAACATTTTCATACAAAGAAATTTATGCCCTTCATAAATACATACGCATGCATTCAAAAATCATTTAGCAAACATTCATAAAACTATTTGTCAAACATCTCAAAAATCATTCAAGGGTTCAAGCCAGGCCCCATAAACCGTCATGACCCATAAATCCATTTGGGTCCCCGACCCGAAATCACAAACAACCGTAAAGTCATATACGTGGGAACTTAGCCCAAATCATTCTCAGTGAAATACCAAACGTACAATACGGGGTCTCCGCCCCCAAATCACTTTCACAATTTCAAATATGGGGGGCTCCACCCCAAATCACTTTCTGAAACATAAAACACAGGGTCTCCGCCCTCAAATCACTTTTCAATAAAACCTCATACGTATCAACATACGTATAGCCCATCCGCGGCACTTCCGAGAAGATGCCAACTCGGGGCACACAGCCCCTAGGGAACACATCACCGATATAGTCACGATATCAATCTCTATACTAGTGTGCACACTACTCGAGGTCTCACTTCGAGTCTTCTCCGAGGAATCTCCATCTGGGAGGCTCAATCACTGGATCTAGTCCGAGCTCTCTCTGGACCTAGTCCACACATCTCTCCGGAATCTGGTCTGGGGCCACAACATAAGTAACATCCACTCCTGGAATGGGATCCCTATGGGGATACCCACTCTGGTCTGCGGATCGTGACTCTCCAGGTCGATGCTGAAGGAGACCATATAATCAAATGGAGGGTTCATTCACTTTTTCAAATACTCTTTTCTTTCTTTCTCAAATCACATTTCTCAATTGGGTCTCATACCCGATTCATCTCAGGATTCCTCGAAACCGATTCAAATCACTTTCGCAGGCCTCGGCCTAAATCCTCAGTTCAACTGGGTCTCATGCCAGAATACTCATTTCACAAATCGAAGTGGGACTCAAGCCCGATGTTACAATAAACTGGGCATCATGCCCGATACCACGACTAACTGGGCCCTAAGCCCGAACCCATAAAGCAACTGGGCCTCAAGCCCGATTTCACAACCAATACGGCCTCAAGCCCAATACTACAGTCAAAGGGGCCTCCAACCCCTTATTACAACCAAATGGGCTTTAAGCCCGAACTCGTAAACCAACGAGACCCTCGGTCCGATCGTATAACTTAAATGGACCCTCGGTCCTATTCCTCGTCAAATCAAATGGACTCCAAGTCCGAGAGTTTTAATTCAAATGGGTCTCGTACCCGATTTCATATTTCCAAATCCAAAACCAAATCATTAAAACTCTCATTGAAAACCCAACACGTATAAGCATCGTATAAAACCGTAAATCTCGAAATACGTGAAAATACGTAAATCCTAGGCTACCACAAACGAATGCACTCAAGGCATCACAAAACATATTCTAAAACAATTATAAATCATTTATGCATGCATCGAATTCGAAAGAAAGGTCCACTCACAGACTGACCGAAGCCCGCGCTTTGATACCCGTGCCATAACCGTCTCCCGAGTCAACCGTTGGCAGGACCCACCCTGATTATCGCCTCGATAATCGGGAAGCATCCTGCTCCCGTCTGACAATCGAAAACCAAAAGACCGGAAAACCAAATAATATTACATCATACTCATTGTCAGACCAGGGAGATTAAACAAAATACATCCGACTAGACATCAAGTCCATAGTTTCACAGAGCATAATATTACAAAACAGATTAAAGAACAAATCTTACTCTGTGAACTAACTGCTCCGCAACGGAAAACTTTATGCCTCTGGACTTAGAGACTTAACCTTCCGGACTCCCGAAATTATCCCGAATGATTCCCGATCGACTCGAACTCTAAAGATAAAATGTTAATTAGACTAAAAGGATTAATTCTCATGTTGACCGTGACCGGAGTTAACATAACATGCGCCGTCACGCGCCGCCCAAAGTGGCTGCGCGTGAAGGCCACGCGCCAAGCTACAGTACCTTCGTCCTTACCCGAATAGACTAATAAACGGGTCTGATACCCGCGGCTCAACCCGATCATTTCACCCTCAATTCTCAATCAATTCTTCTCGTTTTCAATCCTATTGTCTTCTCTAATCCATTAATTTTAGGTCTTCATAAACGGTTAATCTCGACTAACACCAAATCGACCCAACTCAAGCTCGAACAGTCGAACAAGTCGACTTCTGGAACTCGCCCAAACTAACTCCATTCTCAAATTAATTTCACCAGTAGCTTAAGGGGACTTAGACGAACACAATGGTACAATCAATTGGAGTCGCCGTTACCTGGAAGTCGTCAACCTCAACACTGGTTTTCCTCTGAAACTGAGACTCAGGTTCCCGGCCAACCAGTCCTCCTCCTCCTTCGACTCTTGCACATTTGTGCTCGTAGTGACTCCAGAAGTCCAACACGGCCCTCGATTTCGATCAACAAGCCCCAGAAATTAAATGTGATTTTTCCCTCCAACTGGTTCTTCCTTGAACAGCAACTCAGGTTGTTGGGCCAACCGTGATCATTCTCCCTCAGTTCTTGCACCGTCGTGATTCTGCTACTCCCAGAAGTCCCTCAGTGTGTTTAGATTGATCCCAAAACCCGTAGGAATTGAACTCTGAGATTTCCCCCCAAAAACCCGAAAATGGTTCTTCACTGTTTCTCTCAATCTCAGCCTTCACACTGATGCACAAATGACCCCAAAAACGAATCCTCTCTTCGTTCCCATACACGGTTAGTCGATCAGTGTGGCCAGCAGCCCGTGGGAGACCAACTGAATTCTCTGAAAACGGTTTCCCGCAAACATAGAAACCATGGCCAATTCTTGCTCTCCCGTGCCCTGAACTCTGTCCAACCGTGCACCAGTGCCACTCAATCCTGCTTCCACTACCTCAATCGACTTAAACAAACCATCTGATCAGTCCACTAGGCCATAAACAATTGCACGCACAAACTCCACGGCCGCACTCTGTTTTCCACGGAGGTGAACAGTACCCCCGTGTGAAAAGACCAAAATGCCCTCAGGGCAAAATTACCAAAATGCCCTCCAATTTCCGTGACCCGTAACTCGGTCATCCGACATCCGTTTCACGCGTGCCATCTATCGTTGTACTCGGGACCTCGAGACGGACCTAACGGTCTTCGAGTCATGTGAAAACCGATTGTCAAACAAAAAGTCAACTTTTCCTTTATAACATCCAAATTACGATAATGCCCCTGAACATCCGAACCTCATAACTTTCACCTCGAGCGTCCGAATCGGACGTGCCGCCTGTCTATGAACTCGTGACGTCCCGAACTACTTCACGGTCATCGTTCAATCTCCGTTCGACCTCCAAATCAAAAGGTCAACAAATTGACCACACAAATCACAGGGGTAAAAACGTCATTTTATTCAATATTTTATAATATTACATTTTCAGAATGTCCGGGGCGTTACAACCGTCACCTCTGGGATTCCCGAACCTATCCAAATTCATTTAGAGGGTTACTAATAGCCTCATTAACCTCTCATTAAAGCCCCGTAATTTTCTGGAATTTATAACTATTTTTAAACGCGAACCCAAACCTTCGGATAGCCCGAAACCTATCGAAACAATGTCCGATCGACTCGAAACCAGTCCCAAAATGTTCGTTGCATCGAATAGATGATTTGACATGTTGGAACCATCCTCAAATTCTCCCCCACGCGCCCGAACGTGCCACCTGAAGTGGCTGCCCGTGGGAGCCACGCGCCAGTGAACAATGTCGTCTTCCTCCTCGCGACGACCAGTCTGAACCGGTCTAGTCCGGTTCGCCTGCAACTTGGACTGGCGTGACCGGTTCAAGATCCTACACGGTCCAATCTTCACCGTTTTCACTCCTAATCGATCATAATCTTCATATTATGAACGTAACCCAATCGATTAGAATCCCTAAAACCTCTAAAACCCGACCGACCCAATTTTTCCTCTTCGGTTCAAAATTCCAAAACCTCCCCAGAGGCCTCTCAACGTTCAACCTCACTCCAAACCTTCCTAAAACAACCCTAGAAACCTATTTAGTTAAACCCAAAATTCCAAATAAGCCCATAATACACGAAATCGAAAAATGAATTATAAAGGGTAAAACTGATTACCTCGTGCGGGTTTCCTCCTCCGCCGCCCACGGCGGCTCTGCCTGTACAGCCAACATGCCCAGCCGGTCTTCCTCATCTCTCTGGTCTCTCACAAATGTTCAAGGGTCAAGGGTTTGGGTTTTTGGGTGAGAAATGGTGATCGGGTTGGTTAGGGAAAAATGGGAGAAAACGGATGAACGGGGAAGGGGTTTGATGCATGAATGAAAATGATGGGGAATGGATGAATGACATCTGTCATTCATCCATTGGGTCTGAGGAAAAGGCTGGGGCACACTAATGTCCAAATAATCGTCTGTCTCGAAAAACGTGCAATAGTGCACTCGAACTTCCGTGAACCGTAACTTCGTCGTCGAACGTCCGAATTCGACGTGCCACCTGTCTACAGATTCGTACCGTCATGGTTTACATAACGGTACTCGGACATCGATCATCGAACCTTCTGGGTCAAAAGTCAACCTTTTCGCCCAAATTACCAAAACGCCCCTGATCTTCCAATCGTCATAACTTCTTCCTCGAACTTCGGAATCAGACGTGCCACCTGTCTATAAACTCGTGACGTCCCGAACTACGTCACGGTCATCGATCAAAGTCCATTTGACCGTCCAAACAAAAAGTCAATGTTTTGCCCGTTCTAGGGGCAAAATCGTCATTTTGCACAGAACGTCTGATAATCCTCGTCTAATCTCCGATAAGCCTTGCTAATCCATCATTAACCCTTAATTAATCCCGTTAATTTAGGACGGGTCATTACAATCTTCTCCCCTTAAAGAATTTCGCCCTCGAAATTCAAATGGACCCGATTTCCACAACCAATTGTGGAAATGTAATTGTGTCTCCGCACACGGCCACTCTCGTGTAAAAGTACATGTCTGTCGCTATGCCGTACTCGTCAGTACGCACTGTCACCGAAGCTCCTAAACTCCATCTCAACTCTCATTAGCTGCGTTCCGATCGTTGGCTTGCGAGAGTCATCAAGTTGACTTTTCAGCCTGATGGTTCTTCTTATTCGACAATCGGAACTGATGTCCTAATCAGCATCCGATCTAACAACTATCCTCATTGCTCCCAAGGAGCGATACTCAACCTTCGTCACTGTCATTAAGTCCATGTACGTGATCGTGTCTATCCGGTAGCGCTCGGTGCCACTGTGCTCCCGCTGCACACTCTGATCTCGACTTGCCCTCGAGTCCTCGTACCGTATCATATCTCACATCCCTCAACGATCTCCGCTGCCATCTAGACTCACCTCGAGTCCCAACCATCGTACTACTTCTCTTATCGATCCACAATCGACGTCTCACCCATCTGAGTGTACACGGAAACCAATCGAATACTTGTCTCAGCAGAAAGCACAAACAGACACTAGGGTTCCACTGGCCCACACGGCTCTGAGCTCTCAGCTCATCAACTATCTGAACCCTCCCAGTCGCTTCTGCTCAAGCACACAGTATTCGACATCTAATCAAAATACCACTATGTCGGAACACATCCAATCATAGTACTCATCGGTCTGATATTCAATCACGCGTCACGAGCTAGCCTCAATCCAATACAATCTCTATTCTCAAATCCATCTCGAGGCATCGACTATTCATCTCTTCCTGATTGATACCTACGTATCGTCTTCATCTCACCTTTATTCTCACGTCCATACTCTGTCATCTCGCTAACTATGCTAAGGGATCCTTAGAAGTTCTCTTATATTGCTAGTTAAGCATAATCAGCAAGGCAATGTACTCCAATGACGACCAGACCTCGGTCTAAATGCCCCACAGTCGTCACAATCCCTTCCGTCAACTCGACCATCCTCACGTTTCTCAATCTGTCTCGTCTTGGGTACTTGCATGTCACATCACTAGACGTGACACCACGAATCATCTGATCTCCAAGTCAATCCAATTGACATCATTTTCGTCTCCTTCCTCAATAATCCACCTGAGGAAAGTTGAAGATGATGACATTAAAGTCATCCAAGTTAGATATGGAGGAGAATACATGTCGCGTACATCAACGTCATGCAACACCAAACACTCCCTTCTCCTCGACTCCAAAAAATTTGGCCCACAACCTGGATGTTTGGCTCATAAATGACCAAAAATTTCAACCTTTCATCCAATTTATCACTTGAAAACGAAAAATCCAATAAACCCAAGAATCCGCTTAAGTCTTGGTTCGTCCATACTTCATGGTCACATGAGAATTAATCATCCCAAAATCAAAAAGAATCTGACCTTACATCAAACTCTATCCCAATCCTTATGGGATCCAAAACCAACACCTAACACTCGTACCGTCCGTTGACAACGATCACTAGTACCTGTCACCTCTCCAGGTAAAGCGTGAATCTTGCACTGGCCCACTCAGAACCTTTTTTATCCCGCTCAGTGCTCACCAACTCGCACGACTACCAACCTGGTCACCTCAACTCACTCGGACATCATCCACATGTCCACAAACAATCCAATTTTCCTATCTGTTTATGACCATATATGCACATCCTAAAGGATGTCCATTCATCCTAAACTGATGTGCCATCCCACTAGCGAGTCATAACAGGAGCCCTTACGTTGTCCAATCCTTCTGACCGATGACAACTGTCGATAACTATTGTAGTGACCCATTCTATTTTATCACTATCAGATTTTCCTCACACAGCGTACACGAACTTAGGAGGTATGGTCAACCGCAGTCAACCAATTCATCGCCGTACCATTGCCGAGACAATTCATATTACCCGACGAATCCTTCTCGTCGCGTAATGGTAGACCCTTAGCATGAGCACATCACGATTGAGCTACTCTCAGCTCGTGGCTCATCGTTCCTTCTTGTTACAGTCCTCGCATCACCGCCAACGGAGTGCGAAACAACCAATCGTATGACTATGCTCAGTTTGAGTAGGGTCTTTCCTACTCGATACGACTCGACTAAGTCCATCAATAGTGGCATCTGCCACACCCTCGTGCAGACAGATCTCAGAAGCACTCTGCTATCGAGACTCGAAACTACGCGGTCAACACACTGCCGGTACCAACTGCTCACACACAACATCTACCGATTAGTCCACCTCTGAATTCGATCACAAGTACCACACTCCTGGTAACTTATCCAAACAATCATCGACTAGGTTATCACAAACACGGCTGCCCGCTGCAGCCCAACCATCCTGACATATCCCTCGCTCTCAACTTCGACGAGTCGTCATACTCCAATACTGGTACCAAACCAGCCAATAACTACACTCTGAGGATCTCGTCCTCTCGCAACTCTATGGCTCTCAGCCGCTGGCCTCCATAAGAACTGGCCATACTCCCGGTCCAATACTTCACAAGCGCTACGTGCGCAAACCCATCCTATCGCGTCACACCACATCTACTCCAGGTATCTCCTGCCAGTCGACATCCTACCGGGATTCGACATATCGAAACATGGCAACACATGCCAAAAGGAATCACACGTTCCTATTCCCAACCATCGTGAGTGTAGTCGTACAGGGTCATCGTAAACTGGGCGACCCTGACCTCTGACCACACCGGTATGACTCTGTACATTCTCTAACTGACACGACACTACCAACGAGCGGTCACGACTCTCACGTCGTCATACGGTCTCTACCGATCCACTGGATCCTACTCACCAGTAACACTACGACTCTAAGCCGTCAGATTCACACGAATACTGATCCTGCTCGGAATCCATTTCCTCAAAACACGTGGCCACCAATGCCAATCGAACCTCAAACGATCGTACCGAACAACAAACATACACGAAGGAGGATCGATTCTACCGAATCCTCGTACTCATACCCTAACTATCCGGTTGATGACGGGCTGTTACGACATCAGAGACATCACATCCTCGACCTGCGCATACTCCACGAGCAAAACATGCTCTGATACCAACTTGTCAGGACCGGCCTCGAATCCCCTGGGATTAACGTGGGACCAGCCTGATCCCGTCTGACACCACGTGTCAGACCAGGGAAAATTCCATCTCTGCCCTCGCCGGGGCTATCAGAGTGCATCAGGATCGTAGGAGGAGGGGAGTGATGTCTCGTCTCTGCTATAGCCCGCATCCGCGATCAACCTGAAGGGCATTAAAACACAAAAACTGTGAGTGAACAATTTAAACATTTTCTTTTAAAACATTTTCATACAAAGACATTTATGCCCTTCATAAATACATACGCATGCATTCAAAAATCATTTAGCAAACATTCATAAAACTATTTGTCAAACATCTCAAAATCATTCAAGGGTTCATGCCCGGCCCCATAAACCGTCATGACCCATAAATCCATTTGGGTCCCCGACCCGAAATCACAAACACCCGTAAAGTCATATATGTGGGAACTCAACCCAAATCATTCTCAGTGAAGTACCAAACGTACAATACGGGGTCTCCGCCCCCAAATCACTTTCACAATTTTAAATACGGGGGTCTCCGCCCCAAATCACTTTCTGAAACATAAAACACAGGGTCTCCGCCCTCAAATCTCGTATACGGGGTCGCATCCCCAAATCACTTTCTAATCATAAAACATAGGGTCTCCGCCCTCAAATCACTTTTCCATAAAATCTCATACGTATCAACATACGTATAACCCATCCGCGGCACTTCTGAGAAGATGCCAACTCGGGGCACACAACCCCTAGGGAACACATCCCCGATATAGTCACGATATCAATCTCTATACTAGTGTGCACACTACTCGGAGTCTCAATCCGAGTCTCCTCCGAGGAATCTCCATCTGGGAGGCTCAATCACTGGATCTAGTCCGAGCTCTCTCTCTGGATCTAGTCCACACATCTCTCTGGAATCTGGTCCGGGACCACAACATAAGTAACCTCCACTCTTGGAACGGGATCCCTATGGGGATACCCACTTTGGTCTGCGGATCGTGACTCTCCAGGTCGACGCTGGAGGAGACCATATAATCAAATGGAGGGTTCATTCACTTTTTCAAATACTCTTTTCTTTCTTTCTCAAATCACATTTCTCAATTGGGTCTCATACCCGATTCATCTCAATAGGATTCCTCGAATCCGATTCAAATCACTTTCACAGGCCTCGGTCTAAATCCTCAGTTCAACTGGGTCTCATGCCCGAATACTCATTTCACAAATCGAACTGGGACTCAAGCCCGATGTTACAATCAACTGGGCATCGTGCCCGATACAACGACTAACTGGGCCCTAAGCCCGAACACATAAAGCAACTGGGCCTCAAGCCCGATTTCACAACCAATAGGGCCTCAAGCCCGATACTTCAGTCAAAGGGGCCTCCAGCCCGATATTACAACCAAATGGGCCTCAAGCCTGAACTCGTAAACCAACGGGACCCTCAGTCCGATCGTATAACTTAAATGGACCCTCGGTCCGATTCCTCGTCAAATCAAATGGACTCCAAGTCCGAGAGTTGTAATTCAAATGGGTCTCATACCCGATTTCATATTTCCAAATCCAAAACCAAATCATTAAAACTCTCATTGAAAACCTAGCACGTATAAGCATCGTATAAACCCGTAAATCTCGAAATACGTACAAATACGTAAATCCTAGGCTACCACAAACAAATGCACTCAAGGCATCACAAAAAATATTATAAAACAATTATAAAACATTTATGCATGCATCGAATTCGAAAGAAATGTCCACTCACAGACCGTCCGAAGCCGCGCCTCGATACGAGTGCCATAACCGTCTCCCGGGTCAACCGTCACCTCCGGGATTCCCGAACCTGTCCAAATTCATTTAGAGGGTTACTAATAGCCTCATTAACCTCTCACTAAAGCCCCGTAATTTTCCGGAATTTCTAACTATTTTTAAAAGCGAACCTAAACCTTCGGACAACCCGAAACATATCGAAACGATGTCCGATCGACTCGAAACCAGCCCCAAAATGTTCATTACATCAAATAAATGATTTGACATGTTGGAACCATCCTCAAATTCTCCCCCACGCGCCTGTATGCGCCGCCTGAAGTGGCTACGCATGGGAGCCACGCGCCAGTGAACAGTGTCGTCTTCCTCCTCGCGACGACCAGCCTGAACCGGTCCGGTCCAGTTCGCCTGAAACTTGGACCGACCTGACCGGTTCAAGCTCCTACACGGTCCAATCTTCACTGTTTTCACTCCTAATCGATCCTAATCTTCATATAATCATCCTAGGAACCTAACCCAATCGATTAGAATCCCTAAAACCTCTAAAACCCGACCGGCCCAATTTTTCCTCTTCGGTTCAAAATTCCAAAACCTCCCCAGAGGTCTCTCAACGTTCAACCTCACTCCAAACCTTCCTAAAACAACCCTAGAAACCTATTTAGTTAAACCTAAACGTCCAAATAAGCCCATAATACACGAAATCGAAAAATGAATTATAAAGGGTAAAACCGATTACCTCGTGCGGGTTTCCTCCTCCGCCACCCACGACGGCTCTGCCTGGCCAGCCACCACACCCAGCCAGTCCTCCTCATCTCTTTGGCCTCTCACAAATGTTCAAGGGTCAAGGGTTTGGGTTTTTGGGTGAGAAATGGTGATCGGGTTGGTTTGGGAAAAATTGGAGAAAATGGATGAACGGGGAATGGGTTTGATGCATGAATGAAAATGATGGGGAATGGATGAATGAGTGGGTCTGAGGAAAAGGCTGGGGCCCGCTAAAGTCCAAATAATCGTCCGTCTCGAAAAACGTGCTATAGTGCACTCGAACTTCCGTGAACCACAACTTCGTCGTCGAACGTCCGAATTCGACGTGCCGCCTGTCTACAGATTTGTATCGTCCTGATCTAAGTAACGGTACTCGGCCCTCGATCATCGGACCTTCCGGGTTAAAAGTCAACCGTTGGCCCCTTTTTGCCCAAATTACCAAAACGCCCCTGATCTTCCGATCGTCATAACTTCTTCCACGGATGTGAGAATCGAACGTACCACCTGTCTATGAACTCCTAACGTCCCGAACTACGTCACGGTCATCGGTCAAAGTCCATTTGATCGTCCGAACAAAAAGTCAACGTTTTACCCATTCTAAGGGAAAAATCGTCATTTTGCACTGAACGTCCGATAATCCTCGTCTAACCTCCGATTAGCCTTGCTAATCCGTCATTAACCCTTAATTAATCCCATTAATTTGGGACGGGTCGTTACAGCATTCTGTATCAGGTTCAAGACTTTGGCATTGCTAATCTGATCTACCTTGGTCGGTGCAGTTTCCACCTCTTCATCATCACTATCGTGCTCAAAATCAAGTACTCGTTGATCAACAATCCTTCATAGATCTGATGCTTTCAGTGTTGTCTTCGTCTTGATGTTCCAGAAATCATAGTTGATTCCTGTGAAAACAGGTAGCTTAGGATCACCACCAGTTCCAACAATCGTTCCTTGATTCACAAGAAATCGCGCAACTTCTTCTTCACAACCTCAGACGCCCCAGAGATAGTAGATCTTACTGCTCTAATACTATGTTAGCAGTGGCACTCTAGAGTATGCAGAGGAGCTTGCAGGATTCAACAATCGATAAGAACACGAGGCAAGATTCCAGAGGCAAGCTCAACCACTTAACAGGTACACTTCCTCAAACTCTTCAACTCCCTAGCTGATGTATCGAGGCTAGCTTGATTGGATTAGGCTAGAATAGATTAGGAACTCTTCCTCTCTGTAATTCTGGTGATTGAAACTATGAAAATGTGATTGATGATTATAATGAATGAATGTGCACACCAAGTGTTTGTGAAATTGTTTGAATGATATGATCTTAATTTCCTGTAATCACTCAGTGCAGAATATCACTACCTTCTCAGTACTTTTCTCTGTTTTCTCATTAGATTGCATTCTGCATATTTCAGACACATATATTTGTGTATTTTCATCCTCACACACTCTCACACACTCATTGTGAAACGATTACTGACATCATCACACCTCAGCACCTTTACAGCTCTCTCTCACACACACACACTTTCCTTGCCTAATTTCATTCAATGCACCCTCTCACACACTCTTACATTCACTAACAAAATAACAAGCACACACACTCACACACCGTTACACTAATTGCACACACTCATTTGTCACTTGCCACATAGCAATCCACATGACATTGTATCAAATCAATCTTCCAGTGATTTACTTAATCACTAACAAATTACCATATATAAGTTGTATTACTGATTCCATTATTATTCATATTACCGAATCCTGACCCTTGGATTCCTTGGTGGGTGACTTGAGATTGCTGCCTCATTGTCGTTATCATTGAATTTTCTGAAATTTTTATGTGGGTGATGGCTACCGTGGCATTCGGAGGGTTCACTGCTGCAGACGGGGAAACTGAGGAAAGGTGGAACATAAGGCTATTATATCAGAGCTGATGCTTGGGAAAAAAAGTATTAATATACTGATTTAATAAATATGTGGCACTAATACAACCCTTGGATCTCTTTTTCAACGATTCAGATTTAAAGCTCTGAAAAATCAGACAGGAGAAAACAGGCAGAGAAGGCAGACTAGTTGGGGGGGGGGGCGGTCGATCACGAGGGTCTTAGATATATGTCAGAGGGCGGTCACGAGTGTCACATGCTCTTAGAAGATGTGGCGGGCAGCAATAATGGGAAAACGCCATAATCATGTTGAAATTGTATTATATAATATTTACCAAAAAATAATTGTATTATATAATCGCGCTGGGGTTGGATTACAATCTCTTAGAAGCCCAAGTGCAACTTCAAGTGATAATATATTATCACATAATCAAAATGCTGTCCAGCAGCTCAACAAACCAAGACCGCCTCTTCCAGCTAAAAGCCTTTGATGAATCCAAAGCTGGCGTCAAGGAGTTCATGTCCAAAGGGATCACCAAAATCCCACCAATTTTCGTACGTCCGCCGGAGGATTACGCCGCCGACGATCAACTTTCCGCGCAACCAGCCGAAACCCAGTTCAATATCCCAGTCATCGACTTTTCCGACACTGTTGACAGCCGTCCGGACGTCGTCGCCGCAGTCCGGCGGGCAGCAGAGACTGGTGGGTTCTTCCAGGTGTTGAACCATGGAATACCCAACAGAGTGCTGGAGGAGATGCTGGACGCGGCGCGCGGGTTCCACGAGCAGCCAACAGAGGTGAAGGCTCAGTATTTTAGTAGGGAGCGGGCGAGGAGGGTCAAGTTCAGGAGTAACTTTGATTTGTACGAGTCAAGGTTTGCTAATTGGAGGGACAGTTTGTATTGCGCCATGGCTCCTGAGCCGCTTGATCCCCAAGAATTGCCTCCGGTTTGCAGGTATGTGAAGAAAAAAGTCCCAATTTTTCGTTTTGTAAAGTGAAAAGTTCAAATTTTTGGTCGTGGTGAAAATTGAAATGGATCCCAGGTGAGAATTTTATTTTTCTAATTTATTCTGCAGAGATATAACTATGGAGTACTCTGAGAAAGTTGAGGAATTGGGCGTGACTCTGTTTGAATTGCTAGCCGAGGCTCTTGGACTGAAATCTGACCATCTTATAGGGTTGGATTGTGCAAAGGGGCATCTTATTCTGAGCCATTACTATCCACCATGCCCTCAACCTGAGCTCACTATGGGCACTTCTAAACACTCTGATCCTAATTTTCTCACCATCCTGCTTCAGGACAATATAGGTGGGCTTCAGGTTCGGTGCGAAAACCAGTGGATTGATGTTCCTCATGTCCCCGGAGCTTTGATCATAAACATTGGAGATCTCTTGCAGGCAAGCGCTCTGTTTCTTTGATAATATGTATCTCTCATTGATTACTTTATTATTGGTCTGAAATGGTCACACCACTAGTTTATTTGACAGGGCGATCATCTCATTACTTTATTTGTTGTGTGATTCAATTACACAAAAGAAATTAGCTAAAAAAAATTTGAATCGAGGATTAAAAATTTCACACGCAGTAGCCAGTAGCTTGGTTCTCTGTTTTATTTTGGTAGAATTTTTTATCTGTTTTGTTTTGGTAGAATTTTTTATAGCTGATTTGTGAATGTGTATAATACATTGTGTTCACATGACCAAATGTACAATGTCAGATGAAAACCGATAGTGTTTCGACTGTTTGTCTTTTCCTTTGATTAATGATTGTTGTGTGGCATTGTCGCAGCTTATTTCGAACGACAGATTTAGGAGTGCAGAACATCAGGTGCTTGCCAACCGTGCACAAGTGCCAAGAGTATCTATTGCTTGCTTTTTTACCATGCAACATTCACCATCGACAAGGTTGTACGGCCCCATAAAAGAATTGCTGGCAGAAGATCTTCCCCCGGTATACAGGGAAACCACAGTGCGAGAGTACCATGATTACTACCATGGAAGAGGGCTTGATGGCAAAGTTACACTGACACATTTTAAGTGCCAAAATTAGTAACGATAAAATGGAAAACCCCCAGCAACTATGTACGTACTTGGTTTGTAGTTCATGAAAATAATGCATAAAAATCTTGTTGCGCTCTCTCTAAATATTTACTTGAGCTGATCTGATACCATCTTCATTCATATTACTGAATCCGGATTCCTGACCCTTGGATTTGTTGGTGGCCGGGTCACCTGAGCGTTCAAATTGCCTGGCCTCTTCTATATCATTCACCTTTCATCTCCCTCATTGTTAATCACATTATTTGCCATATTGGAAGCTTCTTCCTCAAGTAGCCAATTATATATGCGGCAGTGAAGACATTCGCACTCATAATTCAACTAAAAAGGGGTGCGGGTGCTAAGAATTCAAAATTTTAATAATTTTATGCTTCAGACTTGTTGAACCATTTTGTTGTACGATTGTTTTATTATTGCCTTATTGCTTTTGTTTACTATATCATTGACTTTTTCTTAGAATATTGGTTGGAACATTGTTCAGCTGAGTGCAAGACTTATTTGTGATAGTTCAGAGATCGTATTCATGAAGCGTAATGATTTTCGAAAGTCCATTATTTTTTCAAAAAAACCAATATTTTTCAGTTTTACCAAAACTTTTATACCCCTTCACTTTAAACTAAAAAGCTGTTTTTAAGAGAAGAAAAAAAGTCAATACCACACCGTCTTAGTATATAACTAGCAATTAGGTCCGCGCGTTGTCGTGGGGTTGTTGAATTGAGTATCACTAATTTTCCATAAATGAGTAGTGATTTTTTTATATCTATCAAGGAAAGGAAAAAAAAATAAAAAAAATATAAAGGAAAAGAAAAAAATTAAAAAAAAAAATAAAAGAAATAAAAAAATATTATAAAGGAAAAGGGCAAAAAAAGGGAAAGGAAAAAAATTTTGATATGTATAAAGGAAAAGAAAACAAAATATAAAGGAAAAGGAAAAAAAAAAGGAAAAAAAAAAGAGGAAAAAAAATTTGATATGTATAAAGGAAAAAAATATTTAAAAAAATGAAAAGGAAGAAAAAAGGGCAAAAATGACAGTTCACTATTCAAAATAAATTAAAACAAAAAATAAGGGTAAAATAGGAATTGCACTGTTCTATGAACAGTGCAAAACCTGACTTGGTTTTAGTATATATATAATATATGTTATCTTGTTCTCGATCAGATGTTATATATGTTGTGAAATTGTCTATTTATCATCATATATAACGTGATGTAGACATGTAGTGACATATCTAAATTGCAAAGACATAACTATGGAGTACTCAGAACAAGTTCACAAATTGGGAGTCACTTTGTTTGAATTGCTATCTGAGGCACTCGGCCTTCAATCTGACTATCTACTTGGCTTGAATTGTGCAAAAGGGCAGCATATTGCTTCTCCCTACTATCCACCATGCTCCAAGCCTGAACTAACCATGGGTACCGCCAAACACTCGGTTCCTAATTTTCTTAAGGTTCTACTTCAAAATCGGATTGGTGGACTCCAGATTATGTGTAGTAATCTTGATGTTCCTCCTATGCCCGACACTTTAGTAGTGAACATCAGAGATCTTTTGCAAGTAATTAAGTCTTCTATATAAACCATAACATGTTGACCCATTGGTTGGGGTATTATCAGACCTAGTATATTCCCGACTCGTCTTAGATTCAATTTGGTAAATGTTTTTGTAACTAACGAGGGATACATTGAAATGCGTATATTAGTCTTTTGAGCCCCCGAAAAAGCGGAGTGCTGCAATTGCATGCACCCACACGGAGTGCGGCGATTGTATGCACCGATTTCGACTACATATGGAGTGCTGCGATTTCATGCACCCATACGTAATTAAACTCGTGAAATAATTCGCAGAGCTCTAGCCACAAATGTTTGACTTTTATAATAAAATAGAAAAACTTAGGTAGTGTTGTGTTGTGTTGTGTTGTTACAGCTCATATCAAATGGCAGATTTAAGAGTGTAGAACATCAGGTGCTTGCCAGCCGTGAAGAACCAAGAGTGTCAATTGCTTGCTTTTTTAGCCTCGGTCTTTACCCATCAACAAGGCTGAACGGCACCGCAAAGGAGTTGTTGATTGAAGATCATCCCCCTATATACAAGGAAACCACATTTCAGAACTTCATGGCTTCCTACCACAGAACAGGGCTTGATGGGAAGTCTGCACTAACACTTCTCAAGTGGCAAAGCCAACATTAATGAACCAATAATTAATAAATTCTGGGCCATTTTTGTATTTATATACTTTTGGTATATATATATATATCAATGTTGTGTATATGTTTTAAAAATATCTGCATCTGTTGTGAGAATATTAAGTTGTACGTGAAGTAAAGCTGCTTAATTAGCCTTGTGTGTATTGTGATAATGGAAAGCAGTGTCATGGTTTTTGAGAAATTAATCGGTACGCTTTTGGTTTTTTGAATCACGTTTGGATTTGTAACATACTATGAATTGTGTTTGGGTTTTATCAATCAAATAAGACACCTGCTCGATATCCGAGTGTGGACAAACCCAAGAAAACAGAGCCTAGCTCTCAACGTCTAAGTCACAACCCAAATAACCATTCTCAAGAAAATAGAGTCTTGCTCTAGACGTTTGAGACCAATCAATCGGTAAGGAAAACAGAACTCGGATTTCGACGGTTGAGCATCAACCACATAACTCAACCGCTCGGAGATACAGCATCCAGTGTGGACGCCCAGGGATACAGCATCTGGGCATAAGGGTGTCATTTTTTTACAAGACTTGATACACGATTCGAAACCCACACGAAATTTATCCATGTCAACCTGTCAGGACACGTCCCAATCCCCCCCCTCCCCCGGATTAATGCGGTACGTGCCTGCTCCCGTCTGACACGAAGTGTCAGACAAGAGATAATTCCAACCTCAGCCCGAACGGGGCTTTTAGAGTGTGCCAGGATCCGGAGGAGGAGTGTCATGTCTTGGTCCCTACTACAGCCCGCACCCGCGATAAACCTGAAGGGCATTAAAAATTAATAAAAGTTGTTAGTGGACGAAAATAAATAATTTAATAAAATTCATTTAAGACAAGACATTTATGCCCTTCACTAAAAAGTATGCATGCATTCGAAAACCATTTATCAATCCATTTAAATCATTAGGGCCTTAGCCCAAATCCGTAAACTAGAGTATATGGGAACTCAGTCCAAAACCAATCATGTGGGACTCAGCCCAAAAAAAAATCCTTAGGGACTCCGCCCAAATCAAGTTATATGGGTCTCAGCCCAAATCCGTTTATCCATTCACAAAACATCATTTCATAATTCTAAGAAATCATGTTTACCAAATATCATATAACCAATCCTATCACGGTTTCCAAAGCTACATGCGTGCTATCCGGGGTCTCAAATCCCAAGTCTCCCTAGGGTCCACCCAGGTCAATGTCCGCAGATCAATAACCCTCCCTGGGGGTTATAATCAATAAATACCTTCTTGAGAGTAAGGTACCCCACGGGGGCGACTCCACTCAGTTAATACTTCGTGACTACTTTAGGGTCTACCTAGGCTAACGACCCTCCCCGGATGAGACAATCCATAAATAAAAGAATGGTATATAAAAAACCATTTTGTAATCATTCTCAAAACCTTTCAAAGGGTTCATGCCCGGTTTCCCATAAAACCGACATTAATCCTGAAATCCATTTATGGGTCTCGACCCGAAATCACAATCATAAACCATACTGGGACTCATGCCCAATATCATAATCAATTGGGCCTCAAGCCCGATCATGTCAACGAACTGGGCCTCAAGCCCGATCATGTAAACCAACTGGGCCTCCAGCCCATGCCATAGTAAACCAACTGGGCCTCCACTCACAGACCGTTCTACGATGTCGCCTCGAAATACGTGTCATAAGCCTTCTCGGGCTAATAACTGTCACCGGGACTCCCAAATCTGTCCAAATCATATGAGAGGGTTACTTACTACCTCATTAACGTCTCATTGAAGCCCCGTAAGTTTCCCGAATTTTTAACTATTTTTAAACTCGATCCTAAACTTTCAGACACCCTGAACTATATCGAAACGATGTCCGATCGACACGAGACCTGTCCCAAAATGTTCGTTATATCGAATAGATTAAAAGTTATGTTGATCGTGACCAGAGAAAAGGCCCCACGCGCCTTCACGCGCGGGCCAAAGGGGCTGCGCGTGGGACCCATGTGCCAACCACTGTTCATCTTCAACCTCTAGCTGGACCCGGTCCGGTTTGGCCCTGCAATTCCGGTCCGGCTGGACCAGCGTGCCAGATCCAAGCCCATATCTCTCTCATTTTGGTCCGTTTTCATCCATTTCAATTTCTACACCTTCCTATAATCATTTCATATCAATCTACATCCTTAAAAACGTGAAAATCATTCAAGAAACGTACCTCCCATGATTAAACAGTGACGGAGACATTCGTCCGCCATTCCCAGCCATTTCTAACCACCACTTTGATCGAAACCAGTCCCTACTAGGTCGTATGAACCCTAACAACATGTTAGAATTGACCTATGCCATCATCAACGTCCAAAACTCAACATACCATTTTGAATTCAAAACTCACCTTTTCGCGGTTTGTTGTTCACCGTCCACAACAGCCGATGCCAATAGCACCTTCTTCATCCTCTCACTTCACACTCACTTTTTCATTCATATCCGAATCATTGAGGATGAGGTTTGGGGAAGGTGGGTGTACGGGTTTGGGTTCACGGTTAATGGTTTCTCGCCGATTAAAAGAAGGAAAACAAAAAAGATGTAATAGGATCCCAAGTGTTTGGGTTAATGGGCCTATCAGATGGGTGACACTTGTCACTCATCTGGTAGGTCTAATCCAAATATTTTCACCAACCAAAACCTGCCACTTGTCATCTTTTCTCGATTTGCATGAATAATGCCGTGAAATATTCTAGACTCGTAACCTCTCACTCGAACCTCCGATTTTGACATGCCGCTTTTTTATGGACTCGTATCGACCCGATATACGTCACGATTCTCGACCCTTGTGCCTCAGACCTCCCGGGTCAAAAATTAACTTTTCGCCCTCGTTTAGGGACAAAATCGTAATTTTGCCCTGAACGTCCGTTAATCCTTGAATAATCCCCGATTAGCCTCACTAATCCATCATTAAGTCTTAATTAATCCTTAAAATCAGGGACGGGTCGTTACAACCTTCCCTTCTTAAAGAATTTCGTCCACAAAATTGAAACTGACCCAAATTCCACAACGAAATGGTGGAAGTCCAATCCTGCCCCCAACTTGGAGCACTCTTGTGTCAACATACACGTCCGAAAGAAACTATAATCCAATTGGTCAACCTCTATGACTGTATTCGACTTCCTCATGGCTAATCGTTAACGGAGCTTCCAAAGCCCCTACTCAACTCTCGAGAAACCCCATGTCAGCTTGTACGTCTCACTCGAGATCGAATATCGGTGTCTCGCCTGCCACTCACTCTGACAGGTCAGTGATACTAAGTTATCGTCAAATCGGCTTTTCATCCTGATGGTTCTTCTCCTCTGACAAACGAAGCTGATATCCTATTCAACATCCGATCCAAAAATTATCCTCATTACTCCCACTGAGCGATATCTCATCCTCTGTCATTAAATGGTTCGCAACCGTAATCCACTGTTTAGAAGAACACCATTCTCCTCTAACATTCTCTAAGTCCACGACCACGATCGTGACTAGTCGGTAACGCTTGCATCCACTGCACTTTCACTGCACTACTCTGAGCTAGATTCACTCTCGAGTCCCCAACTGTCACATCACATACTCCATCAAAACACATTCGACATATCACCCATCCTTGGTGTATCTGGACCCCATCGAATACTTGTCTCAGCAGCGATATTCACAACAATCTCACTAGGGTTCCTCTAGCCCACACGACCCTAAGCTCTCAGCTCACATAATCTCTGAACCCTCTCAGTCCACCCTGCTTGAGCACACAGTATTCAACGTCCAATTCTTACGTCATCATGTCGGAACATGTCTGATCATAACCCTCGTCCATTGTCACAATCGGATCCGACCTGACCCAGTACTCACTGTAAAATCAACATCGGACCTCATCCGATCACCATCTCACGTCCATCTAGGACTCCATTTGAGGATTCTACCATAACCATCTAACTGGGTCAATCCCAATGTCCAACGTGCACTACTCACAGGTGCACCCACAACACATCCATCATCAAGGCATTACCCGGCCTACTCAAGGACTGCACTCAGGCAATGACCCCTCACGTACTAATCCTCACTATCCTCGACGTCTTCTCGTAGTCATCGTGGTCACCAGACCAACTCCAAAGATAGACCAGCCAACGTCTAGCCTGAGGCATTGGCTATTCATCTCTTCCTGATCGATATCTACGTATCGTCCTTGTCTCAAAATTATTCACCTATCCACACATAACCAACACAGATCGTACACACATCCCTATATCCAAATCCAAGACAGAGTAATGCACCTGCACGTATCCAACCTCTGTATTGTCATCTCACCAACTATTCCAAGAGGCTTTTCAACCGTCTTGTAATATGATTCTCTTCTGTTCCTAGCTTAGCATAATCAGCAAGGCAATTCACCCTGATAACGACCAGACCTCAATCTACTCGACTCATGGTCGCCACAATCATCACAGTCATCTCGATCATCTTGATCATCACCACAAGAATAGATCCCTTTGATCATAAGTGGACCCATACTAGCTCTCTCAGTCAACATAACATGACCCGTAATAACATGGGTCCACTACCTCAGACATTCACTCATCACATCCAGTGACACCAAGTACCATCTGCAAAAGCACGCCCTCTTCTCCTCTTCTCAAACACAACATCGCTTGATTCTGAATGTTCCAATCATGTCAATTCATCCTAATCCGATGTAGTGCTCGACTGAAGAGTCACAACAGACTCCTACTGTGATCTATAGTCAAATCTCTGCATATCACCATACCTGACCAGCCGATCCTTACTTCATAAGACGTCACTCACGTCATCCATTTATACTTTTTCTGTCTAATTACCACTCATGCATCTCAATCGCTATTGGGACAGAGTCCCCGCCCAGCTGAACCACTGCTTGGTTCCACCCAGTTCATCTCCATCATATCTGTCATCTCGACACAATTCCCAAGGATCTACACTAGCCAACTAATCCTCCTCGTCGTGTAATGGTAGAAACCAACCATGAGAACATCACGACTGAGATACCATCAGCTCGTGGCTTATCGTCTCCCCTCGTTATCGTCATCGTATCACCACCACATGGAGGCGAATCAAGCTATTCCTGAATCTCTGCTCAGGTTAGAAGGGCTCTGCCTCCCTCGTACCCCACAACTTTGGGTACGACCATCCCTACAATCCATACTAGAAAAAGAACGTTTCCTGAACGTCCCCCGATTCTCAACCACTACAACTATATCCACCCTCGATGGTGGTGCCTGCCTCAATCTCATGCGGACACAACCCACATACATCACCATTGAGACTCTGAATCCATGCGGTCAACTCACCGCTGGCACCAACTGCTCAACATGTAGTATCCCCTGATCGGTCAACCTTAGGATCCAGTCGACAAGTACCACTCTCCTGGTAACTTGTCCGACCAATCACCAACTAGGGTTATCACAAACCCAGCTGCCCACTGCAGCACAACCATCCTGACTGATCCATTACTCTCGACTCCGAAGAGTCGTCATACTCCAATACCGATGTTCTACCGACTAGTAACCACGATCGAAGGGTCTCAACCACTCGTACCCTACGGCCTCCTCCGCATCTACCACCGCTCAATCACGGCATGTCATACCATACCACACATCATCTACACCGTGGCATCCTCTACCAGTCGACCTTCCTCCGGGATTCGACACACCAAAATATGGCATCTCACACCAAGTAGAATCACGCGTTCCTATTCCCAACAATCTCAATTATGGTCACCCATGACCTCAGCTGCTCTTGACAGGACACTCTCCGATCCGACATGACACAACCGACCAACGGTCTCGACTTCGGAAATCGACATTCCAAAACGTCTACTTACTCTCATTTCTGGACCAACAATCCCAAACTAGGGTTCAAGGAACCCGGTTGCTTTCTGCAGCACCTCTAGCCTAACATGACCGCTCAACGGTCTCGGTTCTCAGGTCATCATACTGTGTCTACTAGTCCACTGGATCCTATCCACCAATAACACTATGGTTCTAAGTCGTTGGATTCTCATGCAAATCGATCCTACTCGGGATCAACTTCTCAAAAATACGGCATCATGTGCCAATCGAACCCTAAATCGTCGCACCTGGTGCTAAACATAAGCTAACTAGGGTTCAATTCCACTGACTCCTCATACTTTTACCCTAACTATCAGATTGATGACGGGCTGTTATCACTGTAGAGACATCACATCCTCGACCTGCGCATACCACAAGAGCAAACTGTGCTCTGATATCACTTGTCACGACCCGTCCCAATCCCCCTAGGATTAACGTGGGACGTGCCTGCTCCCGTCTGACACGAAGTGTCATACAAGGGATACGTCCAACCTCAGCCCGAACGGGGCTTCCAGAGTGCGCCAGGATCTAGAGGAGGAGTGTGATGTCTCGGTCCCTACTACATCCCGCATCCGCGATAAACTTGAAGGGCATTAAAAATTATTAAAATATGTAAGTGGACGAAAATAAATAATTTAATAAAATTCATTTAACACAAGACATTTATGCCCTTCACTAAAAAGTATGCATGCATTCGAAAACCATTTATCAATCCATTTAAATCATTAGGGCCTTAGCCCAAAACCATAAACCAGAGTATATGGGAACTCAGCCCAAAACCAAATCCGTAGGGACTCTGCCCAAATCAAGTTATGTGGGTCTTAGCCCAAATCCATTTATCCATTCACAAAACATCATTTCATAATTCCAAGAAATCATGTTTAATAAATATCATATAACCAATCCTGTCACGGTTTCCAAAGCTACATGTGTGCTACCCGGGGTCTCAAATCCCAAGTCTCCCTAGGGTCCACCCAGGTCAATGTCCGCAAATCAATGACCCTCCCTGGGGGTTATAATCCATAAATGCCTTCCTAAGAGTAAGGTACCCCATGGGGGTGACTCCACTCAATTAGTTCTTTGTGACTACTCTAGGGTCCACCTAGGCCTATGACCCTCCCCGGAGGAGACAATCCATAAATAAAAGAATGATATATAAAAAAACATTTTGTAATCATTCTCAAAACCTTTCAAAGGGTTCATGCCCGGTTTCCCATAAAATCGTCATGAATCCCCAAATCCATTTATGGGTCCCGACTCGAAATCACAATCATAAACCATACTGGGACTCATGCCTAATATCATAATCAACTGGGCCTCAAGCCTGATCATGTCAACCAACTAGGCCTCAAGCCCGATCATGTAAACCAACTGGGCCTCCGGCCCATGCCTTATTAAATCAAATGGACTACAAGTCTGAGAGTTCGTAAATCAAATGGGTCCCATGCCCGATTCCATATTTCCAAATCTGAAACCAATGCTAGAACCAATTGGGTCCCTGGCCCTATAATGTAACTAAAATGGACTTCGAGTCTGAGGGTTTCCAAAACAAATGGGTCTCATGCCCAAGTTAACCTTTTCAAATCCAAATCCATTTCATCAAACCATCACAGAAACCACAAGCACGTATAAGCACCATATAAAACCTAAAACTTCGAAATACGTGCAAATACATAAATACTAACTACCACAACCAAATGCACTCAAGGCATCTCAAATCATGTGTTTAAACTCATATAAAACATTTATCCATGCATAAATTTAGAAAACAAGGTCCGCTCACAGACCATCCTACGATGTCGCCTCGAAATGCGTGCCATAAGCCTTCTCGGGCTAATCACCATCACTGAGACTCCCAAATCTGTCCAAATCATATGAGAGGGTTACTTACTGTCTCATTAACCTCTCATTGAAGCCCCGTAATTTTCCCGAATTTTTAACTATTTTTAAACTCGATCCTAAACCTTCGGACACCCTGAACTATATCCAAACAATGTCCGATCGACATGAAACCAGTCCCAAAATGTTCATTACATCGAATAGATTAATAGTAATGTTGACCGTGACTGGAGACAAGGCCCCACGCTCCCTCACGAGCCGCCCAAAGGGGCTGAGCGTGGGATCCACGTGCTAACCACTGTTCATATTCAACCTCTCGCTGGACCCGGTCCTGTTTAGCCCTGTAATTTCGGTCCTACTATACCGGTGTGACCGGTTCAAGCCCATATCTCTCTCATTTTTGGTCTGTTTTCGTCCATTTCAATTCCTACACCTTCCTATAATCATTTCCTATCAATCTACGTCCTTAAAAATGTTAATATCGTTCAAGAAACGTACCTTCCATGATTAAACAGTGACGACGACATTCCTTCGCCATTCCCAGCCGTTTTCGACCACCACTACGATCTAAACCAGTCCCTACCAGGTCGTATTAACCCTAACAACATGTTAGAATCGACCTAAGCCATCATCAACGTCCAAAACTCAACATACCATTTTCAATTCAAAACTCACCTTTTCGCGGTTCGTTGGCCATCGTCCACGACGGTCGATGTCAATAGCACCTTCTTCATCCTCTCACTTCACACTCACTTTTTCATTCATATCCCAATCACAGAGGATGAGGTTTCAGATGGGAGCAGGACCGGGAACGGTTGTTTACGTCCTTAGGGGACGGGCCCTATCAAGATATATGGGTTAGTAATGACACGTTTATTAAATGGGTGAATATATAAGACAATATACGGGTTAACCTGTTAACTCAAAATCTACTCATTTATTAAACGGGTTAATAGGTCATTATACGGGTTAACAAGTTGACCCGAAATCCACCCGTTTATTAAATGGGTCATAACGGGTTGAATCGAAATTTTAATCATGCGGGTTGTGTAAAGACTCGTCCCTGATTCTAAGGATTAATTAAGACTTAATGATGGATTAGTGAGGCTAATCTGGGATTAGCCGAGGATTAAAGGATGCTCAGGGTGAAATTACGATTTTACCCCTAAATAAGGGCAAAAAGTTGACTTTTGACTTAGGAGGTCCGAGGCACGAGAGCCAAGGATCGTGATGTAGATCGGGTCGATACAAGTCCGTAGACAGGTGGCACGTCAAAATCGGAAGTTCAACGGAGAAGTTATGAGTCTATAATGTTTTATGGCACTATTCATGCAAACCGAGAAAAGAAGACAAGTGGTAGGTTTTCGTTGGTGAAAATATCTGGATTGGACCCACCAGATGAGTGACAAGTGTCACCCATCTAATAGGCCCATTAACCTAAACACCTAGGGATCCAATTTCATCTTTTTTGTTTTCCTCCCTTTAACCGGCGAGAAACCATTAACCGTGAAACCAAACCCGTACACCCACGTCAGTTGAAATTCCGAAATTATCCTCCAAGACTTGCCAAACACGGGATAACTGCACATGTGCGCACTCATACCTATACCTCTCGAATAGCCTCGATCATCGCGCCACGACCTGAAGGGTCAATAAAATAGAATAGGTGTTAGTGGACGAAACAAACCTTTAAAAATACATTTACCGAAACAAATTCTTACCCTCCAGTTTTCACAAACATGCATGCATATCATAAAACATGAGTAATAGTGTGAAATCAATCAAGTATGAATAGTGGACCGATAAAATCAAAACATGTTTCTAAATTTCATGTCCACATTTTCCTTGAAACTCATGCTCATCAAATCAATTCAAATCTCAACAAATCCACGGGACTTATTTCCATAGCCAATCTCATTAGTCACGTTATCTCTGCAACGCGTGCAAATCAAATAGGCTCAAGGACCGCTCAAAATCAGAGCATTCGTCACTGTGAACACATCACCAGCCGACAATCCAGATCGTCGTGAACACATCACCAACCGACCTCCATATAATCCAGCACATCTGGTCTGAGTCGAGCCTCCCTTGGCTGCATGACCACGGACCGTGCTACGTGATCTCTATGGGGTAAACACTTCGATCCCGGAGGCGAGCGTTATCACCAGGGTGCACTCCGGGGAAAACACATTCCCAACCGGAAGCCCTAAATATCCAGAATACAGGGTGCACTTCGGGGAAAACACATTCCTTCCGAAAGCCCTAAATATCCACAATTCAGGGTGCACTTCGGGGAAAACACATTTCCATCCGAAAGCCCTAAATATCCGCAACACATCACCATCATGAAAACCAGTGAAAACAGTTGCGTTTAAAACTCAAATCATTATTAATACCGGGTCTCAGCCCCAAAATATAGTTTCCTCAAATCCGGAAAACCAAAGTCCCGATTTATTCCATAAGTCCGAAAACAATGAATACCATCATTTAATCACATGGAAATACAAATCCAATCAAAATCACAATTACATTGGGTCTCAAGCCCAAAATCTCAATTTCACGTAAATCCGTGCAACCGTAAACCCGAGTTGCCACTTTCACGTAAATCTGTAAAATCAATCCCTGACTCATAACTTGAGTTAAAACATCATTTTCATTCCCTATCTCATAATCCGAGCCAAAACATCATTTTCAATCCCGGGCCTACGCCCAAAACATCAATTTCATAATTTCTCAAAAATCGTACCAAAAATAATATAACAATCCAGAAAATCGAGAAATCACCGGATTGAAACATCAATCATGTCAAATCATATAATAAAGCATTTAAATCATATATTCATGCATCACGGTTAGAAAACAAAGTCCACTCACACACACCGTCCAAACGGCCCGCTTCCGAGCTGCACGTTTTTCCGTAAATTCTGGAAATCACAATTCCTATCCAAAACCATTATCGAGGGTCATTAACACTTCAATATATCTCTTATAATTTTCCCCAATTTTTTTGGAATTTAAATAGGCATTTTAAACGTATATTAAAACTTCGGATACATAGAACACTATCGAAACGATATCCGATTTCCTCAAAATCAGTGTCAAAATGTTCTTTACACTAAATGGGACAAAAGTCATGTTGACCTCACCTCGGCATTTGTGCCCATGCGCCGTCACATGCCGCCGTGAGTGGCTGCGTGTGAAATCCATGCGCCTGCTAGAGTGTCATCGTCCCAACCCGTATTTCTGTAAAACCGGTCCTGCAACCCGCGAGACGACCCGACCAGTTCTTTGTCAATTCTCAATTGAATTTCAAAATTGATCAAGCCAATAGCATCATTTTAGGTCCAATGGCATCAATTTTAGGTCCAATAGCATCAATTTCGATCCTCAGAGCTCAAAGCTTGAATTTCGAATTCCCCCCCCCCCCCCCCCCCCCAAATTTCCAAAATTCGATTCTCAGTTCAATTCCCCTCTCAGTCCCTCATGTTTTCCCTAGTTAATCACAGTCCTCAATTCACTCAATTTTTCCCTCTCAACATCAGCTGTGGAAGGACTTAGGGATGGGAAGAACACTCACACTCTCACTCTCTGTTTTTGCTTGTTCACCGTTCAAAGAAGAAAACAACGAATGTGAAAGATAATGAAGATAGACAATGATGATTAGAAATGATGATGATGTTTAACGAGAAACATGGTCCCTAATTTTTGGCCTCAAAACATGGGATGAGTGACACTTGTCACCCATCCAAGTGTCCACAATCATCGATCATTGTTCACTATTTTAATATTATTTTAATCGAAATCCCGGGACGTAAGTTTAGCCGATTTCAGTCCCGTGGCCATAACTTTCCCGTACGGTGTCCGATTTCGACGTGTCATCTGGCTACGGACTCGTGATGTTGATAGGTCCTCAAATAAGCATTATTTTATATTATTTTATACCCTTTATACTTAGCTTTTAATATTAAAATAATAAATAAATAGATAAAATAATTTATTTTGTGTTATTTTTGTTTAACTAAATAAAGTTTGTAATTTGGAGTATTTTGGCGAAAGAATCGTCTCGATCGGAATTTTAACGAATAAATTATGGACGAATTTCGGTGAAATATTGCTAAGTTAATTAATTAATTTTTGAAGCCCAAAACAAATCATGAGCCCAACAGAAAAAAGAAAAAAGAAATAAAGCCCAGGCCCAGCTCCGGCCCAGGCCTGCGTCACCGTTTAGCCCAACTCTCCAGCCCGCCAGGCCTGTGCTTCCTGGCCCAATCCGCGCGGCCCAGTTCTTCTGCCCAGGCGAAGCCCAGCGCGGTAGCCCGCGTCCGAACGCCAACTCTTCCCTTCGGCACGCGCGCGCCGAACGCCAACTCTACCCTTCAGCACCGCCCAGCCGAATGGTCTTCTTTCTTTTCCAGCAAAGGCTGCCGGCCACGCCTCCCCTTTCCAGCTCACTCCAGCCGAATATTCCTCCCTTTTTCAGCTGTTTCTGACAACCCATTTCCAGCAGCATTTCTTTTGTTTTCTTAACATTTTTTCCCCACAAACACCACCCAATCTCATCATTTCACTTTTTAATATTTTTATTGTAACTTTTATTTGTTTTTATTTATTTTTTTTTAGTGTAATTAGCTTTCCCCCCTATAAATAGGGGTTCAATTCTTGTATTTGGGAGTCCCCCATTAGCTCCATTTCTTCCATTTTGCTTAGTTTTTAGTTTTCTTCTTTTAGTTCTTTTGTTTCTCTCTTTTGAGAGACATTTTTGGGGACCATTTTAACTTCTTGTAGATTTTCTTATTAATTAGCTTTCTTTTAATTCTTGTTCTTAATTTATGTTATTTTTATTTTTCTTAATTTCATTTCTTCTTTACTTTGTTCTTGTGATATTTCTTTGAGATCTCTTAAATACATTTTTATGTTTTCCTTAAGAAATACCTAGGCCAAGTAATTCTAAGACAATTCAAGAGTTTTAAGACCGAATTCCTCGTATTTCTTCTTCCATCTTCACAAGTTTCCTGCCGCTGTTCGGTGATTCTTGTGAAAATCCATATTTCTCTACTTAAATTCTTGTTATTGTTATTGGTTTTACTTATAATTCAATATATGTGTTGGTATTTTCTTTCTAACATTTGTAAGTAAGAATGCAATCTCCATGTGTTTTACTTTTTGAGTTTCTTTTACTTCATATGTTTTAGTACTTAAATTTCAATTCAAAACTAAATGTTGATCCGCTGTTTGGGGCATTTAGAATAGAGTTGAAGAGATTTAATGTTTGATCGCTGTTCGGCGCATTAAATCACTTACTTAAGGTGGATCATATTGTAAGTAATAATCCGCCGTTCGGTGCATTTATAATATGAAAAATGTATGCATGTATTTGAGATGATTAAGGTATGATTTCGTGATTGGTTCAATATGAGCATGATGTTAGAGTGTTGGTAAAAATATGTGTTTGAAGAAAGTTCACTAGTACAAAGGTTAAAGTAGAAGTAAAATTAAGTATTTAATTATTTTTACTTGTTTTCTTTATTTTATATTTGCAACTCTTTTCAAAACCTCCCCTTTTCAATTCTTTTATTCTTTTATTCTTTTATTCTTTTATTCTTTTATTCTTTATTCTTTTATTATTTTATTCTTTTATCCTTTTTATTCTTTATTCTTTTATCCTTTTATTCTTTTATTCTTCTTTTCTACTTTTAGTTTATTATTCTTTGATTCTTTCATCTCTTTATTCTTTTATTCTTTCATACTTTTAGTTTATTATTCTTTGATTAATTAATTCTTTTATTCTTTAATTCATTAATTCTTTAATTTGTTAATTCTTTTATTATTTAATTCATTAATTTATTCATTATTCATTTATTCATTACTCTTTCTCACTAACACATTATTAATGTTCCCTAATTTCCCCGGTTAAGAACGATCCCTATTTACCAATACTACATCTACACAAAAAGGGTTTAAATTGCACAACACTCAAATTACGTGTTTAATTTAATGCGTAGTTTGGGCGTAGTCAGATGTCCCGAACTACATCACAGTCATTGGCCAAAGTTCGTTTGACCGTCCGAGTCAAAAGTCAACATTTTCCATTACCTTTCAAAATTACCAAAATGCCCATCACCTTCGCAGATCCGTAACTTTCACATCCGACCTTCGATTGACGTATGCTGCCTGTCTACAGATTTGTGTCTCGAGACCTACTCAACAGTCTCTTCAGAAAGTCCAAAAAGTGTTCCGATCAAAATGTCAACTTTTGGCCCTTATAACCAGGGGCAAAATCGTCATTTCCTTCAAATTTTCCAAATTTTCCTTTTTCGAATCTCCGGGTCGTTACATATCTACCCATTTACCTACCTAAATACCTATTACATCTTATAATTTAAATAGGTTAAACATATTAAATAGGTTGAACAGGTCATAGGCTAATTGTGTTTTGAGTAAGACTTGTTTATTAAATGGATTACACGAGTTGACAGGACCCGTCCCCGAAAGACTTTGATAACCGTGCCTGGTCCTGCTCCCGTCTGACAAGTCAACTGAAGTTACGAATTTACCCTCAGAACTTGCCAAATAAGGGATAACCGTACCTGTGCCCACTCATGCCTGCACCTCCCGATCAGCCTCGATCATCGCGCCACGACCTGGAGGGTCAATAAAACATAAAAGGTGTGAGTGAACAAAAATAAACGTTTATAAATACATTTGAGGAAAATCAATCTTACCCTCTAGTTTCACAAATATGCATGCATATCATAAAACATGAGTAATAGCGTGAAACCAATCAAGTATGAACAGTGGACCGATAAAATCAAAACATGTTTTCCCATGGTCCACATTTTCTCTGAACTCATGTTCATCAAATCAGTTCAAGATATAAAGTATCTGGACACAAGTATCAATAAATCATAAATATCACCAATCCTCAATATCCAATCTCAATATCAATGCAACGCGTGCAAACTCGGGAGTCTCACGTCCGAGTACATCCTCAGGATCTACGACGTCTGGGGTGATATCATCTCCAGGATCTACGACGTCTGGAGGATATCATCATAATCTCACACTCCTGAGATTGAGCCTCTCTCGGAGCTACTCATCTCCAGTCAGTGGATCGTGACTACTCCAGGATCTACGACATCTGGAGGAGACTATCAAATCACAGAGGATGGTATATGTGGAACAGTCACCAAATCCAGTAATCTCATTTTAAAACCATTTATGTCTCAAATCAAGTCAAAAACATTTCAACAGGGCCTATGCCAAAAAAATAGTTTTCACAAAGCAAGTTCCACAAATCCATCATAGAACAGTGTCCAGAATTCATTTTATAAATCAAAATCATCAATTTAATCATATTCACATGTGACTCCAAATCCGAATCAAAATTACTATCCAATTAGGTCTCAAGCCCAAAATATCATTTTCACGCAAATCCGTGCAATCGCAACCTCAGTTGCCAATTTCACATAAATCCATAAAATATATCCAAAAGCATTACAAATCCATCAAATCATTTCCTAACTCATAATCCGAGTTGAAACCGATCTCAAATCCTGGGCCTTCGCCCAAAACAGCAATTTCACAGTTTTCTCGAAAATCGTGCCCAAAACAATATAAAAATCCAAAAAATCGATAAATCATCATATCGAAACATTAATCATACCAAATCATTTCAAATCAGATAATAAAGAATTTAAAACATATATCCATGCATTCTGCGTAGAAAACAAAATTCCACTCACACACCGTCCAAATTGCCCGCTTCCGAGCCGCACGTTTTTCCGTAAATTCCGAAAATCACGATTCCTGTCCAAAACCAATATCTAGGGTTACTAACACTCCGATATACCTCATATAATTTTCCCCAATTTTTTTGGGATTTAAATACGTATTTTAAATGTATATGAAAACTTCGGATACACTGGACACTATCGAAACGATATCCGATTTCCTCAAAACCAGTGCCAAAATGTTCGTTACATTAAATGAAAAAAAAAAGTCATGTCGACCTCACATCGGGAATCGAGCCCACGCGCCCTCACGCGCCACCGTAAGCGGCTGCGCTTGAAGTCCACGCGTCGTGTACTTATTATATTTCAGTTCTCATTTCCAATAACTCTAACCTCCTTCCGGGTCAATCACCATAATTGGAAAAACATTGTAGAGAACCCCTCTACAATCCTCTGTGGTATCCATTCAATCTTAAAACAACTCATGTTCCCCGCGACAGTCTCCATTGACCAATACATCTGTTTCTCCTGGGATTCACACTAATCCCGACCGTTATTAGTATATGTTCCACAAACCTACTCCGGTCGACCAGACTTAACACTTATTCAAGCATATATTTTTCTCTCTAAGGGAATTAAATACAACTGTTCCGTATATCACATGCCCATCTATAGATGTGGGCACACCAACATATCATTCATCTTGTTATCATAATCAATCCAACTATGGCCAGAATACCTGTCTCATCAACTCACAAACATAACCAGTTCATTTGCCCATCCAAAGGAATCACCATTGACTAACCTTAGCCATATCAAATCCGGACATCATATTTTTCTCTTTTACTCATGACTATTACCCATCACCCTGTTGGCCATTCTCAATAGCCCCAATAATCACATATTGCCAACAGAACCACAAATCATTAGCTCGTGATAAGGGATACTTATCCCATACTGTTACCTTATTAAGTTGTCCATAATCGACATGTAAGCTCGGTCCATCATCATTTTTTCCTCTTTAACACCACTGGGTTCCCTACGGCGACACTCAGTCGAACGAACCAGTATCTATCAAGTCCTATACTTGCACCTTTAGTCCTTATGACTCCATAGGTGTCACATACCAAAGTGTCTGAGAAACAACTCGTATACTCGACATGATCTCCGTCATAAACTCAATCTCTCATCCTAGCAAAACCTCAGGAAATATATTGAAAAATCCGTATATCTTTAGCCTTCACTAGGCATCCCATACACTAATTGCATCGGCCACACATCTGACCAGTAAAATTTGATTACCTCTTACCAAAAATCCATCGATTGTAAGGGTCAAAATCATTCTAGAGTGTAACACCCTCGAGTCTCCCTGACACATCACCTCGGGTAATCCTGGACTCCACATATCACTCTCTAATCGACATACTTGATAGAGGTATCATGAGTCATCAACCAATCCATCCTAAGGATTACATCCAAATCATCCATGTCCAGGAAAACCCCAAGTCAGCCACTAGGCAAATAACACCTGTCATCCTGGGTAGCCTCACATCGATAGGTCTACCCCCCTTAGGTCACACCAATTTCACCATATATAATTACCAAACTTAAACACATAAATATCATCAATTTTATCATATCTGTAGCTCTAGTCGGCTCACCGACTTCCATACCTTAACCAATCACGGACATCTCCATATTCGTCCAATATACAATCTCAAGACATGGACGAGTGGATAGCCCAGGACCTACCGAATACATACGTCCTGGTTAAACTTTCATCCATGTCACCACTCTTGAGGCTACTCAGGCCTCCTGCCAAGTAACTGCAATCCTCGGGCATGTGGTCCCAACTGACCACGCCCCTACGGTCCACCATGGGCCTCACCAACTCTTCTCTCGCCTGTCACATCAACAATCAATGCAGGAGCCAATTCCTTCTTCATTGCACCCCAACAGTGCCATATCACTTTATCAATCTATGTAACCATTTCTTTATGATGTGACCAGATGACCCACAATCATAAGCAATTAACCTTAGCATTTTATCACCCATTGGACCCAACTGGCGTCCCACTGCAATAGACCATCTCCTAAGTCCAAATCTTTGTGTACTACGGGTCTCTGCCTGAACTTTCAATCACTAAGTGAAATTGACACGACCCATCCAAGTCCATAAGTACAGTAAATAGGGTTAAACAATACCAATCCATAAATTTATAACCCATCTGTATCTGACCCTATTCCAGTCCTTGGCATCCCAGGTGCCAAACATCTCTCAATCAAAGGGTCAATCGTGTCAGAAACCATAGTTATATTCAACCTTTCCGGCTCCTCCTGAGCCCTATTACATTACTATGACTCTTCTCAAGTCCTAACCAAAATCCTGACTCATTTTGAGTCCCATATCCATATCTTGAATCCCCTCGAGTCCAATCTTGACTCCTTTTGAGTCCAAACTCATAAAAATCATCCATGACATCATTGGCATACTCGGTCACCGAGCAAATTCCGCTAGTGAACCACATCTTATACGGCCTATAAGGCCTAAGGGATATCCCATCACATTCTAGACTCGTTAGACACACATTCCACTTAAGGAATCTACTGAGAATAATCTCATCCCGGGTCCAACCTGCCCATTTGTGCTACCTTCCTAGCCTCTGGGCTCATTTATCCTTGGGACCCACACTAATCCGTGTTTAATAGGTAGTAGTTCACAGTGTACACTGATTAACATTTGAGCCCCAATCCAGGGTCAATCTCATTCCGAGATGAATCATGAGGTCTCAAATACCCACGTATACCCGTTTCACTACCAGGTCGCGCACGAGGCTTACGTTTCGGAGGCATGACGTGGCAATAGAATCAGCAACCTAGTGCTCTGATACCAATTTGATAGGACCCATCCCTGAAGGACTTTGATAACCGTGCCCGGTCTTGCTCCCTTCTGAAAAGTCAACTGAAGTTACGAATTTACCCCTCAGCACTTACCAAACAAGGGATAACCGTACATGTGCCACTCATGCCTCCACCTCTCGATCAGCCTCGATCATCGCGCCATGACCTGGAGGGTCAATAAAACAGAAAAGGTGTGAGTGGACAAAAATAAACGTTTATAAATACATTTGAGGAAAATCAATCCTACCCTCCAGTTTCACAAATATGCATGCATATCATAAAACATTAGTAATAGCGTGAAATCAATCAAGTATGAACAGTGGACCGATAAAATCAATACATGTTTTCCCATGGTCCACATTTTCTCTGAACTCATGTTCATCAAATCAGTTCAAGATATAAAGTATCTGGACACAAATATCAATAAATCATAAATATCACCAATCCTCAATATCCAATCTCAATATTCAAGTAACTATCACGATATCAATGCAACGCGTGCAAACTCGAGAGTCTCACGTCCGAGTACATCCCCAGGATTTACGACGTCTGGGGTGATATCATCTCCAAGATCTGCGATGTCTGGAGGATATCATCATAATATCACACTCCTGAGATTGAGCCTCCCTCGGAGCTACTCATCTCCAGGAAGTGCATCGTGACTACTCCAGGATCTACAACGTCTGGAGGAGACTATCAAATCACGGAGGATGGTATATGTGGAACAGTCACCAAATCCAGTCATCTCATTTTAAAACCATTTATGTCTCAAATCAAGTCAAAAACATTTCAACATGGCCTATGCTCGAAACATAGCTTTCACAAAACAAGTTCCACAAATCCATCATAAAACAGTGTCCAGAATTTATTTTATAAATCAAAATCATCAATTTAATCATATTCACATGTGACTCCAAATCCAAGTCAAAATCACTATCCAATTGGGTCTCAAGCCCAAAATATAATTTTCATGCAAATCCGTGCAATCGCAACCTCAGTTTTAAATTTCACATAAATTCATAAAATATATCCAAAAGCATTACAAATCCATCA
This sequence comes from Prinsepia uniflora, assembly GCA_032719365.1. Lineage (NCBI taxonomy): Eukaryota > Viridiplantae > Streptophyta > Magnoliopsida > Rosales > Rosaceae > Prinsepia > Prinsepia uniflora. The sequence continues at coordinate 19,687,693 of CM064871.1, read as the reverse complement.
AATCATTTCTTGACTCATAATCCGAGTCAAAATCGATCTCAAATCCTGGCCCTTCGCCCAAAACAGCAATTTCACAGTTTTCTCGAAAATCGTTCCCAAAACAATATAATAATCCATAAAATCGATAAATCATCATATCAAAACATTAATCATACAAAATCATTTCAAATCATATAATAAAGCATTTAAAATATATATGCATGCATTCTGGGTAGAAAACAAAAGTCCACTCACACAGTCCAAATTGCCCGCTTCCAAGCTGAACGTTTTTCCGTAAATTCCTGACGTCACCATTTCTGTCTAAAACCATTATTGAGGGTCACTAACACTCCAATATACCTCATATAATTTTCCTCAATTTTTCTGGGATTTAAATACATATTTTAAACATATATGAAAACTTCGGATACACTGAGCACTATCGAAACGATATCCGATTTCCTCGAAACCAGTGCCAAAATGTTCGTTACATTAAATGGAACAAAATTCATGTCGACCTCACCTTGGGAATCGAGCCCACGCGCCGCTGCAAGCAGCAGCGTGTGAAGTCCACGCTCTGTGTACAGTACCATCGTCCTCACTCGTTTCCTCTGTCAAACGGGTCTGCAACCCGCTTGTGAACCCGACTCAATCCTGTCAATTTCCACTCAATTTCTTCAATTAATTCAGCTAATCGTATCGTTTTAACTTTAATTAGAGATCTGTAATGTCAATTACACCAATCCTTACCTCAATCTATTCGATTCGAAGATGAATATTCGAAGGATACATGTGCACTATTCATTCTTCGAACATCATCAATTCCACATATTTTTCTTCAATTGATCCATCCAAAAGCTTCGAGGAACTCTTGTGAACTTGCTTTCGATGCCAATTTTAGCTTTAACTCCTTCCAATTAATCGAACTCATAGATGAGTTTTCGAATTGAAACAAGGGTCTGTCTAGGCTCATTCCTCTCCAATTCTCTTCGATTTTGGTGTCATTCAACTCGTTTGAGTTCCCATAAGCTCACCCAAATATTTGTTTCCACCAATTAATCACACAAATCCGAATTCAAATCCATGTTTTCAATCAAGGATTTCGGGTGGGGGTTTCGGGTTTCCTGTACGGTTCCAGGAAATCAACTTTTTCTCATTCCTTGTTTTCCCTCACTCAATTCCATTTAGATCTCACAATCCCAGCCTAAGGGTTCAATTGTCACCTGAGATCAATTATGGTTTGTGTCATGCTCTGTTTTTGTTTGAGGGAAGCACACATACACACGGTTTTACAATTCAAGCACATATATCCTATCCAAATATCAGAGAGCATCAAGGCCACTAATTGTCATCTGCACAGTGACATGTGTCACTCACAGACCTGCATGACTCACCAAAGCAGCCGAATCATCAAATCTGAGCCCAACCAAAATTACCATTTTACTCTTACCTTCAAAATTACCAAAATGCCTTTCGTCTTCGCAGACCCGCAACTTTCACCTTTGACCTCCGATTTGCGCATGCCGCCTGTCTATGGATTCAACGTTCCGAGACCTACTCAACAGTCTCTTTGGAAAGTCCAAAAATGTCCCGAACAAAAAGTCAACTTTCGGCCCTTATTATCAGGGGCAAATCGTCCTTTCCTTCAAAGTTTTCAAATTTTCCTTTTTTCGAATTTTCGGGTCGTTACACGGGTTACGCGGGTCATTAATAGGTCAGGTTCGGGTTGGACATTCTTGACATGATTATTAAACGGGTCGGGTTTGGGTTGGGCATAAATGGGTAAAATAGAATTCATGACACGACACGAACCCGATACGACATGACCCATTTCCACCCCTAATCTGGGCTGGGCGTAACCCAGCAATCCGAGAAGCGTTATTTATAAACACAGCAATCCGCATATACCGAGATAACATATATTTATACTTCATATCAATTCTAAAACCAAAAACCATATTTCAAGAACCGAGCCTAAACCCAAAACATAACTCAAGTAAAGCCTCGTAAAATGTGCAATAAAATAATTTCCATAAAATCATCAAAATTCATATAAAAATCACAACCAAGCTAATACCATAGGAATCACATATATTTAATGCACATATCAATTCCTTAAACCAAAATCAAATCTCGTAATTCGAGCATAAGCACAAACCACCATTTATGCCAAAACCTCATAAAACATGCACATTAAATAATTCGTAAAATCACAAAAATATCATATAAAATCATAATCAAATTATCATCACGCGAATCACGTAATAAATATGCAAGCATAATAGTTTAAACAAAAGAAAGTCCACTCACACATGGTCCAACCAGTCCAATACCGCATTATACTGTCAGGACCCGTCCTAATCCCCCCAGAATTAACGCGGGACGCTCCTGATCCCTTCTGACACAGAGTGTCGGACAAGGGAAATTCCGACTTTAGCCCGCTCGAGCTTCAGAGTACGCCAGGATCTAGAGGAGGTATGTGATGTCTTGGTCACTGCTACAGCCCGCATTTGCGATCAACCTAAAAGGCAGTCAAAACATTTAAAAGCTGTTAGTGGACAAAACAATAATTTATAAAAATATTTTCGCAAAGACATTTGTACCCTTCACTAAAAAGTATGCATGCATTTGAAAACCAATTTATCAAACCAATAGGGCCTTGGCCCAAAATCGTAATTGAAACCAATCATACGGACCACATCCCAAATCCATGTAGGATTCAGCCCAAACCCTGTACACATCACATGCCATATAACATATACATATAAATCACATAACCATTCCTGGCACGGTTTCCAAAGCTACGCGAATGCTACTTGGGGTCTCAAAGCCCAAGTCTCCCAGGGTCCACCCAGGTCAATGTTCGTAGACCAATGACCCTCCCTGGGGTGATAATCCAAGCTTTCCCGAGAGTAAGGTACCCAACGGGGGCGACTCCACTCAGTTAGTGCTTCGTGACTACTCTGGGGTCCACCCAGGCCAACGACCCTTCCCGGAGGAGACAATCCAAATAAAGGAAGGTACATGAATATATATATATATTGAAAAAAAATTATTAAAACCTTTCAAGGGATTCATGCTCGGTCCCCATAAACCGTCATGAATCTGGAAATCCATTTAGGGTCCTCGACCCTAAATCATAAAAGTAAAGTAACCGGGCCTCAAGTGCGAACTCATGACTCAACTGGGCATTGTGCCAGTTATCTTAGGGTCAATCACGACTCCGATCGTAGTAATGCGTGCAACCATCTGTCCAAGACCGCCCTCAATCCTGGTATGTCCCCGTGAACGTATCAACCAATGCGACTATCTTTAGATCATGGTGCACCCATCACTGATCGATATCCTGAACTATTAGCACTCTGAAGTCGAGCCTCTAGTGGCTGCTCGATGACGGTACGTGCAACGTGACCTCTCCAGAAGGAACGCATCCCAGTCCGGAGGCGAGCGTCGTATCGCTCTCCGCCGTGGACATAGCACTCGCCGCGACCACGACTCAGACCCGTAGGTCACCAATAGGGCTACATGCCCGAGACAAAACCAAATGGGTCTCATGCCCGAGTTTATCCTTTTTAAATCCAAAACCATTTCATTTAAACCATCGTAGAAATATAAACTCGTATAGGCACCGTCTAAGGCCGAAACCTCGAAATACGTGCCAATATGTAACCACACACAAATGCACTCATGGCATCAAAAAACAAGTATTAAAACACATAATAAACATTTATGCATGCCCCGTATTAACCTCTCACTTGTCCAAACTTGTCCAAATCCCTTTAGAGGATTACTAACTACCTTATTAACCTCTCACTAAAGCCCCGTATTTTTTTCGAATTTTTAACTATTTTTAAACCCGATCCTAAACCTTCGGACGTCCCGAACAATATCGAGACGGTGTCCGATTGACACGAAACCAGTCCCAAAATGTTCTTTACATCGAATAGAGTAATTCAAATGTTGGACACTTTCCCAAAATACCCCTCACGCGCCCCCACGCGGGGTTTGAATCTCCCTGCATGTGAAACCCACGCGCCAAACAGTGTCACCCCTAACCTCTTGACAGACCTGGTTCAGACCAGTTCGAACAGGTTCGGTCCAACCGAACCGGCGATCACGGTTCAACCCTATTTCTCACCTGTTTTCAGTTCATTTCTTCCCATTTTTATTCCTAAATGTTCCTAACGACAAACCTGATTAATCTAGCCATTAAAACTGAAGAAATGGGTCGAAATCTCACCTCCTTGATCGAAGATTGAACCGACCACCTGCAATCGATCGCCGTCATGGCCTCCGGCCGTCCTAGCCCTCGAAACCGATCCAAAACTTCTCCTAAGGTCCCGAGAAACAAGACCCAACCTTTAGAATCACTCGAAAACCCCTAGAACTCAAAGTCCAAAATTCGAAATAGCTTACCCCTGGTTTTGTGTTTCCCCCGCCGTGGCCCGTCTTCCATTCCCACGCCGTCCTAGTCTCTCCCAGTCCTCCACTAGCCCACAAAAATGGTTATGGTGGTGAGGTGTGTGTTTGGGTATGTTTGGTTGTTCAGAGAAAATGGAGAAATGGAGGGGGAAGGGTGTTCGGGTTGTGAGAGGAAACAGAGAAGATGATGATGGTACAAAGATGGGGAAAATGGATGACCAGGATGAAAGGAAGAAATATAGATTAAGGGTGGAGATGAGAAGTGGGTATAATTATAAAATAATAATATTTTAATGGTTTAGATCCACTTTTTGGGGAAGTGACCAATGGGATGAGTGACACTTGTCACTCATCCATGGATCCCACTAAAATATCTGCCTAATCAGATATCGCCACATCATCCCTGTCTCGAATTACGTGCACAGTGAAATCGAACTTCCGTGACCCATAACTTCTCCGTCGAGCGTCCAATTTCGACGTGCTGCCTGTCTTCGGATTCGTATGGACCTGATCTACGTAACGGTCCTTGACCCTCAGCCATCGAACCTTCCAGGTCAAAAGTCAACATTTTACCCACGACTAGGGGCAAAATGGTCATTTTGCGTCATTCTTCTGATTTCGCTCAACTAATCACCGATTAACCTTACTAATCTTGATTAGTCACTAATCTAATCCCGATATTCTGGACGGGTAGTTACAACCTTCCCTCCTTAATTAATTTCGTCCTTGAAATTCAAACCAACCTAATTCCGCAACCAACTGTGGAATCCTATATGTCCCTCGACTCGGGCGTTCTTGTGTACCCATACACGTCCGCCATAAGCCCCATACTCGTTGGTACGCACTACCACCGGAGCCTCCAAAGCTCCAATTCACCCTCGAGAAGAATATTGACGTTGCGCCTGTCACTCACCAACCATTCCAACGATTCCTCAACTATCTCACGATATTATTTCCTCTGTTCCTAGCTTAGCATAATCAGCAAGGAAATTTACCCTACTAATTACCAGACCTCGGTCACTCACCTTAAGCTCGCCACAACCACCTCGGTCCATACTTACCTCGGACACTCACTCGTCACATCCAGTGACGCCAAATACTTTCTGCTCTTCGAATCACTCAAAATTGACCCACAACCTAGGTGTTCGGTTCTTACACCCTCTTTGAAACCTTAGTTGTCACATCACTCCTCATCATCCCACCTAGGGAAGAATCAAGGAGAATCCAAGATGATGACATCAAAGTTCATCCAACGTTCCTCCGACACCCCGTACTACCTGCTAAAGAGAAAAAAATGAGAAGTCTCCTTCACCTACTTCGGAATCGAGAGTAGTTGCAATCATGTTGGAAGCATGCCTTACTTTTCCAATTACTGAGCTAGAATTTCTCTTCCTCCGACCTTTCCAACCAACGACGACTATCGATAACTATTGTAATGACCCATTCTATTTCTCACAATCAAATTTCTTCTCAAACAAGCCTACCCGAAATTCGGGAGGTATGGTCAACTGCAGTCAACAATAACCAATCCGAAATGGACCCTCAAGTCCTCGGCTCATCCAGAAACCATCCATGTGTCCGTGACTACCGCTTATGCACATCTAAAAGGATGTCAATTCATCCTAACCTGATGTGCCGCTCGACTGAAGTGTCACAACATACTACTGCTATGATATGCAGTCAAATCTCTGAATACCACCATATCTGACCAATTCTGACCGGTTGGTCGCTAATCCCCATGACAGTACTCGCGTTGTCCATTTATGCCATTTTTTCTCAACTACTGCTGGATCCGATCCAGCCCATCACTATCCGTGATCCACTCTCGGACCACAGATACCTGACATATGCCCATCTCGACGGAGTCATATCCCGACTCATCGTCATCACAATCACTGGCACCAGCACCAGTACCAGTACTAGTACCAACACCAGCACCAGCATACTAGCATCGGCATCAGCATCAGCATCCAGTGTACGAAACAGACAACCCTGGATCTTTTCTCATATTGAGCAACGATCCCGTACCTCTGATCAAATTGGAGGAACTCTACCTCCCTCGTACCCAACAACTCTAGGTACAGCCACCCTAATAACTCATACGAGAAAAGGAAATGTCCCCTAAATGTCCCCAATTCCCAACAACTGAAACTACAACCACTCTCGGTTGTAGTGCCTGCCACAGACTCGTGCAGAACTAACTACCAAACATTGCTATCGAGACTCTGCATCCAAAGGAATCAATTTCCTGTACTAACTACTCCGTACGGCCCCACACTGCCAATCACGTCAGAACTATGGCAACCCCGTCATCGAGTGCCGAACCAAGATGATCTACGATTCAATCCTACTAACTATCATACTGATATCCTAACTATCAGGTTGATGATGAACTGTAGCCCATTGAGACATCACATCCTCGACCTGAGCTTCACTCAGAGAGCAAAAACTGCTCTGATACCACTTGTCGGTATCAGAGCGTCTTGAGTATCCTATGAGCTAACCGCGCTCTAATACCACCTTTCAGGACCCATCCCAATCCCCCCGGGATTAACGCGGGACGCTCCTGATCCCGTCTGATACGGAGTGTCAAACAAGGGAAATTCCGACTTTAGCCCGCTCGGGCTTCAGAGTACGCCAAGATCCGAAGGAGGTATGTGATGTCTCAGTCACTGCTACAGCCCGCATCCGCGATCAACCTGAAGGATAGTCAAAACATTTAAAAGTTGTGAGTGGACAAAACAATAATTTATAAAAACATTTTCACAAAGACATTTGTACCCTTCACTGAAAAGCATGCATGTATTCGAAAACCAATTTAGCAAACCAATAAGGCCTTGGCCCAAAATCGTAATTGAAACCAATCATACGGGCCACAGTCCAAATCCATGTGGGACTCAGCCCAAAACCTGTACACCTCACATAACATATAACATATACATATAAATCACATACCAATCCTGTCACAGTTTCCAAAGCTACGTGCGTGCTACCCGGGGTCTCAAAGCCCAAGTCTCCCAGGGTCTACCTTGGTCAATGTCCGTAGATCAATGACCCTCCCTGGTGTTATAATACAAGCTTTCTTGAGAGTAAGGTACCAAATGGGGGTGACTCCACTCAGTTAGTGCTCCATGACTACTCCGGAGTCCACCCAGGCCAATGACCCTCCCTGAAGAAGACAATCCAAATAAAGGTAGGTATATTAATATATATATATATATATATATATCGAAAACATTCTTAAAACCTTTCAAGGGATTTATGCCTGGTCCCCATAAATCGTCAAGAATCCAGAAATCCATTTAGGGTCCTCGACTCGAAATCATAAACGTAAAGGAACTGGGCCTCAAGCCTGAACTCATGACTCAACTGGGCATCGTGCCCGATATCTCAGGGTCAGTCACGACTCCAATCGTAGTGACGTGTGCAACCATCCGTGCAGGACCGCCCTCAATTCTGGTATGTCGAAGTGAACGTATCAACCGACGCGATCATCTCTAAATCATGGTGCACCCATCACTGATCAATATCCTGAACCGTCAGCACTCCAAAGTCGAGCCTCCAGTGAATGCTCAACGATGGTACGCACATCATGACCTCTCTAGAAGAAACGCATCCCAGTCCATAGGCGAGCGTCATATCACCCGTCGTCGTGCACATAGCACTCACCGCGACCACGACTCAGACCCGTAGGTCACCAATAGGTCTACATGCCCAAGACAAAACCAAATGGGTCTCATGCCCGAGTTTATCCTTTTTAATTCCAAAACCATTTCATTTAAACCATCGTAGAAATACAAACCCGTATAGGTACCGTTTAAGGCCAAAACCTCGAAATACGTACCAATATGTAACCACACACAAATGCGTTCATGGCATCACAAAACAAGTATTAAAACACATAATAAACATTTATGCATGCATCAATTTAGAAAATAAGGTCCAGTCACAGACCATCCGAGCTGCCACCTCGATATGCGTGTCATACGGCTCTCCCAGGTCAAACACCGTCACCGGGACTCCCAAACCTGTCCAAATCACTTTATAGGGTTACTAACTACCTTATTAACCTCTCACTAAAGCCCTGTAATTTTTTCCAAATTTTTAACTATTTTTAAACTTGATCCTAAACCTTCGGATGTCCCGAATAATATCGAGATGGTGTTCGATTGACACGAAACCAGTCCCAAAATGTTCGTTACATCGAATAGAGTAATTCACATGTTGGATACTTTCCCAAAATACCCCTCACGTGCCCCCCAAGCGAGGTTTGAATGCCCCTGCTCGTGAAACCCACGCGCCAAATAGTGTCACCCCTAACCTCTCGACAGACCCGGTTCAGACCGGTTTGATCTGATTCGGTCCAACCGAATCGGCAGTCACGGTTCAAGCCTATTTCTCACCTGTTTTCAGTCCATTTCTTCCCATTTTTATTCCTAAATGTTCCTAACGACAAACCTAAATAATCTAGCCATTAAAAACAGAAGAAATGGGTCTAAATCTCACCTCCATGATCGAAGCTTGAACCGGCCACCTGCAATTGATCGCAGCCATGGCCTCCAGTCGTCCTAGCCCTAGAAACCGATCCAAAACTACTCCTAAGGTCCCCAGAAACAAGACCGAACCTTTAGAATCACTCGAAAACCCCTAGAACTCAAAGTCCAAAATTCGAAATAGCTTACCTCTGGTTTCAGGTTTCCTCTGCCGTGGCCCGTTGTCCATTCCCACGCCGTCCTAGTCTCTCCCAGTCCTCCACTAGCACACGAAACTGGTTATGGTGGTGAGGTGTGCATTTGGGTGTGTTTGGTTGTTCAAAGAAAATGGAGAAATGGAGGGAGAAGGGTGTTCGGGTTGAGAGAGGAAACATAGAGGATGATGATGGTACAAAGATGGGGAAAAAGGACGGCCAGGATGGAAGGAAGAAATATAGATGAAGGGTGGAGATGAAAAGTGGGTATAATTATAAAATAATAATATTTTAATGGTTTAGATTCACTTTTTGGGGAAGTGACCAATAGGATGAGTAACACTTGTCACTCATCCATGGATCCCACTAAAATATCTACCTAATCAGATATTGCTACATCATCCCCGTCTCAAAATGCGTGCACAGTGAAATTGAACTTCCGTGACCAATAACTTCTCCGTCGAACGTCCGATTTCGACGTGCCGTCTGTCTTCGGATTCGTGTTGATCCGATCTACGTAACAATCCTCGGCCATCGGCCATCGGACCTCCCGGGGTAAAAAGTCAGTATTTTGCCCACGACCAGGGGTAAATGATCATTTTACGTCGTCTTTCTGATTTCGCTCAACTAATCACCGATTAACCTCACTAATCTTGATTAGTCACTAATCTAATCCTGGAATTTGGGAAGGGTTGTTACTTGTACGCCTTTCCGTAATTCTTGAGATCTTTTCTACTTATCAATAACACTTTTAAGGTCACTAATCATCTCAAATAACTCATATTTTAATCCCACAATTTTTTGGGATTTTTAAACGAATTTTAAACAACCCCTAAATCTTCGAACAATCAAAATTACCCCAAGACGATATTCGATCATCTCGAAAACTGTACCATAGAACTCGTAAGATTAAAAACTTAAAGTTCCATGTTGGCCGAATTCACAGGTGGTGCCCCACGCGCCCACATACGACTAAAGTCCCTGTGAGTGGGCCTTACGCACTAGTCACTATTCACCATCTTCAAGCTTGGTCCCTGGCCCATTTTTCTGCAAACCGAGTTGTGCAACCTGCGATATGAACCACCTATATTTCCTTCATTTTATGTTCATTTCTCAAGTTTCCTTCTTCAAACTAAGCTTCCTTAATCCCAGAAACACACCTATGATCTCCAAATCAAATAAAACTTGCTAGAGAATAGAGCTACATAACTTCGACTTTCAGCCATGGCTTACAGTTCATTTCCACCATGTTCCAACGTTCAAACCTCCATTATTTCGATCTTAGGACAACCTTAGGGACTCCAAAATGACACGACAACGCTTTCTTTCAAGGTTCTTGTCCTAGAACCAAAACCAGATTTACAAGCTCACGGGTTCCCTAGTTTTTTGTTCACTGTTCCCCCCATCTCCTTCCTTAGTCTCCCTTTGATGTTCTTTGTTTCTTCTTCCTCTTCTACTTTCTCTCCTTCTCCCCTTATATTCTCCTAGTTCTTTCCCTCATATCTCTAGTTTTCCTACATGAGTTGGTAGGCTGATGTGTTTTCGGTTCCTCTTTACTAAAGCCCACATTATCATGCCTACACACATAAATAAGACATGGAAGGTCGGTGGAAGAAGAAGGAAGGGAAAAGAACTGGAATTTTTTGGACAAATATCACTATCAAAATATCTCCCATGTAAAATGTCCAACATACCCTCCATACCAAATTACCATAATGATTCTAGTCCAAATTTGGCCAGTATCGATCCTATTCGATATTCAATTTCAACATACTACTTGTCTATGGACTCAGGAGTCTGACACCTTCGTAACGGTCTTCACGATATATTTGACCAAGTCCAGGTCAAAAAGTCAACTTCCGACCTCAAAAGGGAAAAATCATTATTTTCTTTTTAATTTCCAAATTTTTCCTTTCTCGAAATTCCAGGTCGTTATAGAGACCCTCCAATACCTTTCGTTTTGTGATTGCTGACATGCCCTAGAAGGTATTTATGGGCTCAAGGAGAATGCGGGGGAGATTTTCAAATCATTAGCTTTGGTTATTGTCAGATTTGAAAATGGCGTAATGAGAAATGTTTCCAGGACCTTTCGTAGTCTCCGACAACGGCCTTGGACATGTTATTTTGTTAGATGAGGGAGTTCTTTGAGGCATAAAGTGGGGAGACTGTGGTGGGCTGGGAGGGCTTGGGTGCATGGAGGGGCATGGTGATGGTGTGCGGGGTAGTAATTGGCAGCACCGTATCCCTGGTGTCCTCAAGCTTAATTGTGATGGTGCTTAGTCTAAAGGCAAGTAGAGGGGGGGCCTACCTCTAAGTTCTACGTTCTTGGTTAGGCTTTTTCGAAGGAGCTCGAGGTGCAGGTATGCTCGCTTGCTCTTCGACTCTCGAGGTTAAGGTTTTGGCGATTCGTTCAAGTTTGGAGGCTTGTGCGAGGGCTAGCCATATTACGGTCATCGTGGAATCAGACTCACTTCAATTGATTCAGTTGGTCAATAGAAAAGGGTAATGATGGTGCTGTCATTAGTATCCTTAACGATATTTATGTACTTTGTGCTTCTTTTATGTTGATTACTTTCCAATTTGCACTTAGGGCGTCTAATATGATGGCTCATGCTATAGTTGATCACGTCAAGGATAAGAATGGGTATCATGCTTGGCCTGATTTTGAGCTACCTTAATTGTTTAATCTACTCGTTAAGGATGTTGGTATTTTGTTTGTACTTAATTAATAAAGTTGCATTTTCAGGAGAAACAAAAATATATATATATATATATATATATTGTGAATTGGAAGAGGACCGTTAAGTAAAAAAGCCAAAAAATAATCAAAGCGCAACTCAAACTAAGCCAGCGGGGCAAGGGGGTGGCCCTATCGATGGAGTGAAGAAGACATCTGAACCTCATAGGTTATATAGTCTGAACTCTGAAGATAGTTGGATCCAATGGTCCGACGCCAAGAAGCTCGTAAATTCGTAATAATGCTGCGGTGACTGACTTCACTCGCCTCCATGGCGCGTAGAGAGGAAGCTTGCAGTTTGATTATTCAGGTTATGGGTGGAGGGCATGCCAGGTTTGCCCACGCCATTTGACTGTAGGCAGGCATGTTGGTTGAGACTTGAGACAACTTAAAATACCAGTTTTTGATTAGTTTAATTAGCTTAAAGACCCTTTCTTTCTCTCTCTCTTCCAAATCCAACTCCATGTTCTTATCTTTTCACTATAATCAAACTAATCCAGTTGTGGTTTACCACCAATCTTTTCCGGGTCACAAGTTTTTAGCACCATTTCTGTTTACTTCTCTTGAATGTTAATCCAAAAGACTATTGGGTTTGTGAGGTTTGTTCTTATTAGTTTTTGGGTGATCTTGAAGAAAGATGGATGCTTTCTGTGACCCATAAAAAATCTGATACTTTTTTTTTTTGAATTAAGAGGAGTTCTCAGATGAAGGATTTTCCTGGCACGCCTGGGACTCTGACTGGGCTTCTTCTCAGAATTTCCCAATGCGTATTTGCTGCTGGGTCTATTGCTTCCATGGCTACCACTGCCAGCTTCTTCAATTTCACAGCTTTCTGGTATTGCCTTGCTTCCTATCCCAAACCATGTGATTTGTTCTTATTGATTTTGATTTCACAAGAAGAGATTAGGGGATGGGTAGACTGTAGTTTTTATGGAGAATGCTTTACTTGTATGTGACTTTTGATTTCCCTAAATAAAATTTGAGCAGAAGGATTTGAAAGTTCGTCCGTCAGGAGTTGAAACTCGGCTGGAATTTTGACTAGATTTTCTATGTATGTTTTTGTGCTATTTGACTCAATTAGCGTTAGAAATTGCAAATATTCTTGGCCTTCTTGTCTTTTTGCTGGATAGAATAACTTTAAATATTGATGGTTTTGTAATACCATAAAATTGATTGACTACCACTTTATTGGAATGGCAATTTCATCCAGTTATTATGCAGCATATGCAGTCCTTTGTCTTGACAAAATCCGGATATTTGTTTAAGACAATCAATTGTCATTTTGCAGTTATCTGATTGCTTCAATGGGTCTGCAAGTCATCTGGAGTTTTGTTCTGGCATTGCTAGATGCATATTCCTTGCTGAAAAAGAAAGCCCTCCACAACCCTGTATTAGTTAGCCTCTTTGTAGTTGGAGACTGGGTGAGAAAGCCTCTATAAATCCTACACTTTCTTATCGTTAGATCACACGAAATCATTCACTGTTCAAAGTTCTCGCCATTTGAAAGCCTAATCTTTTTTTCCATTTTGCAATCAACAGGTTACAGCCACATTGTCTCTTGCAGCAGCCTCGGCCTCAGCTGGCATAACTGTGTTATACTTCAGTGATTTGAGCCACTGCAATTTTGGAGAGGAATGCCAGAAATACCAGATGTCCGTCACATTGGCGTACCTGAGCTGGGTAACAATTGCAATCTCTTCTCTCATTATGCTCTGGCTGTTGGCAAGATGTTAGATCTCTTTTTGTATAGACCATAGGGTTTTGTTTTGTTTTGGTCTCATTGTAGCCGTTCTGCGTCATATATGGTTCACTTTTTCTTTAGAAACGAGAAATTGAATTGTCAATAGTAAATGAGAGAATCTGGTTAGCAAATTATGTATCTGAATTGTCTTCCCATTGGGGGAAGTAGGGTTAGAGTTGGGAAATTGCTGTATAATCTGGAATTGTAAAGTGGATACATGTATGAAGTTATGTCTTGGTTGAGTTGAAGGATTAGTGAAAAGCATTGCCACTTCTACTTTTTTCTTTTCCGTCTACTCCAATTTGATAATGCTGCTAATTGGTTAGTGCCTAAAGAAGCTGAAACTGCAAGCAAGCAAAGTGCTTTCAACCTTGAGAGACAATGGAGTTCGATTGGTAGGACAAGTTGTAAAATCCTTCAATAGTTAGCTAAAGTTGATTTTATATGCACCAATCATCCACTGGAACTTAAATACTACATCTTCAATTGGTTTTAATAAAAGAATAATAATGCCCAGTGAATCAACTAACTTGCTTTTGTTTTTTTTTTCTTTTTTTATGTGGGTCCCTATCTTTTTGGTGCAATTTACTTGCAATAGTAACCACAATGGCCTCTGAGTTGAGTCTTGAGTGGTCCTCAATCCTCATATGTGTTCTACTCCTTTGGGAGAATCCCATTGGAAGTATGCTATGGCTTTGCTGGAAAGTGTGTTTCTTTTATATTTGCGTTGCTTTGTTTCATTGGTATTTGTAATATTTTGGTAGGCCAGTAGGTGTGGGATTAAGGCTGCAACCAGCCAATCAAACCTTGTGAATTAATTAAAGAAGTTGATGGACCATCATAATACTGTGGGATGAGTGGCAGAAGCAAGCAAGCAAGAGAAGTATCGTTTTAGAACAATTGGTTACCAACAAATGTTAGTGGAAACAGAGATGGTTGGGTTAGTGGTTGGATAGGGCCCACAGGTTAGCAGGTGAAGTCAGAATCCCAACAGCATAACCAATACAAATCAATCCCAAAATTAAGTGAAATCATGACCTGTGGAAGCTCCTTGTTAACAAAATGTTTGATTCCCCTAAGGGAAAAGAAGTTGTAAACCTGAAAGATGCATGTTTGAAGTGTAAGATACTAAGATGCATGCTTGTCTTGTCAGAAAAAAAAAAGGTGCGTGTTTAAAGTATAGCGTCTTTCCATTGTGGCCCTGGAAATAATGAATAGAGGAATTTGTCTTTGTTGCCGGATCCAGATATTATGGGGTGGGTTGAGTAGAAGCTAGTGTTGTGTGGGGTTGCAGTATGAAAAGCCTTTTTTTCGGGAGAATCTGATTTGTAATCGGTTCTATATTCCATTGTTATTTTTAACAATCACCGTAAACAACTAAGGCTCTCTCAACATCCTAAAACTCTGATAAGGTAAAACCTTCTTTAATAAATACAACTAGTTCAGGGCTGATTTTGAAGTTTCGAGGATCTTCTAAAACAGTAATATTAGAGGCACCAACTCATTTACCACATAAATGATACCAACTGATGCAGCGTAAATCCGTATCATCTACCATATCATCCATTCTTTTTATTCACATTTTAATTTAGTTTATTGGTTAGAGAAAATGAAAAATCATTTATAGGATAAATTATACCACATCCCTCCCTTTCCAATTATGCAACATCGACCCTAATGAGTCTTGAATCCAATCTATACCTTCTTTGGCGCAAGTCTTGGACAACTCTGCAACTAAGTTGGTTTGCTTGATTGTCAGAGAAAGAAATTGATTGATCAAGGACCAAACAAAGTCGCCTTTTTTTTTTCTTCTCTTTTTGCTGTTCTTCCTCCTCCGATCTTCCTCTCCCTGCAATTTGCAGACGCACCACCACCAAAAGCCATCACAATAAATGGCATCTCCTCTTCCTCCAACAAACATCAAAACCCACAAAACCCCAACCACCTGGAGGTCATGAATGGACTGAATTCGAACCTGATCCGTGGCTTGAAGGCCTTGTCAATGTTAGGCTAGCCGCCTGCCCCAAGATAAACGAAGCAGTTATTAAAGTACGTATAGGATGATGATCCAAGGTTAGGTATAGAATAAAGAAACTCCAATCTTCGACTTTACAAAATTGGAAGTTCCCTCTCTCTCTCTCTCCCTATAAATATAGATGATGTGAATTCGCAATAGCTTAAGCCATTTCAGCTTTACTGCTGCTTCACACTCTCAGTTACAACCCGTCAAACTCGTTTCAACCCCCACAAATTTTGGAGCTTTTTGGTCATTAAGGTTGGAATTTCGACTCTTGGGTCATGGTCCTCAATGGATTCTCAATGTCTTGGTGGCTCTCGCACTCTCACTCCTGGGTGGACTCAGTACCTCAATCGGAGAGTAAAACTCATGTTTATTCATGGTCTGCTTCAACTACCCATTTCAGTAATTTCAAATTCAGGCTATCCCATTTTGGAGGATTCTGATGTTCTTGTTTCGTTTATCAAGTCACTACAAAAAAACGAGCCTTTTGTGACTGATATTTTGCGACGGAGGACACGGCGATTGCAAACAGAAGTGATTTTGAGCGATAGTCATTTGCGCGAAAACATTCACGACGCCACACTTAATACCATTGCAATAAGGGTCGTAAAAAGAATGTACTTATCACTCCAATTCTCACAAATTTCTTTTTTTCGTTGAAAGTGAACAAACCTAGCCGCTTTCCACATAACCACTCTTTATGCTCCGTCTTCTCCTCCACCAACGAAACCGTAACCCCTTCATCACCACCTCCGAGCTCTCCGACCTCATGTGCTAAAAGCTCACTCATGGAAAATGGAGATACCTTCTATTCTCAATTCTTCATTCCTTGTATGCTATTCGTATTGTCTTTACTAATTTTATATGTGAAATTGGGATTTAAGACCGTGGCTATTGGATTTCGTTTCGGCTTTGGACGACGCCTCGGTGAAATCAGCCTCACAAAAGGCTTTTCAGGCTCTATCGGATATCTCGAAGGCAATCTCTGAGCTCACTGTGCTCAAAGGCATAGCTCCCGCCTCTGCCTTGGCCGTTCTGGCAGCTTATGCCCCGAAAGTGGCGCCCTTCATATCCGATGAGGTAATTTAATTTTGGGATTTTGAATTCTGATTTCGTGTTCGTTGAATATAATTTGAGTAATGTCATGTGCTTCATCTTACAATTGAATTTGTTTTTTCTTTTTGAGTGTGGTGAAAGGGTGAATTTGATGATTAAACATATAATATGTAAGCTTGAACTAATGTCCATCTAATGACTATATTAATATGCCTTTATATATATAATTTATCTTGAGTGGCTCAATTTTTGCTTAATCAATTTCAATTTAGGAATTTCAATCCAACTATGGTTAATTACTTTTCTTGACGAGTTAATACAATCTTGAACTTATTGAATACAAGTTACAATCACCCACAATTTGAGTAGCTTATTGCTTTAAAGGTAGTCCAAGATTTAAACGGGTGGTTTCTTCTAGGAAAAAAAAACCCCATGGAAATCGGGTAATTTCTGATTTTGATTAACCAAAAGAATTATGATTTTCTATTTTGTTTCCTAATATGCATCATCATCATCATCATTATTATTATTACACCTTCACAAATTCAGCTACCAAGGAAAGAACTGAAGTTGTTTCGGGTTTCCTGTAACATTAGTTGAAGCTAAGAAGAGAGTTTTTCATTTTGGTGCTCAATTTCTTACTTGTAAGGGAGAATCACGGAATTGGATATCAGAAGCATCAGACTGGACTCCTTAGTTACTTTTCTGTTGCACTCTCATGGTCTACCAATCAGGTTAGTTCTCTACTAGTTGTTCACATTTTAGTTTATAGTTGAAGTTCATTGGTTTCTATGAGGAATTTGATTGAAGGAGCTAGGCTGATGTAATTTGATCAAATTTGCAGATGTTGCTTTCATCGTCAATGGAAAAAAACTGTTAGATTATGGGATTTGGAAACGAAGACCTATTTTAAGTTGTTTGGACAATGATTATGGTAGGATATCCATGTATATATAAACCAATCTTTATCTGTTCTGCATATTTTTTGCTTGACACTATAATGTAAAATATATAAACGCACATGTGCAAAATGTGCTTTAGTTTCTTGAGTCTTGACTGCATATTTGTTGTGTGACACTCACTTGCATAAGGTACTGTTCAACTTTGTCGCAGCGTTCCTCGTACACTTTTGGCCATGGGAAAGGTTGATCCATCACACTCAGAGTTACAAGTCGATCTTCTTAATATACTAGGTCATGTCAAACAGTTGGTATATCAACTTCCACTATAAAATTTTCTTTGTAATCTGTTGGCTGCTCAAGTATTTTTATTATTCTTTCTTTGGGGGAAGTGCCTGTCTTTGGTTCTAGGGCTTGTACAGATTGTGGCTGAATTTTCTATTGGAACTCACAGGTAAGTGCATATTCATTATTCACAAGATTGGGGGTTGGTCTTGGTCTGGAACAGCAGAGGCCTATAGACCCTACCACAAATGACCCGTTAGTTATTACAAATTGCACTAGAGATTTCATTGGTACCCTCGATTACATTTTACGTGGGTAAGTATAAGGATTGCAAATTTGGTTGACATGTTCATTAATGCCCCTCTTTAATAGATCAATTCCTTATAAAGATATTCAATGTGTGGTTGCATCGGACTCTTTATTGGTGGAGTCCTTGATAGAGCTCTTGGATGAGGAAAGTTTAAGGAAAGACACATCACTTCCTTCTCCAGAGTGGTTATCAGATCACATTGCACTTCTAGCTGGGTTTCGCTGCATGTCTAGAATTGGACGTTGATACATTCAGGTAGGCTTCCAAATCTTTGTTGGTTCTATCCTACTCATGAATATTTCTTGAGACTTATATAAAAAAATTAATGGAAAGGGTTGGAGACTGATGTATACACAGAAAAACTAATGATTTTATCACCAATAATGTTTGATAATGTGATATTTGCGCAATCGAATTTTGTAATTTGTCGTTATTGTGTTTGACAGGAATCTAAATGCTTGTAGGAGCTGAAGAGGAGAGGTTTGAAGACATCCAAAAGAAGGCTGAGAGAGAAGCAGTGGTTGGATGTTGAGGTTAAAGTAATTCTAAGATAGGTAGATCATGGCCGCCACTCTTCTATTCCAGGAATCTCCTTGTGTGATGATCCTTGCTATGATCTGCTTTGTATTATGCCACCTTTGCCTTATAGAAAAAAAGTCACTATGATGCCTTCTGCTCAATTGCGATTGTTGGCTCTTTTCCTTCCTTTATGTCATGATGCTCTTGATCACAACTCATTTTCCCTTTTTATCTTCCATTTTCATTTTTAGCAAGGAAACAAAGATGAGGAATAAGATTTTAATTTTTTAAGAAAAAAAGATTAGATGTACAAATTGGCTAGCTCCATTTAAAATAAATTTATAATTTCTATATTACATTTGTGGCCCTAGAAATCTCGTGGGAAATAGGTTTTTACGACGTGCATGAGGGTTGCAAATAGATTTTTTAAATCTGGCCATGTTGTGGCGACGGAAATTTCCCGTTGTAACCCCGTAGTAAATACCATTTGCGACGGTTATAATCCATCGCTAAAAGTGTCAAACTTTTTGCGACTCCACTTTGTTGCGACGGTTTCTTATCCGTCGCATGACCGTCGCAAAAGCTCTTTTATGACGCTATTTAAAGTTGATACGACGGCTTTTACCCGTCGCTTATAGCCCTTTTTTTTGTAGTGAGTGATCATCCAAATTTGCATCTGGGTATTTCTTACTTGTGGGTTTTAGCTTCAAATTTTCTTTCTTTGGGTTGATTCCTGAAATTAAGGTAGAAGGTCAAATTCATTTTCTGGTGGGATATTTAAAGATTTGAATTCCCGGGAAAGTGATTCTCTTCCATCAAGGTTGAAAATTGAGGCTTAATGGTGTACTTTAAGATGATGCAATTGCTAGGATTTTTTCCCCATTGTGTTCTAGGAAAGTGTTGGCTTTTGGTATTGTTCGTTCTGTGAAACAGGATTTTGGCTTGTGGTTGTTATGGAGCATCTTAATTTCTTATCCTTATTTGAATGCTTAGTTGATCAGCTCCTTTTATGCTCTCTCTCTCTCTCTGTCTCTGTCTCTCTCTCTCTCTCTCTCTCTCAGATGAATCGCTCCCACCTCTCTCTAAGAACTTTGTAGATCTGGAGTGGATTTTCTCCACTCTCCACCTCCTGGTGGCTAGTTTGGAGCAAACTTGTCAGGACCCACCCCGGTTTCACCCCGAAAACCGAGGTAAATCCTGCTCCCGTCTGACACCCCGACACAAAACCAAAGTAAACTCACTCGAAGCCACCAAAGTACTCAGTCAGACGCAGGAGAAACTATAACACATCTCGAAGGCAAGTTTTACAGAGCATAGTTCGGAATACAAAAGAAAGAAAAACAATAAACTAGATACACGCACACAGAAAATTTAAAACACTCCGGGATCCCTCTCGCAACTTCTATGCCTCAGACGCTGCCTTGACGCCGAAGCCCTGCTCTAGCTCCACGACCTGGAGGGCAATTTAAAAACCAGAAAGTGTGAGTGGACCATAAATAAAAGAAAAGTTTCCAAAACCATTTATAAGAAAAACCGGGTTTGGCCTTCCGTTTTGAAACCACATGCATAACCCAGTTATTAAAGCAGTTATAGTTCACATAAACCTCATCATAAAAATAGAAACACTATAAAACACAGTTATAGAAATCATAGCATGAGCATCATAAAACCGTATCATAAACCATGAATATGAAGTCATCATTATCCGATCAAACCTGCTGTACCTATCCGAGTCTTTAAACTCCCGAGTCTTTAAACTCAACAGGCCTACAGGGGAAATATCAATATATCCGAGTCTTTAAACTCAATCCGGGTCTTTAAACCCAATCCGGGTCCGTCCCCCGTCAAATCAATATCCGGGTCTTTAAACCCAATAACCAGATCCAGCAAATCCAATCCAAAACCATTTGAAAACCATTTATCATTCCACATCCAAACCCGAATCCGAAATCACTGGTCCGATGCCCTTCCGGCATCCAGAACCGTCATTCCGAACCCAAATCTGGAATTCCACTTTTCAACCTTAAAACCAAATCTCGATTTCCGAAATCCGATTCTAAAACCGAAAACCCTTTAATCACCAAATCATGTTTCCAAATCCCTTTATGAACATTGAAACCACTTATCCATTGAAATACTAAATCCATAACATCATATTCAGAAATCATACTTTTCCTCGTAAAACGTGCTGAAAATCGAACTTCCTCGAAAAACGTGCAATTATGTAAAAGCAACAAAGCATATCCGATAAACATAAAATCATAATTAAAACCATAAAAAAACTATAGAAAAACAGTTATGCATGCTCGAGTTTAAGGAAAGGGTCCACTCACAGTACCGAGCCCTCAATCGCGTCCCGAACGTCTCGTACGTTCCTCAGCTTCCTCGGGAAGTCCCGATCCTGTCAACAACCACCAAAGTATGCTACTAACACATCTACGAAGGTCCACCTAATTTTCCCCAAAAATCCCCGGGTGCTAATCATAACGAACCGGAACCCTAAACCTTCGCCCTCGTGGAATTATATTGAATCGACGTCCGAACAACCCAAAACCAAACCCATTAGACTCGTCACAACACCTAGACCAAAAACCATGTTGACAACTTCCTCAACCGCCGCCGCACGCGCCCCCACGCGCCGCCCAAAGTGGCTGCGCGTGGCCCTCACGCGCCTGCTACAGTGTCGTCGTCTTCCTCGAGTCGACCCGGTCAAACCGGCTTCTGCAATTCGAACCGGCGAGGACGGTTCTCCGCCTTCCGTCCACTAAATCGACTCCTCTCTTCACCAACCGCTTCGTCCAGACCTAAGCTACCCATTCCCCTTCCTCAGCCATCTCGACTCAGGCTACAACTCATCGACTCAAACTCGAAACCAAAAACCCGTACACCCCTGTTTTCTATTCCGGCCACCCACGTCTTCCCCCGTCACGGTGGCGACACCAGACAACTCCTAGGGTCTTCCTACGTCTTACCCAACTCACCAAAACCGTCGACTCACTCCCTAAGTCCACGACATTTGGTTTGAAACTCGACGGCAAAACAGAGTAATTGAAAGAAGATGAGGAATTACCTGCCCTCCTATCGCCGTCGTGAGCTCCGCCGTGAGGACACGACTCCTCCCGTCCACCTCCAACCTCTGGACACCTCCACCGGCCTCGATTGTTCGAACACGGCGGCACCACCACCCAACACTTCTCTCTGTTCTCTGTTTTCTCCCTGGTTTTCCCGTGGCTCACAACTCACACACACAACCACCACACCTCCAAACCTCCTCACTGTCTTTCTCTCAAACTCTAAGTCACTCCTCACTCACCAGAACACACCAACCCTCATGATCACCCCTCAATTTCTCTCAATTCCTCCCTCTGTTTTCTGTTCTTTGAACACAAACACACACACGGGTACACGATTACCCCAAATAATTGGACCGTGTATGCTAAAATCCTCTAGTCCTCCTACACATGTCACCATCCCCTCAGCCTTCTCACATGTGGCTCAATCTCAGCCCTCCATTTTCCCTCTCTGTTGCACAAATCCCCATGTGCAAAGACCAAAATACCCCTCATTTTAAGTCAAAATTACGATTTTACCCTTACCGTTTTAGACCCGTAACTCACACTTCGTAAGTCCGATGAATACGTGCCGCCTGTCATCGAACTCAGGTCGACGAGATCTAGCTAACCATCCTAGGTCAACGTCTCAAAACCCGATCAAACGAAAAGTCAACTTTTCCCCCTATTTTAACTAAATTACGGTTATGCCCTCAACCTTCCGAACATCATAACTTCCTCCTCGGATGTCGGAATCGGGCGTGCCACCTGTCTACGGATTCGTGACGTCCTAAACTACGTCATGATCTTTGGTCAAAACCCAATTGACCTCCCAAACTAAAAGTCAACATTTTGCCCAAACTGGGGGCAAAATCGTCATTCTAGGTTAACAACCTTATCAGAACCAACTAACCCCCGATTAAACTCACTACTCCTTTACTAATCACCGTCTTAAACACTATCTTAGCCCTAATTTCTGGAACGGGTCGTTACAAAACTTCTGCTCCCTCTTCCTTTCCCAACGCTCTGTCTTTTCATCCTCATCTCCTCCCCCTTCCTATCAAGTAACCCAGTTCTCCTTTCCTCTTTAATTTGATGGTTCTAGCCACCTGCCTTTTTTGCGAGTTTTACATCGAAGCTTGTTGTTTGTGGTGATGTCCACTACTTGAGATGGAATTTTGGAGACTGGAAATTTTCAATCTCGGCGTTCATCGTCGGTCTTCCGATCTCCTTGGCCGATTTTGGCTTGCTTAACTCTTGCCCTTTTCCTTTTAGCCGCTCTCCTCACTCACAAAACCATCCCTTCACCACCTTCCAACTTTCACCCTCCATCCACATCGCTCACCCTCCATCCACATCGCTCACCCTCAGATCCATCGCCCTTTTCTTTATTTTGGTTTCTCACTTGACCCCTCTAATGGGTATGGTCACTGGTCCTTTTCATCTACACCATTTCCCCCAAATTCAGCTTCGGGTGTGGAACTTATTGGTCAATATTGACCTCGATGATCGTTTGGGTATGTCAATCTTTGGTGACTCCGTGTCTCCAAAGCATGCTCCTCTGATCGATCTCTTGGGTTCCAGACTTGAATGTTCACTGCTGTGGTGGCTGAGTACTCGGAGGTGGCGGCTAATGAAAGCCTGTTTCGTTTCTAAGGTTTCTGTGGATTTGATTTTTTGTGGATGTTAGTTAACTTTGGGCTATTTAATTTTGGGCTTTTTATTTATTCATTGGGATTGTTTATTGTTAGATTGTTCTTTTATACTGTTTGTATTATTAAACTTGTCTATTAATGAATATCATCCCATTTCAAAAAAAAATAAAAATGAAAAGCCTTGGCATGTGGAACAGGTGCACTTTTCGTAATCTCAATGACGCTCCCAATTTGAAAATGCTTGGACTTCTGCAAGTGGCTTTGGTTTCAAATTCCCAATTTCTGAAATTGTGATTTATCGTTGAACACTGTTGCTTTCTTTCTTTGAAAGAATTATCTTAGTGACTTGATTGCTTGCATTTTCTTCTACCATCTTGATCCAGTTTATGTTTACATGTTTGTTGGAGGAAGAGGAGATGCCCATTTATTGTGATGGCTTTTGGTGGTAGTGGGTCTGCAAATTGCAAAGAGAGGAAGAACGAAGGAGGGGGAAGAACAGAGAAAAGAAAGGAAAAAAAAAAGGCGACGACATTTTGGTGCTTCATCAATCAATTTCTCTCTCTGAAAATCAAGCAAACCAACTTAATTGTTGAATTGTTCAAATTGATAAAGTTACCCCTAATTCTAATGCTCTTAAACATAGTAGTAGTAATTTGGAATGAAAATGTGATTTTAGGGTGCATCCTGATTCAAAAACGAGTTGAGAGAGCATTTTTAGACAAAAACAATAGTTATTATAAGGCTTTTTAGTCCGAAGCATCTTAGACTACCAACTTTGTTTCAAAATGCACCATGAACTCATTTCTGTGTTAAAATGCACCCCCTACTCCCATTTTCATTCCAAAGCACACATTTTCCATCTAAGACTGTTAAATGGGGGGTCAAAATTGCCATTTTGAATAGTTAAGCTTCTAATAAAAATTAAAATTAGGTGGCAGCTGATGTGCCCACATCAGCTGATGATGTGGCAGATTAAGCCTCAACTTCCCCACCTCGTGAGAAGCTCGAGCAAACCTTCAAATTAAAAAAGAAAAAGAAAAAGGAACTCGAGCAGTGAAAAAACGGCGAGAGCAACGAGCTGAAAATACAAATTTTATCAACTGAAAATACAACCGAAAATACACAAATGTCTCTGGCACATTTTATCAACCGAAAATACAAATTGTTGGCATTCAAATTAACATGAATATCACAAATGGCTTCTCTTTTTCTTGTGTTTACTCATCAGACTATTAATAGCATCAAAGATAGCAAACCAAAACACTAAACTTGATGGCATTTTCTAAGACCAGTAACTAGTAATTCCAGCAATATCATCACCCTAAGATATATATCTAGGTGCAAAACAATAGAAGAAACATTTATTTCTTTTATTCTTTTTCTAAGTCATGTTCTTGTTCTTTTTCTTATGATTTGTTCCTTTTTGTTAAATTTCTGAATTTTCTGGAATATCTCGAAAAAGAATGAATGTGTATGGATTTTTACCTTACCAAGGGATTGGAAGTTTGTTGCCATGATACTGACAAAACAATTGGCCAGTTGCTATAACATTCTTCATATGCCTAATGCAAATTGGCCAAGAATTATACCACCCAACTCTATGCGTGCCAAAGTGTGATATAAATTCCCTACAAAAAAAAAAAAAAAATCATCCTGCAAAATGAATATTTACAAAGGTGAATATAATGGAAATGATAATTCAATATATAGACCCATGTAAAGCTAAAGAAAGAGGTTTATATTGTTACCTTGTACAAATCTGGATCTAGATAACTCGGATCTTCAATGGACAATTTTTTAGCGCTTTGCATTTGCTCAGATGTTATTGTTTGCTAGGTTCATGGAGGGAGGCAGCATCTTCACTGAAGTTTGGAAATTGTTGTATAATTTTGTTTATAAAATAAATTTGACTTAATCAGAATGCATAAATTTGTTCAATTAAATTTAGTTTTATTACAATTGTAATACATACGTTGTCTTGTATGGATTTAACTCTGGGATGTCTGGATTTATAAATAACAATGTCTGCTGCTTAATGCTATTTCTCCTAAGCATTAAATAATATGAAAATGAAGCATTTTATGTTTATCAATACTATAACTTTTTTTTTCTCCTGAAAATACATTTTTATTAATTAAACACGAATAACAACACCAACATCCTTAGCGAGAAGGTTAAACAACCAAGTCGGCTCAAATTCAGCCCAAACATGGTACCCATTCATACTCTTAACATGGTTGGTCATAGCATGATCCACTATGTTACTCGTCCTATGGGCAAATTAGAAAATAATCGACAGAAAAGACTCACAAAGTACATAAATATCATGAAGGATATTGGTAAGAGTACCATCATTACCCTTCTTGCATAACAACTGAATTAATTGTAGTGAGTCAGATTCCACAATTATAATAATATGGTCAGCTGTCACACATGTCTCCAATCTTGATCGAACAGCCAAAGCTTCCGCCTGAAGAGCCATCAATACTATAACTAATATTTATGGCAATGTTAAATTTATACCTGGTATTCCTTCACTTTTAAACTTGTGAAAACAATGATTATTGGTTGCAGTTGTTCCTCCCCTATTGTGGATGCAAAACTGTTGGCAACATTAGACCACAATGTGATCTTGGCAACTTCCCTCCTATAGGTGCCAAAAGATGGTGATAAATTAATAATAGGGTCTAACCCTTCATAATGTACATTTTCTTTGTTAAATTTAAATCAGCCCTATTAAACGAAGTTTTGTCAACAGTTGGCGCGCATCAACAAAACTGGCATTCATCACATTCAAATATCAATCTATTGGCCAAACTCATTACCGCTTTTTTACTATTAGAACTCACCTAGATAGCTAGACAACTTCATATCAAGAACCAATCAGAACCATAAATTTGATAAAATGAAACAGAAAGCAAGCTGAAGTTTCAGCAGAACTTCAAAATTAACAGAGCAGAAAAGATGTGAGAGTAGAAAAGATGAAACACTTCACAATATGAACACTTCACAATCTTTACACTCTTAGAAAATTATATGAACACTTGACAATTTATTTGAACAATTCAAAAACCAAAAGTAGACATGAAACATATTATTTTCCTAATTCTCAAATTATCAGACTCATTGCCAAATGCACAACAACAGAGCAGAAAAGATGAATAAATTTACTCACAGGGTAGTTGCAGAACTACGAAATTGCACCTTGATCCCGAACGGTCGCTAATCGCTTTGTGGCACAAAGAAGAGATTCAAAATCATGTTTCTCTATACCAAATATCAAGTTACTCTTCATGACCAGCAGGAAGTCAAGAAAATAAGAGTAAAATGATATGAATGACATCAATTAAAACGAAACATGATTGATATGAATGGAGAAAAATTAAAGTGAAATAAGAGGATGAAAAATCCGCCACATCTTGAAATTGCAATTGGAACATAGAAAACAGTAAAATGATATCAATGAGCACCCAAAGTCATAAACTGCAAAAGTAGAAAAGAGAACATTACCTGCAAAATTTATCTACAACAGTTCCTCTTCCTTCAATCCTTCAAAAAAAAATAAGGAGAATAAATAAACTTTAAAATGGAATAAAAACAATTATATAACACCAAGTATAGTAGCAAGATTGGAAATCTATCAGCGTAAAGAATTGAAAAAATCTATCAGTATAAACAACTGAAGAAAGAAAAATATTGGTTGACATATCACCTAAGAATGCAGAGTGGTTGACATATCACCTAAGAATGCAGAGCCAGTAGAAAAAGACCGTAAATCTACAAACCCATTAGCAAAATTTCAAAAGAAAAAGACTTTTCTCTTCCATTTGGATCAAACCCATGAAGTAAAAAAAGGATCCAAAGAACCCATTACCAGATCCCCAAAAGTCAAACAAAAAGAAATGGAAAACAAAATCAAAATCACACAATTTCTTTCATACCAAATGTAACGACCCGAAATTTAAATTTGAAAATTATTAAGGTAAAATGACTATTTTGCCCCCGATTGTATTTTTTATTAAATGAACTTTGACTTTTGGCTCGAGAAACTTGTTGCACATCTACCTAAGATCGTTACGCGTGTCTCGAGATTTGGTTTACGTAGGTAGGCGACACACATTAGATGGGTTCTGTATACGGTTCTAGAAACTTGAGGGGCATTTTGGCCTTTTGGTTTTTGAGATATTTTTGGAAGAGAATCAGATTTATTCTCCCTTATCTTTGTATTTTGGGTATTTTCGACACCTAACACCACACCTCACTCTCTCTTCTCTCTCTCACCCGTGAAACCCAAAGAATACCCAAGATTGTGGATTTTGATTTGAGGCCATCCTATCCGTTTTGGTTAATCATGCTCCTCTCCTCCCTACTATCAAGAACATAATATCCATCGTAGGAAAAGACCGCAAAATAGCCTAGAATTGCGAAGGAAGAAAAATCCGAAACTTTCGAGGAATTTTTTAGAAAATTCAGGTACTTTCTTGAAATTCGAGGTTTGGATTTGAGTTCTTGGGGTTGAGTAGATAAATTTCCATTATTAGAGCATTCAATTCGGTGGAGAAAATAGAAAGTTATGAAAGTTTAAATTTTAGGCAAAAAAATGAAGTTTTCCAGCGAGGTTCCAGTGAACCAAATGACAGTGCCGACTGCGGCACCGGTTGCAGCATACGGTGGCGCTGATCATCTTCTCGGGTCGAATTCCACCAATGGACTATTCTTCTAGTGACAAAATATTCCTCTGGTGATGGAATATTCTATTCAGGATGACAAAATATTCTCTGATGGAATATTCCGTCTCACGGTCCACGACGACAATTAATTTCAAGCTCGACGATACAAATCTTATGGCACTGGTTTCAGATCGATCGAACATCGTTTGGGAGTACTTCTCGGCCTCTAAAGTGACGATGCTTAGGTTTAGGATACATATGGTATCCTAGGATTTTTTATTTTGAATATGAGTTTATGTATAAAGTTAGTGACCTCTAATGTTTTTTTTTAACTAGAGATATCGTTCCGAGGACCTTGGAGGAGCGCACAGGTCGGAAATGAGCTCGATTGGATAGTCTGTAAGTAGACATTTATTTTATAACTGTGATGCATGCATATTTAACTGTTTTAAATGTTTTATGATATTATATGACTTGAAATGGTTTGAATAATTATTCTAAATGTTATTGGCTTCTATTTGACGATTTAGGTTTTTAGAATTATTATTCGAGATGCAATTTGTCGACACATATTTTACGATTTTTGTGGAAACAGTGTTTTGGGATCAAACCGGTTGAATCGTTTCGGCTTGGATTTGGAGTCAAGCATTTATTTTAAAGCAAGATTTTGGATTTACTATTGAACTATTTTCTACTGTCGACTATCCTCGAGATATACGATGCTTACCTTTTTTCAGACTAGCATCATTAATTGTGTCTCCACTGGATCCTAGGGGCATTATTTTCTGGACTGGAGTTTAAGAGTGTGCCTCCACCAAATCCTGGTGGTTGCCTACAAATAGTACAGATATTCCAGCGAGGTAGCTCGTCACTAAGACTCGGGGGATTATTCCAATCAGCTGGCTCGGTACGAAAGGCGACTTAAGAGAATATGAGGATGATTCAGGAGTTGATTTATGATGTTTGTGTCCAGGTTTTCTAGATGATTTTGTAAAAGGTGATTCTAGGGAAATATGGGGCACACGTATTATATATACATTTTATGTTTAATATTTTGTTGGTTCACAGTTTACGATTTGAATTTACATATGAAATCAAGGGTTATTCCATTTTGAATATGGATATTTTCATTATATACATGTATGTTTCATAATTGGAGGGTAAATGATGTTTTGCCCAAAAAAAATGTGTTTTAAATGTTCCACTTAAACTTTCACTGATTTTTGAAATCCTTCAAGGCTATTGATTAGTGTTAGGGGCTACTCTTGGGGCGGAGACGTTTATTTACGACTGTGCACTCGTTGAAACTACAGATTCGAGTTCGTACCCTTGTATTATAATTATTATTCTAGTTTCTCTAGTTGTCCACTGTTATTTTGTAACCGATTGCTAGCACGATTTGTTTGAGTGGGATTTAGAAGGTTATCCCTTGTTTGACACGTGTTAAGGGTATTGGGAAAATTTTTCGTTTATTTGTTAGACGGAAGTAGGACAGGGCATGGTTATCTTGCAATTTTGGGATAGGTTCTGTCAATTTAGTATCAAAGCACTAGGTTTACTTCATGTAGACTGCACACTCGGTGTGCCTAGTATTTTGGTACTGAATATGACGAATGCCTTCGAGATGCGAGCCCTTTCGATTGCCTGTACGTGAAATCAGATTGGAGTCGGAAAGGGCATTGACCTTGGATTACATGGATCAAGCATTGGATACTGCGCTTTAGATGAGGGGGGCTTCTAAGGGTTCAGTTTTTTTTTAACGAACTTAGTGGCTAAGAGTTATTCTTTTTACTATCGAGGGGAACCCAAAGAGACAAATTATTGAATTCTCGGCTGGAGCGAGTATTTGATGTGGTGATATGTAGCCCTTCTCGAGGATTAGGATTGTTTAGCCACATTCTGGTTGGGCGGTTTTGCATGTCGGTGGTGGCACAGACTGAGGATGACGAGCTGGAACATCCGTGTAGTTTCTTGGGAGGTTTTCCAAGAGTGTTATAAGGGAAGTTTTATCCTCCTACCTGAAAACCAGAGAGGTGTAGTTTATGTGGCTTTAGCTAGGGGACATGATGGTTGCTCAATGCGAGTAGAGATTCTAGAGTTTGTCTCAGTTAGCATCGGCATTGGTACCAAATGAGTTTGACAAATTTCGACGCATCCAATGGGGTTTGAGAGATAAGCTCAGAGTTTTAATGATAGTGTGGTTATTCTTCTCTCCGAGATGTGTTAGATATTGTCTCTAGAGTTGAGCCAAGGTCGCCAGTTAGGCAGCAGTCTGAAGATTTTGGTCGACGTTGGGTGTATATATCTCTCAAACCTTTGGTTCAGGGAACCCTAAAGAAGGATAACTTTAGCTCTAGATCTTTGGGGGTTACTCATGGCAGTAATAGAACTGGTCGAGAAAGTTTCCAACCATAGATACCAGTACAGTTTAGTAGGCTGCTGTTCGGTCAATCATTGGGTAGGTTGTTGATCTGCACGGTCAAGAAAGGCCACTTGTTTTCCTATAGGGACTTTCGAAGGGAATACCCATATCAACTACAGTAGTGGTACAATGAAGGATGTTGCAGGTCAAGGATAGAAAGTAGCATTGACATCTGGTGCAACATGAGAGAGTTAGATTTCTGCAAGTAGGACCAGCCAAACTGGTGACAGACAATGAGAACGTGGTTGATCCTCAGGCCCACAAGCCCGTTTGTTTGTAGTTACTCAGGTTGAGGCTCGAGCTACATCGAAGGTGGGGACATGTACACTTTCTACTTTTGGATTTGATGCTTGAGTTTTGATGTGATCCTGGAGAAGGATTGCATGGCTACTTATTGTACCTCTGTTGAGTGTTTAGAAAGAAGGCCATCTTCCAGAGTCTAATTTTTCTTGAGCTTATGTTTTAGGGAACCATAGAGTACTCACTTCGAGTGCAGATTTCGGTTAGCCAGTGTAGTATTTCTTTGGCTTGTGGTATCTAATGAAGAGATTATGTTGAGCAGCGAGAGTGGAGACAACCAAGGATAGTATTTTAGATTCGAAGCTTCTTGATTTTAGTAAGGCACTACAGAAGATTCATGCATGGCTATTCTACATGGTTGTTCTTTGATTTAGTTGACCAAGAAGGGATTCAAGTTGGACTAGGATGACGATTGTAAGTAGGGCTTTCAGTAACTTAGAAAGAGGTTGATTTCTGCTCCGGTTGTGATCCTTCCTAGTGGTAGTGGGAGTTTAAGGTTTTAGTAGTGTATCCTTGCAAGTATTGGGCATTTATGGATGCTGTATGGCTAGGTTGTAGCCTATGTTCTAGGCATTTGGAAACCCAGGAGTTGAATTATTCCACCCGTGACTTGGAGTTAGTAACAGTGGTTTATACCCTAACAATTTGCTGACACTATCCCTATGGGGATATGTGTAGGATTTTCATCGACCACCAAGTTTGAGGTATTTGTTTACTCATAAGGATTTGAATTTAGGATGGATACAATGGTTAGAGCTAGGTAAGGATTACGACTGCACTAGTGAGTACAATGGGTAAAGATAATAAAGTTGTGGATGCATGGACAAGGAAGTCGAGGAGTTCTGTAGACCATCTGTGCACTAGTCATTTACCATTACTGGAGGAACTCCGGGGCACACGAGTTGTGCATGGAATAAACAACCAGGGAGTCTTATTAGCTAGTTCTTCTTATGATGCATGTTTGTCATGATTGGGTTATTATGGCTCAGCTCCAGGATCCTACGATGTGCATTATTAAGTTGGAGCGAGAAATTGGGGACAAACAAGATTATACGATCATAGTTTTTATAGCCTTAGTTTTGAAGACCATTTATATGTACAAGATGATACAGAGTAAGAAAAGGAAATCTTTGAGGTGACGTATAGATTATGTCAGGACCCGTCCCAAATCCCCCAGGATTAACGTGGAACGCGCCTGATCTCATCTGACACAAAGTGTCAGACCAGGGAAATTTCTGTCTCTAGCCCTCACTGGGGCACCAGAGCACGCCAGGATCGTAGGAGGAGGAGTGTGATGTCTCGTCTCTGCTACAGCCCGCATCTGCGATCAACCTGAAAGACATTTAAACACGAAATCTGTGAGTGGACAAAATAACATTTTCATTAAAAACATTTTCACATATAGAAATTTATGCCCTTCATTAAAAGCATATGCATACATTCAAAAACTGTTTATCAAAACGTTCATAAAACCATTTTTCAAACATTCTCAAAACCTTTCAAGGGTTCATGGCCGGTTCCCATAAACCGTCATGACCCATAAAAACCTTTTGAGGGTTCATGCTGGTCCCCATAAACCGTCATGAACCCTAAATCCATTTGGGTCCCCGACCCGAAATCACAATCTTAAAACATGGAATACGAAAATCAAATCATTAGGGACTCAACCCAAAACCATTCTCGGTGAAATACCAAAACATACAAACCACTTTCCGAAATATAAAACATGGAACACGGGGTCTCTGCCCCCAAATCACTTTCAATAAACCACATACGTATCAATATATGTATAACCCATCCGTGGCACTTCCGAGAAGATGCCAACTCGGGGAACACAGCCCCTGGGGAACACATCCCCGATAAATGTCACGATATCATCTCTATACTAGTGTGCACACTACTCGGGGTATCACTCCGAGTCTTCTCCTAGGAATTCTCCATCTGGGAGGCTCTATCTTCGGACCTAGTCCGGTCATCTCTTCGGAATCTGGTCTGGGACCACAACATAAATCGTAACCCCCACTCCTGGAACGGGATCCCTATGGGGATACTCATTCTGGTCTGTGGATCGTGACTCTCCAGATTGACGTTTGGAGGAGACCATATAATCATAAGAAGGGTTCATACATTTCCAAAACACTTTCTTTCTTTCTCAAAACATTTCTCAACTAGGTCTCATACCCGATTCATTTCAAAAGGATTCCTCGAATCCGATTCAAATCCATTGCATAGGCCTCGTCCTAAATCCACAGTTCAAAAGGGTCTCATGCCTGAATACTCATTTCGTAAACCAAACTGGGACTCAAGCCCGATGTTACAATTAACTGGGACTTAAGCCCAAAACCACAGCTAACTGGGCTCTAAGCCTGAAACCACAAATCAACAGGGCCTCAGGCCCGATTTCACAGCCAATAGGGCCTCACGCCCGATATTACAACCAAATGGGCCTCAAGCCTGAATCATAAATCAACGGGACCCTCGGTCCGATAATATAGCTCAAATGGACCCTCGGTCCCATTCCTCGTCAAATCAAATGGACTCCAAGTCTGAGAGTTTGTAATTCAAATGGGTCTCGTGCCCGATTTCATATTTCCAAATTCAAAATCCATTTATTAAACCATCATTGAAAACGCAGTACGCAAAGGTACGACATAAAGCCGAAAACCTCGAAAAATGTGCAAATATGTCGATCCTAAGCTACCACAACAAAATGCACTCATGGAATCACAAAACATTTATTAAAACACTAATAAAACATTTATGCATGCATCAAGTTCGAAAGAAGGGTCCACTCACAGACCGTC
Source organism: Prinsepia uniflora (assembly GCA_032719365.1). Lineage (NCBI taxonomy): Eukaryota > Viridiplantae > Streptophyta > Magnoliopsida > Rosales > Rosaceae > Prinsepia > Prinsepia uniflora. The sequence goes on along the minus strand of CM064871.1, from coordinate 19,654,137 downwards.
AGAAGTCGCGCCTCGATACGCGTGTCATAAGCGTCTCCCAGGCCAATCCTCGCCTCCGGGATTCCCGAACCTGCCCAAATCGTAATAGAAGGTTATTAACTACCTAAATAACCTCTCACTAAAGTCCCATAATTTTCCAGAAATTCTAACTATTTTTTAATGCGAACCTAAACCTTCGGACAACCCGAACTATATCGAAACGATGCCCGATTGACCCGAAACCAGTCCCAAAATGTTCGTTACATCGAATAGATGAAATTACATGTTGGAACTTTCCCCAAAGGAGTGAGCACGCGCCCTCACGCGCCTAAGAATGGTCCTGCGCATGGGCCTCATGTCAGGACCCACCCCGGTTTCACCCCGAAACCCGAGGTAAATCCCGCTCCCGTCTGACTCCCCGACACAAAACTCAAGTAAAACTCACTCTAACCCAGTCAGACGCAGGAGTAATTACAAAATATCCCAACCTTATCGTTTACAGAGCATAGCACTAAATTACAAGGAAAATAAAAACTGATAAAGTACACGCACACAGAAGCCTTAAACTCTTCTAGGATCCCTCACGTCACTTCTATGCCTCGGACACTGCCTCGACGTCAAGACCCCGCGCTAGCTCCACAACCTGGAGGGCAATTTAAAACAAAAATGTGAGTGGACCAGAAAGTACAAAAAGTTCAAAACCACTTTATATGAAAACCAAGTTTAACCCTCCGTTTTGAAACCACATGCATAACCAACAGTTATGAACACAGTTATAAAATAATCATTATAAAACATCATAAGAAACAGAAACACTATAAAATATCATAAGAAACCATAGCATGAGTATCAGAAACCGTATCAAATCCTCATTTCCCGATCGAACTTGCTGGACCTATCCGAGTCTTTAAACTCCCGAGTCTTTAAACTCAATCCAGGCCTTAATCATATCCGAGTCTTTAAACTCCCGAGTCTTTAAACTCAAAGGCCTACGGGGGAAATCAATATATCCGAGTCTTTAAACTCCCGAGTCTTTAAACTCAATCCGGGTCTTTAAACCCAATCCGGCCGGTCCCCCGTCACATATATCCGGGTCTTTAAACCCAATATCCAGATCCAGCAAATCCAATCCCAAAACCATTTGAAAACCATTTACCAAATCCTCATCCAAACCCGAATCCGAAATCCCTGGTCTGAAGCCCTTCCGGCGTTCAGAACCGTCATTCCGAACCCAAATCCGGAAAATATCCATTTTCATACCAAGACCACATGTAATCACAAATCATATTTCATAACCCATTTATCATTATCAGAAAACCTTTATAGGTGGAAATCCCCAAATGTGGCATCAAAATCCGAAAACCAGCATTTTCTCGAAAAACGTGTAAACATCTCAATCACGTATAATCACGTAAAACCATCATAACATATGCAATAAACATAGTGTCTTAAGTAAAACCATCAAAAACGTATATAAAAACAGTTATGCATGATCGAGTTTAAGAAAAGGGTCCACTCACAGTACTGAGCCCTACTCGCGTCCCGAACGTCCAGCCCGTTCCTCGGCTTCCTCGGGAAATCCCGATCCTGTCAAACACCGTCAAATTAAGTCACTAATACGTCTACGACACAACTACCTAATTTCCTTAAAATTCCCCAAACCAAAGACTTAAAACCCGGGACCCTAAACATTCACCCTCGCGGAACTAAACTCAAACGACTTCCGATTGACTCGAAACCAACTCCATTGAACTCACCACAACTCCTAGACCAAAAGTCCTGTTGATCGCTTCTCCATACGCCGCCGCACGCGCCCCCACGCGCCGCCCAAAGTGGCTGCGCGTGGCACTCACGCGCCAGCTACAGTGCACCGTCAACCTTGAGCAGACCCGGTTCGCACCAGTGGTCTGGACCCTGAACCGGCGAGAGCGGTTCTCCTCATTCCGTCCACCAAAACGACTCCTCTCTTCACCAACAGCATCGTCCCATCCTAGGCTACCCCTTCCCGTATGTCACTCACCTCGACTCACCCTAAAACTCGTCGACTCAACCTTGAACAAAAACCCGTCCACTGCCCTGTTTCCTACTCCGGCCACCCAGGTCACCTCCCTTCACGGTGGCAACACCAGACGGTTCCTAGGACCCTTCTAAACCTAACTCAATTCACCTGGACCGTCGACTCTATTCCAATCTTCACGACTTTCAATTGAAAGTCACGACCAAAACAGAGTACATCCAGACCTGCCGTCGTGCCAACCTCCACCGTGCTCCTCCCGTCACGGCAGCTCAATCAAACTACTCCTAGGACTCAACTAAAACCCTTAGACCACTCTAGACTCATCGATTCAACCTCCCAAACCACGACTTCCACGTTGAAACTCAACGGGAAAACAGAGTATCGACATGGGAATGAGAGAATTACCTGCCTCCAGTCGCCGTCGTGAGCTCCGCTGGTAGTGGTTGACTCCTCGCAACCCGCACGACACCACCACGGACTAAGTTGCCCCGTACACGGCTGCCACCGCCACAATTCTCACAAATTCCTTGGTTTCCTTCCTGTTTCCCCCCTGATTTTCCCGCAGCTCTCGACACCCTCACACACAGCCACCACACCGTCAACCTCTCTCACTGCTTCCCTCTCACTCTCTGATCACCCTCACACACTCACAATTCGTCAGCACACACACCACCACCCTCAATTTCCTTCACGATCTCCCTCTGTTTTCTGAACCAGCACCACACACATACACGGGTGCACCCCAATTATTTGGGCCGTGCACACACTCGAACTCACCAGAAGCCACTCCACCTTTAGCACGTGTCACCAATCCTCCTCACTCTCTCACCAAATGGCTCCATCCCAGCCGTCCCTTTTCTTCTTTCTGCACAAATCTCAATGTGCAGAAAGACCAAATTACCCTTCTTTTTAACTTATATTTACGATTTAACCAAAACTTCCTAGACCCGTAACTCTCGCCTCGTAAGTCCGATGAATACGTGCCGCCTGTCATCGAACTCAGGACGACAAGAACTATCTAACCATCCTAGGTCAACCTACCAAAACTCAATTATTCAAAAAGTCAAATTTTCCCCCTAATTTACCCAAATTACGGTTATGCCCTCGACCTTCCGAACATCACAACTTCCTCCTCGGATGTCGGAATCAGGCGTTCCACTTGCCTATGGATTCGTGACGTCCTAAACTACGTCCTAGTCACCGATCAACACTCAAATCGACCTCCCAACTAAAAGTCAACTATTTGCCCGAACCAGGGGCAAAATCGTCATTCTACGCTCATGGACCCATCGAGACCACCTACCCACTGCTTAACCTCAATAATCACACCTTATTCACTCTACTAATCCCGGCTCTCGGGACGGGTTGTTACAATCTACCCACCTAAATAGAATTTCGTCCCCGAAATTCCACAGCTAGTTCCCAACACCTAGGGTCTCCTACCCGGTAAATAACAACCTCTCCTGGGTTTCTTGTCTATCATCTCTACCTTGGGTATTTCACTCCATCCCCAACTACGGTTACTACGGCCAACCCTAGCTATGTAACAGCTACATGGTGTACGCAAGGGAAACTCTATGAACAGAAAAACAAGGGTATTATAAAATACCTTATTTCAGAGTACCCGACAGAAGTCATAGAGTACATCCTCGTATACAACCACCCTACCTTCCCAAACCAACTCGACTACTAACCCAAACAATCGTCCACCCATCTCCCTCGGCTGCTATTCCGGCCACGGTCGGAATAACTCCACAAAGTCCTAAAGGCAAACTCTAGCTTGTGGGTTCTCTCCTTCAATAGTCTCAGATCGATCAATTATAGTCACTCCTTTCCTATACTTCCCGTCAACCTGCTACGGAACTTACTGTACACTCCAAGTCCTCTAGGCGAACTCCTAGACTCTACCCTGGGATCCAACAACCAAACCGACAGAACAACCAAAAGTAAAGCAAGTACCTGTCCCCACATCTGGTATCGCCTGATCCTCCTGCTGAGTCATCGAGAACACCCGGGCCTGAGATCCCGACGCTCTACCACGTCCTCTCGAACCACTCGTGGTACCAACTCCTCTCGTGCCAGCTGTCCCTGACGCTGTACTCTGTCCAGACTCCGCTGCTCCCCCGCCTACACCACCTTCCTGTGGCAACAGTGGACACTCACGTAGGAAATGACCTCGCTCCCCGCAGTAGAAACACACATTCCAGCCTGGTCTACTGCTCGGTCTCCCTGTAGATGCTACCGACGTCGCACTCGCTTGCGGAGTCGGCGGTGCTCGGTAACCCCAAAATCCTGAACTCTGGGCACTGCCAGGCCTACCAAAACGGTCATCGCCCGACGAGGACGATCCACCGAAGTTACCTCTTTTCAGTGTCCGCTGGCTCGACGCTCCAAGAATAGATGGTTCCCGGCGTCGCACCGGCAAACTAGCCTCAACTCGCACCGCAGCATCCGACAAGTCTCGGAGGGTAGCAAAAGATCCAGCCGTCACTACGGCTCGAATCTCACCTCGCAAGCCCAACTCAAACCTACGGCATTTCTCGGCTTCAGTGGCCACAAAAGCAGGAGCAAACCGAGACAACATCTGGAACTTCCGTTCATACTCTGCCACTGTCATATGCCCCTGCTGGAGCTGCAGAAACTCCGCCTCCTTGGCATCCCGGAAAGAACGAGGATAATACTGCTCCAGAAACCGTTCCCTGAACGTCTCCCAGGTCACACTATGGACATCCCAACCGGACAACTCAAGAGTATACCACCACTCGTAAGCTGCACCATCTAGTAAAAAGGTAGCCAACAATACTCGCTCCTCCGGCGGACAATGCATCACCGCAAAAATCCGCTCAAGTCTGGTAATCCACCTCTGGGCTTCCTCAGGATCAGCCCCGCCACTAAAAGTAGTAGCCCCGAGCCGCTGGGCTCGCTCTATCGTGGCACTCTCCGTCTCTCTTGCTACTTCTTCAGGTTGTGGAGAGGGTCTACGTCTCGGAGGCATCGTCAACCGCACGCTGAAAGAGGCATAGAAGTAGTTAAGCAACTGGAACACAACCTCACAAACCAACAAACCCCACAAACCCGACAAACCTATGCTCTGATACCAATTGTCAGGACCCACCCCGGTTTCACCCCGAAACCCGAGGTAAATCCCGCTCCCGTCTGACTCCCCGACACAAAACTCAAGTAAAACTCACTCTAACCCAGTCAGACGCAGGAGTAATTACAAAATATCCCAACCTTATCGTTTACAGAGCATAGCACTAAATTACAAGGAAAATAAAAACTGATAAAGTACACGCACACAGAAGCCTTAAACTCTTCTAGGATCCCTCACGTCACTTCTATGCCTCGGACACTGCCTCGACGTCAAGACCCCGCGCTAGCTCCACAACCTGGAGGGCAATTTAAAACAAAAATGTGAGTGGACCAGAAAGTACAAAAAGTTCAAAACCACTTTATATGAAAACCAAGTTTAACCCTCCGTTTTGAAACCACATGCATAACCAACAGTTATGAACACAGTTATAAAATAATCATTATAAAACATCATAAGAAACAGAAACACTATAAAATATCATAAGAAACCATAGCATGAGTATCAGAAACCGTATCAAATCCTCATTTCCCGATCGAACTTGCTGGACCTATCCGAGTCTTTAAACTCCCGAGTCTTTAAACTCAATCCAGGCCTTAATCATATCCGAGTCTTTAAACTCCTGAGTCTTTAAACTCAAAGGCCTACGGGGGAAATCAATATATCCGAGTCTTTAAACTCCCGAGTCTTTAAACTCAATCCGGGTCTTTAAACCCAATCCGGCCGGTCCCCCGTCACATATATCCGGGTCTTTAAACCCAATATCCAGATCCAGCAAATCCAATCCCAAAACCATTTGAAAACCATTTACCAAATCCTCATCCAAAACCGAATCCGAAATCCCTGGTCTGAAGCCCTTCCGGCGTTCAGAACCGTCATTCCGAACCCAAATCCGGAAAATATCCATTTTCATACCAAGACCACATGTAATCACAAATCATATTTCATAACCCATTTATCATTATCAGAAAACCTTTATAGGTGGAATTAGGGATCGTTCCACCTATAAAGGTTTTCTGATAATGATAAATGGGTTATGAAATATGATTTGTGATTACATGTGGTCTTGGTATGAAAATGGATATTTTCCGGATTTGGGTTCGGAATGACGGTTCTGAACGCCGGAAGGGCTTCAAACTCCTGAGTCTTTAAACTCCTGAGTCTTTAAACTCAAAGGCCTACGGGGGAAATCAATATATCCGAGTCTTTAAACTCCCGAGTCTTTAAACTCAATCCGGGTCTTTAAACCCAATCCGGCCGGTCCCCCGTCACATATATCCGGGTCTTTAAACCCAATATCCAGATCCAGCAAATCCAATCCCAAAACCATTTGAAAACCATTTACCAAATCCTCATCCAAACCCGAATCCGAAATCCCTGGTCTGAAGCCCTTCCGGCGTTCAGAACCGTCATTCCGAACCCAAATCCGGAAAATATCCATTTTCATACCAAGACCACATGTAATCACAAATCATATTTCATAACCCATTTATCATTATCAGAAAACCTTTATAGGTGGAAATCCCCAAATGTGGCATCAAAATCCGAAAACCAGCATTTTCTCGAAAAACGTGTAAACATCTCAATCACGTATAATCACGTAAAACCATCATAACATATGCAATAAACATAGTGTCTTAAGTAAAACCATCAAAAACGTATATAAAAACAGTTATGCATGATCGAGTTTAAGAAAAGGGTCCACTCACAGTACTGAGCCCTACTCGCGTCCCGAACGTCCAGCCCGTTCCTCGGCTTCCTCGGGAAATCCCGATCCTGTCAAACACCGTCAAATTAAGTCACTAATACGTCTACGACACAACTACCTAATTTCCTTAAAATTCCCCAAACCAAAGACTTAAAACCCGGGACCCTAAACATTCACCCTCGCGGAACTAAACTCAAACGACTTCCGATTGACTCGAAACCAACTCCATTGAACTCACCACAACTCCTAGACCAAAAGTCCTGTTGATCGCTTCTCCATACGCCGCCGCACGCGCCCCCACGCGCCGCCCAAAGTGGCTGCGCGTGGCACTCACGCGCCAGCTACAGTGCACCGTCAACCTTGAGCAGACCCTAATTTCTTCGAGCGTGTCAACCTTGTAGATATAGTATTGGTAAATAGGGATCGTTCTTAACCGAAGAAATTAGGGAACATTAGTAATATGTTAGTGAGAAAGAAAAATGAATAATCAAAAAATAAAATAATTAATGAATTAATGAATAAAATAATAAAGAATAAATGAATCAAAAAATAAATGAATTAAATAATTAAAGAATAAAATGAATTAGATAATTAAAGAATTAAATAATTAAAGAATAAAGAATAAAAGAATAAAAGAATAAAAGAATAAATATATTGGGGGATTTTGAAAGATGGTAATCTAAACTACATTTTAACACTAACTAAGAAATAAATTAAAATTAACAATAACAATAATTAAACTACTCCTAAAATAGACTTCTTTCAAACACAATTTTTACCAACACTTTACATTTTGCTCATATTGAACCAATCACAAAATTCTACCTTCTTCATCTCAAGTACATGCATACGTTTTTTATTATTATAAATATATCAACCATTAATGTGCGTCAAATATCAATATGCGTCGAACACTTACAATATAATTCACCTTAAGTTTGTGATTAAATGCACCAACAGCGGCCGGCATTAAAATCTTTTCAATCAAATGCTAAGTGCACCGACAACAGTCGACATTAGCATCAAATTGAAGTATGAAACACTAAAACTTATGAAATAAATGAAATTTAGAAAGTAAAACACTTGTAGATTGTATTCATATTCTCAAACATTTAGAAAGCATAAAATTGTATCTAAAAGAGAAATCAAAGAAGTTAAAAGAAAAATCTAAAAACAAAGATTAAAAGAAAACATAAGAATAAAATTAAAAAAAGTTACAAATAGTCCCAAAATAAATCTAAAATAAAAAGAAGAAGAACTAAAAGAAGAGAGAAACATGAACTAAACTAGGACTAAGACTAAAAACTACTAAAAATGGAACTAAATGGGGACCTTCTACAATGAAAATGGCCTCCTCTATTTATAGGGAAAGTGCCACTAAAAATCTAAGAAAAATAAAATACAAATTAAATAAAAATTACAATAAAAATAAATGGAGAAATGATGAGTTTTTGGCTGATTTTGGGCTGAAAATCTATGCAAAACCATGCTGGAAATCGGAGGATGCATGCTTTAGTATGGGGCTGCCGACTGGAGTTGGTGAAATTGACCGAAAGCTGCTGAATGGGAGCAGTTGAGTAGCGCGTCAGGCGCTGAAAAGGAAGACTAGGCTTCGGCGTGTCTTCTCTGACGAGGGCGGGTGAGTTTTGCGTGGGGTGGCAGGCGGAGCAGGTAGTAGTTAGTACACGCCTGTTGAAGGAATCGGGAGGCGCGCTCCAAAACAAGCCAAATGAGCACGGCTAGTATGCTCCAAATCGGAAGTTGGGCTTGGGTGTGACTGGGCTGCTCAGCGGCTGTGGCCTTGTACGATTTGGGCTGGGTTCGCGTGCAGGATGGGCTGATGCTAGGCAAGGAGACTGGGCTGGACCCTCTGGGCTGCGTTCAAAATGGGTTCACAATTTTGGGCTGGATTTATTTTTTTCTTGGGCTGCAAATTAAATATGGATTTAGTAGTTTCCCTCCGAATTTCGTCCATCATTTCTTCGTTATAATTCCAATAGGGACGATTCTTTCCCCAAAAAGCTCCAAATTCCAAGTTTTATTTAATTCTACAAAAATCCCACAAAATATATTTTTTTTCTCCAATTTTTTTATTATTTTAATATTAAAAGTCGAGTATAAGTGGTATAAAACGGTATAAAATAAAACTCAATTGAAGACCCATCAGATGAGTTGCATTGAGTATTGCTTTTCTTCCTTAGATGGATGGACAGTTAGAGCGGACCAGTCAGATTCTAAAGGAAGTGACGTGTGCCTTTGTACTACAGTTTAAGGGCGATCAGGATTCGTACCTAGCATTGGTAGAAATCCCCAACAACAACAGTTTTCAATCTAGTGTTGAGATGGTTTCATTTGAGGCATTGCAGTGGGCGGCAGTATATGATACCCGTTTGTTGGACTGAGGTGAGTGAAAGTAAATTATTGACACCTGAGATTGTGGACGTAACAGAGGAAAAGATAAAGATTACTCGAGAATGGTTAAAGCAGCACATGATTGAAAGAAAGTAATCTAGACCATCGGATTGGAGACCTTGAGTTTCGGATTGGGGATTGAATTTTTTTTTTATTTATCCCTTTTGGAAAGGCATTGTACGGTTTGGTAGATGTGGGAAGTTAGGTCTCAGGTATATTAGGCCTTGTGAGGTTACAGAGGGGATGTTGGGATACAAGTTAGCTTTGCCTCCGGAGCTATTTGGAGTTCGTGTGGGGTTTCAGGTTTCCTTGCTCTAAAAGCATTTATTTGACGATCTCGCGTGCTAGAGGAGTAATCGTCAAACTTGGAGAGGAGGACCAGACAAACAAGGTGCCATGTTAGATGACTTTTCCAACTAGTATTTTCTCTGTGGAGAGATTATGACGTGGAAGAGGCCATGTGGCAGCCCGAGACACTCTTGTTGGCACAGTATCCATAGTTTTTCGAGGGACGGGTTTGAATTTCATGAGAGAAATTCTTTAAGGGACGTAGATTATAACAACCCGAATTTTAGATTCGAAGAATATTAAGGTAAAATTACTATGTTTCTCCTGTTTGCATTCTTTTAATGCATGGACTTTGACTTTTGACTCGTAAAACGTGCATTTAAACAGTTACCACAAAATCACCGAAAATCATGTAAAATCACCCAAAAATCATATGGACATCATAATCAATCCAATATCACATAAATCACATGAAAAATCATTTAAACACATGAATGTGCATGCATAATAATTTGATGAAAATAAGAGTCCACTCACAATGATTATTGCACAGTTATTCTCGATTTGTGTGTTCCTCACTAGCTCCAGAGGTCGTGTCAACTGTCAAAATCATAAATTTCGGGTCACAAAAATTCTAAGTAGTTTCCCAATCCAAGCCTTAATTCCCAGGATTTAAACATGTATTTTTAAACGTAAAACATACACTAACACCAAATAAAGACATACAACCTACCCACTATTCCCATGTCGGTGCAACAATCCCAAAAAGATAAGGAAGAAGTGATAAACATGTACTCTTACAAAGAAAAATCTTACTCACAAATTACCAAAATGCCCTTTGGGAAAAAATGACTAAAATACCCCTACTAAGCCTAGGCCCTTAACATGACCAACCGATCTCCGATTCTCGTGTGTTACCCGTCCACAAATTCAAAATTTCGAGACTTACACAATGCTATCCACAAAACCTCTAAATGGCGTTTCAAGTAAAATGTCAAAATAAATGCTAAGAATGGAAAAACGGTCAATTTACATTAAAAGTTACCAAACTTACATTTCTCGATGTTTAGACGGTTAAAACCTAACCCCTAAAAGAAAATTTTGTCCTCGAAATTTATACAAACACATGTAGATACTGCGTCTATAGTAATGCCTTAGGTTCCCACGTGGCCTCTTCCATGTTCTGGTTTCTCCACAATACTTTTACTAGGGGAATAGTTTTATGGCGTTGTACCTTGTCTTTTCGGTCTAGAATATGTACAAGCTTCTCTACAAAACTTAGGTCCTCTCGAATCACAATGCGTTGTTGTCTCGAAACATGTAATTCATTTGGTACATACTTCTTGAGCATTAAGACATGAAACACGTCATGAACTCAAGAAAGCTCTGGGGGTAATGCCAAACGATATACGACCGGGTTGATTCTTTCAATGATTTCAAATGGTCCAATATGGACTTAGTTTTTCACGTCTGCCAAACCGTACAATCCCTTTCTAAGGAGATAGTTTTAAGAAGACTCGATCCCCCACAACAAATTCCAAGTCTTGAATTCAGCGGTTGGCGTAACACTTCGAACAGGCTTGGGTCTCTTTTAATCGCTCTCTAACAATCTTAAATTTTTCTTGTAATTCCTCTACAACCTATAATTGATAAGCACATAGTTGATCAACTTTTTATGACAAGACCCATCCCAATCCCCTCGGGATTACCGTGGAATGTGCCCTGCTCCCGTCCAACAAGAGGTGTCAGACAAGGGATAACCAAAAGTCACTGCCCAAACTAGGCTTCCAGAGTGCGCAAGGATCGATGGAGGAGGCGTACAATGTTCCAGTCTCTGCTGCAATCGCATCCGTGATCAACCTGAAGGGCATTAAAACCAATAAAAGCTGTGAGTGGACAAAAAGGAACCTTTAGAAATACATTTACCAAAACACATTCTTACCCTTCAGTTTTCATAAACGTGCATGCATAACTTAAAACATGAGTAATAGTATGAAATCATTCAAGTATGAACAGTGGACCGATAAAATCTAAACATATTTTCCCAAGGTCCGTAAAATTCATGTTCACCAAATCAGTTCAAGTTATAAAACATCAAATCCCGGCTCTTAGGCCAAAACGTGTGAACACCATCACCTGACCACAAAGACCAAAAACTCGTACTCAAAACCGGTACGTAATCACAACAACATGTTTCTAAATTCCATGTCCACATATTTTCCTTAAAACTCATTTTCATTAAATCAATTTGAATCTCAATAAATTCACGTTTTCCTTAAATCATTTTATATTTAAACCACGGTTTCCTCAAAATCATTTTCCATAAAACCACCGGTACGTAATCACAACAACATGTTTCTAAATTCCATGTCCACATATTTTCCTTAAAACTCATTTTCATTAAATCAATTTGAATCTCAATAAATTCACGTTTTCCTTAAATCATTTTATATTTAAACCACGGTTTCCTCAAAATCATTTTCCATAAAACCACGGGACTTATTTCCATATCCTATTGCTTAGAGTCACGTTTATCCCTGCAACGCGTGCAAATCAATAGGCTCAAGAACCGCTCAAAATTCGAGCATCCGCTACTGTGAACACATCACCAGTCAGCAATCCGTCGCTGTGAAAACCTCACCAGCCGACGATCCGGATCTCGTGAACACATCACTTACCGATCCATATAATCCAGCACATCTGATCTGAGTCAAGCCTCCCTCGGCTGCTCGACAAAGATCGTGCTATGTGACCTCTTCGGGGTAAACACTTACATCCCGAAGGCGAGCGTTATCTCCAGGGTGCACTCCGGGGATAACATATTTCCACCCGAAAGCCCTAATTATCCGCAACATATCATCATCACAAAAACCAGTGAAAACAGTTGCATTGAAAACCAAATCATTTACAATACAGGGTCTCAGCCCCAAGTCCCGATTTACTTTATAAATCCGAAAATCATCAATATCATCATGTCATCACATGGAAATACAAATCCAATCAAAATCACAATTCCATTGGGTCTCAAGCCCAAAATATCATTTTCACGTAAATCCGTGCAACCGTAAACCCTAGTTACCACGATCACGTAAATCCATAAAATCAATCACTGACTCATAATCCGAGTCCAAATATCATTTTTAATTCCCTGACTCATAACCCGAGTCAAAACATCATTTTCAATCCTGGCCTAGCCCAAAAACACCAATTTCATCATTTCTCGAAAATCATGCCAAAATATAATATAATAATCATAAAATTGAGAAATCACCGGATTGAAACATCAATCATGCAAAAGCATATAAAATCATATAATAAAGCATTGAAAACATATATGCATGCATCACGGTTAGAAAACAAATTCCACTCACAGACCGTTTCACGATACGCCTTGATACGCGTGCCATAAGCCTTCTCGGGCTAATCCGACCTCTCCGGGTCATCCTGACCTGTCCAAATCATACCCAAATGTTACTACTAACCTATACAAGTCCATATTAAGAACCCTAAACTTTTCCGAAAAAGTCAACGTGTCCCGTACACTTTTTTCGAGGTGAAAAACCTTGATTTGACCAACTTAACGATCTCCGATCGACTCGAAACCACCACCATTGGATCCAGATCATCGAAACCTTTAAAATGGTCCTGGTCCCACCTAAAAATACGCTCCCACGCGCCCACACGGGCGGGTCAAAGTTATAGTCAAATGTTGACCAAAAAGTCAACGCTGACGTCATCATGAACAGTAAGTCAACGTAAAAAAGTCGACGAGTCAGAGTCAACGAGTCAACTCGCCGGAATTTCTAGCCGGAAAACTCCATTGGTGCTCCAAACTTAAAACTTTGATATCTAACTCGTTTCTCAACCAAATTGGACGTTCTACCTATGTAAATCCATCTACTCGAGCCAAGGATTCCAAATATCAACCCAGAAAATTCAGAAAGTACCTGGATTTTATGTTATGGCCATTCAAAATTTCGGCCAGAATTCCAATCATCATTTCGGCCACCTCTAAAGTCCAAATCCGTCCCAAAATGCACCTACAAGCTCGTGAGAACTCAAAGAACATCATCCTAAGCTTAGAATTGATCAACACCATCAAAATCAAAAATCCAAAATTTGAATCTCACGGTTTACCTTCCAAAATTCCGGCCACAGTGCATGACGGTCCTTGTCGTGGCCACCATTGTGTTCATCTCAACATCCTCTCCAACTTTCATTCACGGGTCATAAGCAAAGGATGAAGATCAAGGGGGGTTGTAGAGCTTGTTTGCTCACTTCTCTCATGCTCTGTTTTCTTGGTTGTTCACGGTTCAATGAAGAACACAGAGAAGGCATAATGGTGATTAATTAAGGCTAATGGTGATGATGATGTAGGAATGATGATGTTGGGAGGGAAACATGGATCAGATTTTAGGGCTTAAATCAAGGGATGGGTGACACTTGTCACTCATCCAAGCAGCCACATCAACGGTCACTATTCAATATTATAATATTATTTTAATGGAAGCCTCGGTTCGTTCGGTTAATCGAATTCGTTCCCGTGACCATAACTTCGTCGTCGAAACTCCGATTTCGGCATGCCGCCTGTCGTTGAATTCATATCGACGAGACCTACATAACGGTCCTTGGCCCTCGCCCATTGGACCTCCCGGGTCAAAAGTCAACATTTGGCCCCATTTCTGCCAAATTACCAAAATGCCCATCAACTTCTGAACATCATAACTTTTTCCTCGAATGTCGGAATCGAACGTGCTACCTGTCTATGAACTCGTGACGTCCTGAACTACGTCATGGTCATCGGTCAAAGTCCATTTGACCATCCGATCAAAAAGTCAACATTTTACCCACGACTAGGGGCAAAACGGTCATTTTACACATTTTGTCCGATTTCGCCCAACTAATCACCGATCAACCTCACTAATCAAGATTAGTCACTAATCTAATCCCGGAATTCGGGACGGGTCGTTACATTTTATATCAATTTCCTTTATGTTTTACTTTGCTAGAACCTTAATTATATCAATTCTAAATTACTTTCTGCATTTCAGGCACTAATTTCTAGAATTGATAAATCGAAATCTAAGTGCTATGGAAAATTAAGAACCAGGCCCTGGACATCTTATCGAGTCCATGAACAAGCCCGTGTGCCAGTTCGTGGGCATGCCCATGTGCCCGTCTATTCACCAAGTCCATGGGCTACCTGAGGGGCATTCCCAGGAGCTTTACCTAGAACCTACTTGTTCCAGGACCTATCCTAGCTGAGCGAGGGCTGTTCTAGCTCGCTGAGAGCTGTCTTGGTGCCTACCGCAAACATCTCAAAGGATTGTTTTAGGATCTGTGTTAGTACCTACCAAGTCCAAGGACCAGCACTTGAAACTCCTACTATGCCTTGGAGTGTGTCCTTGTGCCTGGCATGGGGTGTCCATGCTCGTCTGGAGCTGTCTGAGAGTGTCCCACGAGCGTCCCAAGCTCAGAGCGTGTTCCAATTTTCTGCCAAGAGCCAGACTATGCGCCTAAACCCAATTCAACCAGGGAAATGCCTAACGCATCTCTAGTCGTCGCAGTATGTGCCCGCCGACTTTGGGATTTCCGCATAGAATAGAAATTGATGACATGCAAGGAACAAGCAAGTGTTCCTTGTGATACAAGGAAAAGTAGATTTATGGCTAGTTTTTAGAGTTGAATTAAGATTTTAATTCCTTAAGTTTTTAGGAAGTTTATAACCCTATATATTTTAGGCTAGGGTTTAGGATTATTTGTTCCAATAGGAATTAAGCTAAGGACTTATCATATGCCTATAAATTCTTAATTTTGGCTATTAATCAAGGGTCTCTCATTCTTTACACCAAAACTCTGCTCAAACTAATTTTCCTTTTTTAACAATTCGAGATTTTTTTTTTGTAAAGTCCATTTACACCATACTCCATAATAAACACCTTCATCCGTGACAATCTAGGGAAATTCCCGATTGTCTCACCAAGAAGTGTCGAGCCACTTTACATCCCTAGGGCAATTCCCAAGATTAAAAGTGTAACACGATCCCCATACCATGTAATTGTCTTTTGTCATTGAATATCGTTTTGTTGGATTGATCTTTAATACAATTCTGGTTTTATATCTTACATGAATTTCAGTAATCTTCCATGTATTCTAATATCTTAGTTTTTGTTATGCTTTCATGTTGTGATTAATGCTTGATTAGATTTCTAGGGGAATTCCCAAGTCTATATCATTGAAAGTATCTAGGGCAATTCCCGGCATGTACTTGAGATAATATGCTTGTGTTTCGTAAAACTAAGGTTATAGGATTTCGTAGGTTTTGTAATGGTATAATTTACGAATGAGTTAGGTTTAAAGATGAGTTGACCAAAGTAAATAATAGATTAGGTTAGTGTAGGTTAGTTTAATCATGTAGAACATCAAAATCCATCAATTACCGCAAATAAATCAATCAAACTACAATCATTCTTAGATACCCTCAGTCTCCAGTTTAGAACAATCCATATTTACCAATGCTACAATCTACAAAAAATGGTTTTAATTTGCATATGTTTTCATTAAGTGTTAAGTATGACTTTGTGTTTACTTTAATGCTTGATTTTAGCATATCAATTTTTGGCGCCGTTGCCGGGGATTGAAATAATCTCTTGTGTGATTTTGTTTGTGTACATATGTTTATCATGTAAAAATCATACTTGTGCATAACTATCAATATTTATACATATATTGTAAATATGTAAATATGTATATTACTTCCTATTAAATGTTTTATACTTACTTGAATCTCAAAAACCTTTTCTTCCAATCTTTCTTTCCAAGAATACGTAGTTCCCATTTTGGTTACATTTTCTTTAACCCTTCAAGATGTGTGAATTTCACCACCACACGCCGTAGACTAAGTGAATCTATAGACATGAGGTTTTGGGCAGAGTTTGTAAACACTTGGGTTTTGTAGACCGCTTCGAGAGTGTGCCTCGTTAAAACCAACAGGACAAAGTAACTCTGGTCGTAGGACAAAAGAGTAAACGATGGTCATGTGAGTATGTTTCGGGGATACTCAGTATACTTCTGAATACTTATTTTACTTCAGGGCACTCCTCCTGATCTCGACTCCCCCTAAAAATTACAGGCTATGTAGATCAACTAGTCTACGTAAGCCAATACCTCGAACAAACTGCTGGAATATAGCCTTTTGCAATAACTTGGTGAAAAGGTTTGCATGGTTGTCTTGAGATCGGACTGACTTGATCTCAATCTTCTGGTGTTATTCCTTCTATTGATTGAAGAAGTATTTCGGTGAAATATGCTTTGTATACTTTTGAATACATGGTATACTTCAAGACACTCCCTCTGATCTCGACTCCCCCTGAAAGTTACAGGCTATGTAGATCAGTTAGTCTACATAAGCCAATACGTCACACATACTGCTGAAATATAACCTTTTACAATAACTTGGTGAAAATGCATGTATGGTTGTCTTGAGATCGGATTGACTTTATCTCAATCTTCTGATGCACTTCTTGCTATTGATTAAAGAAGTATTTCGGTGAAATATTCTTAATGTTATCTTCTTTGATGAAACTGGTCTTCGTCTGCTTGATATGGACAACATTATCTTCGTAGATAACCGTCGGTTCATTATTGGTGGAATGTAGTCCACAAGTACTTCGAATATGCCCTGTAATGTCTCTCAACCATATATATTCACAAACTACTTCGTGAAGATTTAGAATCTCTGCTTGATTCAAAGATGCAACAACAAGGGTCTGTTTCGTAGACCGCTAAGATATTGTTGTGTTCCCAATGGTAAAATATAATCAGTTTGGGAACGCGCCTTGTGTGGGTCTTATAGGTAACCTGCATCAGCATACCCAGCAAGGCGTGCATCATTCCAAGGACCAAGGGGGTTTGATTCATCCCTCGATACATAGGGCCAGAATAAGTCCAAATCTGTTGTACCTCTAAAGTTATCGGAAGATGTCTTTTATGTTGTTCCACTAGAGGTGTGTTGGCGCAGAGCTAGATCCAGTTAGCAAGTTCACAGGGAATAAAATGTATGGTCTAGTGCATTGATCCAAGTATAGTAATGTGCCTATTACACTTAGATATGGAACTTCTTTTGTTAATTTATCTTCGTTATTATCTGCGGGATGAAATGAGTCCTACTTACGATCTAGACTACAGACGATCATGGGCTTGCTTGCAGGTTTTTCTTTATCCCCACCATATTCTAGATGTAATCCGATTGATAGACTAAAAACTCATATGCATGGAGCTCGAGCTCCAGATCGAGACAAAAGTTTATTCTCCTAAGATCCTTCATTTCAAATTCGAACTTCAGTTGCTTAGTGGTTTCTTTGGTCTCGTCAAGAGTACCAATTAAATGCATGTCATCAACATAAACTCTCACTGTAGTTAACCCGAAACTTGTTTTCGTAACAAACACGCATGAGCATAATTCATTATTCACATATTCCACTCTGATCAGATACCCACTTAGATAGTTATACCACATCCGTCTGAATTGTTTCAATCCTTAAAGTGAACGTCTCAAACAAATATAGAGCATGTTCCGTGGTTTGAAACTATTTGCAGCAGGTACCTTATGTCCTTCTGGAACTTTCATATATATATATATATATATATATATATATATCAATATCTAAATCCTCATAGAGATAAGCAGTAACTATATCCATAAGATGCATACTAAGCTCCAAATTGATAAGATAGTAGAACATTATGATGTCCATTATGGGAGAACATGTCTACTTGTAATAAATCCCAAGCGTTGAGAAAAGCCTTGTGCCACTAAATGAGCTTTGTATCTCCCAATATTATTCTTCTCATTATACTTCCTTATAAATACCCATTTAAATCCTATAGGTTTAACATGGGGAGGTATGGGAACTACAATCCCAAGCACCTTTCTTCTTATCAAGGAATATAACTTGACCTAGATTACTTTTTTTCATTTTTCCAATCTTCTCTATGTTGGCATTCATTCATCAACAGAGTTAGGTTCAATTTCGTCACTAGCTATTATTTTGGTAGCTATCGCGATTACATATATCATCGATGATAATTTCATTATGATTCCATATCTCATATATACATGCATAATTTACGGAGATCTCTTCATTCTCGGGAGTGAGTTCAGACGTTGGAGCATCCCCCAACATCGTCTCTTCTAGGACAAACCCATAATCTAGAATTATCGCATGAGATGGATTAGTTTATATTTAGATATCAAAGGAATTTGATTTTACCAAATTTATCCTCTTTCGGGGATGAGAATCCTTCGAACCTATTAGTTTACCTTACTTCTGGACAGGGACATATGTTTATTTAGCCAATTAAATGCATCTCATCAACATAAACTGCCACTGTAGTGAACCTGTAACTTGTTTTCTTAACAAACACGCATGAGCATAATTCACTGTTCACATATTCCACTCTGATCAAATACTCACTTAGACAGTTATACCATTTCCATCTGAATTGTTTCAATCCATAAAGTGAATGTCTCAAACAAATGGAGAGCATGTTCTGTGGTTTGGAACTATTTATATCAAGTATCTTATGTCCTTCAGGAACTTTCATATATATCTCTGTATCTAAATCCTTATAGAGATAAGCAGTAACCACATCCATACGCTACATGCTAAGCTCCAAGTTGATAAGATAGCAAAACGTTATGATGTCCATTACCGGAAAATATGTCTATTTGTAATCAATCCCAGGCGTTGAGAAAAGCCTTGTGCCACTATACAAGCTTTGTATCTCACAATCTCATTCTTCTCATTATAATTCCTTACAAATACCGATTTAAATTCTACAGGTTTAACATGGGGAGGTGTGGGAACTACAGGTTCAAACACCTTTCTTCTTGTCAAGGAATCTAATTTGACCTAGATTACTTTTTTCATTTTTGCCAGTCTTATCTATGTTGGCATTCATTCATCAATAGATTTAGGTTTGATTTCATCACTAGTTATTAGTTTGGTAGCTATTGTGGATACATATATCATCGATGATAATATCATTCTGATTCCATATCTCATATAAGCATGCATAATTTACTGAGATCTCTTCATTCTTGGGAGTGGGTTCAGACCTTGGAGCATCCCCCAACATTGTCTCTTCTAGGACAAATCCATAATCTAGAGTTATCTCATGAGATGGATTAGTTTATATTTAGATATCAAAAAAATTTGATTCTACCAAATTTGTCCTCTTCTGGGGATGAGAATCCTTCGAACCTATTAGTTTACCTTACTTTTGGGCAAGGACATATGATTAGTTAGCCACCATGGTCATACCTTGTATGTCTAGGATGACTCATCAATCTGGGACGATGCATCCTACATGAACATCTATCCTTGCAGTCTCGTTTGCAGTAGGTATATATGATCTCGTCACTTTTAACTAGATCAAAGAAAGCGTTTGACATATTATTAGCTACACTCTATAGATCTAGTATTCTTCGCACTTCATTCTCACTTTGTACGGTCCGGGAGTCAAGATGAGACATAGTGGGAACAATCCATGTTAATTCACGTCAATTATAGTGGGGAACCATCCACAATAATTCATTTTGTTCTTTAGAAACATTGACATTCTTATCTCCCCTAATGACGGAAGACTGTCGCATCAAAGTGACAATCTGCAAATCTAGCGGTAAAGAGATCACATGTCAAGGGCTCTTAATAGAGTATAATGGAGGGGGATTCATAACTAATATATATGCCCCTCCTAAGTTGAGGTCTCATGTATGTACGTTGTGACGGCACAATTGGCATGTAAGCTGCACATCTGAAAACACGTAAGTACAAAATGATAGGTTCGTACCCAGTCACCAGATGTAACTAGTAATAGAGTTGGGTGTCAATGGGCCTCAACTGGAACAGAGTTGCTTGGCCCTATGCAAAAACTAGATGTAACGACACGTCCTGCAATTTCGGGAATTGATTAGTAATTAATGAAGAATTAGTGAGATTAATCGGTAATTAGTCAAGTAATTTCGGACGGATGATGCAAAATGACTATTTTGACCTTGGAGGGGGCAAAAGTTGACTTTCCATTCGGGACAATTTTTAGAATTTTCGAAGAGATCGTTGGGTAGGTCTCGAGACGCTGAATCCGTAGACAGGCGGCATGCGTAAATTGGAGTTCGGAGGTGAAAGTTATGGACCTTGGAACACTAGGGGCATTTTGGTCATTTGTATCCTAAAGGGCAAAGTTGTCTTTTTGCTAGATTTTGTTGAATCAATTAATTGGTGACTCAGTTAGTTCATGGGCATAAATGTCTTTTCTTATAAAATGTTTTTTGAACTTATTTTTTTTTGGTCCACTCGCAGTCTTTTATATTTTTCGATACCCTCCAGGTTGTTGTTGCGGTGCGGGCTGTTGTTAGTGAGACGGAGACATCATACACGCAATCCACAGTGGTTTCTACGCACTCTGGGAAGTTTGAAATTGATTTTGGTATGTTGACCTGGGTATCCCTTGTCTGGCTTACGTGTTCCACGGAGGTTAGACGGGTGTTTAACCTTCGTGTCGCACGTGGGTTAGGCGGGGGCATAACTTATCCCTTAATCTCGGGGGATTGGGGGTGGGTCGTGTCACTAGAAGCTTGGTGCGCATTACCAAGGTTAATGAGTGTTACTGCGAGACCATTATGCTTGTGAACCTATGGAAGCAAATGTTCAGCATAAATCCCAATGGACGTGCAATAATCATCGAATGATTTCGATGTAAACTCTCCGTCATTATTAAATCTTATAAACTGTAGAAGAGAATCTAGGTGATGGAGCCCTTAATTTAATGAGGTAAAGTTGAATTGATTTGATACGGTTATCATAGGGGTATTATTAGGCAATAAGTTTGTAAATTACTCCTAATATCGAAAGATTGTGTGAGTGGTAGCACTTACAGTTAGACAACAAACTGCTCCACAAGACATGAGTATCCATAGATTTAATTCAATGGGTCACATGCATGAGAATAAATGTTTGTATTGAATTGAATTATATTCAAGCAAAAATCAAAGCAATTTCAAAGTAGACATAAATCACCAAAAATTATCCAAAATTAAAAAAATATATATCCATAAAAAAAACGACACAAGCGCCAATCATATCCACGTTTTTTGAGGTCTCAAGCCTCGTCATGTCTAGCGGTAGTCTGGAAATCAATAATGGGAAGGTGGTATTGACGGGATCGTGTCTTTCAGAAAAATTGGCCTCTCAATTTCGCGTGCGACGTGATATTCTTCAACAACCTGGGCTGATCCATGACAAGTACGAGACTAGTGATCCCATCTTCCATATCTTTAACATAGGTTTCACTAGTCATTTTGAGCTTTTGAAACTGAAAGAGCGTGGTTCCCACCACGTGTGCCATGGTTACATTATTCTTGGACATAAAGGTGCCCATCACGTCGAGGGCGGTTACATCTTGCACCTCTACCATGACCCCAATTTCTCCATTCGCGATTTAAATCGCGATGGGCAACAACATTTTCTTCATGCATAGATGTTGCTTTTGTACCAACAAGTTAGGATTAATCATTTTTCATCAGTAGACTGTTGTTTTTTAGCGAGCAATAGGATAGTAATCAACTCCGCGAACTTGGTAAATTTCTTCTCTCTGTATTGTTGCTGCAGGATAATACAGGAAGCATGAAATGTGGAGAAAGTTTTCTCAAGGAGGTTAGTTTCAATGAGCGCCTCCCCACAATATTTGAGAAGAAACCGGATACGGCCTACTTCAGAGTTGTATTTGTTTATAGAATTGAAATCTTGAAAATGAAGATTATGCTAGTCATGTCTTGCTTCAAGTAAGAAGATATTCTTCTGGAGATCGAATCGATCTGCAAGAAAAACTCATAGTGCTCTCGGGTCTTCTTAACTAAGATATTCATGTTGTAGTGCCTGGTCCATGTGCTTTCGGATGAGGATCATAGCATCAACTTTTTGATGATCGGAAGTCACATTATCTGCAAGGATGTTGGGGCAAAGTCTCTTCGCAGTGAGATGAAACCTCACATCTTCAGTCTACTTGTAAGAGTTTCTTCCGGAAACTTCCAACGCATCAAAGTCGAGCTTTGTTGAGATGTGTCATTCTTTGTAAAGAGTAAATAACAATATTAGTACTTTGAGAAAACTCATCCATAAGCAACTAATGAGAACTTCAGATTCTATAACATGCAGTAAGCATGTAATGGCGAATTTATGAAGGAAGCTTCAGGTTCCTTTCATTTATTATTATATATGAACTTCTCGTTCATTTGAATGCATAGACTTCCTAAATAACATTTAAGCAATTAAATGAAACATTTGAACAATTACGCAATAGCACTATATAACATGTGTAAATGATTGAAATAAATGCTACTAAATTGATGCCACTGGCATTTGATTGAAATGTATAGTACGATACTTCAAGCATTAGTGTTCATGTTTCAAGGCCCGAAGGGTATAAAGCTTTTTTTTTTTGGAGTTTTGTTTTTAAACTGAATTCGAGCCGCCGTTATCGAGCCGTGCCAGCTAGCCAAGTCACCACCAAGCCAAGCTGGGCATAGGAGTTCAGTCGAGCTGGGCCTGTTGAGCCATGCTGAGTTGGCCTACTGAGCCGAGTCGAGCAGGCATGCTGAATTGAACCGGTTAAGGTGAGCCGAGAAGGGCCAACTGAGCTGCGCCGAGAGCGGGGCAGGGCCGAAGCCGTGCCGAGCTGAGTGGCTTCAGACCTAACCTTCAGGCTTGCTAGCCTTCGAGACTGAGTTGGGCTTGCGGGCCTTATGGGCCTTCTGAGCTTGGGCTTATCTGGGCTTTTTTCTTTTGGTTTCACCTTTTGGGCTTCATACACTTTTTTTTTCATGTGTGGGCAGGTTGCACACGAGCCGGAATGAATTTAGATTTAATTGGCCTTCTGGGCTTCATTTGTGCTTGGTGGGCTTCTAGAGAAGTTGAGCTGGTCTTTCTTATGTTGGGCCACTTGGTCGCCTTATGTGCTACACTTGAGCCTACTGAGCTTTAAGGCCATTTTTTTTTTTGTGTTTTTTTTATTTGTTCTTTTTTTGGGTCAGCCTTCTAGGCTGATCTATTAGGACCAATTGGTTATTTGGTTTTGCTGCATGGGCTTGCAGCTTGGCACAATTTTTCCCTACCCTTCTCATGCCGCAAAGATTGATTTTCACAAACCTTTTGCATTGCTGTTGCTGGCAATGCATGATCTATAATTGGGGGCGCCTTCTGGGCACGCCACAAGCAAGTAATCCATAATCATTTCACCCATCCAATTTCAACATAATCATCAGCAAATAATCAAATATTATCATCATCAAAAGATAAAACAGAGAAAGCATTTACTATCTACTTAAGTTTCAAAGGATGGTACGGCCAATCAAACCCATTTTAATTTCCAATCAATCCAGTTTCAACAATTCGAACATCATCAATTCATATCAATCTCCAAAATTAATTCGATGCACAGCATAAAAAATTCGAACATCCTCAAATATCAATTAATCCTAGACTTCACAATTCCAGGGTTTGAATAACAATAAAATAAAAAATATTATGAATATGAAATTTGATTTGGAATCAGAAAACTAGGTGATTATAATTCTCCTTCTAAGTAATCTCCAATTTTTTCATGAGTTTATTCATGCTAATAACGTATTGTGAAGAATTTTGGAGAGAACGTGAGTTTGGGAGAAAAATAAGTTGAGAGACTGAGGGAAAATAGAATAAACGTTGTATTCTATATCGTATTATTAAAAGAATAATAAACAATACATCCCTTACATAAATTAGGGAATTAAAGAGATCCACAAAGGCTAAACTACCCTTCTACCATTTACATGTAATAGCCACTATAAAGTACACTTGATACATCCCATACTGGAATTTAGAAACGAAAGATGCAAAATGTTACCTTTTTTACCCCTACGAGCATTGTTGGGCCTCGTTTGGTGTGTGGGTTGGACTGTTTCTTTTTGGTAGGTCCAGTTCAATTTTTTATCCCAAGTTAACTCGAGCCAAATTGGAACCCAAAACTTGATCTCCAAGTAGCTAAGCCATTTCAATTGCCCCTACTTTGGCCCAAGCCCATGACCCATTGATTTTTATGTTTTTCTTACACCATGTCACTGTGACTCTAAGCCCCATTTTAGGCAACCCTAGTTGAGGTTTGGTGTTTTTAATGGTCCGTAAGTTAATTGTAAACTTTGTGGATGGTTGCCTAGGTTTATTTGGTCTTGGGCATGTGCCAGCTTGGTATGTCAGCTGACTTCGACTCCCCGACTAATGTGTGAGTGGACCCCTTTCCCCAAACTTATTTTATAATGCTACTTACTTCCACATTTTATAAGGGTGAAAATTTTTGACAGAACTCGGTATACGACTCGAATCTCGCACGAAATTAACCCGAATCAACCCGACTCGATAAAAATCCAGGTCAATTTTGGGTCAACCCGCTATAACCCGTTTATTAAACATGTGGATTTCGGATCAATCCGTGAACCGATTTAATAACCTACTAACCCGTTTATTAAATCGGTTATTTAATCATAACCTACTAACCCGCAAACTCATTCACAAGTATTTGTTCTTCTAGGGTTTATAAGGGCATAATATAAATACCTAATATATTATAACTTATAACCTAATCTAAAAGACTAAATCTATTACTGTGGCCGCAACGTCCATCCTCCAACGCCGCCGCTGTAACGACCCGTCCCGAGTGCCGGGATTAGAAAAGTCTTTAGTAACAGATTAGTGAGTCTAATTGGTATTTAGTTGGTTACTTTTGGCCCGTTCGTGTAGAATGACGATTTTTCCCCTAGTTCGGGCAAATTGTTGACTTTTAGTTTGGGCAGTCAATTGGTTATTGACCGATGACCGTGACGTAGTTCGGTAGGTCACGAGTCCGTAGACAGGTGGCACGCCCGATTCCGACATCCGAGGAGGAAGTTATGATGTTCGGAAGGTTGAGGGCATTACCGTAATTTAGTTAAAATAAGGGGAAAAGTTGACTTTTTATTAGGCTTGTCATTTTCGAGTAGACCAAGGACCGTTAGGTAGATCTCGTCGTCCTGAGTTCAATGACAGGCGGCATGCCTTCATCGGACATTGGACGGGCAAGATATGGGTCTATAACGGTAAGGGCAAAATGGTAATTTGGACTTACAAGTAGGGACATTTTGGTCTTTTGCACATTGGGAATTGTGCAATCTGATGAGGACAAGTGTGCAATGCTAATTCGGATATTTTGGATTGGGACCACAGGATTGTGACATGTGGCATAGGTCTAGTGGGTTCTAGGCGTGTGCACAGTTTCAATTATTTGGGCTGTGTAGTCGTGCATTCGAGAGGGAACAGAGACTGAGGTTTGAGTGTGAAATGGATCAGTTGCTGGGTGAGAGTGTGAGTTTTGTTGATCCAGTGAGTGAGAGCAGTGAGAGAGGGGGAGACTAGTGAGTGTGTGGGTTCAACTGAAGTGAGTTCGGGTGTGTGAGAGGTGAGAGTTCTCAGAAAAACAGAGAGGGGTGTTGGCGGTGGTGCTGTCATGTAATTGATCAATCGAGGCTGGTGGTGGTGTCCAGAGGACGGAGGAGGACTAGAGGAGTCGAGTGGGCACGACGGAGCTCACGGCGGCGGCCTGAGCACAGGTAATTTCTTAGTTCCCTCAGTATGCTCTGTTTTCCAGTTTAGGTTCAGACGTTGAGTCGTGAAGTTTGGGGTCGAGTCGAGGGGTTTGGTGAGTGCTAGTCGACTCAGTGAGTCCCTAGGGAGCTTCTGGTTGTGAACCCGTGAAGGGGAAGTGTACGGGTGGTCGGATTGTGGAACAGAGGTTTGTGTTGGTCACGAGTTCGAGTTTGGGACGATGGTTTAGAGGCTTTGTTGTCGTGTTTAGTTGAGGGGAGTGATTTGCTAGGTAAAGGATGAAGAGAATGGTGGAAAGAGGGACTGAAATGGTGGATGGATGACAGAGAACCGGTCACGCCGGTTCGGTTTGGCTAAACCGGTCTGGATCATTGGACGAAGGTTGAAGACGATGAACAGTGCAGGCGAGTGAGGCCTACGCGCAGCCACTTTGGGCGGCGCGTGGAGGTGTGTGCGGTGGTTTCTGGGGAAACTTCAAACTAGGTATTTGGTCTAGACATTGTAACGGATCTTTTGGGATAGGTTTCGGGTTAATCGGATGTCGATTCGAGTTAGTTCTGCGGGATCGAAGGTTTAGGGTCTCGGTTCGTTTGGTTTAGAACGCGGGGATTTTTGGGGAAAATTAGGAGAACCTTCGTTAACGTGTTAGTGACGTGTTTTGGTGACTGTTGACAGGATCGGGAATTCCCGAGGAGGTCGAGGAACGTGCAGAACGTACGGGACGCGAGTGACGTGCCCGGTATCTGTGAGTGAACCCCTTCCCTATAACTGAGCATGCATAACTGTTTTTAATGCCTTATTTTATGGTTTTATATGTGATTTCATGGTTATTTGAATATGCTATAACTGTTTTACTTAATTGCACGTTTTTCGATGAATTACAATTTTTGGCACGTTTTACGAGAAAGGCTTGATTTCTGATTATGATGCTATGATTTTGGGATTTCAAACGATAAAGGGTTTTCAATAATTATAAAGGGATTTTGGAACATGATTTCAATGATCAAGGTTTTCGGTTTTAGAATCAGATTTCGGAAAGCGGAAATTTGGTTTTAAAGTTGAAAAGTGGATTTCCGGATTTGGGTTCGGAATGACGGTTCTGGATGCCAGAAGGGCTTCAAACCAGTGGTTTCGGATTCGGGTTTGGATATGGTTTCGAAATGGTTTTCAAATGGTTTTGATTGGATTTGCTGGATCTGGTTATTGGGTTTAAAGACCCGGATATTGTGATTGACGGGGGACGAGCCCGGATTGGGTTTAATGACCCGAATTGAGTTTAAAGACTCGGAGTTTAAAGACACGGATATATTGATATTTCCCCCGTAGGCCTGTTGAGTTTAAAGATTCGGAGTTTAAAGACTCGGATTATTGAGGCCTGTATTGAGTTTAAAGACTCGGATAGATCCAGCAGGTTTGATCGGATAATGATTGCTTGGTATTTATGCGTTATGATATGGTTTTATGATGCTTCTGACGTGATTTCTATAACTGTTTTTACGATGATTCTTATGTGATTATAACTGTTTTCGAAAATGGGTTATGCATGTATGTCTTCAAAACGGAGGGCCAAACCCTGGTTTGTTATAAAATGGTTTTTGAAACTTTTATTATTTATGGTCCACTCACATTTTCTGGTTTTAATTGCCCTCCAGGTGGTGGAGCTAGCGCAGGGGTTGACATTGAGGCAGCGTCGGAAACATAGAATACTCGAGAGTTTTCCCGGAGTGTTTCCAATTTTCCGTTGTGCGTGTATTCTGTGTATCGGCTTTATTTTTCCGTTGTTTGGTACTATGCTATGTATATTGGTTGATAGTTGGTTGTTTTAATTTCTCCTGCGTCTGGCAGTGTAATTTGTGGTTTTTGTGAGGTTGTTTCAGTTTTTCGTTTTTGGGTTGTCAGACGGGAGCAGGGTTCAGTCCCTAATCCTGGGGGATTAGGGGTGGGCCCTGACAGCCGCCCACCGGCCCGCTACTACTCCAACTCTTCCATCTTCTCCATGTGACCACGCGTTGTGAAGGTAATGCCTTCATCCTCTTGATCCTCTCCATCCGCTCCTTACGGTTGTTTTCACAATGCTGTTTAAGAATGAGGTTGGGTTTGGGGTTGTAAGTAGTGTTAATGGTTGTAGATTAATTGAGGTTCTATGAGGGTAGATTTAGTTGTGGAGTTTAAGTAACGAAGGATGAGTTTTGGACACGGTTTAAAATATCGGTGATTTCGCCGATATATCGGAATTTGGAGGGCTCGACATGTAAACTCAGGAGGGGAAGAAATTGTTTCCCACAATATCAAAACTTTTGCCCAATATCGGAAAAAAATCGTTGATATCGTCCGATACTGGCCGATATCCAGAGAAAACAGCAGACAAATTCGGCCAGTAAGCTTTGTTCCTCGCGTCTTCGAGACATTTACAAACCGCCGAACCCAAATTCACTGCTTCAATCTTGTCACCATCGCACTCGCACCGTTTCATCGTCTGTCGCACAGTCGTCTTCTTCACCGCCTCTGTTCTCTCTCTCAATCCTTTCTCGGTGTCTCTCCTGTCTCCCACTCTTTCAAACTAAAGTTCGTGTTACTGAGTTATGTGAAATCTGGTTTGCTCTCACCATCTGTGAAATCAAGGCGTGGGCTGTGGCAGACTCTCACCGTCTCTGTACTTTTTTAGTTTTGGAGTTTTTTCCGTTTGGTGAGTTTTGAACTTTTCACACTCTCACATTGTTCCTCGCGACAGAGAAGAAGAATGACGAGGAGGAGGTTGCGTGGATAATTTGGTGTGGTCCTGGCAGTGCAGAAGAAAACTTTGGGAAAGCAGAGCATGAGAGATGATTTGGTGGGGTCGCTATCAACTGAACTTTCTCTTCTTTTTCCCCTGATGATCTTTTTCAGTTTTTTTCTTCCATATGATTCATCCAAAAATTGCATCAAAGTCAATCCCTTGCTAATCATCTTTAATTAACCAATAAAAGATTATTTTATATACATGGATAATATGGTAATCAATATTGTCGGGGGCAGACATTGTTTAAGGATCTTTGTAGTGGCCAAATTCTTGCGGTGCCTTTTTTTTTGGTGTCAAATTTCTTCGAAAAGTTTTAAATATATTAACGATTAAAATATGCTTATATTTATATGTCATATTCAAATTTATTAAAGCATGATGAGATTGATGGAAAAATAATGAATAATAATAAAAATTAAAAGAGTGTATATATCATTTTTCTTAATAACCATCGAGTATGATTTAGAAGGGGGATTTTGGTTAATGGAAGGATCAGAGTTTAATTGTAGGTTTAGGGTCAGTGATGACGAAGGTGATTAAGAATCTGGAACGTTGCCTATTGGTTGGTTGATGATAGGTTTAAATAGGTTCAGACTTTAGAAATTTATAACAAAATATAATAATCAGGCTTTTTAGTCAATATGTCCCTTGAATTGAAACAAACTATGTTGAATTGAAGAAAAATAGATATGTTGAATAGAAGAAAATTATCTGAATGGTTAATTTGAATATTAATGGATTTAAATAAATATGAGATGAGCATACGATTAATAAGAATTTGTTTTACGTCCAATTTTCTAAATTATTATGTAAATACAAACTCCCTGATTTCCTAAATTATTATGTAAATGTAAACTCCATTATTATACTTATTTTTATGTTTTAATTATATTAACATTCAATCATAATCATTCACTTCAATTTATGTTTATATTTAAAAAAAAATTATATTATTAGTAATCGTCAGAACTCTATTGTATCATATTATTCATCATAGATTTATTATATCAAAGTAATTTTATAGTTTTTATTAGTCATATATAACTATCATTAGGTACTTAAGTTTTTCCCAAAGTTTCATTCCAAATTTCCAATTTTTAGACCGAATTTCCGTCATTTTTGTTGATCGTAAACAATATCGATATTTGGGGCGAGATATCCGTAAATTTAAGTAGCGATATATCTGTCGATATCGATATTTTCATCCTTGGTTTTGGTAAGGATGTATTTTATAACTAAATTAAATTTGTATGATTTTGTTGAATATTGTTAGGTTAACTGGTAAAGTAGCGAAGGATGAGTTTTGGTAAGGTTTTATTTAAGAGAACTAGAAAAGAGCTTTGTAAATGATTCTATCTTCTAATTTGTTCATTTTCAATTTCCACCTTCTATTACATTGGTTAACAAATTTGTAGTTTATAGCTAAAGGAAATTAGTGTTTTTTATACTCACCCTGGAGATTGTTTAGGCTGTATGTATTATACGCAAACTAGGGAGCACAAAAACCCATCTGAACCCAGAACTGCTGCTTTAGAGTAGGCTTTGAATGTTGCAGGAACAGATAAGGCTAAAAAAGAAATCTTGAGAGAGTTGGAGGAGGAGAATGAGGGTAAAGAAGGGAAGGAATAGGTTGTTGTACGAGGAGTGAATTTGATTGTCAAATTTTTTCCTAATTTATCATAATGATACCACTTGAAGTCCTAGTTGTTCGAAAACTTCTGAATGATGGTAATGTTATTTACCAGGGAGGAAGTATAGGATTCTTTTGCCTAAAACTTTTAATATATCAAAAAAGAACAGGGTATGTCTAAGAAAATTGAAAAAAGGGGGGTTTCAACTAAAATTTGGCAGAACTTTATATTGAAAAGTTAAATCATGTCTTCATTGGAAGTTCAGCTCAAGCCAATAAATATCCTTGGCCCTTGCGTGACTGGAAAAATGGAAAGTAATCTTGTGATCTTAAAGTTCGAAAGAAAATTCGAAGACTGCCCATTTCTATGCAGACTGCTGATACTCTAATATCATTATGACTTTCTGGAATTGTATTAGTTCAATTTGACTGAACGAGATATTGCACACTTTATTCAAAACTGATTAAGAGACTTTGTTGCATGGTAGCTGTCGTTTTGTTAAGAATGCTTTCTTGACGGTTTCATTTTGAGGTCTCATTGTAATTTCTGTTCATGATTGCTTCTTTTGTTTCGCATACTTTCTATAAATTATATTACCCCTAGGAACATATAGGTGTTTTGTTACCATCTCCATTTCAGCCCTACCCCCTAGGAATATATAGGGGCTTTGATGGTCTATTTTTCTTACCCTTGCTGGGGAAAATTGGGCCACAAGTTATGTACACCATCTTTGCACTTATTCCACCTCAGTGAAGGTATTCATTTTAGTTGTTTTTATGAATGGCTTTTATTTTTGTTGCACCAATTCTGTATCCTTTGTTGATCTTACCGATTTGGTTTAGTTTAGTTTCATAATCAGTGTTTCCAACATTAAAATTAGTCTTCTTTCATGTTAATTGAATTCTAATTATGCAAATTGTTCCTTTGTATAGAATATGTTTTAGCAATTATCACAAGAGGGTTCTATTTTGAGGGTAGTTAATCTAAAGTAATATAGTTCCTAGTTGCTTCTTTGCAGCCAAATTTTGACCCTCAACAATTACTAATTTTACTGAGCTAACCCAACGCTCAACTGATCAGCTAGAAAGCAGACCTAATAAGTGTTCAAAGTTCAAAACCCGGCCACCATGTGTAATGAGCTCTTTGGAGTTACCATTATGATCTGATATGGATTCTTGTGGGATGGGTAGACCATGTGTATGAGGGATTGATCAGATATTCAATATTTTACTACCTAATAAATTCTGCATATAACATGTGTAGTTCTGCGGTATTGAAAAATGATCATATTATCTGCATTCTACATAGTTCTAAATTATCAGCATGTACTCTACATTTATTTTGTCGAAAAATTTCATTGTATTTTTCATCTACTATATTGTGTATGCTTGTGAATTTTTTATATGTTATTTTATGTCCCATATGCTACAAGGGGTTTCAAAAGCCTTGATATCTTTTGATTTCATCATCTTGTAAAGACTAATTAAAGTGTCGGAGACCACATATGAGTTTGGTTCCACTCAAATGAATATGATTTGTTGTGTTAAAAACCTTATAGATTAAGAGGATTTATTTAGCATTGTGTTACAATGTGGGATTGTAATGTTTTCTTCGTTTTATTGTAGGTGCTAAACTGCTGATTAGTTGTTGCGTTCTTGTGCAATTCATGAAGATCCAATCAATTTTTACACTTTGTTTGCTGAAACTTTTCCCTTAGAATTTGCTAATTAGTCACTTACTTTTATTTGGTATTATGTACTAAATGAGAAAATGTGATGCCTACTTTCTTTTGGAACGTAATATTACATTGATGATGTTGCATTACTGGTCATGGACACTAAATTATTGCATGAACTTATGAATTGTGAAATTTGTAAATGGCTGGTATGATATTTTAGTAAAAATTCTGTTTCAAAAATTATATCATTTATATAGTTAAATAGATTAAATATGTTAAACAGTTTAAACGAGTTAAATAGGTTAATCAATTTGAACGGGTTAAACAGGTTATTCAACACGACTCTTTTTATAAACGGGTTAAACATATGGGTTCGGGTTACCTGTTTAATAAACAGGTCGGATTCGGGTTTATATAGTTCGATATGATTAATAAACGGGTCGGATTCCGGTTGAGTTTAAATATGTAAACTAGAGTACGTGTAGGCACGAGCTGCCCCTAAGGTCTAAGGTGTGCTCCAGTGCACCCGAAATTAATGGTCCAATATAAATTTTTTTTAATGTTAGTTTATATAGCCCACTTATTAATTTATTTAATATTTAAGTAAGAGTGTATGACCCGTGACTTGAGAAGAAAGGTGAACAATCTCACATCGCTCGGGGAGGGAAAGGTGAAGTTCTTATATGTGTGAGCACATATCTATCTAGTATAAGGCCTTTTGGGAGCTCATTGGCTTTGAATTCCTTGAGAACTCCAAAATTAAGCGAGTTTGGACTAGTGCAATCTCAGAAAGGTGACCTACTGAGAAGTTGCACGTGAGTTCCCAGAAATAAAACCGTGAGGGCTTGGGCCAAAGCAAACAATATCATGCTAAATGGGTCGGGTCGTAACAGAATAGTATCATACCTAGACCCTGATCGGAAGTGTGCCAGCAAGGATGCTAGGCCCCAAGGGAGTGGATTGTAAGACCCGTGTCTTGAGAAGAACGGTGAACAATCCCACATCACTCGGGGAGGGAAAGGTGAAGTGCCTTAAATGTTTGGGCACATATCTATCTAGCATGAGACTTTTTGGGAGCTCATTGGCTTTGAATTCCTTGGGAACTCCAAATTTAAGCGAGTTTGAACTGGTGCAATCTCAGGATGGGTGACCTACTAAGAAGTTGCACGTGAGTTCCCAGAAACAAAACCATGAGGGCTGGGGCCAAATCGGACAATATCGTGCTAGATAAGTCGGGTCGTGACAAAGAGAGATAGTGATGTTTTTGAAAATTATATGATATCTTATCCACGTAAAAGAAGTGTTTGTTGTAATTTTGGGTGTTATTGTATTTGATTTGTATGATTATTTGTTATTTCTTTACATAAAATATGTATTTTTTTAATCAATGAAATTTAGTGAATATCATTGAAATTTAGTTAATATCATTGAAATTTGATAATAATAAAAATTACCCTACAAATTCGACACAATACGACCCAGTGCCAACCCTAACATTTTACGATGTTTATATTTATGGCACATAACAAGCATGCAGGATTTACTATTTGGACTATTCGTGGAGTATGATTGAATGCTTATCGTAAAATGATTTTTTGAACGTATTAGTTGTGCCTTGATTGATGGTTATTTTTTGTAAGTACCTAGTTGAGTCAAATGTTGCATCTTCATATTAGTCCCTGGGGAATTGATGAGATTGAGATGTTAAAACCCACTTAATAGTCGCTAGTATCTAGTACTCATAGGTATAGCCACAAACTAGCCTCCACGTGACTGTTCACCCTTGCAACTCGCAATACTAGTTAAAATGTGCAAGCTTGTACCTCGAGCTCTAGGAGACATGAAGTGACGCTGCATGACACCCAGCTTTCACGTGATCGAGGTACAGAGCAAAGATACTCAGTTTTAGTCATATGTGTATGACCCGAATGACTCATGAGCAAGTGATTAGTGGGTTGGCATGCGACATATTTATGTTTTGACATGGCTCATTTGTGTATTATGATTTATGATTATTTTATTACTATTTCTCATAGAAAGTGCAAGTCTGAATTACTATTTTGGTTTTTGGAAAACTGACTGGTTAATTTTTTTTTTACTATTAATGGTTTTATACTAAAGTAAGCTAATGGGTCCACTCACCCTTGTGTTTTTAAACCCCCCAGATCTAGCTGGTGTGCACGTATTTCGAGGAGGCGCGGTTGTTGCTCTAACACACACTTCCTGGCTTGGAGTGAACGGATGGAATAATCGGGTAATAATAGGTAGAGTGTAGTGTATGATCATCAAATTTTGTCCATGCTTTGTGCTTCCGTTGTTGGGTGAAATGCAATCGGTTTTTATCGGTTAGGTTTCACCCAACAACCCCAAAATGCATCGTCTCTAAATTAAATCGTTTTTCGTAATCTGGACGGTACTGTCAAGATGACAACCAGAACACCTCGATTCTCCTGTCCTTAAGGACTTTCTGGATCAGAGTGTGTCAACACTTATTGTAAAGAATAATAATAATAAAAATTATTCTTAGTGAAAGTCCCGTCTGTTTTTCTCTCGATTAGAGTTTAGGGTTTTACGTATTGACGATTGGGGATGCAGGCTAGATTTGAACGGACTCGACATGATGGCGACGAATGCTGCTATGTGGAGCGCTCTCATTTGGCTTGCGAGGTTGTGGTTCTCAGGCTGGGCGAGGAGGATGGATCCCCTAAGTGGTAACTTGGGTCGTTCTTTGTCGATTTCTGCGATGGAGGAATGTGAACTAGACGTCAGTGAGGAAGAACTGGTGTTGGTGAGGTCGTGTTTCCTCCTAGTTGGGGGTCTCTCGGTCAAAGTTAAACCCCCAATTGGACGGTCTCTTGGTCGGATTTCAGGATTTCAGTGATAGGTCACCGAATGAGGTTTCGATGGCTAGTCTTGTGTTGCCGACGAGGAGTGCTGACATGCTCATTGGGCTTTCGCGAGATTCTAATGAGTTTAGTGGGCGCATGCGAGCTCTACTGCCACTTTTGGAAAGTGGTGGACAATCAGTCCGCATAAGTGATTGGGTCACCCAATCACGAGCAATGAGTCTTCTCTATTGGAATGTTTGTGGCTGGGATGCCCACGAATGATGAAGGCTTTGAAGCACTTCTTCAGGGCCAAGCAACCTGGTATTATCTTTTTTATGGAAACTAAAAAAAAGTTAGACATATGGATAGTGTGAAGCTTTCTTTGGGTGTGGAGGGGGGTTTTTATGTTGGTCGAGAATGCATGGGTGGTGGTTTGGCTTTATTATGGGCAGATGGTGTACGGGCTTCTATTAAATCTTATTTCGCAGGTCACATTGATGCTCTTATTGAGGGATTGGGGACTTTTCTTTTTCACTTTACTAGTTTTTATGGTAATCCTGAGGGTCGTCTCCGAGGGCATTCAAGGGAACTACTATGCATGTTGAATTATGATTGTGATAGTCCCTGGGTCGGGTGGGGGGGGAGAGAGACTTTAATCAAATTGTGGTGTATGAAGAGTAGCAAGGGGGGAGGCTTAGGCCTTCTAATCAGATGCGGGAGTTTAGTACTGCATTTGGAGGATTATGGCCTAATGACTGCTATTTTCAAAGGGTATAAGTTTACCTGGAACAATAGGTGGCAGGGTGATGGACTGGTGAAAGTTCGTCTGGATAAAGTAGTAATGATCAGGCATTTCTTCAGTGTTTTCCAGCA
Source organism: Prinsepia uniflora (assembly GCA_032719365.1). Classification (NCBI taxonomy): domain Eukaryota; kingdom Viridiplantae; phylum Streptophyta; class Magnoliopsida; order Rosales; family Rosaceae; genus Prinsepia; species Prinsepia uniflora. Next base: position 19,618,180 of record CM064871.1, on the reverse strand, counting down.
ATTGTCACTCAACATGTGAATTCTTGGGGCTTCTAGCCATCTTCCTATCTGGATTCAGCTCCTCCCTAATGTACCTAGAGTTGAGGGTTGGCGCCAATTTTTCTTTGAAGAAACTTGGGTCTCTGCAGAGAGGTATAAGGATGCCATCAGAGTAGGCTGGGTGGAGGGTTCAGATGGGGATATGGTGGGAGAGTCCGAAGGGGGTCAAGTAAGTTAAAAAGGATGATTTTGAAACTTGACATGTATAAGGCTCATGATAGGGTGGAATGGCGGTATCTTGAGGGGATGCTCCATGAACTAGGTTTTGGGGATAGAATTGTTCAGTTGCCTGTAAATTGTGTGTATACATTTAGTTATGTTGCGCAGGTTCGCGATTAGGCTGTTGGTCACATTGTGCCCACTAGGGGGCTCCAGCAGGGCAACCCTATATCCCCTATCTATTCCTCATTTTTGTTGAAGGCTTTTGGGCCCTTCTTTCCCAGGCTCAGCATGCTAAGCATATTCACAGTGTGTCAGTGGCTTCAGGAGCCCATTCTATCTCCCATCTATTTTTTGCTGATGATATTTTACTATTCTGTAATGCATGGTTGGGGGAGTATCAACGGTTGTTGGAGGTTTTGAATGAGTATGAGAGTGTGTTTGGTCAACTGATTAACTTTTATAAGTCTATTGCTTGTTTTAGTCCGGGTACTGATCCTGTTTTGAATTGTTTAATTTCCAATTTGCTGGGTATTAGAATTGTGGACTGTCATGAGAAATATATGGGCCTTCCTACTATTACTGGTCGAAATAAGAAGATGTTACTAGTCGAAATAAGAAGATGATGTTTGAGAAGATCATGGATGCTCTCCGGTGTAGGCTGACTACATGGAATTCTAAATTACTGTCTGCAGCTATGAAGAAAGTCTTGGTCAAAGCAGTTGCCCAAGCCCTTCGTGCATATTCTATGAGTGTTTTTTAATTGCCCAAATCCATGTGCCATGAGCTATCTGCTGAGATTGTATGATTTTGGTGGGGAAAAGCGGGGAGGAAGAGTATCCACTGGATGAGTTGGGACAGGTTGTATCGACTCAAGGGAAAGGGTGGTTTAAATTTTAAGAATTTTGAGCTCTTTAATCAGGCAATGGTGGCAAAGTAGGCCTGGAGGTTTTTGGAACATCCTAAGTCACTGGTGGCCCAGATGATGAAATCCCGGTACTTTCCTAATTGTGACTTCATGGAGGCTGGGATTGGATCAATGCCTTCCTTTGTGTGGCAATTAATCATTTTGGGGCGCGAGGTAATTAAACATGGTTTGTTTTTCCGAGTTAGTAATGGGGAGTCGATTGGTGTGTTCCGAGATAGGTGGATCCCACAGCCCAAGACATTTCGGCCTATCTTGAATCGGGGTCTAGGAGATGATGTGAGAGTGGCGTCCCTTATTCATCCTAGTGGTGGATGGAATGTGGAGATGTTGGAGGACTCCTTCTGTACGGAGGATGTGAGAGATATTTGCAGTATCCCTCTCCCCTCACTGGGCTCTTCTTCTAATGGGCGATATTGGTTCTTTTTTAAGTCTAGAAAATATACTATCAAGTCTTAATATCATATTGCTTTTCAACTGAGGGTAGTGGATGTGGATGGTAGTGGTGAGTGCTCCTCTGTTGGACAGTGTGAGATCATGTGGAAACATTTATTGAAGATGAGGGTCCCGAACAAGCTTAAAACTTTCTGCTGGTGGGCTTGCTTTGAACTCCTACGTATGACCTGTAATTTGGTTGCCCGAAGATTGTCGCTGTCTAGTCTATGTAATCCTTGTTGGAAACATATGGAGGATGCCTTTCATGCAATATGGGCATGTAAGCATAGCCAGAAAGTGTGGAGACTTACTGATCTTCCACTAACGGGTTCCCCCCTACGGGGTCTTATATTGATATCTTTACTTTTGCTTACACTCATTTATCCTCTTCGCAGTTATGTCAATTTTCCTTTGTATGCTAAAGTGTTTGGAATTGGCAGAATAAAGTAATCCATGGTTTGCAGGTGAAGGGACGGAGGAGGTTTATGAGACAGCTATGGCCTTCCTTTCGGAATTCAGTGATCTCCCATAAGTTCCTTTGGGGGCTCCGCTGAGGCGTGTGCCTAGGTAGATCAGGCCGGAAGAGGGGATTTTGAAGCTTAATTATGATGTTGCAGTCTGTAGAGACACCCTTCAACGGGGAGTGGGCGGGGTACTTAGATATTCAGCCGCCGTTCTGGTGGCTGGCTTCTCCAGACCAAGACCTCCGGGTGGGTCTGTAGTTTCCACTAAGGTTGAGGCTATTCTACGAGGTCTGTTGTAGGTTCAGTAGTTGTGGTTGCAAAACATGGTTGTGGAGATCGATTGTTTGGAGACATTTAGCATCATCAAATCCGCTCAACACCTTAGGACACCGGTGGGGCTGATTGCTAAGGAGGTGCTGGCTTTATTGCAGGTGCTATGGATCCCTTTGGAGTCCCTTACTTGTGTTCCTCAGAATGCAAACCTTGTTGCCCATCACTTGGCACAAGAGGGACGGCAAACTCAAGGAGGAAAAGGTTGGGGTCCTATGTTTCCCCCTTGGTTAACATCATTGTTACTTAGGGATATTGATGGCCAGCGCCGGTCCAAATATTTAGAGGCCTAGGGAAAAAATAAAAAATGGGGCCTCAATTCGCATACTTAATTATTGAAAATATAAATTTTATAAATTGATTATATTATGTTTTTATTAAGAAGCATCGTTAAAATTTTTGTTATGAGAAAACTCATATATTATGACAAAACCCCAAATAAAGAAAAAAGAGTACATCATGTCCAAAACATTACATTTAATTTTTTTTAAAAAAAACAAATCTTATACTTTTTCTGTAAAACCAATAAGCAATTTGCAAATATATACAAACTTCCATATTCAAAATAAGAATGTAATTAAATATTGTTAAACTAAGAACCTTTGTAGTAGTGACCTTATCAATTTAGGTGAATTCCTTTAAGTTTTCCTGGCATGCGAAAAAGAGATAATTAAGGATTCAAAGGCACAAAAAAAAAAACTAAAGAGACATAATTTCTAATTACTAACAAAGAGCAAGAACTGATCTGCCATTTGTAATGTTAGATTCGTGACTTAGACCCATAACATTGGTCCTTTAATTATATAAAGGGGTCTTCCCGTAGTCAAAAACTACAACATCTATAAGGGAAAGTTGCCAAATGGAAGTGTTTAATTAGGAAAACTGTAATATGAATTCTATTAAATTAAATTATCTCTTTTTGAAATTTGTAATTTAAGAATATCTCGGATAAGGCTTTTAGAAGGGGAGGTGAAAATGTCTGGATGCTTTCGATTGGAAAACAAATTGTTGAGAAATTGAGGTTAGAGTTTGAGAGTTTGAATGAGAAAATTTAGAACAATTGAGAATTTGAGATTTAATGAGATTGATATTTAACCTTGGAACATTGAATTAGAATATTAAAACACTGTGTTTTCTTCTTGGAACTTTGAAAGAGACTCTCCTTCCGTTTCCCGTTCACTTGTATCCCCCGTATAAATTATCATACATCTTACTATTTTTTTTAATATAACAAAAAGAAATTTTAGGCCCTTTAATATTTTTGGGCCCGGGGCCTAGGCCCCTCCTGCCCTCCATATTGGCCGGCTCTGTTGATGGCTAGTTGTTCTTCATTTTGTTTATTTGTTTGGACAGTACTCTTTTTCCCTTATCGGATTTATCCCGGATTAGCTGAGTTTTATAATGAGGGTTTTAACGAGGCAACATGCACCGTCTGTGGCGCATCTATTCAGTGTATTATCTTCCTAGTCCTTTCATTAATGAAGCATCTCTTTTGAATTAAAATAATAATAATAATAAATTCTTAATTTAGAAGCCACTTTATAAAATTATAATCTCGAATCAATACATGAGAATATTGGAGTGGTATCTTCTACTATTCGCCTTTTTCTCTTTTCTGTATAAAACTAAAGTGACATGATGAGGAAATTCTCAGCAAGCAGAGAGAGGAACTTAATCAATTATTAAGAACCTGATACTATCAACATGAAACAATTCGAACCACGTACGGACAAATTAAGTAGTCATGAACTATTCGATCCAACTCTATATTAACTTATGCATCATGTGCTCTTTTAATTTGTCAAGAAGTGAAATAGGAGCGGGGGAACAAATTTCGAGCCAACTATAACGAGATCATTGATCGGAGGAGATTATGGCTAACCTTGGGGACACCTACAAGAAATTCAAGCCACATCTCCTCATGTTCTCAACTCAGGTGGGCTACACATTTCTCTATTTTATCACAGAAGCGTCCTTCAACCATGGGATGAACCCCCACGTCTACATAACGTATCGACACATTGTGTCTGGTGTCGTGATGTTGCCTTTTGCCTATTTTCTCGAAAGGTATATAGATAATTTATTTAATTAAATCGATAACCTATCAATTTGACTATTGATATTTTGATTATGTATACGAATAATTGTGTATGCACGTATGCGTTCAACTATCAATATCTTGATTCTCGTGCAGAAAGGAGAGACCAAAGCTCACATTTGCTCTTTTCATGGAACTTTTTCTTCTCTCGCTTCTTGGGTAAGGTCATACATATAAATATAGAATCCTAATATAAAACCCTAATATGCTTCTGTTCATATAGAAAAAAATAAATGGCTGATTAAAGGTGTTATGTATGGATTAGGGTTGGTTTGACTTTAAACATGTACTTTGCAAGCTTAAGATACACGTCTCCGACCTTCCTCGCATCAATGATGAACACCATAGCTTCCCTTACATTTGTCATTGCAGTTGTACTAAGGTTGGAACTTATTCATATATATACGATCAACTATGTTGTAATTAATCGAGAACTTACGTACGTTGTCATTTGAGTTCAACGGTTACTAATAGTTTTTAATCATCGTATTACATGCTAAGAAATAACTTGATTCAGGTTGGAGGTTCTTAATCTTCGAAACCCTCGGGGGCTGGCCAAAGTTTTAGGAACCCTGGTCTCCTTGGCTGGTGTGATGACCATGACATTGTATAAAGGGCCTATCGTGAGAAATCTGTCGTGGCGTCCATTGATCCAAATCCAAGGAAAATCATCCATCCATGAGAACTGGTTGAAGGGTTCAATCCTCACAGTTGCAAGCTGCATAACATGGTCTATATGGTACATTATGCAGGTCATTAACTCATTTTATCCCTTACTCAAATTTGCACCTATCGGATTATGTACCAAATAAAAAAATAATTTTTCTTGGAAAAAAAAATGTAGGCAATCACATTGAAACGATATCCGGCGCAGCTGTCACTGACGACGTGGATGAGCTTCATAGGAGCGGCCCAATCCGCCGTCTTCGCAGTGTGTATCGAACACAGACGAGCTGCTTGGACAGTGGGATTCAACATTGACCTCTGGTCCATATTATATGCTGTAATATATTTCAGATTTTTTGTTGGGTTAAATTTTGAAATTGCAATAGTCAATAGGAAGATTGATCGAATATAATGTGGGTGCAGGGAGTGGTGTGCTCTGGTATAATCATCTTCATTCAACTATGGTGCACTGAAGAGAAAGGGCCTGTTTTTGTGACCATGTTTAATCCTGTTTCAACAATACTGGTGGCGATTCTAGCATACTTTGTCCTCGGTGAAAGACTTTATACCGGCAGGTAATCTGATTCAAATAATATTATTCTTTGGATTATTCACTTTGATATGCCCAATTTTTGGCAACCGTGTGGCTTCAATGTTCTAATATTTCTTTTTTATTTGGGCTTTTTCAGCATACTAGGGGCATTCATTGTCATCCTTGGCCTATACTTGCTGTTGTGGGGAAAAGAAGGCGATGACGTTTATGTCAAGTCATCCGAAGAGCCATCTTATCCGACAACATACGAGGAGCATAAGAATAATAACATACACGTAATCACTTCAGTTAACAAGGATCTGCTTCATGGTGAACCCTAAACATCGATTGGAACCCACTGGGAGGGAAATCATTACGATTCGAAATTCAAAACCAATGCAGGATTGTTTCCTTGATGTAATTTTGATCGAAGAAATTAAGAAGCCGTATCCAACAATGGCTGAAGGGCACTCTTTTATCTGATAAAGTAATCGGTTTCTGTAATTGTCAATGTTGGTGTGGTAATGCTTTATTCGGTCTCATAATATAATCAAAGCACTTCCAGTTAAAGAAAAGAGGATAGTCTTTCATTGCTCTAAAGTATTTTTAAAGCCACATTCCAAAAGGATCTAATGACATACGATTATGCCAAAGCAAGGAATTAGGGCGCTTTCCATAAATTTGGAATATGATTTTTGCATATATATGATTAATATGTCAAGAATCTGATACTGCCATCATGAAACAAGAATCAAGACAGAATGATTCGATCGATTTCTATATGAACACTTGCATGCATGATGTGCTCTTCCAGCTTATAGAGAATTGAAAGAGGAGGATGAGGAGGTTATATATGGCACATGAGGCATGTAGTAGTAACCTTAGGGGAATGTACATGATGTTGAAGCCACAGATCCTTATGGTTTTAGCTCAGGTTTTACATTTCTGTATTTTCTCACACAAGCTTCCTTCAATCATAGGGATGAACCCTCATGTCTATATAACGTATCGACATATTGTTTCCGGCCTAGTGATGTTCCCTTTCGCTTATTTCCTCGAAAGGTACACACCTGCAAAGTTTCATTTGTGGTACTCTATACCATGTTAAATTGTCTAATAAGAGACTTTTATATAATCATGTCATATGTTTTAATTGTTTATCTTTCATTCTCACCTCGCAGAAAACAGACCAAAGCTCACATTTGCTCTTTTCTTGTAACTTTGTCTTGTTTCCTTTCTTGTGTAAGGACATATAGAAGCCACATATTTGCTTCTGGCCTTGTAGGCAAAATGAATGGCTAATTGAGTGTCTCTTTTGCAGGGTGGGTTTGACTTTAAAGTATAAACATGTACTTCGCAAGCGTAAAATACATCTCACCAACCTTCCTTGCATCAATGATCAACACCATAGCTTCCCTCACTTTTGTAATTGCAGTTTACTCAGGTTGGGAACTTGTATTTCAACAACCCAAACCGAAAGCATTAGCTACTTCACGTTTTGTCGTTGACGAATCACTTCTTAATTCAGATTAGCCGGTGTATTGACCATGGCACTGTACAAAGGGGCCTATTGTGGGCATCCCTTGATCCAGATCCAAGGGAAATCTTCCATCTATGAGAACTGGTTAAAGGGTTCAACTCTAACTGTTGCAAGCTGCATAACATGGTCTATATGGTACGTTATGCAGGTTTTAGCTCCTGACTCATACTACATTTTGCCCCTTTTTCCCTTGATACACGACTATTATAGATTTGTGTTAGGTGAAATACGTATATAAGTGATTGTCCGCGGTCTATAAAATTGACTTTCACAATCGATGTGCATTGAAAAATGTATGCAATCACATTGAACTATTGGAGAGACATCCTGCACGACTATCAGGGACTACATGGGTGGGGATTATAGGGGCAGCCCAATCAGCTGTCTTCACAGTTTGTATAGAGCATAGACTAGCTGCTTGGACAATTGAATTCAACATTGACCTCTGGCCAATATTATATTCTGTAAATACAATTAGGTTTTATATTCCAATAGTTAATCGCAATTAAGATTCATCTAATCTGGGTTAGGGCATGGCAGGGAGCAGTGTGCTCTGTTCTAATAATCTTCATCCACCTCTGGTGCACAGAGAAGAAATGACCAATTTTTGGCCATGTTTGATCCCATTTCAACAATACTCGTCGCTGTTGTCGCATACTTTGTCCTCAATGGACTTTATACGGGCAGGTAATGTTTTGCATACGTTCTAGAGTTCAAATTTCATTGACGACAGTTTTTTAATAAATAAAAAAACGAGGGAATGATCACTAATAAGGTAATGACTTGGATGTTCAAAATTTCATGGTTGTTTTCTCAGCATACAGGGACCTTTATTGTTTGGCCTCTAATTACTGTTGTGGGGAAAAGAAGGTGATGAAGTTTACATCAAGTCAGAAGATAAGATGACATATGAAGAGCAAAAGGATAATAACTTGCACATAATCACTTCACCTAACAAAAAAATCCATGGTGAACCCTAGAGAGAAATCATGAATCGAAATTCAAAACCGGTAAACGAAAAGGAAGCAGATGAAAACAAGAAAAGTTGGTGAGCAAAAAGTGGGAGCAAGAAAGACTTGTATAGTGTAAGAACTATCATACATGCTCTTGAAAAGGTTGAAATGGAGTACAAAATATGGCAAAAGACTGAAATTACTAATTGTTTTATTCCCAAAATGAGAGCCTTCTAGCTACATTTAACAATTCTGCCACACATTGGCGACTAGCCAAATCGAAACCAGGCAATTGAAATAGTGCTGACATATAGGTTTGTCAACAAGCAATAAGATCGTCGGTAAATGTAAATGAAGGCATCTAAAATTATACAAATACCCTGGTTAAGAGTTATGCAGCAGGAGGCCTAAGCTCATGATCACGAGATGTATCACGAGCTGATGGAGGTAAATAATGCCACATTGGGACAAGACTATAGCCAGGATAGACAGCCATCTTGCTTGCCCCAGGATGGTATGCAGCTGGGACCGCTGGGTGGGTTGGAACAAACCCGGACGGTGAAATTGCCATACCTTTCAACTGCTGCTCCAGCCTTTCTTTATCTGCTTTGAGTACAAGCTTTTCTTCACGAAGTTCATTCTTCTCTGCCTGTCATAGCCAAGAACGGTCAACAAAATAAGTACTCAGGAGTTTGAACAATCTACCAATCACTTGATTATAAATTCCAACATGTACTGGAAGAGTTCAAAAATAACCTTATGCTACTAGGGCATAAACATCAGAATCTGTATGGGAAGAAAGATAAGAAGATAAAAGTAGTTTCACTTTTCTCAGACACATATTTCATACATGGACTCCAAATGAATTGTACCTAGTTATTCTAAGTTCAAAATAATCCCTCTGATTAAATGCAACAGATTAAAAACCAGTCCGCCATCACTAATTCACAATACAACACAGGAGAAATCCGGGTTAACTTAAGAACCTAGCATAATGCTGCAATAAACAAAAGAAATGCATACAGGAATTCTTAAAAACGAAATCTACTTGTTTAAAGTGAGAAGAAATTGATTTGTAATCATTATGCATCAATACAACAGATTGCAATCCAGGATACTCGCAGGGCAGAAATAATAATCATATAATAGGCTGAAGCAAGGGGTGTCCGGAATATTTGTAACTGTAAATTACTAACTTATCATATTAATGGATTATTATTTGGAAGAATGAATCTTTGAATAATCAAATGATATAAATCAGGTCAATGGTTGAAATAGGTGGATTGTACGAAAACCTTGTCTACAAATCTTTTGCCACAAACCACATGGGAACAAATAAATCAATCGTTAAACCTAGCATGCCTTCAAGATCATCTGAAAAAATATTCTGTCCATTTCAGGTCAGCTAAAGCTATAACAATGATAAAATCATTCCAGTTTGCAGGAACAGTCATAAGGATGAGGCTGATGAGTTGAAACGAAAAGAGAATATTGCTTCAGACAACGAGTGCTTTTACACTTCTCCAACTGATAGGCGGTTCACTTAAGATCATCTTAAACCTATGGTGTCTACTTCAGAATTATTTTGGAGGTTCATATCTTCATCTAATCTATAAAGATGAACATGTGACCCTAATCATCTTAAACCAAAGACATGCTTCAACAATTTACAATAAGTGTGTATCAGGCTTATCAGCTTAAACCCATGATATGCTTTGACCAACACATGACCCTAATCATCTTAAACCCAAGATACGCTTGGATAATTTACAGTAAGAGTGTATCAGGCTTATCAGCTACCTAATCCCTTTATAAAACTTGCATACACGAAGAACAAAATTACTTAAGGTAAATGAGCGATGATGAACCTTTAAGCTTTTAACTTCTTCACGTAACTTTTCATTTTTTTCTCTGAGCTCCTGAGATTCAGCTCTCAGTTGAGTCAAAACCTTTATGGCATCATCAAGTATAGCAGGCTTGTCAGTTTTAGGGTGCCTCCCATGTTCTAAAACAGAACTCAACTCCACGAACCTACAAAAACAATCAAAAACCAAAAATCAAATCCAATCACAAAAGCACAAACAAAAAGAAGAAAAGATCATTCATATGATCTAATTAAACGAAACTCAATTAGAAAACATGACAAAATTGAGATTAGACGCTTGCCTGTCATTCAATCTCTCCCTCCTCAATTTCTCACGGCAAGCTTTGACCCCAGACTCATAGCAAGAATCGGATCGTCCCCTTTCATTATCAATCACCAACAATCAAGCTATCAATTCCACATACACACACACACACACAAAAGAATGGAACTTTCATAGCAGAAATCGCATTACATTTCTGCAGATTCATTGAAAATTGAAATTACAAGGAAATGAATTACCTCTTGCGGGGACACTCTTTTTCCTGTGAGGGAGCAGCAGCAACATCAGCAGAAGAAAACTCGAATTCAGGAAACGACGGAGTGTCATTTGGCCAAAGGAAATCGGTGGGTTGGTTTTCTTCGATGTAATCAAAATACTCTATCCCCATCCATTCCTCCATCAGAGAATACAGAGAGACTCAGTCCTATTCAATTAGGTATTATTAACATGATGATTATGATTAAGAGGACTTTGGATATAAAATTAAATTCATTTTTTATAATAAAATAACAAATTATATATGTAATTTATTGTTTAGCTTTTTTGGCGCATACAATTAAGAATGTAGGCTCTTTTTTTTTTTGGTTGCTATATCGTAGGTAGTTTATTTTGTTTCATGAATGATAAGAACCGATTTAGTAATTTTGGTAAATTCTAGTTGAAATTTTATTTTAACCCATTTTCCATGTGAACAATAATCAATGGTTAATTTGTTCACGCTATTAACATCATTATATTTAATTTTTTCATGGTATAAAATCATTATATTTAATTTGTCAGGATAGCAAGTAAATATATTAATACTATTAATAAAAGAAAAATTACTCAAAAGTAGTGTCATGATAGAGATTTTACCCAACATGTCGTCGTCATGATAGAGATTTTACCCAACATGTCGTGTGACAAATTCATACGAAATAGGAGAAGTAGTATTTGAGTCAAGTTAAAATAAAAGGGACACACTATATTAACTAACTTAACTATGCATATATTCGCAAATTCTTATGCATCATCAAATTTCATTTTTTGCTAGTCATAGAATGGCGAACCAAATCTAACATATTGTAGCGAAAGCACCTGTCAAGACTTTTTGAGATCCTCAAAGGACGAACAATATAGGCCCACCATATGGATTTACTATCAATCCAAGCTCACAAAATGTAACGACCCGTTCCTGATTTTAAGTATTAATTAAGACTAATTATGGATTAGTGAGGATAATCAGGGATTAGTTGGGGATTAATGGACGTTCAGGGCGAAATTACGATTTTGCCCCTAAACGAGGACAAAAAGTTGATTTTTGACCTAGGAGGTCCGAGGGCCAAGGACCGTTACGTAGATCGGGGCGATACGAGTCCGTAGACAGACGGCACATCGAAATCGGACGTTCAACGAGAAAGTTATGGTTCACGGAAGTTTCGAGAAACTATTGTACGAATTACGAGACGGAATGACTTTTGCCATTCAATTGGCCCAATATTTAGGGGCAGGGCCAATGGATGAATGACAAGTGTCATTCATCCATTTCCCACCATTTCCCATACATGCATATCCATCCCCTTTGTCTGTGTTCATCCAACCAAACCCGATGAACCCAAAATCGACCCCTTCCTCTTTGAATCTGTGTGAGGCCAAGAGAGTGAGCTTGAGGGGGGAGATGATGGTGGCTAGTTGATGGCAGGACAGTCGTAGGCGACGGAGGAACCCACGGGAAACAGGTAAACCTGTAACCTCGTTTAATTCGAATTTTGGATTTTGTGATTTGGATGTTAGGGAGGTTATATGTTGATTAGGTTGTGTTTAGGGAGTTGGTAGGATGATTAGGGAATGGTTTTGGGCGACGGAGAGCGGCTGAGCAGCCCATACAGCTGCCATGAGGATTTTCGGTGGCTGGCCACCGAATTTGGTTCCCAACTAGGTAAGCTCAAATCGAACCCCCAAACATGTTTTTTGTGCATCTTAGGAGCTTAATGGAACCTTTAGGAGGTAGTTTTGACCCTTAGATAGGCTCAGACTGTGGGAGAAAAAACAGGGTCGTGAAGGGTGCTTGGAACCAATAGGTTCTAGGTAGTGTTTCTTAGTTTTAATCATATAGATAGGTTGCAAATGATGAGAGGAAGTTATAGGAATTGGAATGGGTGAAAAAGGATGAAAAATGAGGGAGATATGGACCTGGACCGGTCAAGCCGGTTCAGTTGGACCGGCCGAACCAGTGCACTAGTCTGGACTGGTCGCGCGAGGAAGAAGACGACCATGTTCACTAGCGTTTGAAGCCCACGCGCAGGGCCATTGGCAGGCGCGTGGGGGAGAATCTGGGGAAGTGTTCAACATATGAAATCATCCTTTCGATGTAACGAACATTTTGGGACTAGTTTCGAGTCGATCGGACATCGTTTCGATATAGTTCGGGATGTCCGAATGTTTATGCTCGAGTTTAAATACAGTTAAAAATTTGAAAAAATTATGGGGCTTTTATGAGAGGTTATTAAGGTAGTTAGTAACCCTCTGGTATGATTTGGACAGGTTTGGGAACCCCGGAGATGGTGATTGGCCCGGGAGAGGCTTATGGCGCCACGATCTGTGAGTGGACCTTGATTTTTAAATTGATACATGCATAACTATTTTATATGCTTTAATGAACATGTTTTGAGATGCCATAAGTGCATATGATTTCAATATGATTTATAGGGCATTTTCGTAGGAAAATACGTTAGTACACGTAGTTCGAGGTTTCTGTTTTATATAATGTTTGGGCATCTGCCAACTGTACTACGTTCATATGTTTTACACGGTTTATATGTGATTCTGAAGGTTTCACGGAGAGGCGTGAAACCGAGGAACTAGTTTACAGTTTTGAGAATTTCACGGGGATGCGTGAAATCGAGATTCGGGCACTAGTCCCAATTGAAATGTAACGACCCATCCAGAATTTCGGGATTAGATTAGTGAGGTTAATCGGGATTAGTGAGGTTAATCGGTGATTAGCTGGGTGAAATTGGACGAACGATGCAAAATGACCGTTTTACCCCTATTTGTGGGCAAAACATTGACTTTTCATTTTGGACGTCAAACAGACCTTGGCCAATGACTGTGACGTAGTTTGGGACGTCACGAGTTCATAGACAGGTGGCACGTTCAATTCCGACGTTCGAGCAAAAAGTTTTGACTTTCGGACGTTCAAGGGTAATTTGGTAATTTTGTTTAAAAGGTGGCAAATGGTTGACTTTTGGACCGGGAGGTCCGATGACCGAGGGCCAAGAACCGTTACGTAGATCGAGACAATACGAATCTGTAGACAAGCGGCACGCTGAAATCGGACTTCGAACAGGAAAGTTATGGGTCACAGAAGTTCAATTGCACTATGTGACAGGACTCCGTCCCAACTGGACGTAAAAAACCGTGCCCGGTCCTGCTCCCGTCTGACAAGTCAACCAAAGGTCCGAAACTACCCTTCAGTGCTTGCTAGACAAGGGATGTTTGCGCTGATTTCTGCTGCTGCCACTGCCTCACGATCAGTCCCGAACGTCGTACCACGGCCTGGAGGGTCACAAAACAGAAAAGGTGTGAGTGGACAAAAATGACCTCTTATAAAAACGTTTGCCAAAATACATTCTTACCCTCCAGTTTTCACAAACTTGCATGCATATCATAAAACATGAGTTATAGTATGAAATCATTCAAGTATGTACAGTGGACCGATAAAATCAAAACATTTTTTCCCATGGTCCGTAAAACTCATGTTCACCAAATCAGTTCATGTTATAAAACATCAAATCCCGGCTCTCGGGCCAAAACATGTGAAAACATAATCACCTGGCCACAAGGACCAAAATAATCACAAGTGCACAATAAATATATCAATCCAATCAATCCGCACTACTCACAAGTGCACAAACTATCACAATCACAGCTGCACTACTCACAAGTGCACAAACTATCACAATCACAGCTGCACTACTCACAAGTGCACAATCAAACCATCAACTGCACTACGCGTAGGCCAATATCCAGCCACTCTCTCGGGAACAGACACCTCTGGGCTCAACCCTCGGGCTCAGTCACATCTGGACGAACACATCCCCAGGCTCAGACCCATCCGAGTGGTACATCCAGGCTCAGTCACATCCGAGAAGCTGACTACCATAGGATCAACTCCTGATCCTACAATCACATCCCCCAAGCTCCGGTCGTCTGGGTAATCCCCCCAAGCTCCGACCGTCTGGGCATTTCACAATCACAATGAAAACTATCTCGGGAATTACTTCCCAAAATATTTCAATCAAATCTTGTCTTCATACAAAGTCAAGATCATTCCCGACTGGGTCTTAAGCCCAACATACCATTTACACATAATTCGTTAAAATCACATTTTAAAACAATAAAATAATCCAGAAATCATCATTGACTCACCAACTAAGTCAAAATATCATTTTAGAAATCATTTAAACTCCGGGCCTTGCCCAAAACATCATTTGCACGTTCCTCGTAAAACGTGCCCGAAAGACTGATTAAAATAATCATAAAATCACAAGAAATCATTAATTTCATCAAATTCACAAGTGACTCCAAATCCGAGTCAAAATCACTATCCACTTGGGTCTCACGCCCAAAATATCATTTTCACGCAAATCCATGCGTTCACAACCTCAGTTGCCATTTTCACGTAAATCAATGAAACCGATCCTTGACTCATTCCCGAGTCAGTACATCATTTTCAATCCATGACTCATAACTCGAGTCCAAAAATCATTTTAAATCAATTTCAATCCCATACTCATAACCCGAGTCCAAACATCACTTTTAACCAATTTCATAATTTCCCGAAAATCGTGCAAAAATATAATAATCCATAAAATCGAGAAATCACCGGATTGAAACGTCAATCATGCCAAAGCATATAAAATCATATAATAAAGCATTTAAATCAGATATGCATGCATCACGGTTAGAAAACAAAGTCCACTCACACACACCGTCCAAAACGGTCCGTTTCCGAGCTGCACGTTTTTCCGTAAATTCTGGAAATCACAAATCCTATCCAAAATCATTATAGAGGGTTACTAACATTTCAAAATACTTCATATAATTTTCCCCAATTTTTTCCGGAATTTAAATACGTATTTTAAACGTAAAACAAAACCTCGGATGCACGGAACATTAACGAAACGATATCCGATTTCCTCGAAACCAGCGTCAAAATGTTCGTTACAATGAGAGGATTCAAAGTCATATTGACCTTACCTTGAAACTAGGTCGTACGTGCCCTCACGCGCCGCCGTGAGTGGCTGCACGTGAAACCCACGCGCCAGCTACAGTAACCGTCTTCCTCACCCGTTTGTCTGTAAAATGGGTCCTTTTGCCCGCGAACAGACCCGACTGGTTTCCTAACAATTCAACATTAATTCCTTCAATTGAACATTCACTCAGCTTCGTTATAATTCTAATTAGAGGTCTGTTATCATAATTTCAAGAAAACTTACCTCAAACCTCAAGATCAAAGATGATCATTCGAAGAACACTCGAACGCTGTTCATCTTCGAAAGTCGTCAATGTCAAACGATTTCCTTCAATTGATGCATCCATAAGCTTCAATGGACTCAGGTAAACTCATTCCCCAACTCAATTACATCAATCTAAGCCTCAAATCTCACGACTCAAGCTCGAACCGTGCTCACTGTTACCAGACCCGTTCAGAGCCAATTGGGCCTCAATTTGCTTCCTTCTTTCGATGAAACTAATCGTGGCAATCCCAGAAGACTAAAATTGAACTCCATTTTGATCAACAAGGCTCAAAGCTTCCAATTCGAATTTCCCCCCTAATTTTCTGAAATTCGAATTCCAACCCCCAGCTCTCAATCAATCCCTCGTGTTTTCCCAATTCAATTCAGTCTCAATAAACTCACAATTTCTCACTCTCTAGTTCAGAAATGGAAGAGGAATTAAGGTTGGAAGAAAATTGCATTATGGTTGTACACGGGTTGAAGAATACTGAAGAGATTAATGGAGGAATTAAAAATAATTAAGTTTACTTAATAATTAATAAAACATCATAATTATGTCTTCCCCAAAACATGGATCAGGTTTTAATCCCTAAATTAAGGGACTTGTCACTCATCCAGGTGTGTTCAATCATTGGGTACTATTCATAATAAAATAATATTTTAATCTTGGTTCGTTTTGTTAATCGAGTCCGTTCCCGTGACCATAACTTCGTCGTCGAATCTCCGATTTTGGCATGCCGCCTGTCGTTGGATTCGTATCGACGAGACCTACGTAATGGTCCTTGGCCCTCATCCATTGGATTTCTCGGGTCAAAAGTCAACATTTGGCCCCTTTTTAGCCAAATTACAAAATACCCCTCAACTTCCGAACGTCATAACTTTTTCCTCGAATGTTGGAATCGAACGTGCCACCTGTCTATGAACTCGTGACGTCCCGAACTACGTCACGGTCATCGGTCAAAATCCTTTTGACCGCCCGAACTAAAAGTCAATATTTTACCCACGCTAGGGGCAAAATGGTCATTTTGCACATTTTGTCCGATTTCACTCAACTAATCCCCGATTAGTCATTCTAAATCATAATTAATTAATATTCAATCTCGATATTCGGGACGGGTCATTACACTATGCATGTACTACGAGGCGAGGACACTTGGCTTATTTTGATTGGGCAGATATTTTGGTGGGACCTATGGATGAGTGACAAGTGTCACTCATCCCATTAGTCAATTTCCCTAAATTTTGGATCTACATAATTAAATATTATTATAATTATTATTTTATAATTAATCCACCCACCACTCAATCCTAGCCCTCCATCTAATCTAAACTCTCAATCCTCACCATTCATCTAATCATCCTCTCTCTCATCTGATCAACACTTCTTTGTTTCTTCAAGAAAACCCGAAACCATATTTCTCCATTCCTCTATTTCTCTCTAAAACAACACACACCCACATCATACCATCATCACCTTATCTACATCTCTACGACCGTGTGAGGGGTTATGAGTGACTGAGAGTGTACCTGAGGGACTGAGGACGACGGTGAGGTGGTGGTGGACATGGCAGAGGGAACCCGCGAGGTAAGTTTAGTTCAAATTCGGATTTTTGGGTTTAAAGGTTTTGGACCGATTCTAACGTACGGGTTGGCTTTCTGGTGAGCTAAGGAGAATTTCTGGATTTTTTTTAGGCTTAGGACTGCCTGAGGCCATGGCGGTGGAAGGTAGCAGGGGCCGGTTCGGTTTTCAATCGTGGAAGGTAGTTTCTCGAACCCTTCCTCTGTTTTTTATTAACTAAAAAGATAGGAAAGGATCATAGGAACACTTAGGGATTCAAATGGGTTGAAATGGATCGAAAACATGAAGGTTAGGAGGTTGAACCGGTCCAGACCGGTCCGGTCCGATTCAGACCAGTGGACCGGGTATACTGGAGGACAAGGAAGATGAATAGTTTCTTGGCGGGTGGGCTCACGCACAGTAGCTTCCTTGGGCGAGTGGGGGCGCGTGAGGGATATTTTGGGAATGTGTTCAACACAAGAAATCATTTATTCGATATAACGAACATTTTGGGACTGGTTTCGTGTCGATCAAACACCGTCTCGATAATGTTTGGGGCATCGGAACGTTTAGGTTCGACTCTAAAAATAGTTAAAAATTCCAGAAAATTATGGGGCTTCAATGAGAGGTTAATAAGGTAGTTAGTAACCTTTTAGATTGATTTGGACAGGTTTGGGAGTCCCGGTGACGACGATTTGCCTGGTGAGGCTTATTGCACGCAAACTGAGGCGGCAGCTTAGGACGGTCTGTGAGTGGACCTTGACTTCTAAACTGTGATGCATGTATAAATTTTTTATATGGTTTATGAATATGATTCTATGATGTTGAATTGGATATTGTTGAATTACATGCTTTCATGCAGTTCGAGGCGATTTACGTGCTTGCATGTAAATCGAGGTTTTCAGTTTTACTCTGATTTTTCGTACTTATGGTTTTGGAAATAGTTTAATGAAATAGTTTTAGATTTGATAAAGTAAACTCGAGTTCAAGACCCACTTGTTTGGAAACCCTTGGACTCGAAGTCCTTTTAGTGACGTTTTCGGGCCTGAGGCCCAGTTTGTATGTGGATTCGGGTCTAGGGCCTAGTTATGTGTTACGTTGGTGATTTTGGGTCAGGGACCCACAAATGGTTTTTATTGTTTATGACGGTTTATGAGAACCAGCATGAACCCTAGAAAGGTTTTATGGTTCATGAAGGCTTATGGGGGCCGAGCAAGAATCCTTGAAAGGATTAAATAATGATTTCAAAAGGTTTTTCATATGCCATCCTTTGTATATGATTGTCTCCTCTGCGGAGGGTCGTTGGCCTAGGTGGACCCCAGAATAGTCACGGAGCACTGACTGAATGGAGTCGCCCCCCAGTTGGGTTCCTTACTCTCAGAAAGGCTATGGTTCGTAACCTCCAGGGTGGGTAATTAATCTACGGACATTGACCTGGGTGGACCCTGGAGAGACTTGAGTTTGAGATCCCGGGTAGTACGCGCGTAGCTCTAGATTACTATGACAGGTTTGGTGATATGAAATATATTGGATAAACATGATTTCAATTGGTTTTAGCGAAATTGTGTTTTATGATGATAAATGGATTTGGGCTGAGATCCCACATATGGTTTTTATGTTCTAGATTCCTGTAAATGGATTTGGGCTGTGATCCCGCATATGTTTACTATGTTGTAGTTTTCTGTAAATGGTTTTGGGTAGGAACCAGTATGATTATGGTTGTTAAACATATGTGATTGGATAAATGGTTTTACCATGCATGCATTCTTTTTAGTGAAGGGGGTATAAAGGTCTTTATAAAATGTTTTTACGAACTTATTACTTTTTGTCCACTCATAGTGTTTCTGTTTTCAATACCCTTCAGGTTGGATACGGCGTCGGGGCCCACCCCTAATCCACCAGGATTAGGGACTAAACCCTGCTCCCGTCTGACTTACGCAGGACACGAAGGCTAAACCAACGTCCAACCTTCGTGCGACACGTAAGTCGAACAAGGGAGTCTCGATCCAACCATCCAAAAAGGTAACCAGTCTTCCCAGAGTATGCCGAACTACTGTGGATCGAGGGTGTGATGTCTCCGTGTCTCTCGACCAATACCCAGCACCGCAACAGCCTGGAGGGTATCGAAAACACGAAAAGACTGTGAGTGGACAAAAATAAAGAATCAGTTTAAAACAGTTCACAGAAAACAAAATTACATTTATACCCTCCGTTTCAAAACCATTGCATGCATATCAAAGTCATGTTATAAAACCATGTACGAAAACCAAACACATTTTTCTTTTTCTCAAATCTCGGGCCTCAGTCCAAAACCATCGAAAACCATTATAACCAATGAAAACCATCCTCATCAATCACAGAGAAAACCAAAACATATTGAACCACATTTCCATCCATCGAACCTGCTGGATCTATCCGAGTCTTTAACTTCCGAGTCTTTAAGGTCAATCCAGGCATCAATATAATCCGAGTCTTTAAACTCCCGAGTCTTTAAACTCAATCCGGGTCTTTAAACCCAATCCGGGCCCGTCCCCCGTCAAATAATCCGGGTCTTTAAACCCAATAACCAGATCCAGCAAATCCAATCCCAAACCGTTTGAAAACCATTTCCAAATCCATGTCCATCATTCGTTCCAGATTCGAGTCTGCAACCATCATTCCGTAAGCTAGCATCCGGAATAAACATTTCAAACCCAAACCCAGAAATTCATTTCAAGTCCGAAATCGAATCCCGAATCGTCATCCGGAATTTCGATTCAAAAACCCGAAATCATGTTTCTTAAAACCACTTTTTGAACTGGGTTTCTAAGCCCGAAAGCACTTTCCAAAATCCTTTTACTTTCATTGAAATAAAATCGAATTTCAAATCCCGAAATCAAATCCTTAAAACCAGGTTCAAATCACAATATCCATCAACTTATCGTAAAACATGAATTTCTATAATTTCCTCAAAAAACGTGCAAAACCAGAAACAATATCAATCATAAATCAAATCAAATCATTGAATCAAGTATAGAAAACATATAAAAACATATATGCATGCATCAAGAGTTAGAAAACAAAGTCCACTCGTAGACCATTCCGACGTCGCCTCGATACGCACGCACTTACGCCGTCCCCGGCCATTCCGCTATCCTCAGTTTTCCCGAACCTGTCCAAAGCCCATAACGAGGTTACTCACTACGTCACAAAAGTCCTACTCAAGTCCCATAATGTTTCCCGAACTTAAAACGTAATTAAATGAAACCCTAAACCTTCGACCACTTAGAACTGACCCGAGACGACATCCGATTGTCCCGAAACTTACCCACAACAGATTCGTTACAACGATTAGACTCAAAACCATGTTGGAAGGTTCCCTATATTATTCCACACACGCCCTCACGTGCCTACTACAGGGTCATCTTCAACCTCTGGCCAGCCGTTCAACTGTACCGAACTGGCGTGACCGGTTCTCCTCATTTCCTACTCGAATCCAGTCCTTTCAATCCCATTAGGTTCGTCCCTTTCCCAACAACCATTTCCAATCCTAAACTCTAGACATTACAGCCTCTAATCCGTCGTCCTCAAGCTCGAACCAAAACTGCCTGAAACCTCTATTTCGGTTCCCGGCCAACCAAGCAATCCCCCTGCACGGCTTCGAGTTTAAACGACTCCTAGGGACCTACTGAGTCTCACGAAACTCACAGAATCCCTCGACTCAGCCCCAAAAGCCACGACTTTCGAATTGAACAAAACGGGAAAAACAGGGGAAACAGGGGCTTACCGTCTTTCTCACCTCCGCCGTACTCGCCGCCGTGCTCCTCTACGTCCACATCATGGTCCTCAGCCGTCCTAGCCTCCCTTCGAGCTTGGTTGGATCAAATTGATTTTTTGTGGCTGCACCACCTCGACCCTCTCTGTTTTCCCTGAAAACTCACACCTCACACCCACCGTTGTTCCTTGCACGATTTCCACTAACAACCCACTCCCCAGCTTCTCCTTTCTCTCTGTCACTCTCACCAGTTCACAAGGCTTCCCACACACACAGAATCAATCAGCAAAACCTCACGGTTTTCCCTCTCCCTGTTTCTGTTCTTCAAACAATTGCACGGTTTAAAATCAAGCATTTTGTAGCTGTGTCTATCCAAACTGCCTAGAACCCTCTAGGAAGTCTCCCACGTGTCCAACTCTCCCTGGACAGAAAGAAAATATCCAATCACACAATCCCAGATGGTCTTATCTGTTTGGCCCAAGTGTGAAAAGAACAAAATGCCCCTAAGTCCAAAATTACCAATTTGCCCTTCAACTTCCTAGACCCATAACTTAACCATCTGATGTCCGATGATAGTGTGCCACCTGTCGTTGTACTCAGGACGTCGAGACCTATCTAACGGTCCTCGGTCTACTTAAAAACTAACAGTCCAAAAAAAAGTCAACATTTTCCCCTATATAACCAAAATTACGGTAACGCCCTTAACCTTCCGAACACCATAACTTTTTCTCCGATTATCCAAATCGGACGTGCCACCTGTCTACGGACTCGTGACGTCCTAAACTACGTCATGGTCATCGGTCAATACCCAATTGACCACCCAAACTAAAGTCAACATTTTTACCCGTTCTAGGGGAAAACCCGTCATTCTGCGCCCAAAGTCCAACAGTAACATACCTCCTCCGGATCCTGCGTACTCTGAAAGCCTTCGGGCTAAAGGTTCTAATTTTCCCTGGTCTGACACTCCGTGTTAGACGTGAGCATGGCACATCCCGTGTTAATCCCGAGGGGATTGAGATGGGTCGTGTCAACTTGGTATCAGAGCGCGGTTTGCTCTTACGGTGCGCGTAGGTCGAGGATGTGATGTCTCAATGGGCTACAGTTTGTTATCAATCTAATAGTTAGGATGCTGGTATGATAGTTAGTAGGATTGAATCGTGGTTCGTTTTGGTTCGGCACTCGATGCCGGGGTTGCCATAGTTCTGTCGAGGTTGGCAGTATGGGACCCTACGAAGGGATGAACGTAACGATACTTGGAGTTTTGATCGTGAGACGGTTAGTTGGGATCGTCTTTCACGATGTTGTAAGATCGATTTAACGACTGGTTGGTGTTGTGACCATTAGATGGTCGGATTTTGTTGAGTTAGATGGATATGCTGCAGGGAGCAGCCGGGTTTGAGTAAACCTAGTTGGACTGACGGTAGGATTAGATTGACGTCTTTACGATGTCGAGACCGTGTGGTCGGTCAGATTGTGAATTATACTGCCTTCTGCAGTTGGGTTCAGGGGAACCTTAGGTATTGATAGTGGAATCCTAAGGTAGGATGTATGGTTCGGAACGGTGAGTTGGCGAGTGGTTTGACTTTGATGACTTTTCAGAGTCAAGACCGTCGGTCGGTCTAGTCCCTGTCAGCTTTAGTGATGGGACTGCACTCCTCAGTCAAGGTTGTAGTAATCGGTTAAGCTTAGTTGGTTGTCGTGCTACTTTAGCTGTGATGGATTGTTGGTGCAGCTAAGGTCATGGGTGACCTGGTAGACGACATTGGTTAAGTCGAGTTACGACTGGTTAGAGATCGGTTAGACAAGCTACCAGGGTTGGTACTTGTCGATGGAATCCCGGAGGGGGGATACAGAGTAGTTGGTACGGGCAGTTGATTCTGTTGGATGCGGAGTCTCGATAGTGATGTGTGGTGGTTAGATCTGCACGAGTCTGTGGTAGGCACTACTACCGAGAGTGGTTGTAGTTACGGTTGTTGGGAATCGGGGACGTTCGGGGAACGTTTCCTTTTCTTTTATGAGATGTCAAGGTGACAGTACCCAGTGTTTTTGGGTACTAGGGAGGCAGAGTTTCTCCTATTTCGAGCAGAGGTTCGGGGTCGTCGCTCGGTATGAGCTAAGATCCAGAGTTGTCAGTTTTGCACACGGTGTGTTGATACTAACACTAGTGTGGATGCTTGTGTTCTGATACTAGTGTTGCTGTTAGTGTTAGTGCTGGTACTAGCACTGGTGCTTGTGCTGGTGTTTGTGATGACGATGAGTCACGAGTCGGGATGTGACTCTGTTGAGATTAGCATGTGTTCAGTATATGTGGTCCGACAGTAGATCACGAATAGAGGTAGACTGGTGATGGACAAGTGGTTGATGTCCGAGTGTGTTGGTTCCGACATGGTTGGAACTTCGGAATCGAGAGAGGTTGCGATTGAGGTGACTAGTGGAGTGCGGGTTTTCCGCTTTGGTAATGGGTATTTCGAAGTCATTAGGGTGACTTCTTATGTTCTACCATGGTAGATGATGGTTGATGATGGTTTTGTCACCATTACATTTGTCGTGTATTGGTTAGTGGACCCGGGATTTGTCTTGGGTCATCATGAGGAGTTTAGTATTTCGAAGTTAGGTGAAGGAGATTTCTCATTTTCTGCTTGGTGGCAGATGATGTTGGGATTACATGGAGCGGTGAGTGCAACGAGTTTTGTTTGCATTCATGTAGGATGGATTTTGTTGTCATTATCTTGAATCATTCTTGATTTTCCTAGGTGGAATGCCAAGGATCAATACGAGGTAATTAGAGAGGACCCACAGTCTCGGCGTGTCTCGTCGTTGACTGGTCTGTTTAGATGTGGGAATTGGTTAAAGAGTATTATGACTGACGAAGGATTCGAGAGGATGTAAGACCCTATGATCAGATCTCAGGTGGATTGTTAGCTGAGTGAGCTTGTGTGGATCGCGATATGGATCAGGATTTTGATGTTGAGGACTTTTGACGTCGTGACGATCGAGGATCGTGACGTCTATGGTCGGGTGACGTAGTGATTGATCTGGATCGTGATCTTGATAATCCAGATAGGTGGAGAGTTTATCACTCTTACTTGGATACTTGAGTTGAGGAAGATGAGACTGAACTTCTTTTCGAAGTGATCCCATATAGTACATTACTCGGGCGAGTAGGTTTCCGACGAGGTCGGATTTTGTCAGCCTTAGAGATGTATGGATATTGTGATTGGTTTCCCTATGAAGTCAATTGAATGTATTCAGCAGGTAACCGATAGGTTCGGAATTGGTGCGTCTCGGTAGACGAAAACGAGATTTCAGGTTTTGGAATCGGATTTCAGGATGACGATTCATGATTCGATTTTGGAACTTGAAAGTGGATTTCTGGATTTGGGTTTGGAATGGTTATTCCGAATGCTAGCTTACGGAGTGTTGATTTTGGATTCAGATTTGGAAATGGAGGATGGATTGGAGTTCTTGATTTGTCTAGTACTGGATTGGACAGATGGACTCCAGAATAGAAACATGATTGGCTATGACCCAGGTTGTGGTTGTTGTTGTTGTTGTCGTTGTCGTCGTTGTTGTTGTAAGCTGGTTGATGGATTGATGTACGTACCATGTACGTGGTTCGAGGTACGATACTAGATAGGCTTGTCGTGCCTAGTGGTGGTATATAGGATATACCAGTAGTACGTTGGTGAGCGTGTTGCTAGTTGGCTTAGTTCTGATACCATTGGATTAGTCGAGGACGTGGAACTGGACATCGAATACAGTGCATTGGGTCATGGTATTTCTAATGGGTCCAATTACACACAGGTCGAGTGAAATGTTGGTAAGTGTATACTCAGGTTGAGTAAGTTGGTGGTTAGAGTAACCACAGGTAAGTATAGTGTTAGTCATCGACTGGCGACTGTCAAGTGGTGACAGGTTTTCGGATGTGTCAACGTGGATCGTTGTGTGAGGTCTGGTGACTCCTAATGGGAGCATGCGTGACAGGACCCACCCCGGTTCCACCCCGAAAACCTAGGTAAATCTTGTTCCCGTCTGACAACCCAAAAACGAAAGACCGAAACAACCTCACGTTTACCACAAATTACCTTGTCAAACGCAGAAGAAAATTAAAACATCCCAGAGTCAGCAGTTATACAGAGCATAGTACCAAACTAAGGAAACAAAAACCGATATACAGAAACTACGCACAACGGAAAACATAAAACACTCCAGGGTCACTCTCGAGTATTCTATGCCTCTGACGCTGCCTCAACGTCAACCCCCGCGCTAGCTCCACGACCTGGAGGGCAATTAAAAACCAGAAAGTGTGAGTGGACCAAAAAGAATAAAAGTTTCAAAAACCATTTTATGACAAATCAGGGTTTGGCCCTCCGTTTTGAAAACATGCATGCACAATCCATTTATTGGAAACAGTTATAAACCACATAGTAATCATCATAAAAACATTTATAATTCACAAAAATTGGCATCATGAAAAACAGTACGATAAAACATAAATCCAAGTCATCATTATCCGATCAAACCTGTTGGACCTATCCGAGTCTTTAAACTTCCGAGTCTTTAAACTCAATCCAGGCCTCAATAATCCGAGTCTTTAAAATCCCAAGTCTTTAAACTCAACAGTCCTACGGGGGAAATATCAATATATCCGAGTCTTTAAACTCCGAGTCTTTAAACTCAATCCGGGTCTTTAAACCCAATCCGGGCCCGTCCCCCGTCAATCACAATATCCGGGTCTTTAAACAAGGAAAACTCAACAGTCCTACTAACGGACCCGAAAATAGCCAACTAAACACAAATTAGACTCACTAATCTGTTACTAATCACTTTACTAATTCCGGCTCTCGGGACGGGTCGTTACAATGCGTCAGGATAAAGTTTACGATTGAGCAAGGAAAACTTTGAGTTGTTTGTGTCAACGAAATGGTAGATTTGACAAGTGGTGTCAAGTCGGAACGTGTGATATCCGTCATTCGACGTGGTCGAGTGTAGTCGATACGACGTGAGTACTAGTGGTACGTCTAGTTGCAGACAAGTATTGTATTGGTTATTGGGTGCTAGTGTACACATGAGATAAGATCGAATTATTTCCACGAGGTGGTTGTGGAATCAGGATAGTTGGAATTTCGAGAACGAAACTAATTAAGGAGGGAAGGTTGTAACGACCCATCTCGAATTTCGAAATTAGATTAGTGACTAATCTGTATTAGTGAGGTTAATCGGTGATTAGTTGGGCGAAATCGGACAAACGATGCAAAATGACCGTTTTGCCCCTGGTCGTGGGCAAAACGTTGACTTTTCATTCTGGCGGTCAAATGGACCGTAGCCAATGACTGTGACAAAGTTTGGGACGTCACGAGTTCATAGACAGGTGGCACGTTCAATTCCGACGTTCGAGCAAAAAGTTATGACGTTCGAAAGCTCAAGGGTAATTTGGTAATTTTGTTTAAAAGGTGGCAAATAGTTGACTTTTGGACCGGGAGGTCCGATGGCCGAGGGCCGAGGACCGTTACGTAGATCGGGATGATACGAATCCGTAGACAGGAGGCATGCTGAAATCGAACTTCGAACGAGAAAGTTATGAGTCACGGAAGTTCGATTACACTATGCACGTATTACGAGGCGAGGACACTTGGCTTATTCAGATTGGGCAGATATTTTGGTGGGACCTATGGATGAGTGACAAGTGTCACTCATCCCATTAGTCAATTTCCCTAAATTGTGGATCTACATAATTAAATATTATTATAATTATTATTTTATAATTAATCCACCCACCACTCAATCCTAGCCCTCCATCTAATCTAAACTCTCAATCCTCACCATTAATCTAATCCTCCTCTCTCTCATCCGATCAATACTTCTTCTTTGTTTCTTCAAGCAAACCCAAAACCATATTTCTCCATTCCTCCATTTCTCTCTAAAACAACACACACCCACATCAGACCATCATCACCTTATCTACATCTCTACGACCGTGTGAGGGGCTGTGAGTGACTGAGAGTGTACCTGAGGGACTGAGGACGACAATGAGGTGGTGATGGACACGGCGGAGGGAACCCGCGTGGTAAGTTTAATTCAAATTTGAATTTTTGGGTTTAAAGGTTTTGGACCAATTCTAACGTACGAGTTGGCTTTCTGGTGAGCTAAGGAGAATTTCTAGATTGATTTTGAGGCTTAGGATGGCTAGAGGCCACGACGGTGGAAGCTTGCAGGGGCCGGTTCGGTTTTCAATTGTGGAAGGTAGTTTCTCGAACCCTTCCTCTGGTTTTTATTAACTAAAAAGATAGGAAAGGATGATAGGAACACTTAGGGATTAAAATGGGTTGAAATGGATCGAAAACATGAAGGTTAGGAGGTTGAACCGGTCCAGACCAGTCCGGTCTGGTTAAGACCAGTGGACCGGGTATGCTGGAGGACAGGGAAGAAGAATAGTGTCCTGGCGCGTGGGCTCACATGCAGGAGCTTCCTTGGGCGCTTGGGGGCGTGTGAGGGATATTTTGGGAATGTGTTCAACACATGAAATCATCTATTTGATTTAACGAACATTTTGGGACTGGTTTCGTGTCGATCGGACACCGTCTCGATAATGTTCGAGGTATCGGAACGTTTAGGTTCAACTTTAAAAATAGTTAAAAATTTCAGAAAATTACAGAACTTCAATGAGAGGTTAATAAGGTAGTTAGTAACACTCTAGATTGATTTGGACAGGTTTGGGAGTCCCAGTGATGACAATTTGCCCGGTGAGGCTTACGGCACGCAAACCGAGGCGACAGCTTAGGACGGTCTGTGAGTGGACCTTGATTTCTAAACTGTGATGCATGTATAAATGTTTTATATGGTTTATGAATATGATCCTATGATGTTGAATTGGATATTGGTGAATTACATGGTTTCACGCATTTCGAGGTGATTTACGTGCTTGCACGTAAATCAAGGTTTTCGATTTTACTCTGATTTTCCATACTTATGGTTTTGGAAATAGTTTAATGAAATGGTTTTAGATTTGATAAAGTAAACTCGGGTTCAAGACCTACTTTTTTGGAAACCCTCGAACTCGAAGTCCTTTTAGCGACGTTTTCGGGCCTGAGGCCTAGTTTGTATGTGGATTCGGGCCTAAGGCCCAGTTATGTGTTACGATGGTGATTTCGGGTCAGGGACCCACAAATGGTTTATATGGTTCATGACGGTTTATGGGAACCGGCATGAACTCTTGAAAGGTTTTATGGTTCATGACGGTTATGGGGGCCGGGAATGAATCCTTGAAAGGTTTAAAGAATGATTTCAAAAGGTTTTTTGTATGCCATCCTTTATATATGATTGTCTCCTCCGGGGAGGGTCGTTGGTCTGGGTGTACCCCGGAGTAGTCACAGAGCACTGATTGAGTGGAGTCGCCCCCCAATTGGGTTCCTTATTCTCAGAAAGGCTATGGTTCGTAACCTTCAGGGAGGGTAATTAATCTGCGGACATTGACCTAGGTGGACCCTGGAGAGACTTGGGTTTGAGATCCCGGGTAGCACGCGCGTAGCTCTAGATTACCGTGACAGGTTTGGTGATATGAAATATATTGGATAAACATGATTTCAATTGGTTTTGGCGAAATTGTGTTTTATGATGATAAATGGATTTGGGATGAGATCCCACATATGGTTTTTATGTTCTAGATTCCTGTAAATGGATTTGGGCTGTGATCTCGCATATGTTTACTATGTTGTGGTTTTCTGTAAATGGTTTTGGGCAGGAGCCCGTATGATTATGGTTGTTAAACATATGTGATTGGATAAATGGTTTTACTCTGCATGCATGTTTTTTAGTGAAGGGTATAAAGGTCTTTATAGAATGTTTTTACGAACTTATTACTTTTTTTCCACTCATAGTCTTTCTGTTTTCAATACCTTTCAGGTTGGATACGGTGCGGACTGTAGCAGAGACCGAGATATCACATACCTCCTCCAGGTCCTGGAGTACTCTAAAAGCCTTCGGGCTAAAGGTTTTAATTTTCCCTGGTCTGACACTCCCTGTCAGACGGGAGCATTGCACATCCCATGTTAATCCCGGGGGATTGGGATGGGTTGTGTCAGAAAGACGATTTGAAAGGGGTTTTGAAAATATTTTTCTGGCATATGACCCATTTGATTGGAAACCATCGGACTTGGAGTCTAGTTGATTTAATGTGAAATCGGGCTGGAGGCTCAATTGGTTATGATATCGGGCCGGAGGCCCCATTGGTTTACGAATTCGAGCTTGAGGTCCAGTTGGTTATGGTCTCGGGCATGAGGCACAGTTATGGTTTATAAACATGATTTCGGGTCAGGGACCCCAAATGGATTTGGATTTACGATGGTTTATGGAAAACCTCGGCATGGCCCTTTGAACAATTTGAGATGATTTGAAAAATGGTTTTCCTAATACCATCCTCACGAACGGTTGCCCTCCAGATGTTCCGTAGTATCCTGCAGTGGTGGGTTGTCTCCTCTAGACGTCTCGTAGTATCCTGGAGTAGTCACGAGGCATTGCCTGCGAGGGGTCATTGCACGAAGCGACCGGTCCGTATAGTGACTCAGGAGCAGGATTGCGAGAGGTTAAAACCTCCCCCTCCCCCCCCCCCCCCCCCCCCAAGGAGGGTCATTGATCTGCGGGTCATTGACCTGTGTGGACCTTGAGGAGACTTGAGATTTGAGATCCCGGATAGCACGCGTAGCTTGGAACCGTGACAATGACGTTGATTGTGACATCTGGGATGTCAGGCATTAGGGATGCGGGGATTGGTTTTGGGCTGAGTCCCTACTGATTTGGTTTTGGGCTGAGACCCACTTGTATCGAATTTAGGCTTAGTCCCTACTGATTTGTTTTGGGCTGAGTTCCCATATACTTTGGTTTACGGTTTTGGGCTAAGGCCCTAATGATTTAAATGGTTTGATAACTGGTTCTCGAATGCATGCATTCTTTTTAGTGAAGGGCATAAATGTCTGTCTTTTCGTGAAACTGTTTTTATAAATTATTGGTTTTGTCCACTTACAGCTTTTCGTGGTCTTTAATGCCCTTCAGGTTGATCGCAGATGCGGGCTGTAGCGTAGACCGAGACATCACATTCCTTCTCTAATCCTTGCGCACTCTAGAAGCCTCGGTGGGGCTAAAGTTGGAATTATCTCTTGTCTGACACTTCGTGTCAGACCGGAGCAAGCGCGTCCCGCGTTAATCCGGGGAGATTTGGGACGTGTCCTGTCACAAAACCTATTCTAGGATCAGGCCTAGATAGCAACTACCTATTAGGGTATCATTACACCACCTACCCCAATACCACTCAACTGGTACCACTCACTAGGGTACCACTCAGCCGTTTACTAGAGTACCACTCAATTGGTACCACTCACCTGGTACCATTCACACGGTGATACCACCCACCCAGCGGTACCAGTCAATCCCCCAACCAATAGAGATTATGTTCCTATAAACTATGTCTCACACTTCCATATACACAGTTATAAACGAGGGACGCGTCTCTTATTCCTTGGTGCTTAAGGTTTCACCTAAAGAGCTTCCCTCTCACTTCTTCATGTGGCCAGGGGCAGAGCTATTTGGAGTCTCAAGGTAGTAGGAGTCACCCTAGAGCACTATGTCACCCTCTTGATGGCTACCCACATAGGACAAGATTGGCACAAGTTCTCTAGCAAGTAGTACCACTTTTACCTTGGGGGTACCCTATCCTCACAGTGATACCACTACTCGGCTGGACTCCACTTAAGAAAACCACTAAGACTAGAAAAGGCAACATCACCCTCCATTATGGACCAAATATATTAAATTGCTAGATTCATGGCTCTGGTTATGGATTTTGGGAATTTAAGTAATATGTTAATAACACCTTTTGCGAGGAAATTGGGATTATCATATTTCCGTTCATTTCTGGGTTGTGAGAAATGGTACTATACTCATTATATCATGTTTAGTTGGTTTAGTGGTGATTGATGAATTGGGATTTTATATGCTTTTATACGATTTCTTAAGAGAATTGTTTAACGACTTTACATATGCATGCATAGTTTTCTAAAAACGGAGGGCGAATGTACGTTTTCTTTTCTAAAGGTTATTTTCGCCCACTCACGTTTTATGGTTTTCTTGCCCTCCAGGCTGTGGCACGAGGACGGGGATCTGCTAGGAGAGGAGGCATAGAGTGGTTATAGATTGTCCGCTGCAGTTAGGGTAATCACTTGTATTTTGAATCTAGACGTTGAACTTATACTCTGTATATAACAAGACACAAGTATTTGTATGTCTTTGGTATGGTAGTCGACAGTTTTATAGTTGTTTAAAACTTTTCTTATGGATGTTTTCGACTTGGAGCTAAAATTTTCAAACGGGAGCAGAATCCTTCGGTGTTGCTTGGTGGTAACGGGAGGGGTTCTATCAATACTCCTACTTCCAAAATAAAAAACATAGATAAAGATTTATATTATCATGGATACCTGTGTAAAAATACTATTATTTTCATCCCAAAATAACCCTACTTTCAAAATAGAGAAACAAAGATAAAGGTTTATATTATGCTTCTTATTGTAGATGCACCAGGAGCGCGCTACCGTGTCTCAAAATGCACCAGTAACAAAAATTTGTTCCACTTTGCACTTAGAATGGGTGGAACGTTAGATCTGTTGCACTATTTAACTAATGTCATCTTTGAGAAAAGAAACAGTATTCTTAATGGTGTCAAAGCCGAAATCACAGAAATTGTGCAACGGAGCCAACGTTGCACCCATTTCTAGTGCAAAGTGGCATAAATTTCCATTTTTAGTGTATTTTGAAACACGCTGGTACGTTTCTGGTGCATTTATAGTAAAAAATCCTTTATATTATCATGAATAAATGTGTAAAAAATATTATTATTTTCAAAGCTAAATTATAGGATGAACAAAAATAAAGTAGTTATGAAAACCAACGTGGGAGGGAATGTGAATTGTGAAGAGCCAGGAGCGGTTTTATTCACGTAACTCCCTATTAGTAGTTATCAGATTTTCCGTTCACTTTTCAAACTCACCCACTATCTGATCAAACTCTGTCTCCGAAGGTTGTGATGCTTGCAAGGCTTTGGGTCTGAAATTTTAGTTCCTATTTTTGTTTTATGCGTTTAGGTTAATTACAGAGTGTAGCACCATTATCCTCCATGAAATCCCAGTTTGTTGTTTCTAGAATTTGTATTGGTCTCTGATTCTCTCTATCGTATCACTGGTGAAAGGTATGCATTTTTTATTTTGGGGTTTTTCAATTTTAGTTCTTAATTTATGATTATAATCTAGAAATTAGTTAATTTGATAATCTAGAAATTAATTTGATACATTCCACAGATTAGGAGAATAAATTACTAGAAGAAAATGTATCATGGATGTTTCAATAAATGATCCAACAACGATCGGTTCCTTTATATGGAGAGGTACTTCGATAGTCCGCCGGAGTTCAAGCGACTCCAGGAGTAGCCCCAATTGCATTACCAGGTGGGTTATGTTTGGTTACCGAGAAAATGATAAACCTTTGCCCAGAGATTAAAAAAAAGAATTTTTGAATTTTTGTCCCCAATTCGGTGATTACTGATTGGGTGCTTATCTGGGTTTTGTTGGGATTTTATTTGAGCCAATGATATTCTATGCTATTTGTTGAGATTTAAACAATGTACTTTTAATTCTAATTTTCTTCTGCTAATTGCACACATTCCTGGGAGCATTGTCGTTAGCTTTTACAAAAAGCTCAACATCGAATAAAGAACGTGAGTATCTTGAACATTTAAGCTATTTGATACTTAAATTTATTCTGATGAATATTACTCGGCCAACTGAGATGAAATACGCTATTTGCAAATGTTATTCTTGGTTTGGCAGATATGCATTACTGGGAGCAGCTTCTTTTCTTGGAGGTTCAATGAGGATGGATGACTGTGTGTGTCTCTATGTGTCATTATGGATGGCAGTGCATGTCTCTCATATTTTTTGACAGATTTTTGGTACTCCAGGCACCCTATATGTGAATTTGTGAAATCTGCATCCAGTAAAGGATTATCCATCCATGATATACATCTGAGTTCAGATGACCTGGAAATGTACATAGATTTTTCCCCCTGTTTGAACCCATCTCCATACATATTATTCCTGAGAATATGTCTGACAAAGGTGACAATTTCTCTGCCATTAATTTAAGACTTCGATCTTTTCTTCTCATGATTCATGAGTTATAAAAGGCATTGAATTAAATATTTGTTTTACGAATAATCGCTTGAGTTTCAAGTTTTTGCAGCGATGGTGATCAATTTGCGAAGCTTTTTTAAACTAACTTGATAAGAGAAGAAGAAATCGTGGCGCATACTATGAACAAAATGCAGCCTTGGTACAAAAATATCATGTGCAAAAACATGTAAATTAAAAATGACACACTTAATTCTTTTTTAAAGTCACAATAAATACAAATATGATACAAATTATACTTTATCCATTCATAAAATTTTCAAAACAATGCCAAAATTTTAGTAATTAAATTTAATTATGATTCAAGTCACACAACTCCAACAACTTCCCATCACAAAATCATCTCACCTGCATGAAAAAAAAAAATAAAAAAAAAATAACCCAACTTCCTCAACCTTGCCCCATGAATGAACATTGCCCTACCAAACAAATTTTTCGTCGAGCAAAATTAAAAATATATACATGTATAATTAAGGATACATATTACCAAAAAAAAAAACATAAGATACATTGGCGAAATAGTGGAAGATGGCTATCTATCTATCAATGATCATACCCTAACTTATAAACCAGGATTAAATATCAAATATAATCAAACCTATAAATAAAGTGTATAATAGGGCTTTTAGAGTTCTAATAACAAATTTCAATTGAAAAAAAAAAATTAATAATTTTGTGATGCATATGTCACCGTTTATATATTAAAAAATATATATTAAAGATTGATATGCCAGTCACTGTATATTATAGCGTCACAATTAATAGAAAATAAACCAAATTGTTGTCAATGATTCAAATTGATGATCTGAGCAAACCGAAATAAAACAAAATTGCCACCACCAACCCAAAACCAAACCACAAAAGAAAATATAGCAATTGAAAAATATCATTTAAATTTTAAAAACTATCCCTCCGCATTTTTGTTTTTATGAACAATATTTGCATCTCACCTTAGTGACACTTCTCATACCAGCTTTTTGATTTATCAAATTGTCTTTATACATATATTATAATCAGAAACAGTCATTCTCTAAATCATCATATCAAGATCATCTTTATAAAAAATCAACAAAATTGAATGTCGTTTAACTATTCATATGTATCAAAGAAATAGAAGACTCGCATGAATTTCTTAATTTTTATAAAAACGGTTGATTTATAGGTTGATTTATTTTATATATATATTAATGATTAAACGACCTCCAAACTTGTTAATTTTTTCGAAGATGATATTGACATGATGCTTTAGAGAATAAACAATTATAATTATGATATATGTACAAATAAATTTAATAAATTAAAAAAAAATGATATGAGAATACACCACTAGTGTTTGCATAGCTCATCCTTTAACCATATAATATAGCAAAGTTTCATAATTTCATCTGTCAAATGAGTCACCATATTGTAACCTCTTCAAAACTTTGCAAGGTAAGTGAGCATGTTCATTAAAAAAAAGCTTATTATACTAAGTGCACCAAGAACACGCCACGAAATCTCAAAATGCACTAGGAACAGAAATTTGACTTAATGTGCTGCAGAAACGGTAGCACCGTCAATACCGTTGCATCATCCGTCAGTCAAAGTTATTAACGCCGTTAATTTGATGACGTGGCAATAATATTACAAAATTAGTAAGGGTAATTTAGGTATTTACTTTATTTTATAATATTTTGAATTAAAACTCTTTTTAAAAAGTTAAAACAAATAAAAACCCCTCTCCCCCAACCCAATTCACTCCGTCTCAATGCCTGACTGCCTCACCATCATCTCCTCCATCGCCCCTGTGGAACCCAAAATCATCCGAAAATTATGGAGCTGCCACGTGGCCCGTAATTCCCAAAATGACCAAATTGCCCCTGGCAATAACGCTGATCATTTGAAAACACCCGCACATTAAATAAACTATTTACTAACTAAATACGTTATTTGATCGGGTTAAAATCTCTGTAATATTAATATTCTCCCCGAGAGTTAATTGTCATTATTCATAGTAACGGACAATTAATATTAATATTAAAATACAATAATTGTCATTACTATCATGATGAGCTATCATTATAATTATTAAATAATATATTTAATAATAATATATTATTTATTAATTAAAAATTCAACCGACCAATCAGAACGCTCCAAGGCTCCCAAGATTTTCGTATAAATAGCGAAACACGTTTCATTTCCAAGGTACGTCGATTCTTCGCTTCGAAGTATATCTTTTTCCTCTCTCAAAGCTAACTTAGGCATCAGAGTGTTCTTGGTCGAACAACCCCCCTGGTAAATCGATCGAGGTAACGATAGCTAATCGTTTACTGTTTGCAGGAATTGTGAGGACTTTTTGCGGCAGGTTCGATTTTTGATTCAACAATTTGTGCTTTCATTGAGAGCAATTGAGGAATACTCAGAAGAAGCTCTCTCGGTTGTTCATCTTTCTTCACCGGTGTTCATCGTTCTTCAAGAAATTGTTCATCGTTCATCTTTGACTCGACATGGATAAGGTTCGTCGATCCGTTCGATCAGTTGGAGAAGGTGTTTCTGCCTCAACAGCTCAGACGGGGAATGAGACTAGCATAGAGACTCCGGAGAAGCGGCCAACTCAACCCAGGCGTGTGTCCATAGAATCGCCCATGGAGACACTCGAAGGGAGGCCAACCTTCAGCTTTGGAGCATTCCCCTCTCCAGCTAACCAAGCACCCGCGCTAGGGGAAGGAACTTCGGCTTTACAACAAGCAGGCGGGAGGTTGATAAGAAGTGCATCATGACATGATCAGCCCACAACAAACATGGACATAAGGGACTTTCTGGACAGGCGTCACGACGTCTCAGGGAAATATTACCGCCAATCTACCCAGGACAACTTGGCACAACAAGTTGAAAGGTTGAACAACCAAGTTCAACTTCAGTCAGAGCTCTTGCAGCGACTCCTAGCAGAGAGACCAGCCCAAGAGCAGGACAGACATTCCACGTCACGTGGAAGACAAGAGATTGCTCAAAGGTGTCCTGGGAAAGAGCCAGTCCAATGCCGAACAATGTCACGAGATACTTCACTCAGCGACTCCGGTGAAGAAAGTCACGCTCGCCGAGCAAAAAAGCCCACAATGCCTAAAACCATCAGCACATGAGCGGCCGGGGAGTAAGATTGGGGCAACTTCACGGGAGGAGCGTTCACGGCACTCACATGGGCGTAGGGGGCAACCTCAGGCTCTACACAAAGACTCAAGACAATCTGCCCATGGCAGTGAGAAAGAAGATGAAGCCTACTCCCCTGCACGATCCCAGATATCAAGGGGAGAAGCTCAAGGAAGTTCTCGGCGATTAGCACGAAATGACTCTCCGCCTCGGCAAGGTGCGTTGCGGGCCAATGATGTTCGAAGAATGCTGGACAGGCACCTTCGTGCTCAACGAGATGGCGATCTAGAGGACGATCTATGTCACCAGATACAGCTCTTTGCACCTTTTGTAAGGGATATTGAGGAGGAGCCATTCCCCCAAAGATTCGCAACGCTAAACTTCACTCCATTCAAAGGTGCCTCCGACCCGGTAAAACATATAGATTATTACCGGGGGGTCATGGTCTCCCACAGGCATAACGATGCGCTCATGTGCAAAGTTTTTCAAGCTTCTCTTCAAGGCCAAGAAATGACTTGGTTCAATCATCTCCCCCCGAGGTCAATTACGTCATTTGAAGAGTTGGCTCTGACATTTGTGAAGGAGTACGCACAACTTCGGACAATCGAGGTGAGGGATGACCATCTTTTCTCTGTCCGAAAGAGAGTAAAAGACACTCAGCGATAATACGTACGAAGGTTTTACGAAGAGAAGTCTCGGATTATCGGTGTAGTGACCTTGTTGTAGCAATGGCGTTTAAACAAGGACTCCCTCGGGACAACCAGTTTTACGGGGACATCGTCATGAGCAATGCGTGAAATCTCACCAAAATTCTTTCCTTGGCAGAGCGACATACATGCTGGGAGGACAAGAAGAACGCCACTCATACTGAGGACCATGATGGGGCTAGTGAGAAGGTCTAAACTAAAGATGAGTCCCATAGAAAGTTTGCGGGAAAGCTCAACAAGCACAAGGCCGGGCAACCCTCCCAAACACCAGTTATGGGGAAGCCGAACTTATAGCTATCCTTGCCAGTCCATCAGATCCACAATGAAATTAAGGACAAGACAGGGTTTAAGAAGCCGGAACCAGTCAAGGGTGATCAAGAGAAGGCTGATAAAACGAAGTGGTGTGCATTTCACGAGTGCTATGGGCATAACATCGGAAAATGCATATCTTTCGAGAGATATCTTCGGGATCTCATCAAAGAAGGATATTGCACTGAGTACGTCAAAGGGAAGGCTGTGGATCGACCAGCTGACAAAGGTTCGAAGAAACCTGCAGCAAAGATGATTCGCATCAACACCATCATAGCTGAATCGGAGTTGCTAGGAACCACCTCCAAGTAGAAGAAAAGAAAGATACGAGATGCACTTGCCGTCTCTCAGGTCTCCCATATTACCACCCCCGGGGTGGCCAACGACCTTGTCGTTGGTTTCTCTTTGAAGGACAGGGTAGGACTTGATTGGCCGCATGATGATGCATTAGTCATGTCGATTCAGATCACACATGCTCAAGTTGATCGGATTCACATTGATGAAGGGAGCGCGGCAAATATCCTCGGCCTGGATGCAGTGCGCAAGATGGGGTTAGAAAGCCTCACAACAAAAAGGGATGTCCCACTCCGAGGTTTCAACGGGTTAACTAGTATGACCGTAGGTACTCTCCAGCTGGATGTACAGTCAGATCCCGTTGTCACGTTCCAGACTTTTTACATCATGGACGAGTACTCTTCATACAATTTAATCTTGGGAAGGCCATGGCTTCACAAGATCCTCGCAACTACATCAAGCCTTTACCAGAAGATTAGGTTCCCAATTCCCTGTGGTGGAATCGGGGAGATCAAGGGCGATCAGACGATGGCTCGACGGTGCCTCACTGAAGGGCTAAAAGAGGTCAAGGAGGCAAAGTTTATTCCCCAAGCAGTATCATCCACTAGGGGCAAGCTTTCTTCTTCGTCTCCCAAATAGCAACTAATCACGGGTCAAGGTCCTGACATTCATGAGGAACCACCAACTCCGGAAGGGTGGCAGCCGGAGGATGACATCATTCTCATTCAACTTGACCCTTGATATCCTGAGCAAGAGGCCCGCATTGCGCCCGGTTAAGCGACAAAGAAAAAGAAGAACTCATAGCTTTCCTACAAGAGAAGAAAGAAGTTTTTGTTTGGTCTCCGTCTGACATGCCAGGGATTGATCCAACCATCGCTAGCCACAAGCTACACGTCAATCCCCACCACAAGCCGGTCAAGCAGAAAAGATGCAATTTTTCCCCTGAGAAAATTGCTATCATCAAAGAGGAGATTGACAAGTTACTCGTTGCTGGATCCATCGAAGAAGTTCCGCACTCTGAATGGCTAGCAAACGTCGTGCTTGTCAAGAAAAAGGAAGCTGGACGATGGAGAGTATGAGTTGATTACACCGATCTAAATCTTGCGTGCCCAAAGGATATCTATTGTAACAACCCGTACCTTCGGGAAGGGTAAAAATGTAATTTTAGAAAGTTTTGTGTATAAAGGACGATTTTGCCCTTGTGAATAGTAGACAAACAGTTGACTTTTTGAAGTACCGATTGGATGAGTGTTAACCCGTGACCGTGACGTAGTTTCGGACGTCACGAGTCCGTAGACAGGTGGCATGTTCGATTCGGATAACCGGAGGAAAACTTATGATGTTCGGAAGATTGGGGGCGTTACCGTAATTTTGAGTAAATGAGGAAAATGTTGACTTTTTGGAGGACTTGGGATTTTCACGTAGACCGAGGACCGTTAGATAGGTCTCGACGTCCTGAGTACAACGACAGGCGGCACGCCGTTATCGGACGTCGGATGAGTTAGTTAAGGGTCTAGAACGTTCGAGGGCAAAACGGTAATTAATTGTACAAGGGGTATTTTGGTCATTTTCCCTCAGCCCAATCAGATAAGGGCAAGTGGCAGGGATATTTTGGGCTAACCTATGGCTGATGGACACGTGCAAGGGACTGGATGGTTCCAGGGGCTACTAACGTGTGCACGGCCACACGTTGTTCCATTTTGAACCGTGCTTGTTCGAAGAACATAGAGGAACAGAGGGGAGAAACGGGTGAGATTTGGATCGATTTGGTTACAAGGGTGAGTGAAGGGTGATTGGTGAGAGTGACAGAGAGACGAGGGTGAGGTGTTGATTGTGTTTTGGGACTGGAATCGTGCACGGCGGCGCGGTGGTGGTGCGGCGAAGATTTGAGGAAACAGGGAGGCCGTGAGTTCTTGGTGGTGGCTACGCCGTGTGGTGGCTCAAATCACGACCGTGGGATGTTCAGGAGGCTGTAGGGAGTCCAACGAACACCGTGGTACGCGGCGGCGCTTGCGGCGGAGACGGAATCGAAGGGTAAGCTTCTTTACTCTGTTTTCCCGTGCTTTTTCAATTCCAAAGTTGTGAAGGTAGGATGAGAATCGAAGGGAGTGGTGAGTGCAGTGGTGTTCAGGGAGGTTCTAGGAGTGGTGTGGGATGGTCGCCGTGACGGGGACGTTTGCACGGCTTTCGAGGAAAAGCTAATTTTCGGATTTTGATACCATAATTACAATTGCAACCTATAAATGTGTTCTGATAATGATAAATGAGATATGAAATATGATTTGAGATTATGTGTGATTTCTGGGTATAACAATGAATTTCCGGATTTGGGTTCAGAATGTCGGCTCGGAACGCCGGAAGGGCTTCGAACCGGGGATTTCGAATTCGAGTTTGGCGATCGACTTCGAGTTGGTTTTACACGGGATATGGATTGGATTTGCTGGATCTGGATATTGGGTTTAAAGACCCGGATTGATATTGATGGGGGACGGGCCCGGATTGAGTTTAAAGACTCGGGAGTTTAAAGACTCGGATATGTTGATGTTACCCCCATAGGCCTATTGACTTTAAAGACTCGGGAGTTTAAAGACTCGGATTTCATTTAAGGCCTGATTGAGTTTAAAGACTCGGATAGGTCCAGCAGGTTAGATCGGAAATGATGATTTGATACTGAAACTATGATTTCTATATCCGTTTTATAGTGTATCTGTTTCTTATGGTATTTTATAGTGTATCTGTTTCTTATGAGATTTTATAGTGTTTCTGTTTCTTATGATGTTTCATATTATGATTTTCTAATACTCCGTTGGGCATGCCTGTGTTTAAAAACGGAGGGAACACTGATTCTTATTTTTCCTTAACCTCGAATTAGTGATAAACTGATTTTACAACTTTTGGTTATTCTAGTCCACTCACACTTTTGGTTTTAAATTTTCCCTCCAGGTCGTGGTGATAGCGCTGGGGTGAACGTTGAGGCAGATCTCGAGGCATAGAGCTTCCGACGTTCTTCCGTTGCGAGACTAGCATTGTAGAACTTTTGTGCCCATTTTGTAGAACTATGCTCTGACTAACTGTTGTGTATATTTTACTCCTTCGTCTGATAGTTATGCTCATAGTCGTTTGACGGATTTTGTTTTGTTTAATACTGTAAGTGTGATTGTCAGACGGGAGCAGGGTTCGTCCCGGGTATCGAGGCCATACTTGGGATGGGTCCTGACAATTGGTATCAGAGCTTAGGTTTGTCGGTTTGTGTTGGGTCTAGGTTGTTTGACTAACTCTATGCCTTTTTCAGCGTACGATCGATCATGCCTCCGAGACGTGAACCCCATCCACGACCTGAAGATGAAGCGGCGAGAGGGACTGAGAGCGCTACGATCGAGAGAGCCCAGAGGCTTTGGGCTACGACGTTTAGCGGTGGGGCCGATCCAGAGGAAGCTCACCGATGGATCACCCGGCTTGAGCGTATTTTTGGGGTGATGCACTGTCCTCCAGAGGATCGGGTTTTGTTAGCCACTTTTCTGCTGGATGGAGCTGCATATGAGTGGTGGTACACGCTGGAACTGTCCGGCTGGGATGCACATACCGTGACATGGGAGACATTCCGGGAGCGGTTTCTTCATCAGTACTATCACCGCTCTTTCCGGGATGCTAAAGAGGCAGAATTTCTTCACTTGAAGCAAGGGAATTTGACAGTCGCAGAGTATGAGCAGAGATTCCAGATGCTATCTCGTTTCGCTCCTGCATTTGTGGCGACCGAGGCGGAGAAGTGCCGCCGGTTTGAGTTGGGCCTTCGAGGAGAGATCAGGGCCATAGTGACAGCTGGCTCTTTTGCTACATTTCGGGAGTTATCTGATGCTGCTGTCAGGGTTGAGGCCAGTTTACCTGCTAGACCATAGTATGCGGGCAGTGTTCGACACCGAGAGCATTCATTTCCAGGAGCATCGAGTCAGAGGCCGCCGAAACGGGGTAATTTTGGTAGGTCGTCATCGGCTGGTGGAGCCCGGTATGGCAGACCAGGCAGTTTCCAGGGCTCGGGATTTCGAGGAGCTAGGTCACAGCCGACTCCTCAGGCGAGTGCGACTTCAGTTGCTTCTACAGGTAGGCATACCGGTGGATCCGGTAGGGATACTTGCTTCTATTGCGGAGAGCGAGGACACTTCCAGAGGGAGTGCCCATTGTTAGCTTCGGAGAGTGGAGCAGGCAGAGGTGCAGCAGAACTCGGGCGGAGTACTGCTTCTGTGTCAGGGGCAGCAGGCCCTAGGGGTGGCGGTGGTGTCACGAGCAGTTCCAGGTGGCGCAGTAGGTCATCGGGACCTCAGGCGCGAGTGTTTGCTATGACTCAGCAGGAGGCTAGGTCAGCACCGGGAGTGGTGACAGGTACACTCACCATACTTGGTCACACTGTTTTTGCCTTGATAGATCCCGGGGCTACCCATTCATTTATAGCTCGGAGTTGTAGTCTGGTGACAGAGAGGGAGGTGTCCACTTTGGATTGTGCTTTAGGGGTGAGTACACCTACTGGGGAGGTGTTGGTAGTGACTCAGGTGTTGAGAGAGTGTCCGGTGATGGTAGGTGAGGTTGAGCTAATGGCAGATTTGTTACTATTGGATCTACGGGACTTTGATGTTATATTGGGTATGGACTGGTTAACGAGACATCATGCTTCTATCGACTGTTTCGATAGGAGAGTTACTTTTCGGAGTCCCGGATTATTAGAGACTACGTTTCAGGGGGATCAGCGTGCACTTCCTTCTGGAGTTATTTCGGTACTTGAGGCTAGCAAGTTGTTGCGTAAGGGGTGCCAAGGTTACATAGCTCATGTGGTGGATACACGTGCTATGCCAGTGAGGGCGGAGGACATACCAGTGGTGCGGGAGTTTCCCGATGTTTTTCCCGAGGAGTTGCCAGGACTACCCCCACACCGAGATCTTGAGTTTACGATTGATCTTCTTCCAGGTACACAGCCTATTTCACAGACTCCTTACCGTATGGCACCTG
Organism: Prinsepia uniflora; assembly: GCA_032719365.1. Classification (NCBI taxonomy): domain Eukaryota; kingdom Viridiplantae; phylum Streptophyta; class Magnoliopsida; order Rosales; family Rosaceae; genus Prinsepia; species Prinsepia uniflora. Next base: position 19,575,412 of record CM064871.1, on the reverse strand, counting down.
CAGAATTGAGGGAACTTAAGGCCCAGTTGCAAGAGTTGGTCGATATAGGATTCATTCGACCGAGTATGTCACCTTGGGGAGCACCTGTTTTGTTTGTCAAGAAAAAGGACGGAGGTTTGAGATTGTGTGTGGATTACAGACAACTGAATAAGGTAACTATTCGGAATAAGTACCCCCTACCCCGGATTGACGATTTGTTTGACCAGCTGAAGGGAGCACAGTATTTTCGAAGATTGATCTTCGTTCCGGTTACCATCAGTTAAGGGTTAAAGAGGAGGATATACCGAAGACAGCTTTCCGGACCAGGTACGGTCATTATGAGTTTGTTGTGATGCCTTTTGGTTTGACTAATGCCCCAGCAGCTTTTATGAACCTTATGAACCGAGTGTTTCGGGCGTATTTGGATCGTTTTGTGATCGTATTCATTGATGACATTTTGGTGTATTCGAAGAGTGCGAAGGCACATGAGAAACATCTGAGGCTCGTGCTTGAGACATTGAGGGGGCATCAGTTGTATGCGAAACTGAGTAAGTGCCAGTTTTGGTTGACCCGTGTTGGATTTCTTGGCCATGTGATTTCGGTCGAGGGTATCAGCGTGGATCCTCAGAAAGTGGAGGTGGTAGCAAATTGGGAACAGCCTAAAACGGTGACAGAGATCAGGAGTTTTCTGGGTTTAGCAGGTTACTACCGGCGCTTTATTGAGGGCTTTTCTATTCTAGCAGCACCATTGACGAGGTTGACTCGGAAGTGAATTCGATTTGAGTGGGACGAGAATTGTGAACAGAGTTTCCAGGAGCTTAAAAGACGGTTGACATCTGCTCCTGTGTTAGCCCTTCCAGACGATAGTGGGGAGTTTGAGGTGTACAGTGACGCTTCTTTGCAAGGCTTGGGTTGTGTCTTGATGCAGCATGGGAGAGTGATTGCTTATGCTTCCTGGGCAATTGAAACCCCATGAGATGAACTACCCTACACATGATTTGGAATTGGCAGCGGTGGTTCATGCACTGAAGATTAGGCGGCATTATTTGTATGGCGAGAGGTGCAGGATTTTCACGGATCACAAGAGCTTGAGGTATTTGTTTACTCAAAAGGAATTGAATCTGAGACAGCGCCGTTGGTTGGAGTTACTTAAGGACTACGACTGTACTATTGAGTATCACCCAGGGAAGGCTAATGTAGTAGCCGATGCTCTGAGCAGGAAGTCAGCTAGTTCCTTGTCACATTTGAGGACCGTGCGGTTACCGTTGCTGGTTGAGCTCCGCAGGTTGGGAGTAGAGTTGACTGTGGATGATCACGGAGTACTCCTAGCGAGTTTCCATGTGCAACCTGTTTTGATTAATCAGGTTATTGATGCTCAGTTTGAGGACCCTATTCTATGCATTATTCGGATTGAGGTCGAGGCTGGAGAGAGACAGGACTTTGAGATCCGTGAGGATGGAGCCTTGGTTAAAGGTGGACGGTTGTGTGTACCTGAGGATGAAGCATTGAAGAAAGTGATACTGGATGAGGCTCACTGTTCAGCTTATGCGATGCATCCTGGTGGGACCAAGATGTATCGTACACTACGGGAGTATTACTGGTGGTCAAGGATGAAACGTGAGATTGCAGAATATGTCAGTAGATGCTTGATTTGTCAGCAGGTAAAAGCCGAGCGGCAGAGACCTTATGGAGCCATGCAACCTTTGCCGATCCCCGAGTGGAAATGGGATCACCTGACGATGGATTTTGTGTTCAAGCTTCCGAGAACACCAAAGGGACACGATGGTGTGTGGGTTATTGTGGATCGACTTACGAAGTCTGCTCATTTCTTGCCAGTACGGGAGAACTTCAGGTTGGCGCAGTTTGCACAGTTGTTCATAGATGAGATTATTCGGTTGCATGGGACTCCAGAGTCGATAGTATCTGACAGAGATCCGAGATTCACTTCCCGTTTTTGGCAGAGCTTACAGGAAGCTTTTGGGACTAAATTGCATTTCAGTACTGCATTTCATCCTCAGACCGATGGACAGTCAGAGCGGACTATTCAGATTCTCGAGGATATGATGCGAGCTTGTGTCTTGCAGTTTCAAGGTACTTGGGAGTCTCATTTACCTTTGATGGAGTTCGCCTACAATAACAGTTATCAGGAGAGCATTGGGATGGCTCCTTACGAGGCTTTGTATGGGTGACAGTGTCGGACTCCATTGTGTTGGACTGAGGTTGGTGAGAGGAGGTTGACGACTTCTGAATTGGTGGAGCTTACTCAGGAAAAAGTGGCACTGATCAGGGATCGATTAAAGGCAGCCCAGGACTGACAGAAGAGTTACGCCGACCGTAGGATCAGGGATTTGGAGTTTGCCGTAGGAGACTGGGTTTTCCTGAAGTTTTCCCCTTGGAAGGGAATTGTGCGGTTAGGCAAACGAGGGAAGTTGAGTCCTCGTTACATTGGACCGTATGAGATCATAGAACGGATTGGTCCTGTTGCATATCGATTGGCTTTACCAACAGACTTGGAAAAGGTACATAATGTCTTTCATGTCTCTATGCTTCGGAAGTATATTCGAGATGATTCGCATGTTCTGGAAGCACAACCAGTTGAACTGAGAGAAGACTTGAGTTTCGAAGAGCAGCTTGTAGCGATTTTGGATCGGAAGGATAAGGTTTTACGAAGGAAAACGGTTCCCTTGGTTAAAGTATTGTGGAGGAATCATCAAGTGGAAGAAGCGACGTGGGAACCTGAAGCATTGATGCGGGAACAGTACCCTTACTTATTTCACTGAATTTCGGGGACGAAATTCTTTTTAGGGGGGTAGATTGTAACAACACGTACCTTCGGGAAGGGTAAAAATGTAATTTTAGAAAGTTTTGTGTATAAAGGACGATTTTGCCCTTGTGAATAGTAGATAAACAGTTGACTTTTTGAAGTACCGATTGGATGAGTGTTAACCCATGACCGTGACGTAGTTTCGGACGTCACGAGTCCGTAGACAGGTGGCAGGTTCGATTCGGATTACCGGAGGAAAAGTTATGATGTTCGGAAGATTGGGGGCGTTACCGTAATTTTGAGTAAACGAGGAAAATGTTGACTTTTTGGAGGACTTGGGATTTTCACGTAGACCGAGGACCGTTAGATAGGTCTCGACGTCCTGAGTACAACGACAGGCGGCACGCCGTTATCGGACGTCGGATGAGTTAGTTACGGGTCTAGAACGTTCGAGGGCAAAACGGTAATTAATTGTACAAGGGGTATTTTGGTCATTTTCCCTCAGCCCAATCAGATAAGGGCAAGTGGCAGGGATATTTTGGGCTAACCTATGGCTGCTGGACACGTGCAAGGGACTGGATGGTTCCAGGGGCTACTAACGTGTGTACGGCCACACGTTGTTCCATTTTGAACCGTGCTTGTTCGAAGAACACAGAGGAACAGAGGGGAGAAACGGGAGAGATTTGGATCGATTTGGTTACAAGGGTGAGTGAAGGGTGATTGGTGAGAGTGACAGAGAGACGAGGGTGAGGTGTTGATCGTGTTTTGGGACTGGAATCGTGCACGGCGGCGCGGTGGTGGTGCGGCGAAGATTTGAGGAAACAGGGAGGCCGTGAGTTCTTGGTGGTGGCTACGCTGTGTGGTGGCTCAAATCACGACCGTGGGATGTTCAGGAGGCTGTAGGGAGTCCAACGAACACCGTGGTACGCGGCGGCGCTTGCGGCGGAGACGGAATCGAAGGGTAAGCTTCTTTACTCTGTTTTCCCGTGCTTTTTCAATTCCAAAGTCGTGAAGGTAGGATGAGAAACGAAGGGAGTGGTGAGTGCAGTGGTGTTCAGGGAGGTTCTAGGAGTGGTGTGGGATGGTCGCCGTGACGGGGACGTGCACGGCGGAGCCAGTCGACGGAGAGTACTCTGTACTCTGTTTTGGCCGTGGGTTCAAACGTCGAGTCGTGACGTTTGGGCACAAGTCGACGGTTTAGGAACCGTCTGGTGTTGCCACCGTGACGGGGGATGACCGGAGTCGCTGGATCGTGAAATAGGGGCCGTCTGCGTGTTTCTTTCGAGCTTCAGTTGTGAAGCTGAGTGGTGAATCGAACCAAGAGAGTGAAGGGAATGGATAGGTTGGAACTGGACGAAGCTTTAGGTGAAGAAAGGGAGAGAAATCGTGCAGTTACGGCGGAGAACCGCTGACGCCAGTTCAGTTTGCAGACCACTGTGCTGAACCGGGTCTGCTTAAGGTTGAAGGGCACTGTAGCAGGCGCGTGAGGCCCACGCGCAGCCACTTTGGGCGACGCGTGGAGGCACGTGGAGAGGAATCCGGCCAAGCTTCCAACATGAGTTTGGTTCTATTTGTCCTAAGGAGTTTATTGGTATAGTTTTCGAGTTAACCGGACGGTGTTACGGAGTTGTTCGGGAATCTAGCCGGTTGAGGGTTTAGGATTAAAATATTATTTAATTCCCAAAAAATTGGGGAAATTAGGATTAGGATCCTTGATGTATTTGTGACCCTATTTGGTGCATTTTGACAGGACGGGAGGTACCCGAGACAGTCGAGGAGCGCACGGAGCGCGAGTTACTCGTTCTGGATTTGTGAGTGGACTCTTTCTTTCTTTCAAGCATGCCTAACTGTTTTATTAACGTTTTATGATCTTAAATTTGTTTTTATACTTTTGAATGATGATTATATGTGATTGATGAGTTTGCACGTTTTTCGAGACATTTCCGAGATTTTGCACGGCTTTCGAGGAAAAGCTGATTTTCGGATTTTGATACCATAATTACAATTGCAACCTATAAATGTGTTCTGATAATGATAAATGAGATATGAAATATGATTTGAGATTATGTGTGATTTCTGGGTATAACAATGGATTTCCGAATTTGGGTTCGGAATGTCGGCTCGGAACGCCGGAAGGGCTTCGAACCGGGGATTTCGAATTCGAGTTTGGCGATCGATTTCGAGTTGGTTTTACACGGGATATGGATTGGATTTGCTGGATCTGGATATTGGGTTTAAAGATCCGGATTGATATTGATGGGGGACGGGCCCGGATTGAGTTTAAAGACTCGGGAGTTTAAAGACTCGGATATGTTGATGTTACCCCCATATGCCTATTGAGTTTAAAGACTCGGGAGTTTAAAGACTCGGATTTCATTTAAGGCCTGATTGAGTTTAAAGACTCGGATAGGTACAGCAGGTTTGATCGGAAATGATGATTTGATACTGAAACTATGATTTCTATATCCGTTTTATAGTGTATCTGTTTCTTATGGTATTTTATAGTGAATCTGTTTCTTATGAGATTTTATAGTGTTTCTGTTTCTTATGATGTTTCATATTATGATTTTCTAATACTCCGTTGGGCATGCCTGTGTTTAAAAACGGAGGGAACACTGATTCTTATTTTCCTTAACCTCAAATTAGTGATAAACTGATTTTACAACTTTTGGTTATTCTAGTCCACTCACACTTTTGGTTTTAAATTTTCCCTCCAGGTCGTGGTGATAGCGCTGGGGTGAACGTTGAGGCAGATCTCGAGGCATAGAGCTTCCGACGTTCTTCCGTTGCGAGACTAGCATTGTAGGACTTTTGTGCCCATTTTGTAGAACTATGCTCTGACTAACTGTTGTGTATATTTTACTCCTTCGTCTGATAGTTATGCTCATAGTCGTTTGACGGATTTTGTTTTGTTTAATACTGTAAGTGTGATTGTCAGACGGGAGCAGGGTTCATCTTGGGTATCGAGGCCATACTTGGGACGGATCCTGACAACTATCCTCTGCCCAGAATCGATCTCTAAGTGGACCCAACTGCAGGGAATGAGATGCTAAGCTTCCTGGATGTATACTCGGGCTATAATCAGATTTTCATGTATGAAAAGGACAAGGACAAGGACAAAACTGCCTTCGTCTTCGACCGAGGAGTGTACTGCTACAAGGTCATGCCATTTGGCCTCAAGAATGCGGGAGCAACGTACCAGAGACTCGTCAATCAGATGTTCAAAGATCTCATCGGCAAAACCATGGAGGTCTACGTGGATGACATCATGGTCAAAGGGGAAAAAAGAGGGGATCATATCGCCAACTTGCGAGAGACCTTCAACTTGCTGAAGAAGTACAAAATGAAGCTCAACCCACTGAAGTGTACGTTCGGGGTGTCAGCAGGAAAGTTCTTGGGATACCTTGTGCTCAGTATGGGATCGAAGCAAATCCAAAGCAAATCAAGGCAATACTCGAAATGAAGTCTGTAACGACCCGTCCCGAATTTCGGGATTAGATTAGTGACTAATCTTGATTAGTGAGGTTGATCGGTGATTAGTAGGGCGAAATCAGACAAAATGTGCAACATGACTGTTTTGCCCATAGTCGTGGGCAAAATGTTGACTTTTTGATTGGGCGGTCAAATGGACTTTGATCGATGATCATGACGTAGTTCAGGACGTCACGAGTTCATAGAGAGGTGGCACGTTCGATTCCGACATTCGAGGAAAAAGTTATGGCGTTCGGAAGTTGAGGGGTATTTTGGTAATTTGGCTGAAAAGGGGCCAAATGTTGACTTTTGACCCGGGAAGTCCAATGGACGAGGGCCAAGGACCGTTACGTAGGTCTCATCGATACGAATCTAATGACAGGCGGCATACCAAAATCGGAGATTCGACGACGAAGTTGTGGTCACGGGAGCGAAATCGATTAACCGAACGAACCGGGATTTCAATTAAAATATTATTAAATAGTGAATAGTGATTAGAGTTTGTGAACACTTGGATGAGTGACAAGTGTCAACCATCCCTTGTTTCGAGGCCCTAAATTGTGGAACATGTTTCCCATTAATCCATTTTTTTAATCATTCCTCATCATCCTTAGTCATCATTCATTCTTCATCATCCGTCATCTTCATCTTCTTCATTTATTTTCTTCAAAACCATATACCTCAATCCTACACAAACACCTCTCAATCATCATCCCTTGCTTATGACCCGTGAATGAAAGTTGGAGAGGATGTTGAGACGAACCCAATAGTGGCCACAGTAAGGACCGTTGTGCACGGTGGCCGGAATTTTGGAAGGTAAAACCGTAGGATTCAAATTTTGGGTTTTTGATTTTGATGGTGTTGATTGATTCTAAGTTTAGGATGATGTTCTTTGAGCTCTCAAGAGCTTGTAGGTGCAATTTGGGACGGATTTGGACGTTGGAGGTTGCCGGAATGATGATTGGAATTCTGGCCGAAACTTTGATTGACCATAACTTAACATGCAGGTACTTTCTGAAATTTCTGGGTTGATACTTAGAATCCTTGGCTCGAGTAGATAGATTTATATAGGTAGAACGTCAAATTTGGTTGAGAAACGAGTGAGATATCGAAGTTTGAAGTTTGGGGCATCAATGGAGTTTTCAGGCGAGAAATTCCGGCGAGTCGCCGCCGAGTTGACTCGGTCTCCAGTGAGTTGACTCGTTGACCAACGAGTTGACTCGTTGACTCTGACCCGTTAACTTTTGACCGTTGACTTACTGTTCATTATGACGTCAGCGTTGACTTTTTGGTCAACATTTGACTAAAACTATGACCCGCGCGTGGGAGCGTATTTTTAGGTGGGACCAAGACCATCTTAAGGGTTTCGACAATCCGAATCCAATGGTAGTGGTTTCGGGTCGATCGGAGATCGTTAAGTTGGTCAAATTGAGATTTTTCACCTTAGGAAACGTGTACGGGACACGTTGACTTTTCACCTCAAATTGAGACCCAAGTGAATAGTGATTTTGACTCGGATTTGGAGTCACATGTGAATATGATTAAATTGATGATTTTGATTTATAAAGTGAATCCTGGACACTGTTTTATGATGGTTTTGTGGAACTTGATTTGTGAAAGCTATGTCTCGGGCATAGGCCCCATTGAAATGTTTTTGACTTGATTTAAGACATAAATGACTTTAAAATGAGATCACTGGATTTGGTGACCTGTTCCACATATACCATCCTCTGTGATTTGATACTCTCTTCCAGACGTCGTAGTTCCTGGAGTAGTCACGATCCACTGCCTGGAGATGAGTAGCTCCGAGGGAGGCTCACTCGCAGGAGCGTGGGACCACTGCCTGGAGATGAGTAGCTCTGAGGGAGGCTCACTCGCAGGAGCGTGGGATTATGATGATATCCTCTAGACGTCGTAGTTTCTAGAGTCGATATCCCCCTAGACGTCGTAGATCCTGGGGGATGTACTCGGACGTGAGACACCGAGTTTGCACGCGTTGCATTGATATCGTGACGAGTTATATGGATATTGAGATTGGATATTAAGGATTGGTGGTATTATGATTTATTGATATTTGTGTCCAGAGGCTTTATAACAGATGCTTTAAAAACATGATGCTTTATGTTATGAACTGATTTGATGAACATGAGTTTTTATGGACCATGGGAAAACGTATTTTGATTTTATCGGTCCACTAATCATACTTGATTGATTTCACACTATTACTCATGTTTTAAGTTATGCATGCACGTTTTGTGAAAACTGAAGGGTAAGAATGTGTTTTGATAAATGTATTTCTAAAGGTTCATTTTTCATCCACTCACAGCTTTTATTGGTTTTAATGCCCTTCAGGTTGATTACGGATGCGACTGCAGCAGAGACTGGGACATTGCACGCATCCTCCATCAATCCTTACGCACTCTGGAAGCCCCGTTTGGGTAGTGACTTTTGGTTATACCTTGTCTGACACCCCTTGTTGGACGGGAGCAGGGCACATTCCACGGTAATCCCGGGGGGATTGGGATGGGTCCTGTCAACTTGGTATCAGAGCAGGGTTGGTCTTTTTGTGCGCGCAGGTCGAGGGTGTGATGTCTCTTTGAACTGCAGTTCGTTATCAACCTGATAGATAGTTTCTGGGTTTTAATCGCGGACAGAGTGTGCTTGGCCCGATACGTCGTGCGTTAATGTGATTCGACCCAAGTGGGGTTGTATGTGATGAACTGGTAATGTGGGACCGTCGGTTCGATCATGTGATATTTGATTGTGGTGCTGCTAGGTGCATCTAGGTTCGAGGAACCTCATTTGAGTAATGGTCTAAAATGTGAACCCTAGTGGTGATTTCTAGTGTACGGGATGTCGGTACATCGGAGTTAGCCGATGACCTTAGTGGTGGAACCCACATTGAGTTGATGGTAGGATTGGATTTGACGTCTCTACGATGTCAGGACCGCGGGGTCGGTCAGGTTGTGGATTATATTACGGAGAGCTGTTGGGTTCGGTGGAACCATAGGGTGTGACTGTGGAACCCTAGTATATGATTGAAAAAGGTGAACTTTAGTTGTGACTAGAAGATGATAACTTATGCTGCGACGAGCGGCTGAGGTCATGGATGACCATGTGGTTGACTCTGGTGAGTCTAGTCAGAACTATGGGATTCGACCCACGGGTAAGGTTATGAGATAAATTATGGAATCCCGAGTTAGACCAGGTATTAGTGTGATGTGTGGATACGGATCTCGATAGCAATGATCGTTGGTTAGTAGTCATGTGGAGATGACTGGCTATCGAGGGTAATTAGTGTGGGTGCAGTACTTGGGGATCAGGGGACGTTCAGGGAACGTTCATTATCCTGATGTGAACTGTTAGAAAGGTGGTACCCATAGTTGTGAGGTACGGGATCGTCGGTCGGTATGAACGGAGATCCAGGGTTGTCATATTTGCACACGGTGTGCAAGTATGGATGTTTGTATGTTGGTACTTTTGTTCTGATGCTAGTATGGATGCATGTGTGCTGATACTAGTGTGGTTGATAGTGTGTTGGTTCTGGTACTAGCGTTGGTGCTAGTATCGGTGATTGTGATGACGATGAGCCACGAGTAGGGGCGTGACTCCGTCATGATGGACGTATGTTCGGTATTTGGGATCTGGTAGTGGTTAAGTGATGGACTGGATGGGATCCAGTTGAGATTGTGATGTGTTGGGATCAGTCCCGACAGTGGTAAAATGACAACTGATGAGTGGATAAAAAGGTATGATTGAGACTTGAGTGATATTGGGATGACGTCCCCTACGTCATGAGAATTAGTGGATTTAGGGAGTTGTTGGCAACTCCGAGTTTGGTGTGATTGTATGTTTTTAATATCCCCAGAAAGCACATGGAAATGATTAGAATTGGAAGAGACGAGGGAAACCATTGGTGGTATAGATGTGGGATTCTGTGATTGTAAATAACTTGGAGAACCGAGTGTTGAACTTATAAAGGTTGAGATATGAGAACAAAACGGTAATGAATTACATCATTTTGGATGTGCGTAAATGGTTATTAACGGACATGAGGTCTGGGTAATGGATTGATTGCGGACACGTGGTTGTCCAAGTGAGTTGTGGATGTGGGAAGTCTAGTGGCTGGACTTGACATCTCCTTGGGAGCATGTCAGTTTCCAACACGGTTGGAATCTTAGTTTCGAGGAGAGTTGTGATTGTGGGACGAGAGGAATGCTCGTTTCCGCATTGGCGATAGGTATTCGGGAGTCATTGGGGTTGACTTCTTATTTTCTGCCCTGGCAGACGTTGATTGTAGTTACCAGTATGTTGAGCGTGTATTGGTTGGTGGGCCCATGTGTGTTTTGGGGTCATCAGGAGGAGTTGTGTGTTTCAAAATTAGGTAAACGAGATTTCCCATTTTCTGCTTGGTGGCAGACGATGTTGGGTTACAGGGCGTTGTGAGTGCAGCGAGTGTTGTTTGCATCCACGTAGGAGGAGCTGTTGCGTCATTGTTTTGGATCATCCTTGATTTTTCCTAGGTGGACTGACAAGGATCGATACGAGGTAATCAGTGAAAATCCGCAGTCTCGGCGTATCCCGTCGTTGACTGATCTATTTAGTTGTGGGGGTTGGCTGTCGAAAGTTGTGACAGTACGCAAATTAGATGAGGGTGTAAGACCCTATGGTTTGGAATTTAGTAGTTAACTGTGTGGGTCCTAGGTGGAGCAGGATCGTGACGTTTATAGTCAGGGACGCAGTGTCGAATCTGGATCGTGATCTTGATGATCCAGATAGGGGGAGAGTTTATCACTCTTACTTTGGTATGTGAGTTGTAAATGGCGGGACTGAACTTCTTTTCGAAGTGGAGCCCGTATGGTTTATTACTTGAGCGAGTAGGTTTCCGACGTGGTCGGAATTTTTGTTAATGAGCGAGTAGGTTTCCGACGTGGTCGGAATTTTTGTTAATCTTAGACGTGTGGAAGTTGGATTGGCTTCCCTATGAAGTCAATCGAATGTTTTGAGCAGGTAGCTGATAGGTTCGGTTTTGGTGTGTCTGGGTAGACGTGAACGAGATTTCGGGTTTTGGAATCGAATTTCTGGGTGACGATTCAGGATTCGATTTTGAAATTTGAAAGTGGATTTTCGAATTTGGGTACGAAATGATTATTCCAAATGCTAGCTTACGGAATAATGATTTCGGATTCAGATTTGGACGTGAATTAAAAATGTGATGTCTGGGTTTGGATTCGGGATTTCTTACGAAATTGCGGATTCGGATTTGGAATTAGGAACTAGATGATGGGTGGAGTTTCGATTTGTCACATGCTGGATTGGGAAAATGTAATCCATTATTGGAACGTGTTTGTCTATGACCTAGGTGGTTCTAGTCTGGTCGATGGGTTATACCCGAGGTATGTTCGTGAGCGTGTTGGTAGCCGGATTGGTTCCGATACAATTGGATTAGTCGAGGACCGGACATTGGTTACGGTATTTCCGATGAGTCTAATTACTCACGAGTCGGGTGAAATATTGGTAAGTGTATAGTCGAGTCAAGTAAGTCGGTGGCTTGTGTAGCCACGAGTGAGTAGAGTGTCAGTTTCCGACTGAAAACTGCCGAATGGTGATAGATTGTCGGGATGTGTCAAGGTAAATTTTTGAGTGAGGTCTGATGACTCCCACTGGGAGTAAATACCAGGTTAGAGTGGTGAGTGAGAAAGGAACCGTCAAGTTGTTGCGTCAACGAAAGGGTTGATTGTACAAGTGGTGTCAATTCGAAACGGGTAGTCTCAGTCATTCGACGGGGTCGAATGTAGTCAATGCGTTATGAGTACTGGTGGTACGTTTGAGTGCAGACAAGTTTTGTTCTGAATAGTTGGTGTACGAGTGTACACATGTTGTGAAACCAATTAGTTTTCCACGAGGTAGATGTGGATTACGAATAGATGGAATTTCGGGGACAAAATTCTTTAAGGAGGGAAGGTTGTAACGATCCGTCCCAAATTCCGGGATTAGATTAGTGACTAATCTTGATTAGTGAGGTTGATCGGTGATTAGTAGGGCGAAATCGGACAAAATGTGCAAAATGTTGACTTTTTGATCGGGCGGTCAAATGGACTTTAACCGATGACCGTGACGTAGTTCAGGACGTCACGAGTTCATACACAGGTGGCATGTTCGATTCCGACATTCGAGGAAAAAGTTATGGCGTTCGGAAGTTGAGGGGTATTTTGGTAATTTGGCTGAAAAGGGGCCAAATGTTGACTTTTGACCCGGGAAGTCCAATGGACGATGTCCAAGGACCTTTACGTAGGTCTCGTCGATACGAATTCAATGATAGGCGGCATGCCGAAATCGGAGATTCGACGACGAAGTTGTGGTCACGGGAGCGAAATCGATTAAGCGAACGAACCGGGATTTCGATTAAAATATTATTAAATAGTGAATAGTGATTAGAGTTTGTGAACACTTGGATGAGTGACAAGTGTCACCCATCCCTTGTTTTGAGGCCCTAAATTGTGGAACATGTTTCCCATTAATCCATTTTTTTAATCATTCCTCATCATCCTTAGTCATCATTCATTCTTCATCATCCGTCATCTTCATCTTCTTCATTTATTTTCTTCAAAACCATATACCTCAATCCTACACAAACACCTCTCAATCATCATCCATTGCTTATTACCCGTGAATGAAAGTTGGAGCGGATGTTGAGACGAACCCAATGGTGGCCACGGTAAGGACCGTTGTGCACGGTGGCCGGAATTTTGGAAGGTAAAACCGTAGGATTCAACTTTTGGGTTTTTGATTTTGATGGTGTTGATTGATTCTAAGTTTAGGATGATGTTCTTTGAGCTCTCACGAGCTTGTAGGTGCAATTTGGGACGGATTTGGACGTTGGAGGTGGCCGGAATGATGATTGGAATTCTGGCCGAAACTTTGATTGCCCATAACTTAAAATCCAGGTACTTTCTGAAATTTCTAGGTTAATATTTGGAATCCTTGGCTCGAGTAAATGGATTTACATAGGTAGAACGTCGAATTTGGTTGAGAAACGAGTGAGATAACGAAGTTTGAAGTTTGGGGCATCAATGGAGTTTTCCGGCGAGAAATTCCGGCGAGTCGCCTCTGAGTTGACTCGGTCTCCAGCGAGTTGACTCGTTGACCGACGAGTTGACTCGTTGACTCTGACCCGTTGACTTACTGTTCATGATGACGTCAGCGTTGACTTTTTGGTCACCATTTGACTAAAACTTTGACCTGCGCGTGGGAGCGTATTTTTAGGTGGGACCAAGACCATTGTAAAGGTTTCGACGATCCGGATCCAATGGCGGTGGTTTCGGGTCGATCGGAGATCGTTAAGTTGGTCAGATTGAGATTTTTCACCTCGAAAAATGTGTACGGGACACGTTGACTTTTCGGGGAAATTTTAGGGTTCTTACTATGGACTTGTATAGGTTAGTAGTAACCTTTGGATATGATTTGGATAGGTCAGGATGACCCAAAGAGGTCGGATTAGCCCGGAGAGGCTTATGGCACGCATATCGAGGCGGTAGCTAGGACAGACTGTGAGTGGACTTTTGTTTTCTAACTGTGATGCATGCATATATGATTTTAAATGCTTTATTATATGATTTTATATGCTTTGGCATGATTGATGTTTCAATCTGGTGATTTCTCGGTTTTATGATTATTATATTATATTTTGGCACGATTTTCGAGAAATGATGAAATTGATGTTTTTGGGCTAGGCCCGGATTGAAAATGATATTTTGGGCTTGAGACCCAAGTGAATAGTGATTTTGACTCGGATTTGGAGTCACATGTGAATATGATTAAATTGATGATTTTGATTTATAAAGTGAATCCTGGACACTGTTTTATGATGGTTTTGTGGAACTTGATTTGTGAAAGCTATGTCTCGGGCATAGGCCCCATTGAAATGTTTTTGACTTGATTTGAGACATAAATGACTTTAAAATGAGATCACTGGATTTGGTGACCTGTTCCACATATACCATCCTCTGTGATTTGATAGTCTCCTCTAGACGTCGTAGTTCCTGGAGTAGTCACGATCCACTGCCTGGAGATGAGTAGCTCCGAGGGAGGCTCACTCGCAGGAGCGTGGGACCACTGCCTTGAGATGAGTAGCTCCGAGGGAGGCTCACTCGCAGGAGCGTGGGATTATGATGATATCTTCTAGAAGTCGTAGTTCCTAGAGTCGATATCCCCCTAGACGTCGTAGATCCTGTGGGATGTACTCGGACGTGAGACACCGAGTTTGCACGCGTTGCATTGATATCGTGACGAGTTATATGGATATTGAGATTGGATATTGAGGATTGGTGGTATTATGATTTATTGATATTTGTGTCCAGAGGCTTTATAACAGATGCTTTAAAAACATGATGCTTTATGTCATGAAATGATTTGATGAACATGAGTTTTTATGGACCATGGGAAAACGTATTTTGATTTTATCGGTCCACGAACAGCTGTCAAAGGCCAAGCCTTAGCGGATTTTGTTGTGGAGTTCACACTAGCGTCACTGAAAGGAGGCAATAAGCTTGGCAATGCCCCCAGGGCCGCTGACACTTTTTTGCCACGAGATCATGGAGACAGTTCCTCTTCTTTACGGCCCTCAACTTCCAATCATTTATGGAAGCTCTTTATTGATTGTTCCTCGAACCAGAGGGGGGCAGGAGCGAGGATTGTTCTTATCACTCCTGATGACTCAATAATAGAACAAGCAGTACAGTTTGGATTCAAAGCCTCTGACAATGAAGCGGGGTATGAAGCTTTGATTTGTGGGCTCACACTTGCCAATGAGTTGGGAGTCAAACGCCTTGCTATTCATTCGGATTTACAGTTGATCACTAACCAGTCGATCGGTGAATATGCTACGCGTGATGCAAGGATGCTCAGATATAATAACAGGGTCCAGGAAATTCTTGCCTTTTTCTCGGTTCTCACTTTTCATCAACTTCCACCAGCCGAAAATACACAAGCAGATGCGTTGGCCAATCTCGCGTCATCACTTGACTTTCGCTTCAAGCGCTCAATCCCGATTGAGTATCTCGAGCGGAGAAGTATTGATATGAAGGAGGTTGAAGCAAGACAAATTGGTCCATCTCTAAGCTGGAAAGATCCTTTTATCAACTATCTAGAGCATGGAATATTGCCTGATGAACGATTAGAGGCCCGCAAAGTCTAGATGAAAGCTGCACGATACTATGTCGACAAGGGCAGACTCTTTCGAAAGAGCTTCACAGGACCAAACTTATTATGCTTGAAGCATCCAGAAACGTTGAAAGTATTGGCTGAAACTCATGAAGGACATTGTGGAAATCATTCCGGTGGAAGGTCGCTTGCTCAAAAGACGCTAAGTGCAGTATTTTACTGGCCTAATCTACGCCAAGAAGCTCTGCAATATGCTCAGAAATGCGACAAATGTCAAAGGTTCAAACCTAACCAATTGGCACCACCGGAAGAGTTGCATGCACAGACGAGCCCTTGGCCATTCATGCAATGGGGAATTGACATTGTTGGACCACTCCCAAGCACTCCAGTCCCAAGCAAGAAGTGTTTGATTGTTAACACTGACTACTTCACAAAATGGGTGGAAGCAAAGGCCTTGGCCACCATAACTCAAGCTGATGTTCAAAAATTCATCTGGAGCCAGCTTCCTTTGTGACGACCCGTCCCAAATTAATGGGATTAATTAATAGTTAATGAAGGATTAGCAAGGCTAATCAGAGATTAGACGAGGATTAGCGAACGTTCGGGCGAAATGACGATTTTGCCCCTAGAATGGGCAAATCGTTGACTTATCATCCGGATGGTCAAACTGACTTTAACTGATGACCGTGACGTAGTTTGTGACGTCTCGAGTTCATAGACAGGTGGCACGCTCGATTCCGACGTCCGAAGAGGAAGTTATGACGTTTAGAAGCCCAAGGGTATTTTGGTAATTTGGGTGAATAGGAGGTCAAAAGTTGACTTTTTGATAGGGAGGTCTGATGGCGGAGGTCCAAAGACCGTTACGTAGATCACAGCGATACGAATCCGTAGACAGGCGGCACGTCGAATTCGGACGTTCGACGGCCAAGTTACGGTTCACAGAAGTTCCAAGTTACTATTCACAGTGACACATTTAACTAGATAAAAAGTGTAGTTTTGTCTCTAGTGGGCCCAGTTTTTTAGACAGCCAATGGATGAGTGACAAGTGTCACCCATCCACTGGCCAATCTCACACATACATGCATATCATCCCTTCCATTTTACACCGTGCATTCCCATTTCCTCCAACCCAAAACCCGATCACCATATCCACCCCAAATCCAAACCCATGACCCTAGGACCATGACTGAGAGGCAGAGAGGGAGAAGAGGACCAGATGGAGGCGGCTGGACGGCCAGAACCGCCGTGGACGGCGGCTGGAGGAGACAAAGCCGAGAGGTAGCTCGGTTTGCCCATTTTCCATTCTTTTTTCGATTTTGTCATTATGGATTGTTTTGGATGATTAGGATGGGTTATTTAGGTTTCTAGGTGGTGGTTAGTGAGGTTTTGGTGGTGGTGGACGGCTGGGAAGCCGTGGGAAGAAAAGGAGAAGTTTGAACCGCTTGAACCGTGTGATTTTGTGAGTTTTGATGTGTTTCGTTAATTGGAATAGGTAGGAAACACAAAAATAGGAATTTAGGGATTGGATTGGAGGAAAACGGATGAAAAATATGGGTTGTAGGAGCCTGGACTGGTCACGCCGGTAAAGTTAAAGGAAACGAACCGAACTGACCGGTCTGAACCGGCCGTCGAGAGGTTGAAGACGCACTGTTCATAGGCGCGTGGTTCCCACGCGCAGCCACTTCAGGCGGCGCGTCCGGTCCCGTGGGGGAGATTTTGGGCAAGGTTCCAACATGTAATTTCATCTATTCGATGTAACGAACATTTTGGGACCGGTTTCGTGTCAATCGGACATTGTTTCGATATAGTTCGGGACGTCCGAAGATTTAGGTTCGCGTTTAAAAATAGTTAGAAATTCTGGAAAATTACGGGACTTTAGTGAGGGGTTATTTAGGTAGTTAGTAACCCTCTAAATTAATTTGGGCAGGTTCGGGATTCTCGGAGGCGACGATTGGCCCGGGAGACGCTTATGGCACGCGTATCGAGACGCGGCTTCGGACGGTCTGTGAGTGGACCTTTCTTTCGAATTCGATGCATGCATAAATGTTTTATAATTGTTTTAGAATATATTTTGTGATGCCATGAGTGCATTTGTTTTTGGTAGCCTAGGATTTACGTATTTTCACGTATTTCGAGATTTACGGTTTTATACGATGCATATACGTTCTAAGTTTTCAAAGAGGGTTTAAGAAATGGATTTCGGATTTAGAAATATGAAATCGGGCACGTGACCCATTTGATTACAAACTCTCGGACTTGCAGTCCATTTGATTTAACGAGGAATCAGACCTAGGGTCCATTTGAGCTATACGATCGGACCGAGGGTCCAGTTGGTTTACGATTCGGGTTCGAGGCCCAGTTAGTAGTACTATCGGGCTTGATGCCCGTTGATTGATGATATCGGGCCGGAGACCCATTTAGTTGAGATTTCGGGCTTAAGGCCCCGTTGGTTGTGAAACCGGACGTGAGGTCCTATTGAGTCATGGTTCAGGCTTAGGGCCTTGTTGATTGTGAAATCAGGCTTCAGTCCCAGTTTGATCTATGAAATGAGTATTCGGGCATGAACCCTATTGAACTGTGGATTTAGGCCGAGGCCTGGGAAATGGATTTGAATCGGATTCGAGGAATCCTGTTGAGATGAATTGGGTATGAGACCCAGTTGAAAAGTGATTTGAGAAAGAAAGAAAGTATTTGAAAATGAATGAACCCTCCATATGATTATATGGTCTCCTCCAGCGTCGACCTGGAGAGTCACGATCCACAGACCAGAGTGGGTATCCCCATAGGGATCCCATTTCAGGAGTGGTGGTTACTTATGTTGTGGTCCCGGGCCAGATTCCGGTGTGATGTGTGGATTAGATCCAGAGAGAGAGCTCGGACTAGATCCAGTGATTGAGCCTCCCAGATGGAGATTCCTGGGAGAAGACTCGGAGTGAGACCCCGAGTAGTATGCACACTAGATAGATATGATGATATCGTGACTATTTCGGGGATTTGATCCCTAGGGGCTGTGTGCCCCGAGTTGGCATCTTCTCAGAAAAGCTGCGGATGCGTTATACGTATGACGGTACGTATGAGATTTCATAGAAAAGTGATTTGAGGGCGGAGACCCTGTGTTTTATGATTTAGAAGTGATTTGGGACTGCGACCCCGTATAAGTGATTTGAGGGCGGAGACCCTATGTTTTATGATTTAGAAATGATTTGGGGCTGCGACCCCGTATAAGTGATTTGAGGGCAGAGACCCTATGTTTTATGATTAGAAAGTGATTTGGGGCTGCGACCCCGTATACGAGATTTGAGGGCGGAGACCCTGTGTTTTACGACTTAGAAAGTTATTTGGGGCGGAGACCCCGTTTGTGATATTTTGAGAATGATTTTGGGCTGAGACCCGCACGTGACGTGATTTGGGCTGAGTCCCTATTGATTTGACCTATGGGTTTTGAATTGTGATTTCGGGTCAGGGACCCAAATGGATTTATGGGTCATGACGGTTTATGGGGCCGAGCATGAACCCTTGAAAGATTTTGAGAATGGTTTCAAATGGTTTTATGAATGTTTGATAAACGATTTTGGAATGCATGCGTATATTTTTATTGAAGGGCATAAACGTCTTTATGTGAAAATGTTTTATTAAAATATTAAATTGTCCACTAACAGTTTTCGTGTTTTAATGCCCTTCAGGTTGATCGCGGATGCGGGCTATAACAGAGACGAGACATCACTCCCCTCCTCCTACAATCCTGACGCACTCTAACAGCCTCAGCGAGGGCTAGAGATAGAATTTTCCCTGGTCTGACAATTCGTGTCAGACGGGATCAGGCAGGTCCCACGTTAATCCCAGGGTATTCGGGGCCGGTCCTGACATCCTTCCTGGTCACGGTCTCGGGTTCTAGGTCAGGTACCGGAACAGGCTCAAACTCTTGCTCCAGCTGTCAGGACCCACCCCTAATCCCCCGGGATTAAGGGCTAAATCCTGATCCCGTCTAACTTACGCATGACACGAAGGCTAAACTGACGTCCAACCTTCATGTGACACGTAAGTTGGACAAGGGATTCTCGATCCAACCGTCCAAAAACTTCCGAACTTGCTAGAGTGCGCAAAGTCTACTGTGGATCGTACGTGTGATGTCTCCATTTCTCTCGACTAACAGCCCGCACCGCAACAACCTGGAGGGTAGCAAAAAGTCAACATTTTCCCTCTATTTACAAAATTATGGTAATTCCCTTAACTTTCCGAACACCATAACTTTTTCTCCGATTGTCCAAATCGGACGTGCCACCTGTCTACGGACTCGTGACGTCCCGAACTACGTCACAGTCATCGATCAAAGCCCAATTGACCGCCCAAACTAAAAGTCAATAATTTTCCCAAACTAGGGGCAAAATTTTCCTTCTACGCCTAATGTCCAACAGTAGCCAACTAACCACCGATTAACCTCACTAATCCGTCACTAATCACTTCGCTAATCCCGACTCCCGGGACGGGTCGTTACACCAGCTCTGGTTCCCGCTCTTTCGTGGTGACCCCGCTGTAGCTTGCCATGTCCAACTTCTGTGCTTCATTTTCTTTTTGGCACAAAGTTGTGGGGGCATGCGGTGATTGTAAATGGTCGTGTCCCGGGAGCCTTCTAGTCATCAAATTCTAGACCTCCACCTCCAAAAGTCTGATTGTTTCATCTGAGTCCTGCAATTTCCTGCGCAGCAAGATGACCTCATCTCGAGCAGTAACTCGCTCCTTTTCAATCAGCATCCTCTCTGCACAGCTCGCCTCCAGCTCCCCCACTTTAACTTCCAATGTATGGATTCTTCCGACCAAGGCTTCGTTGTTCCGTCTGGAGTGGTCTCGGGCTTCTCGAAGACGTTTGCATTCGCTCTTCATTCGCTCGTTTTCATCTCCCAAACCAGCATTTCCACGAAGCATGTCAACCAACTTGTGGGCCCCAGTTTTCGCAATCCTAAGATCTTGGACTACTTTGTCGTAAGCTCCTTTCGAAATAGTTTTTTGACTTCCCTCCGCTAGGATGGGGGCACCTATCACAACAGGAGGCTTGGATGACGACCGTGTCTCCCCCACTATTCGATCTGGGCCTTCAACTCTCCACGCTTCAATCACTTCAAGGGAAGTAGGAATCGCCTTCAGCTTCTTAAGTTGTTTGGTTGCATCCTCACAGGGACCGTCTGAGGATTTGTGCTTGCTAAATGACTCCGCAGGACTAGAACGGTCGGGCTTGGAAGGAAGCTGATCATTATGCTTTTTCTCCAAAGAGCCAGTGGGTCCTTACTTGTTGATCTTCTTCTAGGTAACGGGTTTTTTCAAACGTAGTGGAGCGCTCAACCACTACTTGATTAGGATGTCCGAAAACCTCCCGCCATTCATGTCTCTAAGTGAAGAGAGTAGTCAGCTCATGTCTCGAAACTCTGAAGGAATTTTCAGGGTCGTGTCAATCTTTCTGAGATCAGGATGACCTCCAAACCCCGCTGTACAACTCATCAAACATGCGGAAGTGCGAGGCAATCCTCAAGTCCGGGGAGGCGTATTTGTCCCATGCGCCACCAACTTCGATACAGTTGAATCTGTACGTGTTGTCATCGAACTTCGTCCTAAAAAACAACTCCACTTTGGGTATGACACGAGAAAGCCAACCGCCGGTAATTTCGTTGTGCGACACGGAATAGCAATGCCAGAATTCATCTTCAGTGAGTCCCAGGCCAAAAAATTTGTTCAGCTTCTCAAAGCACATGATGTGTCGATAAGCATCGATGTCCAGTTGAGCAGGGCTGCATCCCATCCGGCCAATAATCTTGGAGAAGAACTTCAAGAACGGGAACTTGAAACCCCACCCAATAATCAAAGGGTGGAATTTAGTCCACTGACCGCCGACAGGGTTTTTTCCTTTTCCATGCTTAAGCGCCTTCATGGAAGAACATCTGTCGCCAAGCTCCACAAAAACGTCGTCTGGAAAGGCAATTTGACTGTGAGCCTTCCACTCCTTGAAGTCTTCAGGCATCTCAAACTCCATATCTTTCCCTCGGAATGGACTTAGGCTATGAGAACCGCCACGCTCCCACAACGCGAGTTTGCTGGGTCTCTCGGCACCTTGACGCATAGCAAGCATATTTGTGGCACTAGCAAGAGTCACAGTGAATGTGAGTCAGCCTACCAATGCTCACTAGTCACGTCTGCAGGTGCACTCAGTCACCTCCAAATCCCTGTCGACTGTTCAGCCAATTTCCGCCCACCACGTGGCGCCAGTTGTACACCCGCTCCAACAAAGCTTCTAAACACCTTCGACGGACTCTTGATGCGTATCAAGCATTTTGTGGTACTAGCAAGAGTCACATTGAATGTGAGCCAGCCTACCAATGCTCGCACGCACCGTCCAAACCGCTCGCTTTCCAAGCTGCACGCGTTTCTATAATTTTCGACATTTTCCAGGAATCTCAAATCCTGTCCAAAAATATCTTGAAAGGTCAATAATGACTCTATGAATATCATATCAATTTCCCACAATTTTTCGGGAATTAAATATTACTTTAAAAAATAACCTAAACCTTCGGACCCTCGAAACAATATCGATACGATGTCCGATTGATTTGAAACCAATACCAAAATGTTTGTTACATTAAATAGAGTAAAACACATGTTGAACACTTCCCCAGAAAACCTACCACGCGCCCTCAAGCGCCACTGTGAGTGGCTGCGCGTGAAAGCCACGCGCTTGAACAGTAAATGCTACAGTGTCATCGTTCTCACCCGATTCACTGTAATACGGGTCTGCAGCCCGCGGTACAACCTTATCCGTTCTCAGTCAATTTGACCCTAATTTCTTCTTTTCTTTCACTGGTTTTCATCTATCCAATCCTAATTAGGGATCTGTACGCTCAATTTCATGAAATTGGTCCTCAAATCACTCGACTCGAAATGAATACCCGATGGGTTCTTAATCGGGTTCCACCCAATTTCAAGCCATTTCCTTAAATTAATCACACATGAAGTAGCCTAAGATCATAATGAACATTAATACAAAATCAATTGCACTAATCCTTACCTTTAACCCTTCGAATTTAAGCTCGATTTTTTGAAGACTTTGGAGCTTCGATTCTTGATCAAAATAGCATCAAACTCCTTCATTTTTTTTGTGGTTTTGCTCGAAATGATCTCATGAAGCTTAATCGAGCTTCAATTTTGATCAACAGAGCTCACAACGTTGAATTCGAATTTTCACCAAAATTTTCAAAATTTTCGAATTCTGCATATTCAGTGACCCCTCTATCCCTCGTGTTTGTTTTTCTCTAATTCAATCCTTTCAATCCCTCATTCTCACAACTGAATCAGTCCATTATTTAAACACTATCACAATTGGACAAAAGCAATGTTTTTTCCCTAATTAAGGGATTAATGTCCCTAATCCATGTTTTCATCCATGTTTTCTGGGCAAAGGGATATGTATCGTTGGCTGGTAGCACGAGTCAGCATCCACCTTTCCTTTGTTAAAAGACCGTTTTACCCTTCGCTCGGCAAATTACCGTTTTGCCCCTGGACTACGTAGATCCATAACTTTCACATCCGAGCTCCAATTTTGACGTGTCACCTGTCTACGGACTCGTGACGTCCCGAACTACGTCACAGCCATTGGCCAAAGTCTGTTTGACCGTCTGAGTCAAAAGTTAACAGTTTGCCCTTACCTTTCAAAATTACCAAAATGCCCCTCGCCATCGCAGACCCACAACTTTCGCATCCAGCCTCCAATTGACGCATGTCGTGTGTCTGCGGATTCAGCTCCTCGGGATCTACTCAACAGTTTCTTCGGAAAGTCCAAAAAGTGTTCTAATCAAAAAGTCAACTTTTGGCCCTTATAACTAGGGGCAAAATCGTCAAATAAACACCGACTTGATTTTTGAACCCAACAAAAATCGGCAAACCCGGTAATATAAAATTCCAAAAAATGTACATCCCTTCGAATTCCCTGAATTCCGAAGCAATGTGGGGGCATTTGTGGAACCCAAAATCATCCGAAAATTATGGAGCTGCCACGTGGCCCGTAATTCCCAAAATGACCAAATTGCCCCTGACAATAACGCTGATCATTTGAAAACAACCGCACATTAAATAAACTATTTACCAGCTAAATACTTTATTTGATCGGGTTAAAATCTCCGTAATAGTAATATTCTCCCCGAGAGTTAATTGTCATTATTCATAGTAACAGACAATTAATATTAATATTAAAATACAATAATTGTCATTACTATCATGATAAGCCATCATTATAATTCTTAAATAATATATTTAATAATAATATATTATTTATTAATTAAAAATTTAACCGACTAATCAGAACGCTCCAAGGCTCCCAAGATTTTCCTATAAATAGCGGAGCACATTTCATTTCCAAGGTACGTCGATTCTTCGCTTCGAAGTATATCCTTTTCCTCTCTCAAAGCTAACTTAGGCATCAGAGTGTTCTTGATCGAACAACCCAACGGGTAAATCGATCGAGGCAACGATAGCTAATCTTTTGCTGTTTGCAGGAATTGTGAGGACTTTTCGCGGAGGGTTCGATTTTTGATTCAACAGCCCCCAACCCTAACCCTGACCATAGTCGTACCCCTAACTCCATCCCAACTGACAACCGAATGCACTCATGGTGGGAATCCATCTCCAAAGCCCGCTCTTGCATCCATTCCTCGTCCTCACTCCTTCCCCCTTCCTTCTCCCCCTCTTTACCCTCGCTTGCTGACTCTGACTGACTTGCCCTCTCCCTTCTCCCCTCCTTTCAATCTACGACACAGTTTCTTCTGCTCTTTCCTCTCCTTTTTTCGGTTCCGGATCTGACCCGCTCTGTCAATGGCTTTACGATGAGGGAGAAGGGCAAAGGGCCAGATAGTCGATTGTTACCAACATCAAAGACGATGGCCTCCTTGAGCAGCTCAATCTCATAAAGCAAGCAACCTATTAATTGGTTGTTTAAGAGCAAAACTTTAGTGAGAGAAGCAAAGGCTTTGGCAATGGCAGGTGGGAAGGAGCCCATGAAATTTTTGTTTGCTAAACTGAGGAAGAGGATATAAGAGGTGCCTAGATTGTCTGGAAGTTCTGTCATGAAGTTGTTGTTATTGAGGAACAGGGCATCAAGGTCGTGGGTGAAAATCTGAGGTAGGACTAACCCAGTGAAGAAATTGAACCTTATGTCTAAGAAAGATAGGGTGGTCATGCCGTCAGATCGAAGCTTCCACCAGGAAATGAAGATGACGTCGTCATAGCCGCAGCCGCTCTTGCAGAATGTCCCCTTAGTTTCCGACCCGGTGATATAAGGGCGTCGTTCAAGAACTCGCCATTGCCCATCACTATTCCGTACGAGGACGACGACATAGGAAGCGAGGCGGGGAAGAAACTTGGAAGGATTGTTGTAACTTCCGGCGGGTATGGAGTCTTGGCGGACGGGGGAGGCGAGAACCGCAAGGAAAGGAACCAAACGGGTGATGTCAAAGGAGTGACGTGGCGGGGGAATCATAACTGGTGAGAGGGAATTATCAGAGGTGGCGATGTTAGAGACCGGCAGAGATGAGGAGGAGGTGTGAATTTACCGATGAAACCGATGCCACTCCAGGATATTTCTTGGAAGAGGGAAATGATATTGACATTGTGACTAGAGAAATGGGTGAGTTAATGAGAATTGAGAAAAAAAAAGGTAGCAATGCTGTCGAGTTGGAGTTATGGGGGTCCAAAATTCCATTACTTTTGGAACTTTTGTAGCCCCAAGTAGGGAAGGAGATGATGGTGAGGCGGGGAGGCATTAAGGCAAAGTGAACTGGGTTAAGAGAGAGGGGTTTTTATTTGTTTTAATTTTTTAAAAAGAGTTTTAATATAAAATAAAGTAAATGTCTAAATTGCTCTTATTAATTTTGTAATCTTACTGCCACGTCATTAAAATTAACAGCATTAATAATTTTGACTGACGAATGGTGCAACGGTATTGACGGTGCTACTGTTCCCGCAACATACTGAGGCAAATTTTATTTCTGATGCATTTTGAGATTTCGTGGCGTATTCCTAGTGCACTTAGTGTAATAAGCCTGTAAAAAATAAAGCTCTTCAGATAGCACAAACACCACTACAAATCCAGTGAGCATCCTTCCCACCTGAAACTTATAAATATGTCCATAATGATTCGCTCCATAGAATATGACCTGCAAAGATGCGTCGGTGCTCTTAAGTATGAACTTTTTCATAAGGCCATAGAATGATTAAGATCTTATTAAGCTTTGGATTAAAATTAAAAACCCAAATCAAAGTTCAAATTTTGAGTCTTCGACCATTAGTGAAAAGCAATAGCTTGATCAGCACAAAGCTTTGAAGCAAAAAACTATAAGAGAACTCAAATGACACGTGCTTCATTCTTAAGCTTGTCAATCAGCTCACCAACAGAAGAAACGATGACCCCTGCTTTTCTCTTGGGAGGGTCTATGACTTCAACCTCCTCTATATCGGATTTGATGTCCACATTCAGATCCTGTGGAGTGAATTTCTTTATGGGCTTCGATTTAGCTTTCATTATGTTGGGTAGTGTTGCATACCTTGGTTGGTTTAGCCTCAAATCAGTACTGCAAGAGGGACACACAAACAAGCATTAGTTTAGAAATCTGACCAGAGATCAGACCTGACCAGCTCCATTCTCCTACCCTGCATTCATGTCATCATGTGGGTATGAATTCATCTTTTTGGCTGGTTTTCAGTCCATTAATTTAATCAATACTTCAAATTTTGTAGTATAGCACACATAAAGCTGAACTCTTCAAACTACAGTTACATCACAGCGAACCACTTTTCTTAAAATATCAACAAAATAGATCATCCTTACTCTGATCTCGCATTTTAAAATTAGGACCCAATACGATCATTTACCCCTATTTTTCAGTAATCGTTACATCACCTATTATATAAAAACAACTTCAATTTTTTTTTTTAAAAAAAGGAGGGGGGGATGGGGTTAGGTGGCTTTATCTTCTTTAATCATATTACATGCTGTCTGCGTCACAGGTTACCTAAACTTACCTTTCTAGACTCATGACCAAAAAAAAAAGAGACACTAACCTTTCTAGACTAATTTGGGACTAATCTAATGCATACAAAAGGTGCAGTGTTCTGAGGCAGTTTGGTTAGCTGTCACTAGTTGATTTCTTCGGGGATGGAGGTGGTGCTATGTAATTGACTCTGATTTTCCAATTCGCAATGAACTAGGCAATTGTATTCATTGCCTGGTTCAGGGGTAACCAGTTTCAGATATGCATTATTAATCCCTTCCTAAAGAATACTGAGAGGTGAATGTGGATGGTTCTCAGCAAGGACCTGATAGTTCTCCAGGTTCTGTGGGGCTGATTGGGGATCATAATGGCAGTTTAGTGAAGGGTTTTTTGGTTAATAACAGTTCAGATGAGTTCTTTTAGCTGAACTTTGGGCTTTGAGCTCGCTTGGGATCAAAGAATTTCTGGAGTCTGTTGGTTAGAGCTGATTCAGCTGTTATCCTTGATTAATTAGATTTTAGGATTTGTCAGCACAGCCTAACCTTTTATTGGTGTTATCACTGGTGCATTCTGTTTGATCAAGGACACTTGGAGTTGATAAGTATGCCTCGTCCATTTCGAAAAAATGCAGCACATTGCTTAACCAAATTAGATCTCCATTAGCATGGGTTTTCATCAGCTGGAGAATCTTCCTTATTGTCGCCTTTCGTCATAATAAAAGGGATGGAATTCATACCCAGGTTATTAGTTGCCTGATGTTTTGGGTTTATGCCTCCATGTCCATGTAACTGGCATACTAGTCTACTATTCTTTTTTAGATTTATAATGCCCTGGAAGTGGCAATTGCTTCTCCAGCTATGCTTGTTAAAGATCACTTCCTTTTTTCAATACAAAGAAAAACAATGGGCATGCCATCTTCTCTTTACAATAGAAATAGCTAGTACTTGAAATCGATTACTTCTCAAATTCAGAACTTAATAAACTTTTTCTTAGTATACAATTTTGAACTATTGAAGTTTAAAAGTTTTAGCAAACCGACCAATCAAGGTAAATAAATAGTTTCAAAGTTTCCAATTCTTTAACCATAAACTTTATTTGAAAGTGAAAAGGTGATGCATCTAAGAGTAAATGCCAAACATGATACATGGGGAGATACTTACGTGATCACTGCTGGCAAATCTAGACAGAGAGTTTCAAGACCGCCATCTACCTCTCTGTCCACTGTTATTACTTGCTTCTCAGTATCCAGCACAACCTACTGGAAACATTTAGTCATAGGAATAAATGTGTAGTACATAAATCAGACTAGACAAAAATGCACAATAAATACATCGCAATCATTGTGAAATTCCGTTAAATGTTAACTCCCGGAGACAATTAAACACATGCAACAATGAAGGCAACACACACATACATCATGTACACTTGAATATATATATATATATATATATAGATTTATAGATTTCAGAATGGACAAGCATCTCAGAAATATAAAACTGAAAGGATAACGTCTGTTTCAGCTAAAAGGATAATGCCATAGTGATGTGGTGAAAAGAAGGAAAATATGATTATTATTTTTTCAGAAGAGAAATGGAGTGAAGGAAAAACAGGGATTCAGAGATGAGAAATGGAAGAAATAAGTTTTAGTAGAAGTAGGACCACATTACTCCAATTAACACAGGTACTTCAAATACCTAAGGTCCCTGATCAATTATGTTGTCAGATCTTGCCAACATAAAGAAAAGAAATTTAAAATAACCACAATAGCATGAAGAGATCTAGATTCTCAGATTGTCAAGACCCAGTATTGACTAGCATGTGATGCAATCAGTATATATCCCTCTGACTATACGCTCACCATCTCAACTAAAGTTCTTAACAAACTTGTTCGACTTTGAGAGCCATTCATTTGCAATTCTACCTTGTGGGACGTCTAACTATTCACTTTGAGCCATGGTAATATTTGGCAAGACAGTAATAAATGTTCCACAAATTATCGCGAATGCAATAAGGAGCCTCAGAAGCCATAAACTATCCAGGGTAATAAGGTATCTGTAAAACGGATGTATTCGGAAAGAAGAGAAAGGACTGCCTCTCTAAACTTAACTTCTTGTATGAATATTGCACTATGTAGTAAAATTGCAAATTAGGGTGCTGCTTCTTCCCACCCCACTTAGCTCTATATATCCCAAATAACAGTCATTTGCCCTCCTGCCCACTAGAACTAAAAGGATTGTAAACAAAATCTTTTCATCACCCTAAAAAACAAAAATTGAATCAGAAAGTAGTAAGCAGTAGCATCAACAAAGTAATATTAACCATTAACTCCAGAGTCTGACAGCTTAAATTTTCAATTTGCTGATTAAAAGTCCCAATAACAACATCTGGAGTTCATTCACAGTTTCATATCACCTATATTCATAACTTGGAAAATGTAATGCATGAACATATTGATAATCATATCCTCAATCACTTAATCGTGTCAGACAAAAGAAAACCAAAGAAGCCTGGATTCAAGCATATGAGTTTTAAACAGCACATTTCTTGCCTAGCTTAATGAGTCCCAAAAAAAAATAAAAACTAACCTTTGAAGCAAAGGTCCCTTGAGGCCAGTTGAGCAGCCCTGCAACCATTTGCCCAGTTTGATTGCAATCATCATCAATAGCCTATACAAATATATGTTATCAAAGACTCTACTTTCAACACCAGCAACGCAAAACCACCAAATCCAAATCTTTAATCTCAAAAAAAGTTTAAAACAAATTGAGAAAAACCTGTTTGCCAAGAATAAGAAGACCAGGCTTCTCAACCTCCACGAGAGCTCTCAAAAGCTTAGAAACAGATAAAGGGTAAAGACGACCACTAGTCTCCACATGGATACCCCTATCAGCACCCATAGCAAGGCCTGTCCTGAGCGTATCGACGCACTGCTTCAGGCCCATAGTGACGGCCACGACCTCCGAGGCCTTGCCCGATTCTTTGATCCGAAGGGCCTCTTCCAAAGCAATTTCACAGAAGGGGTTCATCGACATCTTCACGTTCTGGATCTCCACACCGCTCTGCCAAACGAAACGAAATGAAACCGTTCGATTAGAATTATTTGATATTGAATTGAAATACGCACTGGGTTTGTGTTGATTTGGCTTGCCTTATCGGGTTTTACTCGGATTTTGACGGCATAGTCGACGACACGCTTTATGGCCACCATTATCTTCATGGCTTCTAGTAAAACTCAGGCAAAAATGGTAATGGCGATTGGGATTGGATAATTCGAAGAGAGATGAAGAGTGAGGAGAGTGTGTAGGAAACGGCATTGCTGAGGTTGCAGTGATTAGTAGATAAAACTTTCATAGTTGGAAGCTCTGATTTTATATTTTCTTTTGTTTTTCACAATTTAAATTCTACACACAAATGGGAAATCCACGTTTACCATATTAAAAGTTGCATACAACATTGAAATATCGATATCGACGAATATATTGCTAATAAAATTTATGGATATGTCACTCTAAATATCAATATCGATATCGTTTACGGTCAACAAAAATAACGGAAATTTAGTCTAAAAATTGAAATTTTTTAATGAAACTTTGGGAAAAAATTAAGTACTCAATAATAGTTATATAGGACTAATAAAATTATAAAATAACTTTGATATAATAAATATACGATGAATAATATGATACAATATGATTCTGAAGACAATTAATATAAAATCTTAAATATAAACATAAACTGAAGTGAATTACTATATTTAATGTTAATATAGTTAGAAATATAGCAATAAGCATAAAAAAAATTCAATGGAAGAAAAATGATAAAATAAGTCCAAATATATTTAAAATTGGAAAAAAATATGATAAAATATAGTCAAACTTTGTTCAAAAATTGGAAGGAATGTATATATTTAAATTTGGAAAAAAATGAAAAAATACCAAACTTCGTTGAAATTTTGGAAAAAAATGGATTAAAAAAAATTAATTAGCAATTGTCGAAAGGGGTCAAACTCAGGACCCTTAGTGAAGAAATAAAACACAAAACTAACTCAGCTAGCTAGACTTGACTTCTTCCTCCAACCGAGTTTGCAACTTGGATATTCCAACCCATGACCCGACTCAAACTATTTCGTTTACGTCCAATTTTCACAAATTAATAATCCATCTTGATTGTTTTGATCTCATAATAGGATTTGTGGGCTCAAAACAAGTCTTTGATATTTCAGCAAATTTCATTCCCCCCCTTTTGGGTGTCGCCGGTCGAAATTATCGATTTATCGGTGATATATCGATGGTTTCAGTCAATATTTTCATCCATGTCTGCATATGACTAAAAATATAAAATCTCAATTGAATTCGTAAAAATCTTAATTGGAATATCGAATTCATAAAAAATTCAATAAGTTGCTAAAAATTTTAAAGATCAAATCCGTAGAAAAATTGAGAATAAATTAGCTCAGAAATAAATAGGAAATATTAGTATTGATTTATTAGAATTTTTTTAAGAGATTGATTGTAACGACCCGGATTTTCGAAAAAGGAAAATTGGGAAAAATTTGAAGAAAAAAACGATTTTGCCCCTGGAAATTGGGCGAACGGTTGACTTTTGGCTCGAACGGTCAAATGGACTTTGATTAACGACTGTGACGTAGTTCGGGACGTCACGAGTTCATAGACAGGTGGCACGTCCGATTCCGACATTCGAGGAGAAAGTTATGATGTTCGGAAGTTCAAGGGTAACTCGGTAATTTGGTTTAAAAGGGGCAAATTGTTGACTTTTCAAACGACATGGACTTTA
The DNA here is from genome assembly GCA_032719365.1 of Prinsepia uniflora. Lineage (NCBI taxonomy): Eukaryota > Viridiplantae > Streptophyta > Magnoliopsida > Rosales > Rosaceae > Prinsepia > Prinsepia uniflora. The sequence continues at coordinate 19,544,218 of CM064871.1, read as the reverse complement.
CACGTAATCCGAGGATCGTTGGGTAGGTCTCGAGACCCTGAATCCGTAGACAGGCGGTACGCGTCAATCGGAATTCGGATGACAGAGTTACGGGTCTAGAAGCGTAAAGGGCATTTTGGTAAATGGTCAAAGTAAGGGCAAAATGCTAATTTGACTGTTGCAATTTGAAACAGCCGTGAGTGGGTTTGTGGGAATTGTTTAACTATTAAGTGGCAAGTGCACAGAGTGTGTGAGTGTGTTGAATTGGAATTTGAAGCTAGTGGGTATTTTTGAATTGAAAAGGTGACTTGTTTTTGCATTGAATGGGTTGAGCAGAGCACGGGTATGTTAGTGGGTTGGGAATACTGTGCTAGTGCCATTGAAACTGGAAAAAAACGGAGGCTGGTTCCCCACGCTTGATCGACCTTCCTCACTATCAATTGAGAGAAAAGAAGGGCAGGAACAAAAAGAAGAGAGGGAGAGCAGAGTTTTGAGATTGAGAGAGGAAGGAATGTGATGAAAATGGTGAGAGAATAGCTCAAAATCCGAAACGGGTCCTTGAGAGAGTGAGAATTCGATTTTGAGTTAGAGGGCAGCCCAAGTCAAATTAAGGTTCGAATAAGCTTTCTAGGACCTTAATTAGTCGATCCAAATCAAGTATTGCAAGGTTCGAAGCCCGTTGAGCTAAGAACAGACTTGGTGAAGCTTGGAAATTCGAAGGATTGAGTCGCGTAATTGGAGGCGTTGGACGATGCAATTGAGCTTTAAAACAAGTTTATGATACTCATATGAAGCTGTTGGCTGGATCAATTGAAGAAAAACGATGAGGATTGATGAACTTCAAAGAATGAACAGTGTTTGGATGTTCATCGAAAACTCGAGTTGGAATTGACAGATTAAGGTAAGTTATAATGAAATTAAAGTTACAGACCCATAATTAGATTCATAATGATGTTTTTGATTGAATCAATTGAAGGAATGGAGTTGGATTTGAGCAGGATTGAAACGGGTGGTCGCGCGGGTTGAACGACCCGTTTCGCAGGCTAGTCGGGTGAGGAAGACGACTGTGCGGTCACTGTAGCAGGCGCGTGCGTTTCACGCGCAGCCACTTGCGGCGGCGCGTGGGCTCGAATCTCGAGGTGAGTTCAACACGACTTTTGTCCTATACAACGTAACGAACATTTTAGAGTTGGTTTCGAGTTAATCGGACACCATTTCGATATTGTTTCGCGGGTCCGAAGGTTTATGTTACGATTTTAATTAATATTTAATTCCTGAAAAATTATGGGAAATTAGTACGATGTTTTTGAGTCCTTAGTGACACTAAAGAATGTTTTCGGATAGGATTCGAGATTTCTGGAAAATGTCGGAAATTACGGAAACACGTGCAGCGCGAAAACGAGCGTTATGGACGGTGTGTGAGTGGACTTTACTTTCAAAATTTAATGCATGCATAAATGTTTCTATGATTTCTATGATTATGATTATGACTTGTGATAATTACGATTTTCGTATTCATACGTATTTTGGTATGCAATACGTATTGCACATATTTCGAGGCTAAGTTTTCTCTTATGCCCTGATGATGGTTTGATGAACGAATTTACATGATTTGTGTTTATCATGATTTAAGGATGTTTTGATTATGATTGTGAGTATGACTTACGGTGTTGACACAGATTTCGAGATTTTTACGAATTTGCACGTTTTACGAGATTTCGAGTATTTTGTGATTTGATCATGGTTTTGATGCTTGGCCTTGGGATTTGAAATATAATTTGATTTCAAAGATTTAAAACGGATTTTGAGAAAGGTGATTTCGGGCTTGATGCCCAGGGCATAAAAGTAATTTTGATGAACGAGATTCGGATTTTGGAAACGGAAAAGTGGATTTTCGGATTTGGGTTCGGAATGGTGGTTCCAGATGCTAGTTTACGGAATCATTATTGAGAATTCGAATTCGGGAATGGATGACGGACATAATTGGGGATTTGAATGTGAAATTCGGACATAAGTCCTATTATGAAAAAATGTGATTTCGGATTTGGTTTTGGAATTTGGATCACGCTGGATCCTGGATTGTTGTGATTTACAAATGATTTTGGGTTTAAAGACCCGGTACTATTGCTGGACTATGTTTTGGGTTTAAAGACCCGGTAAATTGATGACGGGGGCGGTGACAAGACCCGTCCCCGAAGGACAAAGTTAACTGTGCCCGGTCCTGCTCCCGTCTGACAAGTTAACTGAAAGTTGGAAACTACCCTTCAGCACCTGCCAGACAAGGGATATTTGCGCCGATGCCCGCTCATACCTCCACCTCTCAAAAAGCCTCGATCATCGCGCCACGACCTGAAGGGTCAATAAAACAGAAAAGGTGTGAGTGGACAAAAATGACCTCTTATAAAAACATTTGCCAAAATACATTCTTACCCTCCGGTTTTCACAAACTTGCATGCATATCGTAAAACATGAGTAATAATATGAAATCATTCAAGTATGAACAGTGGACCGATAAACTCAAAACATATTTTCCCATGGTCCATAAAACTCATGTTCACCAAATGAGTTCATGTTATAAAACATCAAATCCCGGCTCTCAGGCCAAAACATGTGCACTACTCACAAGTGCACAATAAATATATCAATCCAATCAATCCGCACTACTCACAAGTGCATAAAATATCACAAATCACATATGCACTACTCACAAGTGCACAATCAATCAAACTGCACTACTCACAAGTGCTGCACTACGTGTATGCCAATATCCAGTCACTCTCTCGGGAACAGACACCTCTGGGCTCAACCCCCTCGGGCTCAGTCACCTCTGGGCGAACACATCCCCAGGCTCAGACCCATCCGAATGGTACATCCAGGCTCAGTCTCATCCGAGAAGCTGACTACCATAGGATCGACTCCTGATCCTACAATCACATCCCCCAAGCTCCGGTCGTCTGGGTAATCCCCCCAAGCTCCGACCGTCTGGGAATATCACAATCACAATGAAAACCATCTCGGGAATTACATCCCAAAATATTTCAATCAAATCTTGACTTCCTACAAAGTCAAGATCATATCCGACTGGGTCTCAAGCCCAAAATACCATTTACACGTACTTCTTTAAAATCACCTTTTAAAACATTAAAATAATCCAGAAATCATCATTGACTTACCAACTAAGTCAAAACATCATTTTAGAAATCATTTAGACTCTGGGCCTAGCCTAAAACATCATTTGCACGTTCCTCGTAAAACGTGCCCAAAAGATTGATTAAAATAATCATAAAATCCCAATAAATCATTAATTTCACAATTTCACAAGTGGCTCCGAATCCGAGTCAAAATCACTATTCACATGGATTCTCATGCCCAAAATAACATTATCACGCAATTCCATACGTTGCAACCTCCGTTGCCATTTTCACGTAAATCCACGAAATCGTCCCTTGACTCATTCCCGAGTCAACACATCATTTTTCAATCCATGACTCAATAATCCGAGTCCAACCATTATTTTCAATCGATTTCAATCCCGGACTCATAAACCAAGTCCAAACATCATTTTTACCAAATTTCGTAATTTCTCGAAAATCGCCCAAAAATAATAATATAATAATCATAAAACCGAGAAATTACCGGATTGAAACATAAATCATACCCAAGCATATAAAATCATATAATAAGGCATTTAAATCATATATGCATGCATCACGGTTAGAAAACAAAGTCCACTCACACACACCGTCCAAAACGGTTCGTTTCCGAGCTGCATGTTTTTCCATAAATTCTAGAAATCACAACTCCTGTCCAAAATCATTATAGAGGGTTACTAACATCCCAAAATACATCATATAATTTTCCCCAATTTTTTCGGGATTTAAATACGTATTTTTAACGTAAAATAAAACTTCGGATACGCGGAACATTATCGAAACAATATCAGATTTTCTCGAAACCAACGTTAAAATGTTCGTTACACTGAGAGGATCAAAAGTCATGTTGATCGTACCTCGGGATTCTCACTCACGCGCCCCCACGCGCCAGCTACAGTACTGCCGTCTCAACCCGTTTCTCTGTAAAACGGGTCCAGTTGGCCCGCGAGATAACCCGACTTGTCTCCTATCAATTCGATACTAATTAATTCAATTGAGCATTCAAACAGCTTCTATTTGAATCCAATTAAGGTTCTGTGAAGTCAATTTCACGAACACTTACCTCAAATCAGTCGACACAAACTCGATTATTCGAAGAACAGCCGCACACTGTGCAAAGATGGAACTTCATCAATCTCCAATGTTTTCCTTCAATTGATCTTTCCAGAAGCATCGTGGGATCCTCAGGAACATCATCCCCAGTTCAATTTCATCCATCGAAGCCTCAAATTCCTCGACTCAAGCTCAAAATTTCAGAAAGCTTCCTTCCTCAGTTCTACCTCAAATCGACCTCAATTCAACTTCGTTCCTTCTACAAAATTGATCGTAGCAATCCCAGAAGACTAAAAATGAACCCAATTTCGATCAACAAGGCTCAATTCTTCCAATTCGATTTTTCCTCCAAATTTCTAAAACTCGAATTCCAGTTTCCTTCTCACAATCAATCTCTCGTGTTTACCCAGTTGAGTTAGTCTCAACAAGCACTCGATTTTGCCCTCAAAACCAGTTAAAGAAGGCAGCTAACTCTCTCCAATTTGCTTCCCAAATTTTTACACGGTTTGAAGAACAAAGGAGATTAATGGAGGAATTAAAAATAATTAGGATTAATTAATTAATAAAACATCATGATTGTTTTTACCCCAAAACATGGAGCTGAAATCAGGCCATAATTTAAGGGATGAGTGACACTTGTCACGCATCCAGGTGTGTTCAGTCACCGGGTACTGTTCAAATTAAAATATTATTTTAATCCTGGTTCGTTCGGTTAATCGAGCCCGATTCCGTGACCATAACTTCGTCATCGAATCTCCGATTTTGGCATGCCGCCTGTCGTTGGATTCGTATCGACGAGACCTACGTAACGGTCCTTGGCCCTCGTCCATCGGGCATTCCGGGTCAAAAGTCAACATTTGGCCCCTAATATGCCAAATTACCAAAATACCCCTCAACTTCCGAACGCCATAACTTTTTCCTCGAATGTCGGAATCGAACGTGCCACCTGTCTATGAACTCTTGACGTCCCGAACTACGTCACAGTCATCGGTCAAAGTCCGTTTGACCGCCCGAACTAAAAGTCAACATTTTGCCCACGCTAGGGGCAAAACGATCATTTTGCACGTTTCGTCCGATTTCACTCAACTAATCCCCGATTAGTCATTCTAAATCATAATTAATTAATATTCAATCCCGATATTAGGGACGGGTCATTACAACCTCCCTCCTTAAAGAATTTCGTCCCCGAAATTCCAACTATCCGTATTCCACAACTACCTCGTGGATAACAAATGGGTCTCACAACTTGTATACACTTGTACACCCACTAGCCAACACAGAACTCGTCTGCACTCAGACGTCACATCACATATGCACGTCGTACTAACTACACTCGACCACCCCGAGTGAAAATTAATCACCAGAAATTGGCAATGTCACCGTTAAGCTGACTCTTTCAGCTTGACGGCCCCACGTACTCACTAATGTGCCCTGACTTTCGCTCTCATCGAGAGTCACCAAAACTCACTTGTCAGTCCATGCTGACATTACAAGCCAAACTGTCACCACCAAGCTTTACCACTCTAGTAAAGGGCCAATTAGTAACAAATCAGTGACAACACATCATACTACAACGTCCGTCAATATAGCACAAGATCAATAACATGATCTCACCTCGCAGGGCAAACTCAGTCCTGCGACAAATACCAACAGCAGTAACCACAACTGTCACCCCCTCAGCGATCCCAGATGCTGGTAAGGTCACAACATGATAACACTTCGCCGCAAAGCAACTCGCGGTCACACTAACCACCAACTCACTCAATTAGATGGTGTAACTGGAACATATTGAACACCAGCCTAGCAGTGATCACACAACTCAACCCTAGAGTTACACTAGCCAACCATGGCTAAGAGCACCTGCTCAAACAATCACTGAAATCATCAAAATCACCCTGCCTAGGGCATCGTGTTCAATGTCCAGTTCACGTTCACAACCAAAAACCAATGGTATCAGGATTAAGCCGACTACTAACACGTTCACCAACGTACCACTGGTATAACCCGTATACCGTCACCCGGCACCACAAGTCTGCAAAGTATCGCACCCCAAACCATGTACAAAGTACATACATTTATCCCTTGACCAGACTACAACCACCTAGGTCATAGCCAAACACGTTCCAATAATGGAGTCCATTTGCCCAAACCAGCAAGAGACAAATCGAAACTCCACCATTCAGCTAGTTCCAATTCCAAATCCGACTCCGCAATTTCGTAAGAAATCCCGAATCCAAACCCTGACATCACATTTTTTTTTAATCTATGTCCAAATCCGATTCCGAAATCATTATTCCAGAAGCTAGCATTTGGAATAATCATTCCGCACCCAAATCCAGTATTCCACTTTCAAGTTCTAAAATTGAATCCTGAATCGTCACCCAGAAATTCGATTCCAAAACCTGAAATCTCGTTCACGTCCACTCGGACACACCCAAAACCGAACCTATCGGTTACCAGTTCAAACGAGTAACACATTACATCTGATTGACTTCATAAGGAAGCCAATCCCATCAGTCACAACTCTAAGGCTGACCAAATTTGACCCCGTCGGAAACCTACTCGCTTGAGTAATATACCACAAGGGGCTCCACTTCGAAAAGAAGTTATGTCCCTCCATTTACGACTCACCTACGAGAGTAAGAGTGACAAACTCTCTACCCAACTGGATCATCAGGATCACGGTCCAGATCCATCACTACGTCAGTCGACCATGAACATCACGATCCTAGATCGTCACAATGACTAATGTCCACAACATCACAATCCCGATCCACCTGGGAGCCACACATGCTCACCGAGTCAACCCCAATGCGAAAAACCCGCAATCACCTCAAACACAACCTCTCACGATTCCGTAGGTCCAACCATGTTGGAACCATCGTACTCGGACACCAACCTCGTGTCCCATTTAGACTGGTTACAGACATATACCCAACTCGACGAAGTCATAACTCGACTCGTGACTCTTCGTCAGCACAAACACCGGCACCAACACCAGCACACAGACAACAGTGTCAGTATGAGCACACCATGTGCAAAACTGACAACCCTGGATCTCCGCTCATAACAAGCGACGACCCCGTACCTCTGCTTGAATAGGAGAAACTCTGCCTCCTTCGTACCTAACAACTCTGGGTACAGTCACCCTGACCACTCATGTGAGAAAAGGAAACGTCCCATGAACGTCCCCCAATTCTCAACAACCACTCTCGGTAGTAGTGCCTGCCACAAACTTGTGCGGACCTAACCACCAGACACCGGTATCGAGACTCCACATCTAATGGAATCATGTACCCGTACACTACTCTGTACCCCACTCTGGGATTCCATTAACATGTACCAACCCCGACTGTGGATTGCTGTTCCACCACAAAAGCTGACATGACTAGACCTCACACAATGGTCACTCGATCTCGACTTCGAAAAGTCATTAAGAGTCAAACCACTCGCCAGCACACATTTTCGAACCAAACATCCCACCTTAGGGTTCCGCGATTACTACCTAGGGTTCCTCAAAATCCGACAGCTCCTGAAACTTAAGATATTACCATGACTCATCTCGAGTCCTAACCGAATTCTTGACTCATTCATCCATGCCATCCCTGGCATACCCGGTCACCTAGTAAATTACTGCAGGTGAACCACATCATATACCACTTACAAAGCCTAAGAATACCCCAACACACTCTAGACGTTGGGAACTCACATTCCGCACAAGGAATTTACTGAGAATAATCTCATCCTGGGTCCAACCTACCCAATTGTGCTACCTTCCAAGCCTCTGGATCCAATAAATCCTGGGACCCACAAGAATACTGATTCGACAATTAGTAAGTCGTAGTTACACAAATTAATATCTGACCCACAAACCAAGGTCAATTACATTCCGAGATTAATCACAAGGTCTCAAATACCCTAACATACCCATCTCACTACCAGGTCGCGCACGAGGCTCACGTTCCGGAGGTATGGCATGGCAACAGCATCAGCAACCTAGTGCTTTGATACCAATTTGACAGGACCCGTCCCCGAAGGACAAAGTTAACCGTGCCCGGTCATGCTCCCGCCTGACAAGTCAACTGAAAGTCCGAAACTACCCTTCAGCACCTGCCAGACAAGGGATATTTGCGCCGGTGCCAGCTCATACCTCCACCTCTCAAAAAGCCTCGATCATCGCGCCACGACCTGAAGGGTCAATAAAACAGAAAAGGTGTGAGTGGACAAAAATGACCTCTTATAAAAACATTTGCCAAAATACATTCTTACCCTCCAGTTTTCACAAACTTGCATGCATATCGTAAAACATGAGTAATAATATGAAATCATTCAAGTATGAACAGTGGACCGATAAACTCAAAACATATTTTCCCATGGTCCATAAAACTCATGTTCACCAAATCAGTTCATGTTATAAAACATCAAATCCCGGCTCTCAGGCCAAAACATGTGCAAACATAATCACCTGGCCACAAAGACCAAGAACCCGTACTCAATACCAGTACGTTATCACAAACAACATCAATCAGCACTAATCACCAGTGCATAATAAATATATCAATCCAATCAATCCGCACTACTCACAAGTGCATAAAATATCACAAATCACATATGCACTACTCACAAGTGCACAATCAATCAAACTGCACTACTCACAAGTGCTGCACTACGCGTATGCCAATATCTAGTCACTCTCTCGGGAACAGACACCTCTGGGCTTAACCCCCTCGGGCTCAGTCACCTCTGGGCGAACACATCCCCAAGCTCAGACCCATCCGAGTGGTACATCCAGGCTCAGTCTCATCCGAGAAGCTGACTACCATAGGATCGACTCCTGATCCTACAATCACATCCCCCAAGCTCCGGTCGTCTGGGTAATCCCCCCAAGCTCCGACCATCTGGGAATATCACAATCACAATGAAAACCATCTCGGGAATTACATCCCAAAATATTTCAATCAAATCTTGACTTCCTACAAAGTCAAGATCATATCCGACTGGGTCTCAAGCCCAAAATACCATTTACACGTACTTCTTTAAAATCACCTTTTAAAACAATAAAATAATCCAGAAATCATCATTGACTTACCAACTAAGTCAAAACATCATTTTAGAAATCATTTAGACTCCGGGCCTAGCCCAAAACATCATTTGCACGTTCCTCGTAAAATGTGCCCGAAAGACTGATTAAAATAATCATAAAATCCCAATAAATCATTAATTTCACAATTTCACAAATGGCTCCAAATCCAAGTCAAAATAACTATTCACTTGGGTTCCCATGCCAAAATAACATTATCACGCAATTCCATGCGTTGCAACCTCTGTTGCCATTTTCACGTAAATCCACGCAATCGTCCCTTGACTCATTCCGGAGTCAACACATCATTTTTCAATCCATGACTCAATAATCCGAGTACAACTATTATTTTCAATCAATTTCAATCCCGGACTCTTAAACCAAGTCCAAACATCATTTTTACCAAATTTCGTAATTTCTCAAAAATCGCCCAAAAATAATAATAAAATAATCAAAAAAACTGAGAAATTACCGGATTGAAACATAAATCATGCCCAAGCATATAAAATCATATAATAAGGCATTTAAATCATATATGCATGCATCACGGTTAGAAAACAAAGTCCACTCTCACACACCGTCCAAAACGGTTCCTTTCCGAGCTGCACATTTTTCCGTAAATTCTGGAAATCACAAATCCTGTCCAAAATCATTATAGAGGGTTACTAACATCTCAAAATACATCATATAATTTTCCCCAATTTTTCCGGGATTTAAATACGTATTTTTAACGTAAAACAAAACTTCGGATACGCGGAACATTATCGAAACAATATCCGATTTCCTCGAAACCAACGTTAAAATGTTCGTTACACTGAGAGGATCAAAAGTCATGTTGATCGTACCTCAGGATTCTCACTCACGCGCCCCCACGCGCCAGCTACAGTTGACAGGACCCGTCCCAATCCCACTGGGACCACCCGGGGACGTGACCCGCTCCCGTCTGACAATGACTCTAAACATACCAAAATTACCCTTAAATAAAAACCGAAGACTCACATAGATAGATAACGTACAAACACAGTGTTTAAAGTGATACTGTCAGACAAGGGAAAGTAAAATACAACATGTGAGCACACTAGTCAGAGTACATTTATTCGGTGCTCAACCTACCCACAAGTGGGTGTACAGGTGCACAGCTAGGCAAACTAAACCTCTGCCTCCTCCTCCGGATCCTCCTCCTCTATTGCCGTGTCAGGGTCTGGAGGGGTCAGTAAAACAAGGGTGAGTGGACCAAAAATAACAGTTTAGAAATCAATTTAATAATACAATAATCATAAGGTTTTACCCCTCCGTTTTCCAAATCTTGCATGCAGTGAAAACATAATAATGACATCATAACAAATGAACCACAATAATAATCGTAAGGTGAAACTAACATATCAGTGCACTGTAAAACCCAACCCAAATGATGTCACGGTTCTAAGGCTACGCGTTGCCACTCAGGGTCTCACACCCGAGACTCTCTAGGTACATCAGCTCCCGGTATCCCGGTCACTGCCCGAGGTATATGAACATGCCTTCCTGAGAGTAAGCAGCCCAACGGGGGTCAACTCCACTCAGTCAGAGCCCCGTGACTACTCCAGGGTCCACCCAGGCCAACGACCCTCCCTGGAGGAGACAATATACACAGGTAGGAAAGTACAGTACAATAACAGTATAGTTTACCCTATGTCCCCCGGACATCCCAAACAAAATCCACCTATAATCCAGACGGGTCTCATGCCCAAAACATTGTAATAACATATATAAACAGTTCATAAGACTCATCAGTGGAAATAGTAAAACAGTTTATGCATGCAAGCCTTTTATAAATCAAACAGCCCACTCACACTCGGTCCTTGCTGCTCAACGATCTCTATAAACCTGTATTAGTATTCCTGAGGGTTACTTAAGGACCCAATAATATCAATACCAAAACCCTAGAACAGATCCGCCTCAAAAACGCATCCCGGGCACTATTCCCGGTGCTTCAAACCTCATTTTGACTAACATAACGATCTCTGATCGACACGAAACCACCTCCATTGGATCCGTATTGTCGAAACCTTGAAAATGGTACCGGCCCCACCAAAATCACTGTTCACACGCACCCCCACGCACCTGGTCAACGCGTGGGTCAACGCTGCTACAGTACTGCTGACGTCATCACTGACACTTGTCAGGTGACACGTGGCATGTTCTGATTGGTCCCTGGTCTGACAATATCTGACAGGATGACGTCATCATGACGGCAGAAGTGACGTCAGCATGATGACGTCATCATGCTACAGTATCGGGTCAGACCCGTTTGACTGGAACCGGGTCGCCGTCGACCCGCGGCTTGACCCGATTCAACCGTACGATTCCGGCCACCATTTTCGACGGGGTTCATCCCTATAGGGTCGTCTAGGTCTGTTCTATGGTTCTACAACCTCAAAATGGAAAGAAAATGGAAGAAAACTCACCAGTTCTTCTCTGAAACTCACGGCCAAAGTCCGATCGCCTTCTCCGGTGATCCACGCCGTCTCCGTCGTCCAAACCAGTCGTGATTGACTCGTCTCTCACCCTAGAACATTCCTAACATCACACAATCAATTTCCTAGCACTTAAACACGATGGTTCGAAACAGAGGAGTAAAACGGGTTTTCGGGTTTTCAACCTTACCGCCGTCGTGTCGCCGCCGCAGGCCGTGCCGTTGTCCAGTTAAGTTCCTGGGGTCCTCACGGTGTAGACTGGAGCTTCCCCCACGTCGCGGTGGTGTGGTTGTCACGGTTTGCTTCTTGGACCCGTTTCCGTCGTGTTTCGGGTCGTGCTTTTTGGACGGAATTTCGGACGGGAAAATGGGCTGGTGGTGGCTGGTGGTTGCACGGGTTGTGAAGACCAGATGATGGTGGTGCTGTGGGTGGTCGTTTGGTGCGAAGAGGATGGCTGGTTTGATCGCCTTGGTCGAGAGAAAATGGATGAAATGCACGGGTTTGTGGGGGGGCTGTATGTGTGTTTGTGTGTGTTTGTAAGAAAAGACAGACAGAGATCGTGCATGAACAAGGGAAATCAGAAGAAATGAAGGGTCAGGATTCAATCTGGCCAGAAATCCAATGGCTGAAATCAAATGGATGGAAAATAAATAATATAAAAATAGATTAAATAGTGTTAGTTGCTTTAAGGGAATAGTGTAGGCTTGGATGGGTGACACTTGTCACCAATCCATCGGTTTGATTTAAATATTAGGTTGGCACGGATTCCCGTAATAAATTAATATTTTATTCCGTTGTTTTCGGTTCGTAAATTCCGCTAAAACGCTTCCTTGACCATAACTTCTTCATACGAACTCCGATTTCGGCGTGCCGCCTGTCTACGGATTCGTGACGTCCCGACCTACGTCATAGTCATGGGTCAAAGTCCAAATTGTTGCCCGGGCCAAAAGTCAAGGTTTCCCCCCTCCCCTTCAGGGGCAAAATAGTCTTTTTACATTAAAATATTATTATTCTCGGTTCGGGTCGTTACAACAGTACTGTCGTCTCAACCCGTTTCTCTGTAAAACGGGTCCAGTTGGCCCGCAAGATAACCCGACTTGTCTCCTATCAATTCGATACTAATTAATTCAATTGAGCATTCAAACAGCTTCTATTAGAATCCAATTAAGGTTCTGTGAAGTCAATTTCATGAACACTTACCTCAAATCAGTCGACACAAACTCGATTATTCGAAGAACAGTCGCACACTGTGCAAAGATGGAACTTCATCAATCTCCAATGTTTTCCTTCAATTGATCTTTCCAGAAGCATCGTGGGATCCTTAGGAACATCATCCCCAGTTCAATTTCATCCATCGAAGCCTCAAATTCCTCGACTCAAGCTCAAAATTTCAGAAAGCTTCCTTCCTCAGTTCTACCTCAAATCGACCTCAATTCAACTTCGTTCCTTCTACAAAATTGATCGTAGCAATCCCAGAAGACTAAAACTGAACCCAATTTCGATCAACAAGGCTCAATTCTTCCAATTCGATTTTTCCTCCAAATTTTTAAAACCCGAATTCCAGTTTCCTTCTCACAATCAATCTCTCGTGTTTACCCAGTTGAGTTAGTCTCAACAAGCACTCGATTTTGCCCTCAAAACCAGTTAGAGAAGGCAGCTAACTCTCTCCAATTTTCTTCCCAAATTTTTACACGGTTTGAAGAACAAAGGAGATTAATGGAGGAATTAAAAATAATTAGGATTAATTAATTAATTAATAAAACATCATGATTGTTTTTACCCCAAAACATGGAGCTGAAATCAGGCCATAATTTAAGGGATGAGTGACACTTGTCACTCATCCAGGTATGTTCAGTCACCGGATACTGTTCAAATTAAAATATTATTTTAATCCCGATTCGTTCGGTTAATTGAGCCCGATTCCGTGACCATAACTTCGTCGTCGAATCTCTGATTTCGGCATGCCGCCTGTCGTTGGATTCGTATCGACGAGACCTACGTAACGGTCCTTGGCCCTCGTCCATCGGGCCTCCCGGGTTAAAAGTCAACATTTGGCCCCTAATATGCCAAATTACCAAAATACCCCTCAACTTCCGAACGCTATAACTTTTTCCTCGAATGTCGGAATCGAACGTGCCACCTGTCTATGAACTCGTGACGTCCCGAACTACGTCACAGTCATCGGTCAAAGTCTATTTGACCGCCCGAACTAAAATTCAACATTTTTCCCACGCTAGGGGCAAAACGGTCATTTTGCACGTTTCGTCCGATTTCACTCAACTAATCCCCAATTAGTCATTCTAAATCATAATTAATTAATATTCAATCCCGATATTCGGGACGGGTCATTACAGGCGGGCCCGGATTGGGTTTAAAGACTCGGATTGAGTTTAAAGACTCGGAGTTTAAAGACTCGGTTATTGTGATACCCCCCGAGGCCTATTGATTATGTTCTGAGTTTAAAGACTCGTTGATATCCCGGGAAGGCCTGATATATGAGTTTAAAGACTCGGTGATTGATATCCAGCAAACTGATTGACTTGTGGTTTATTATTGATTTCTGATGTTTTCGGATGTGTTGGGCAATGGCCCGGTTTATGTGGTTTGATGAATTTGAATTATGTTGTGTAACGCCCCGAAAATCCCAATCATGTAAATATTATAAAATAATATGTAAATGACGTTTTACCCCTGTGAATAGTATGGTCAATTTGCTGACTTTTTGATTAGTGGATCAAACGGACGTTGACCGATGATCGTGACGTAGTTCGGGACGTCACGAGTCCATAGACAGGTGGCACGTCCAATTCCGACGATCAGGGAAAAATTTATGACGTTCGGAAGTTCAAGGGCATTTTCGTAATTTGGACAAAAAGGGGGAAAATGTTGACTTTTAATTGATAACTAATTTTCACACGATTCGAGGACCGTTAGGTAGGTCTCGAGGCCCTGAGTACAACGACAGGCGGCACGCGTCAAACGGACATCGGATGCGAAAGTTACGGGTCTACGAAGTCTAGGGGCAAAATGGTAATTTGTCGAGCGAAGGGCAAAATGGTCTTTTAACAATGACTCAGACAATGACACCTGTCACTTTGTCTTCTTCTTGCCCCAGATAACATGGAAACCGGTTCTTGGGCTAATGATGTTAACTTTAGACAATTATCCCTTAATTAGGGATAATTGTAATGATTTTGTCCAATTCAATAACCTAATAAACCGTTTGTTTCAGCTTCAATTGTGTGAATGAGAGATTGAGGAGACTGAGTTGAGAGAAAGGAACACGAGGGACTGAGAGTAACTGGTTTTATAGAGTTCGAAAAATTCAGAAAATTAAGGAAAATTCGAATTCGAAATTTGTGAGCTGTGAGGATCACAATTGAGGCTTGATTAAGATTCCTGAGATCAATACGAACCATTCTGCAACAAGAATGAAGGGAAATGGTGTCGAATTGAGCAAGAACAGTAGCTTCCATTGCTGCTCAAATTCAAGCTTGGGTTCGAATAGCTGGAGGTAAGAAACTTTGAAATTAATTCTGTAAAAATGATCCTTTCACTCTCACGATACTCTCTGTATGAATTAATTTGGAAAACATGGACGAATTGAGTGAACCCGAATAGGAAACCCGTTTGAAGGTCGATCGTGGGTTGTGATGATTAAGGTTATAATTTAAGTAATTAAGATTACAGAACTTAAATTGTGATAAATTAGAAGGGATCAGTTGAAAGAATAGATTGAATCGAGGTCAAATTGAGGGAGAGCCAGTCGGGTTCTGTCGCGGGTTTTCAACCCGTTTATCAGACATACGGGTGAAGACGATGCACTGTAACAGTACTGTGCTACGCGCGTGGCTTTCACGCGCAGCCGCTTGCGGTGGCGCGTGAGGGCGCGTGGATGAGATTACGGGGAAGTGGTCAACATGAGTTTTGATGTTCTCGATGATACAAACCTATCTGCGTTGGTTTCGGGTCAATCAGATATGGATTCGGAGTAGTTTCGAGTACCCGACGCCTATAGTTTATATTTAAATAATATTATAAAATTTCGACAATTAGGGAATTCACATATGGGACTATACGATTGTCTAGTAACCTTAAATCACTTTGTTTGACAGGCCGGAATATTCCCAGGGCGTCAGAAGATAGCGAACAACTCGTGGCTGAACAATCTGGACGGTGTGTGTGAGTGGACTTTGTTTTCTAACCGTGATGCATGCATATATGTTTTAAATGCTTTATTATATGATTTTATATTTTTTTTGGCATGATTTATATTTCAATCCGATGATTTCTCGATTTTCTGGATTATTATATTATTTTTGGCACAATTTTCGAGAAATTATGAAATTGATGTTTTGGGAGTAGGCCTGGGATTGAAAATGATATTTTGACTCGGGTTATGAGTCAGGGATTGAAAATAATGTTTGGACTCGGTTTATGAGTCAAGGATTGATTTCATGGATTTACGTGAAAGTGACAACTGAGGTTGCGATCGCATGGATTTGCGTGAAAATGATATTTTGGGCTTGAGACCCAATTGGATAGTGATTTTGACTCGGATTTGGAGTCACATGTGAATATGATTAAATTGATGATTTTGATTTATAAAGTTAATTATCGACACTGTTTTATGATGGATTTGTGGAACTTGCTTTGTGAAAGCTATGTTTCGGGCATAGGCCCTTTTGAAATGTTTTTTACTTGATTTGAGACATAAATGGTTTTCAAATGATATTATTGGATTTGGTGACTGTTCCACATATACCATCCTCTGTGATTTGATAGTCTCCTCCAGACGTCGTAGATCCTGGAGTAGTCACGATCCACTACCTAGAGATGAGTAGCTTCGAGGGAGGCTCACTCTCATGAGCGTGGGATTATGATGATATCCTCCAGACGTTGTTGATCCTGGAGTTAATATCCCCCCAGACGTCGTAGATCCTGGGGGATGTACTCAGACGTGAGACACCGAGTTTGCACGCGTTGCATTGATATCGTGACAGGTTATATGGATATTGAGATTGGATATTGAGGATTGGTGATATTGCGATTTATTGATATTTGTGTCCAGATACTTTAGAAAAGATTGCTTTATATCATGAACTAATTTCATACTATAACTCATGTTTTATGTTATGCATGCACGTTTGTGAAAAACTGGAGGGTAAGAATGTGTTTTTGTAAATGTACTTATCAAACTTTATTTTTGTCCACTCACACCTTTACTGTTTTTAGGCACCCTCCAGGCCAGTGCACAGGTACAGGGGCTAGAAACGAGGCAAACGAGGCAAAATAATAAGTAGACCGTTGCACACTCAGACACTCTACAGAGTAGGATTTTGATCCCTATCTGTAATAATACCTATGCTCTGTAATGTCGTTGACTAGTCGAACTTGTGACGTCAATGGTCTGTAAAACTTAACTATCCCTTGTCTGACAATGTTTTGAAGTTTGTTGTGTGGCATATGTAGATATGTTTGGTTACTTTTGGTACTTTTTAGTTATTGTCAGACGGGAGCAGGATCCATCACGACTATCGAGGGATAATTGAGAAGGGTCTTGTCATGTTGTGTACTTGGATTTGATTCATGATTTTGGGTTGAGGCTCTGTGTTTATGATTACGGGCTAAGACCCGAAGGTTAAGAAAAGGAAAATGATTTGATTTTCATACACATTTTTCTTATATTGGAAATGAAATGGATTGTAAATGATTTTCGAATGCATGTCTTGGTTTTACGTGGAGGGTAGAAATGTCTTTATGTAACCGTTTTATAAACTGATTCATTTTTGTCCACTCACACCTTTGAATTTTTATTGACCTTCCAGTCGTGGCGCGTTGATCGAGGCTGATCGAGAGGCGGATGCATGAGTGAGTACGTGTGTGGCTATCCCTTGTTTGGCAAGTACTGAGGGTAATTTGGGAACTTCAGTCGACTTGCTAGACAGGAGCAGAACCGGGCGCGGTTATCAATGTCCCTTCGGGAGCAGTCCTGTTATTGATTAACTAGAAATTTTTTAAGAGATTGATTTATTAGAATATTTTTAAGAGATTGATTTATTTAAGTTGTTAACAAGGTTTTTCATCTAAATGTAGTTGTTGATAATTAATATATTTTATTATAATTTATTACCAACCAATTAAACCTTTCACTCAATTCATCAAAAGTTAAACACCTTGCAATTGCACTCTTGATAACGCCCAAACTATGCATTAAATTAAATACGTAATTCGAGTATTATGCAATTTAAACCTTTTTTGTGTAGATGTAGTATTGGTAAATATGGATCGTTCTTAACTGGAGAAATTATGGAACATTAATAATATGTTAGTTAAAATGAGTAATGAATAATCAAAGAATAATGAATTAAATAATTAAATAATAAAGAATTAAAAGAATAAATGAATTGAAGAGTAAAAGAATAAAAGAATTAATGAATTAATGAATTAATGAAATAAAGAATAAAAGAATAAAAGAATAAAGAATTAAATGGGGGGTTTGAAAGATTGTAATCATAGAATAAAGAAAACAAGTAAAAATAATTAAGAACTTAATTCTACTTCTACTTTAACTTTTGTACAAGTGAACTTTCTTCAAACACATATTTTTACCAACACTCTAACTTCATGCTCATATTGAATCAATCACGAAATCCTACATTAATCATCTCAAATACATGCATACATTTTTCATATTATAAATGCACCGAACAACGAATTATTATCTACAATATGATTTGCCTTAAATTTATGATTTAATGCGCCGAACAACGGTCAAACATTAAATCTCTTCAATTTTCTACTAAGTACACCGAAAGCGGTAATAAACACTTCGCGTATAATTGAAGTTTAAGCACTAAAACATATGAAGTAAAAGAAATTCAAAAAGTAAAACACATGGAGATTGCATTCTTACTTACAAATGTTAGAAAGAAAATACCAACACGTATATTGAATTTTAAGTAAACCGAAACAATAACAAGAACTTAAGTAAAGGTAATAAAGTTACACTTTTGGAACCCAAGAACAGCTTGTGATTCCGAAAGTGGATGGAAACAATGGAATGTTATTCATAAGGAACACCGAACAGCGGCTGAAACCTTATGAAGATAGAGGATAAAACATAAGAATTCGGACTTAAATTCTAGAATTATTTCGGAAATACTCGGCCTAGGTATTTCTTAAGGAAAACATAAAAATGTGTTTAAGAGATCTTAAAGAAAATAATAACAAAGTAAATAAGAAATGAAATTAAGAACTAACATAAATTAAGAACAAGAATTAAAAGAAAACTAATTAATAAGAAAATCTACAAGAAGTTAAAATGGTCCCCAAAAATAAAGAACAAAATAAAAGAAGGTGAACTAAAAGAAGAGAGAAACTAGAGAGAAATATTAGAACCTAAACTAAAAAGAGAAACAAAATGGGACAATTGGGGACCCTAAATAAGTGAAATGGCCTCCCTATTTATAGAGGGAGGGCCAAAAATCCAAATAAAAAATACAAAAATAAAATAAAAAGTGTAATGATGAACAATGATGATTAATGATGATTTTAGAGATGGTTTGGGTTGAAAGGATGGCTAGAAAATGGCTGAAAATGCAGAAAATCTGAAAAAGGGAAGCTGTTGAGGAGTTGGTGAGAAGCTGCAGAAAATTGAATGTTGATTTCGGTGGGGTTGGGCTGACAGGTATGGTGGAAGTTGGTGAGGAGCAGCTGAAAAGAAGGACTGACATTCAGCTCACGCCTGCTGACCTGGGCGTCTGGTTTCGGGACACGCGCGCAGAACAGGAGGAAGGTGGCTCGGCCAGCGCATGCCGAACAGATTTGTAGGGCTGGGGGACGGATTTGGGCCGCTTCAATGGGCCACGGGCTGCAGGGAATGGGCTGCTACGCGCGTGTAGGCTGGACTTGCAGGTCATCTGGGTTTTGCTGGGTTGGGCCGGTTTCTGGGCTGAGGGCCACACAACTTGGGCTGCAATTTGGATGGGCTTCTGGAAAATTAATAGGGCTGAAAATGAATTTTCAATGGATTTATATAATTTAACCGAATTTCGTCCGTAATATCTTCGTTCGAATTCCGATCGGAACGATTCTTTTGCTAAAACGCTTCCAATTCCAAGCTTTATTTATTTCTACAAAAATATCACAAAATATAATATTTTCTTTAATTATTTATTATTTTAATATTAAAAGTCAAATATAAAGTGTATAAAATAATATAAAATAATGCTTAATTAACGACATATCAACTCTATTGGTAAAAAAACCACTAAACCATCCACACATTCTCTCTCTTCCATTTTCATTCTATGGGATTCTCTCCTCAATTATCATCTTTGTTTTCTTCTCTACATTTCTTCTCTGCAACCATAATACAACGAACACCATCTGTCAGGACCCACCCCGGTTTCACCCTGAAACCCGAGGTCAATCCCGCTCCCGTCTGACTCCCCGACACAACACCCAAGTAAAACTCACGCAAACCCAGTCAGACGCAAGAGTCATTAAACAAAATAGTCCGACGTTAATGCATACAGAGCATAGTATGAAAACACAAGGAAGCTAAAAACTGACAAATCACACGCACTCGGAAGTCTGTAAAACTATTCCGGGATCCCTCACGACCCTTCTATGCCTCGGACACTACCTCGACGTCAAGACCCCGCGCTCGCTCCAAACCTGGAGGGCAATTTAAAACAGAAGGTGTGAGTGGACCAAACAGTACAAGAGGTCAAAACCATTTTACACGAAAATCGAGTTTAACCCTCCGTTTTAAAAATTACATGCATAACCAATATTTATGAACACAATTATAAATCAATTCTCATCAAACATCATAAGAAACAGAAACACTATAAAACAGTTATAGAAAAACCACAACATGTGAATCATAAAACCATATCAGAAATCATAACATCACATCATCATTTTTCCGATCAAACCTGCTGGACCTATCCGAGTCTTTAAACTCCCGAGTCTTTAAACTCAATCCAGGCCTTAATCATATCCGAGTCTTTAAACTCAAGGCCTACGGGGGAAAATCAATATATCCGAGTCTTTAAACTCCCGAGTCTTTAAACTCAATCCGGGTCTTTAAACCCAATCCGGCCGGTCCCCCGTCACATATATCCGGGTCTTTAAACCCAATATCCAGATCCAGCAAATCCAATCCCAAAACCATTTGAAAACCTTTTCCAAATCCACATCCAAACCTGAATCCGAAATCACTGGTCTGATGCCCTTCCGGCATCCAGAACTGTCATTCCGAACCCAAATCCGGAATCCACTTTCCAACTTTAAAACCAACTTCCATTCCCGAAATCCGTTTCTAAAACCGAAAACCTTTATTATCGAAATCATGTTCCAAAATCCCTTTATAACCATTAAAAATCATTTATCATTCGAAATCAACCTTTTATCGTAAAACGTGCTGAAAACTGAACTTCCTCGAAAAACGTGCAACAATGTAAAACCAACAAAGCATATTCGATAAACATAGAATCATGATTAAAAACCATAAAACAATTATAGAAAACAGTTATGCATGTTCGAGTTTAGAGAAAGGGTCCACTCACAGTACCGAGCCCTATTCGCGTCCCGAACGTCCTGCCCGTTCCTCGGCTTCCTCGGGAAATCCCGATCCTGTCAATCATCGTCAAAATACGTCACTAATACGTCTACGAACATTCACCTAAATTCCCTCAAAAATCCCCGAACCGAAGACCTAAAACCCGGGACCCTAAACATTCACCCTCGCGGAACTACACTCAAACGACTTCCGATTGACTCGAAACCAACTCCATTGAACTCACCACAACTTCTAGACCAAAATCCATGTTGACCACTTTCCCATCCGCCGCCGTACGCGCCCCCACGCGCCACCCAAAATGGCTGCGCGTGGCCCTCACGCGCCAGCTACAGTACATCCCCTACCTCGAGATGACTGTGCTGAACCGGCCGCCGTGGCTTGGACCGGCGAGAAGCATTCTCCACCATCCGGCCACCAATTCACTCCCTCTCTTCTCCTGCAGCTTCGTCCAGACACTACGAATCCATTCCCCACACTCTCCTGGTTCGATTTGATTCCCAGCTTCACGACTGAAGCTCAAACCAGACGGCCCTTTTTCCCTCTGTTTCACGATTCACCCGTTCCGGTCACCTCCCGTCACAGTGGCGACACCAGACGATCCCTAAGGCTTTACTAATCCTAGAACCAATCTCTGTTACCCTCGACTCACCCCCAAACTCGTCGACTCACCGTTTGAAATTCACGGCCAAACAGAGCACCAGAGTGCTCATCTTTGCCTGAGTCCCGCCGTGTACGGCCCCGTCACGGCGACCACCCTAGTCGACACCTAGGACCCTCCTGAACATCACCCGAACCTTCTAACCTCTCGACTCTCAACCAAACCTCACGACTTTCCAAATGAACTTTCACGGAAAAACAGAGCAAGGAAGCTTACCTTTCGATTGCAGCTCCGCCGTGCGCACCGCCGCCTACCACGGTGCTCGTTGGCCTCCCTGCAACCTCCTGAACGTCCCACAGTCGTGGTTTGAGCCGCCTCACGGCGTAGCCACCACCTCGAATGCTCAGGCTCCCTGTTTCCCCCAAACCTTCTCCGCACCTCCGCCGTGCCGCCGTGCACGATTGCGCCACCAATTCACGACCACCAGCCTCCCTTCATTCTCTTGTTCCTCCCTCACTCACCAGAACTCATCACCAGCCACGATCACTCCCCAATTTTTCCTCACAAACTCACTCTGTTTCTCTGTGTATCGAAGAACTGCACGGGTTGCACGAGTGCACCCCAATTATTTGGGTGGTGCGCGCACACGAGAATGTCCCAGAAACCACTCCACATTGGCCACATGTCACCATCCACTCACTCCTTATCCCACTTGGTTAAACCCCAGCCGTCCATCTCCTTTCTCTCTGCACAAATCCCCAAAAACCAAAAAGACCAAAATACCCTCCTGTTTTACACATTTTTACAGTTTTACCAAAACTTCCTAGACCCGTAACTCTCGCCTCGTAAGTCCGATGAGTACGTGCCGCCTGTCATCGAACTCAGGACGACGAAAGCTACCCAACCATCCTAGGTCAACCTACCAAAACTCGATTATCCAAAAAGTCAACTATTCCCCCTCTTTTACCCAAATTACGGTTATGCCCTCGACCTTCCGAACATCACACTTTCCTCCACGGATGTCGGAATCAGGCGTGCCACCTGCCTATGGATTCGTGACGTCCTAAACTACGTCCTGGTCACTGGTCAACCCCCATTTGACCACCTGAACTAAAAGTCAACTATTTTGCCCAAACTAGGGGCAAAATCGTCATTCTACGCCAAAGACCTTATCGTGAGCAACTAGCTACGGATTAACCGTACTAATCCCACCTTAAACACTATCTTAATCCCGGCTCTCGGGACGGGTTGTTACACCATCCACCAACTCAACCATGACCAAACCCAGCGTCACCACCCCACTCGAGCCTCTCCATCATAGTCGAGATTCGACATAGAAGGAGAGACGCGACCGTGAACCCAACATCCAACGATATCGTAGTCGCCGCCTCCGGTCAAATTAAACTTTAAAACTAGCTTCAAAATAATCGCCTGGGCTGACAAGTCTATCCCTGCCTTCGTCCACCTTCGATGCTCACTGGTATGACCGAATTAGATTGCTTTGTATTTTGATGTTGGTGGATATCGGTTGATTTCGGTGAATATCGGTCGATATCGCTAATATTCTTTGATATTGGGCGATAAGTTGGATATTAGGGGAAGAAATTTCTTCCCCCCTTATTTAGATGCCGAACTCCCAATTTTCCGAAATCTCGAGCGAAATATCGGCGAAATTGCCGATATTTCAATCCATACATACAACTTGTCATTAAAATTCGACATAAAAGTGTCGATACATATTGCTAAGTATATAGAACTTGTCATCAATCCATATTTACAATGTACTTGCTACTTATCATATAAGTGTCAACACATATCGACAAAGTATTGACAAATTAGCATAAGAAGTGTCAATACATATTGATTAAGTATACACAACTTGTCATAAAAGTATTGGTCGATACATATAAGCAAAATACATACAACTTGTAACATAAATATAGGCTTTATGAATATCGATACATATCAACAAAGTACATATAGGGCCAGTCCAAAAATTCGAAGGTTGAGCAAAAATAGAAAATATGTCCTCAATTCACAAGCCTAACTATTAAAATAATTTTTTATGAACTGATTATTTTATTTTTATACTATAAGACCTCGTTAAAACCTTATTAAGGAAAACTCATTGGGATCAAATCCTAACAAAAGAAAAAAAAAAAAAAAAGACCTCATGTCCAAAACACTACATTTAGCTCAAAAAAAAAAACAAAAAAACATATATTTCTAACTTGTACATTAATGAAATTGTCTATATTCAAGACTAGTAGATTATAACTTTCATATTCAATACAAGTAGTTGATTTTCAAATAAGAGTTCTACCAATTAATGAACTTGAAAATATGTAAAACTAATATTTTCCTATTTTTTTTTATTTCTTTACATGCTTTATTTATTTAATAATTTATTTATTTTATATAAAAATATAATATATTAGTAATTTTGGGTTTAATTTTGGGCCCTATATAATTTTAGGTCTAGAGTTTGTGTCCCCTTGGCTCCCCTTTTTGGTCGGCTCTGAGTATATACAAATTTTTATAAAATTGTCCATATGATAAATAAAGTACATACAACTAGTCATAAAAATATAGATATATATTGACAAAATATATACAACTTGTCATAAAAGTATCGGTATTTATCGACAAAGTAAAGACAACTAATCAAATTTCTTCCATAAATGAAATCATCTTTGTATTGAAATTCAATAGAATTGTGAGTACTCTTCCAAAACAAAAGCCTATTCAATCATCTTGCTATTAAATGCATCAGACTACCATGATGAAACCAAACAAGAATAGGTGAAGAATTTGAAGAGAAATAAACATGGAGAACTTTAGGTGATCCTCACACTGTTGAAGTGTAAGCTGTTTGCTAGTTTTAAATCCAGTGCATCTGTCAGGATCCGTCCTCAATCCCCCAGGGATTAACGAGGAACGCCCTTGATCCCGTCTGACACGAAGTGTTAGACAAGGGATATTTCCGACCTTTGCCCTCTCGGGCTATCAGAGTAAGCCAGGATCCGGAGGAGGTATGTGATATCTCGGTCTCTGCTACAGTCCACATCCGCTGTCAACTTGAAGGGCAGTCAAAACATTAAAAGCTGTGAGTGGAAAAAATAAGAGTTTATAAAAACATTTTAACGAAGACATTTGTACCTTTCACTAAAAAACATGCATGCATTCGAAACCATTTATTCGAAAGAACCATATATGGGAATAAAGCCCAAAACCGTAATCGAAAGAAACCAAAAGAAGCAACCATACGGGCCACTGCCCAAATCCATACGGGACTCAACCCAAACCATAAAGAAACCAAGTACACGGGCCACTGCCCAAATCCTGTGCACATCACATATCATATATCATATATTCACACAGCCAATCCTGTCACGGTTTCTAAAGCTACGCGCATGCTACCCGAGTCTCAATCCGAGTGTTCTCAAAGTCAAGGTTAATGTCCGTAAACCACTGACCCTACCCGAGGTTATAGTAACCTGCCTTCCTGAGAGTAAGGAACCCAACTGGGGGGTGACTCCACTCAGTCGGTGCTCCGTGACTACTCCGGGGTCCACCCAGGCCAACGACCCTCCCCGGAGGAGATAATAGAAGTAAAGGAAGGTATATGAACATATATATACATAACACAAACATTCATGCTCGGTTCCCCTGAACCGTCATGATCCATATATATACATATAGGTAATATCCTCCATGCCCGGTTCCCATAAACCGTCATGTACCACAATAACCTTTTCAGGGTTCATCCCGGTTCCCATAAACTGCCATGAACTTGGAAATCCATCTAGGGTCCCTTGTAATGACCCGTCCCAGAGATTAGGGTTAAGCTAGTGATTAAGATGGGATTAGTGAGCTTAATCAGTGGTTAGTTGGTCTCGTTGGGGTCGTTAGTATAGAATGACGATTTTGCCCCTGGTTTGGGCAAAAAGTTGACTTTTAGTTCGGGCGGTCAAATGGGTTTTAACCGATGACGACGTAGTTTAGGACGTCACGAACCCGTAGAAAGGTGGCACGCCCGATTCCGACATCCGAGGATGAAGTTATGATGTTCGGAAGGTTGAGGGCATAACCGTAAATTGGTTAAAATAGGGGGAAAAAGTTGAATTTCCGTACGATCGAGTTTTGGTATGTTGACCTAGGACCGTTAAATAGATCTCATCGTCCTGAGTTCGATGACAGGCAGCACGTATTCATCGGACTTACGATGTGCGAGTTACGGGTCAAGGAAGTTAGTGGCATAATCGTAATTTGGGTTAAAATGAAGGACATTTTGGTCTTTTGGCTGTTTGGGATTGTGCACACCAGATGAGGACACGTGGTGGATATTTTGGAAAGGGACTATTGGATTGTGACATGTGGCAAGTGTGTAGTGGGTTCTACACAATTGTGCACGGGTCCAATAATTTGGGATTTAACCGTGTTGTGTGTGGGTGTGTGTTCTTCGAAACAGACAGAGACAGAGGGAGAGAGTTGAGAGAAATTGAGAGACGTTGGAGAGTGTTGGTGTGAAATGGTGAAGGGATGAGTGATTTGAGACTGAGAGGGGGACAGTGAGAAGGTTAGACGGTGTGGTGGTTGTGTATGGGTGAGTTGTGAGCCACGGGAAAACCAGGGGGGGAACAGAAAACAGAGAAGAGTTTTGGGCGGTGGTGCTGCCGTAGTCGATTGATTGTGGCCGGTGGAGGTGCCCAGAGGCTGGAGGAGGACGGGAGGATCTACTGCCTCACGGCTGAGCTCACGACGACGACTGGAGGCAGGTAATCTTTTAACTTTCCTTCGATGCTCTGTTTTTCCCGTCGATTTTCAAATCGAAAGTCGTGAGTTTAGGGGTTGAATCGAAGAGTCAAGGGAGGTCTAGGGGACTCAGTTGAGGCCTGGGTGTCTTCTGGTTATGCTGCCGTGACGGGGAAGTGCACGGTGGAGACTAGACGACGGAAGGTGCCCTGTGTGCCCTGTTTTTCCGTTTGGTTTAAATCGTAGAGTCGTGGACTTAGGGAGAGAGTCGACGGTTTTGGTGGGTAAGGTGAGGTTCAGGGAGGTTTTGGGAACCGTCTACGGTGGTTACCGTGACGGGAGATGATCGGGTTGGACAGATTGTGAAACAGGGCAGTGGATCGGGTTCTGTGCGAGCTTTAGTCGACAGGTGAGAGGTTGAGTCGAGGAGTTTGAGTGAGGAGGATGGGTAGCTTAGGTCTGGATGAAGCAGTTGATGAAGAGAGGGGTCGATTTGGTGCAGGAACTGCGGAGATCCGTCCTCGCCGGTTCGAGGTGCAGAACTGTGTCGAACCGAGTCTACTCGAGGTAGACGGCGACACTGTAGCAGGCGCGTGAGGGCCACGCGCAGCCACGTTGGGCGGCGCGTGGGGGCGCGTGCGGCGGTCTTTGGAGAAAGTGTCAACATGGTTTTTGGTCTAGGTGTTGTGACGAGTCCGTTGGAGGTGGTTTCGGGTTAATCGGACGTCGAGTCGAAGTAGTTACGCGAGGGTGAATGTTTAGGGTTCCGGTTCAATACGTTTAAGACCCGGGGATTTTTGAGGGAATTTAGGTGGACCTTAGTAGACGTGTTGGTGACGTACTTTGGTGGTTGTTGACAGGATCGGGAGTTCCCGAGGAAGCTGAGGAACGTGCTGGACGTTCAGGACGCGGTTGAGGGCTCGGTACTGTGAGTGGACCCTTTCCTTAAACTCAAACATGCATAACTGCTTTTCTCTAATTGTTTTATATATGTGATTACATGAATGTTGGATTTATGATGTGGTTTTATATAATTGCACGGTTTTCGAGAAATAACGTATTTGGCACGTTTTTCGAGAAATGTCAATTTCTGAAGTTAATACCATGGTTTTGGGGATAAAATGGATTTTGGAACATGATTTCGATGATCAAGGGTTTTCGGTTTTAAAATCGGATTTCGGAAAGCGGGACTTGGTTTTAAAGTTGGAAAGTGGATTTCCGGATTTGGGATCGGAACGATGGTTCGGAATGCCGGAAGGGCATCGGACCGGTTATTTCGAATTCGGGTTTGGATGTGAATTTAGAAATGGTTTTCAAATGGTTTTGATTGGATTTGCTGGATCTGGTTATTGGGTTTAAAGACCCGGATATTGATTGACGGGGGACGGGCCCGGATTGAGTTTAAAGACTCGGGAGTTTAAAGACTCGGATATATTGATATTTCCCCCGTAGGCCTGTTGAGTTTAAAGACTCGGGAGTTTAAAGACTCGGATATTATTGAGGCCTAGATTGAGTTTAAAGACTCGGGAGTTTAAAGACTCGGATAGGTCCAGCAGGTTTGATCGGCAAATGATTGGTTGAACTTTATGCTTTACGTTACGGTTTTTATGATGCTTATGATATGGTTTCTATACCTGTTTTATAGTGTTTCTGTTTCTTATGATGTTTTATGACGATTGATGGATAACTGTTTTCATAACTGGGTTATGCATGTGGTTTTAAAACGGAGGGCTAAACCCGGTTTTCCTATAAATGGTTTTAGAACTTTTCTGTTATTATGGTCCACTCACACCTTCTGTTTTAACTGCCCTCCAGGTCGTGGAGCTAGAGCAGGGTTTCGGCGTCGAGGCAGCGTCGGAGGCATAGAAGTCGCGAGAGGGATCCCGGAGTGTTTTAAATCTTTCCGCGTGCGTGTATCTAGTTTAATAGTTTTCTTTCTTTTGTATTGAGTACTATGCTCTGTAAACTGTTGACTTCGGGATTTTTATATAGTTTCTCCTGCGTCTGACTGTGTTGTGTCGGGGTGTCAGACGGGAGCAGGATTTACCTCGGGTTCCGGGGTGGGTCCTGACAATTGGTATCAGAGCATAGGTTTGTTGAGTCTGTTGGGATTGTATCTGTTGTGAGGTTGTGTTTAGGTTGTTTGACTGTTTCTATGCCTCTTTCAGCGTGCGATTGACGATGCCTCCGAGACGTAGACCCTCTCCACGACCTGAAGACAAAGTAGCAAGAGAAACAGAGAGTGCTACGATTGAGCGAGCCCAGCGGCTTGGGGCTACTACTTTTAGTGGCGGGGCAGATCCTGAGGAAGCCCAGAGGTGGATCTCGAGACTTGAGCGGATCTTTGCAGTGATGCATTGCCCGCCGGAGGAGCAAGTGTTACTAGCTACGTTTTTACTGGACGGTGCGGCGTACGAGTGGTGGTATACCATCGAGTTGTCTGGCTGGGACGCCCACACGGTGAGTTGGAATACGTTTCGGGAGAGATTCCTGGAACAGTATTACCCTCGTTCTTTCCGAGATGCCAAGGAGGCTGAATTTCTGCAGCTTCAACAAGGGAATCTGAGTGTGGCTGAGTACGAACGGAAATTCCAGATGTTGTCTCGGTTTGCTCCTGCATTCGTGGCTACTGAAGCCGAGAAGTGTCGTAGGTTTGAGTTGGGCCTGCGAGGTGAGATTCGTGCCATCGTGACAACTGGATCTTTTGCGACCCTCCGAGAGTTGTCGGATGATGCGGTAAGGGTTGAGGCGAGTTTGCCGGCGCGGCGCCGAGAACCATTTTTCTCTGGAGCTTCGAGTCAGAGGACACCGAAGAGAGGTAACTTCGGTGAAGCATCGTCGTCGGGCGATGATCGTTTCGATAAACCTGGTAGTTTCCAGAGTTCAGGATTTCGTGGTTACCGAGCACAACCGACTCCGCAAGCTAGTGCGTCGTCTGTTGCGTCGACAGGGCGACCAGGTCTTTCTGGTCGGGATGTTTTTTTCTACTGCGGAGAGCGGGGTCACTTTCGACGTGAGTGTCCACTGTTACCACAGGAAGGTGGTGTAGGCCGAGGAGTGGCGGAGCCTGGACAGAGTACAGCGTCAGGGACAGCGGGCACTAGAGGAGGTGGTGGTGCCACTAGTTGGGGACATGGTAGAGCGTCGGGATCTCAGGCCCGAGTGTTTTCGATGACTCAGCAGGAGGTTCAGTCGGCACCAGATGCGGGGACATGTATTTTTACTATCCTTGGTTGTGTTGTACGTACTTTGTTGTTGGATCCCGGGGTAGAGCCTAGGATGTGCTCTAGGTTACCTGGAGAGCGGTACAGTGAGTTCCGTTGAAGAAAGGAAGGAATAGGAAGGGAGTGACTATAACTAATCGATATGAGGTTGTTGAAGGAAGAGAACCCACAATCTAGCGTTTGCCTTTAGGACTTTGTAGACTTATTCTGAAAATAGGGTTTTCCTGTTGGCCTAGCTTGTCCTGGGTAGGAGTTGAGAAGAGTTTGGTGAGGTGGTAGTACGTGAGGATGTACTCTATGAATTCTATTGGGTACTCCATATGAGGTATTTTAAAATATCTTTGTTTACTGTTCATAGGGTTTCCCTTGCGTACACCATAAAGTTTTCATGGTACTGCGACGTGGTACACGTGTAGTTGGGGGTGGTGTGAAATACCCAAGGTGGAGATGATAGACAGGAAACCCAAACGGGGTGATTGTTCCTAAGTAGGAGACCCCTAGGTGTCGGGAGCTAGCTGTGGAATTTCGGGGACGAAATTCTTTTAGGTGGGTAGATTGTAACGACCCGTCCCAGAGATTAGGGTTAAGATAGTGATTAAGATGGGATTAGTGAGCTTAATCAGTGGTTAGTTGGTCTCGTTGGGGTCGTTAGTATAGAATGACTATTTTGCCCCTAGTTTGGGTAAAAAGTTGACTTTTAGTTCGAGCGGTCAAATGGGTTTTGACCGATGACCAGGACGTAGTTTAGGACGTCACAAACCCGTAGACAGGTGGCACGCCCGATTCCGACATCCGAGGAGGAAGTTATGATGTTCGGAAGGTTTAGGGCATAACCGTAAATTGGTTAAAATAGGAGGAAAAAGTTGACTTTCCGTACGATCGAGTTTTGGTATGTTGACCTAGGACCGTTAGATAGATCTTGTCGTCCTGAGTTCGATGACAGGCGGCACGTATTCATCGGACTTACGATGTGCGAGTTACAGGTCAAGGAAGTTAGTAGCATAATCGTAATTTGGGTTAAAAGGAAGGACATTTTGGTCTTTTGGCTGTTTGGGATTGTGCACACCAGATGAGGACACGTGGTGGATATTTTGGAAAGGGACTATTGGATTGTGACATGTGGCAAGTGTGTAGTGGGTTCTACACAATTGTGCACGGGTCCAATAATTTGGGATTTAACCGTGCTGTGTGTGGGTATGTGTTCTTCGAAACAGACAGAGACAGAGGGAGAGAGTTGAGAGAAATTGAGAGACGTTGGAGAGTGTTGGTGTGAAATGGTGAAGGGATGAGTGATCTGAGACTGAGAGGGGGACAGTGAGAAGGTTAGACAGTGTGGTGGTTGTGTATGGGTGAGTTGTGAGCCACGGGAAAACCAGGGGGGAGAACAAAAAACAGAGAAGAGTTTTGGGCGGTGGTGCTGCCGTAGTCGATCGATTGTGGCCGGTGGAGGTGCCCAGAGGCTGGAGGAGGACGGGAGGAGCTACTGCCTCACGGCTGAGCTCACGACGGCACCGTGAAGGGGAAGTGCACGGTGGAGGCTAGACGACGGAAGGTGCCATGTGTGCCCTGTTTTTCCGTTTGGTTTAAATCGTAGAGTCGTGGACTTAGGGAGAGAGTCGACGGCTTTGGTGGGTAAGGTGAGGTTCAGGGAGGTTTTGGGAACCGTCAACGGTGGTTACCGTCACGGGAGATGATCGGGTTGGACAGATTGTGAAACAGGGCAGTGGATCGGGTTCTGTGCGAGCTTTAGTCGACAGGTGAGAGGTTGAGTCGAGGAGTTTGAGTGAGGAGGATGGGTAGCTTAGGTCTGGACGAAGCAGTTGATGAAGAGAGGGGTCAATTTGGTGCAGAAACTGCGGAGAACCGTCCTCGCCGGTTCGAGGTGCAGAACTGTGTCGAACCGGGTCTACTCGAGGTAGACGGTGACACTATAACAGGCGCGTGGGGGCGCGTGCGGCGGTCTTTGGGGAAAGTGTCAACATGGTTTTTGGTCTAGGTGTTGTGATGAGTCCGTTGGAGGTGGTTTCGGGTTAATCGGACGTCGAGTCGAAGTAGTTACGCGAGGGTGAAGGTTTAGGGTTCCGGTTCGATACGTTTAAGACCCGAGGATTTTTGAGGGAATTTAGGTGGACCTTAGTAGACGTGTTGGTGACGTACTTTGGTGGTTGTTGACAGGATCGGGAGTTCCCGAGGAAGTTGAGGAACGTGCTGGACGTTCAGGACGCGATTGAGGGCTCGGTACTGTGAGTGGACCCTTTCCTTAAACTCGAACTTGCATAACTGCTTTTCTCTAAATTTTTTTTATATGTGATTACATGAATGTTGGATTTATGATGTGGTTTTATATAATTGCACGGTTTTCGAGAAATAACGTATTTAGCACGTTTTACAAGAAATGTCGATTTCTGAAGTTAATGCCATGGTTTTGGGGATAAAATGGATTTTGGAACATGATTTCGATGATCAAGGGTTTTCGGTTTTAAAATCGGATTTCGGAAAGCGGGACTTGGTTTTAAAGTTGGAAAGTGGATTTCCGGATTTGGGTTCAGAATGACGGTTCGGAATGCCGGAAGGGCATCAGACCGGTGATTTCGAATTCGGGTTTGGATGTGAATTTAGAAATGGTTTTCAAATGGTTTTGATTGGATTTGCTGGATCTGGTTATTGGGTTTAAAGACCCGGATATTGATTGACGGGGGACGGGCCCGGATTGAGTTTAAAGACTTGGGAGCTTAAAGACTCGGATATATTGATATTTCCCCCGTAGGCCTGTTGAGTTTAAAGACTCGGGAGTTTAAAGACTCGGATATTATTGAGGCCTGGATTGAGTTTAAAGACTCGGGAGTTTAAAGACTCGGATAGGTCCAGCAGGTTTGATCGGCAAATGATTGGTTGAACTTTATGCTTTACGTTACGGTTTTTATGATGCTTATGATATGGTTTCTATACCTGTTTTATAGTGTTTCTGTTTCTTATGATGTTTTATGACGATTGATGTTTTATGACGATTGATGGATAACTGTTTTCATAACTGGGTTATGCATGTGGTTTTAAAACGGAGGGCTAAACCCGGTTTTCCTATAAATGGTTTTAGAACTTTTCTGTTATTATGTTCCACTCACACCTTCTGTTTTAACTGCCCTCCAGGTCGTGGAGCTAGAGCAGGGTTTCGGCGTCGAGGCAGCGTCGGAGGCATAGAAGTCGCGAGAGGGATCCCGGAGTGTTTTAAATCTTTCCGTGTGCATGTATCTAGTTTAATAGTTTTCTTTCTTTTGTATTGAGTACTATGCTCTGTAAACTGTTGACTTCGGGATTTTTATATAGTTTCTCCTGCGTCTGACTGTGTTGTTTCGGGGTGTCAGACGGGAGCAGGATTTACCTCGGGTTCCAGGGTGGGTCCTGACATCCCTGACCCGAAATCATCAATGTAAAACAACTGAGTCTCGTGCCCGAACATATGACATCAGCTGGGCACTGTGCCCGATATCTAAGGGTCGGTCACTACTTCGATCATAGTGATGTGTGCAACCACCAATCTAGGACCGCCCTCAATCCTGGTATGTCGCCGTGAACGAATCAACAGAAGCGACCACCACAAGATCATGGTGCACTCATCACTGATCGCTATCCTGAACCATCAGCACTCCGAAGTCGAGCCTCCCCAGGCTACCCGACAACAGATCGTGCATTGTGACCTCTCCGGAAGGAACACATCCCAATCCGGAGGCGAGCGTCACGTCGTCCGTTGCAGTGCACCAAGCATCTGCCGCGACCACGACTCGGACCCGTAGGTCATCAATAGCCTCATATGCCCGAGACCAAACCAAATGGGTTTCATACCCGAGTTTATCCTTTTAGAAATCCAAAACCTTTTCATTTAAACCGATAAAGAAATACCGATCCGTATAAGCACCGTATAAGGCTGAAATCTCGAAATACATGCTTATACGTAACCACAACCAAATTCACCCATGGCATTACCAAACAAGTATTAAAACATATAATAAACATTTATGCATGCACCAATTTAGAAAACAAGGTCCACTCACAGACCGTCCGAGCTGCCGCCTCGATTTGCGTGCCATACAGCTCTCCTGAGCCAATCACCGTCACTGAGACTCCCGAACCTGTCCAAATCGTAATAGAAGGTTACTAACTACTTAATTAACCTCCCACTAAAGCCCTGTAATTTTCTGGTATTTTTAACTATTTTTAATCCCGATCTGAAACCTTCTGATGCCCTGAACATTATCGAGACGGTGTCCGATCAACACGAAACCAGTCCAAAAATGTTCGTTACATCGAATAGAGTGTTTCACATGTTGACAACATCCCCAAAAGACTAGCCACGCGCCCACACGCGCCCTAGGAATCCCATGCGTGTGAAGCTCACGCGCCGGGTACTGTTCATCGTCTTCCCCAGCGTTGAACCGAGTTCCTGCAACTTGGACCGGGCCGAACCGTTCTGGACCGGTTCAAGGCCCAATCCTGTCTGTTTTCAATCCATTTTAACCCATTTTGATTTCTAAGTGTTCCTAATCCTATTTCTAATCTTTCTAGCTAATTAAAACCGAAAAATAACCAACCAAAACTGTACCTCACACACGGCCATGGCGGCCGTGCCTTTCCTCCGCCGTTCACGGCCGTTCAAGGCCATCCCAAGCCACGAAAACAATCCTATTCAACTCCTAGGGTCCCCAGAAGCATAACCTAGGTATTAGTTTCGATCAACATGCCTTAAAATCAAAGTTCCAATTTTCGAATATTTTACCTCACGGGTCGACTCCACCGTGGCCACCACCGTGAGCCACCATACTCAGCCGTTGTCCTCAGTTCCTCAGTCATCCTCACAACACTCTCACGGTCACACTAGATGGAGGTTTGTGGTGGTGTCGTGTGTTTTGAAGAAAATGGAGGAATTTAGGTAATATGGGTTATGGGGTTTGGGTTTGAGGATGAAGGAGAATGAAGATGATGTTGAAATCTGATGAGAGATGAAAGGATTAATTGAAGGGTTAGGATTGAAAGATTAATTTGTAATGGATGGTTAGGATTTAATGTAAGGTAGATTAATTATAAAATAATCCAAATATTATTATTTAATTAAACTAGATCCACATTTTAGGGGAATTGACCAATGGGATGAGTGACACTTGTCACTCATCCATGGGACCCACTCAAAATATCTGGCCAATCAGAAAAGGCCACCTCATCATCGCCTCGGAGTACGTGCATAGTAAAATCGAACTTCTGTGACCTATAACTTCCCTGTTCGAAGTCCGATTTCAGCGAGTCGCATGTCTATGGATTCGTATCGTCCCGATCTACGTAATGGTCATCGGCCCTCGGCCATCGGGCTTCCTGGTCAAAAAGTCAACATTTGCCCCTTTTTAACCAAAATTACCAAAATGCCCTTAAACTTCCAAACGTCATAACTTCCTCCTCGAACGTCGGAATTGAACGTGCCACTTGTGTATGAACTCGTGACATCCTAAACTATGTCACGGTCATCGGTCAAAGTCCATTTGACAGTCCAATCGAAAAGTCAACGTTTTGCCCACGTCCAAGGGAAAATCGGTCATTTTGCATCGTTCGTCCGATTTCGCCTAACTAATCACCGATTAACCTCACTAATCGTGATTAGTCACTAATCTAATCTAGGAATTTGGGACGGGTCGTTACAGCATCACTCTCAAGCTAGGTCTGCTGAGGTGGAAAGAGTTGATGAGGTGGATAACAGAATTAAAGAGATCGTGCAAGTGAGTGTGATTGAGCCGTGAAGGTTCATGGAATCTAGTAATTGAGGTGGCAGTGTTTGATTGGTCATGAGAGAGTCATGAAAAATGTGTGTGTTGTAACCGTGAGTGAGTGAGTGGAGTGTGAGGATAATTGTAACTTCATATATATATATATATATATATATATATACAGATTACAATGAATCAAATATGATGATGATGAGTCTATTGAATTAATAGAATGAAATCTCATATTGAACTGTGAAGAAAGTGTTAGATTTCCTCACTGGACATTTCATCGAACAGTTGGTGTGCATATCCAAACTGTGAGAGCTTAATTCATTCAATCATCATCGATTTTCAGTTTCTTCCCTAAACACTAATCATTCAAACATTGCAAAATACAAATATTCACAGGCTAGTCCTGATACACAAACAGTTTTCAGCTAGGAGATCAAGTAAGAACACTTACTTGGTATAGAAGTAATTCACCCGCAGCATTCATCCGCAGTTTTGAAGAACTCTGAGATGGTTTTCAACACACACCACTGTTATCAACTCATAAGGCAAATCAATCATGCTCTCTTGAACCCTGTTTTAGTCTGATCCTCACGAAGCTTTTCAGAAACTGATATCTTCTATCAAATCCACATGTCTTTGAACGTTTACTGCATAAAATAAAGCGAAACTATATGTATGAAACTAATGTTAGATCGATATGTATTGAAGTGTGACGTGTGGTTAGGTTATCTCTTCTTATATATATATATATATATATATATATATATTCTCATCATGGGAAACAGTAGATGAGCAGTAAGACAAAAACATGAAGCCCATGAGAGGTTCCCCATACGGTCTTACAGAAGTACGTAGAACATGGTTCTCAGAAAAAGAGATCGCCATCTATCTAGCTATTCTATGAATAATTGGTCTTTTTGTCAGTTGATAGAATGGAAAACCACTATCCTCATCATTCATCAACCAACAGTGCGTTTCAGGAATACGAACCCAGATATATACAGCTGCTAATTTATGATGATATCTTTGGAGAATATTCATAGAGCTTGAAGGATGTATGTTAAGTGCTTCACTATATAAATTGAGTGGCATTATGGAATCCGAGTATTCTAGTACTACAAAGTATATTGAGTTTTTCATCTCCAGGGTAATTGGCAATAATTAATAGAGTAGTTAATTCCTTCTAAATTTGGAAAGGCCCGTGTTAATTACTATGATTTTAGGACTAGGTGGTATATAAGTATCTCCATGGTGCCCTTTTTTTAAGTTATGAATTATTGTTAAGTGATTTTACTCTTTATTAGATATAGTGGATTGGTAGTAAGATTCTTTTTAAGTTCCGGTAAAATTAATTAATTTTCTGACTTGGGATATTTGTTTTCGTCAATTTTCACAGAGTTGATAAGACACATACCAAAACTGTTCAGACATTTTAGCCAACTCCTTGCAAGTTGAGCTAATTAAAGCACGATTAATTAATTAAATAGGAGTGTAGAACTACGCAGGATTTTAGCAAAAGATTATAGTACTGTAGCAATGGTTGGTGATTATAAAGAAAACTAAAATGCATGTACTTCGCTATAAGACACAAAATCGAAAATGTATGAACTAGTGTTGTCAGAATGGCAACTGAGGTAGCTGTTTGTGCATCTCAATTTGGACCAATCCCAACGGTTCCCACTTCCAATGAGCGCTGTGCATGTTTGGGCCTTCTGCCATGAAATGTAGGGACTGAACAGTACTGGCAAAGTAAAAATGAATCAGTTCTCCCCATTCTAGTTACTTGTGTTAATAGTGGAAATTTCAAGTTTGATGTAGACACTATTGACTCATTCTTTCGCAATTTAAATTTGTTGGGTTAGTCATTGATCAGTGCTAGTGTAATATGGCAGTGATTTGGTGAGTACATCCTTTTTTAACAATGTTAATCTAGATGTTAGTTTTAAGTATTTTTAAAAGGTCAATTAATGCATTATAGGATAACGATTCCATCAGATAAGTGTATTCACTGAATATAATATCATATCTCAACTTCTTTCAACACATACCAACGGTGATTATACAAACGGATGAATAATTGAGATACGTTTGAGAATGTGAACAACAAAGTACGACACTGAAAACTTGAACAATGTCACCATGTCTTGCAGGGACTTGAGTCATTATCCCCCAATTTGTTTTCCAATAAAACCTCAACTTCTATTATGGTACTTAGAGCACGTTATTCTAGGTATGAAGTCAAAGACCATAAATATTCTACATCACTTGCATACGTTCATATATTAGGCTTAAACATCGGTAACAAATGAAAAGCTTGAAAAAGTAAAGAAACGAAATTCGATATTCACCCGGGGCACACGCCCCATCCCTCCTAATGACGACTTTCTTGTTGAAATCATGCAATATCTACCTAATTTCAAAGAACAAAACACTATAAAAGCCCCATCTTTCCCTCTTTTGTTTATGATTGACAATCATTTCAGATTATAGGTAAGTTGTTTAATCTTCCAGACTGGAAATAATAAGCATCATTAAGGGAAAGAACCTCACCAACCATACATACATAGATATAATAGATATATATATATATATATATATAGAGAGAGAGAGAGAGAGAGAACAACAAAACCATAGTACCATACTCCCTTCTCTGCTTTTACCAGCATTAGCATAATTTGCATTTGAAATTATTAATTTGTTATATGATTGCTTGAATAGAAAAAAGAGGGGACCCATATATGTATGATATATATGCCAACTTAATCAATGGAAAGTGATCTATACCCCCTTTTACACGCTTGGATTCTGCTACTTGGTCCACATGAAGGGCCCTCCCCTCCCTCCCCAAGTCCCCAATGCTAAAGTATTCTTCGTCTTCCTCTGTCTTTCTCTAATCACACCCACAATTTTTCAATTCAATATAGGTGGGAAAAGTATCTTTTAAAAGGAAAGAAAATTAGAATATCAAAATGTTGATTGCTTGATTTCAATAATGATGTCTGTGATAATTTATCTGAATTCAAATTTTTTTTACGGGTACATTAATCTTATTAGATTAGTTTAAAATCATTTTTAGCAATAAAAGCTCATATAAAATCTCATAAAAATTTAAAAGAAAGAATAATACGGTAAGGCTCTTAGTTTCTAAATTTCAATTGAAAATGACCATGTAACATAATGAACAAATCTTGTAAGCTCTCAATAATACATCTAAAGCCTCTCTATTTCACAAAGAACACTAAGAACTTGCAAAATTTCAAAAAAAAAAAAAAAAAAAAAGTAGACTAAAATTGAAAAAGATTTTGTGTTATGGCTCCAAATAAACAGGAAGAATTGCACTTTTAGATCCCCTACCATGCCCAAAAGAAAAGAAGGACCTTCTAACTCTACCACTACTGCTACTTCCGCAACCGTCAATGGGGCTGACCACCTCACTCACTTGCCTTTGCACCGCCGCTTGCACGGCCATATATAGCTGCCTATCCGCCGACGAGTCCATTGAAAAAGACCTTCTGATGGGCTGGATTGAAAATTGTTCATCTTTAGCCCGAATATCAATGCATTCATCTCCCATGCTAGTAACTTTGCTGTGAAACTTTCTCGAAAATTTCTTACTCCCAACTTTCTGTTCCAATTTTCTCGGTGAAGGACTCACAGAAATCACAGAGGCCTCCCCTGAATTCGACCTTGCTTGCCTTCCAAGCATTGATCCTTCTATCGAACTATGGTTGCTTAATTCGATCACTACATAGTCTTCATCCCCGCCGCTCAGACTCCCGGCATATGGGCTCGGATCTTGCGGCGAAGAGCTGGGAGCAATAATCCGATCAAATTGGAATCCGCGGGTTGTGGTCGAAATGCTTGTTCTACAGAGCGGGCAATTGGCATTGTTTTGAAGCCAGACATCGATGCAATCAATGTGGAAAACATGGCTGCAATCCGGTATGATTCTCAGCTTCTCATCGACTTGAAACTCATTCAAACAAACTGCACATTCACAGGCTCCTCTGTTTTCAAGTCCTCTGTTTCCGTCTTTCTTGAATTGAAACAGGGGAATTGATCTGATGACGGCTTCATCAAGCCCCCGGGTTCGGGTCTCCAAACCGGGAGAATAGACCAGTAGATGGTCTAATTGGTCGCGCCTGTTGCGCGACAGTGAGAATCGCCGGAGAATATCAACACGGTGCCAATTGAGGCAGCATTTGATGACAAAGATGTAGTAGCTGACAAGAAGGAAGGCGGTGGCTACGATTCCAATTATGGCAATTGCTATAATGGGGAAGCTTGTGTCTGAATGGTGAACGGGAGTTCCAAAGATTGAGGCTCCTGGAGTTGCTGATGGAGGAAGAGCTTTGGACACATGGATCAAGAAGCTTTTGCTTCCAAGATCCATGAAAATGAAATGGGTTTTCTTCAGATCTTAAAAATTAAACAAGAAAAATGCAGAAAAACATGAAACTAGCTGACAAGATGTGAGATTTAGAAGATTGGAGAAGAAAGAAAAAGAGAGAAATCCCCGGTGGGAATTAATGAGAGTGATGTGGAGAGGGACATGAAACCTAAAGGAGGTCTAAATTGAAAGAAAATGTGGTCTGCTAATTCGACTTTTTCTTTTGTAAGGTCGGGGAGAAATTGAGAAGTCTTAGTTTGAGGTGGAACTGTGGAAGTGCTTACGTCATCGGCGGTGGTGAAGTGTCTCGATTAGTTGTACTATATTTTTGGTTTTAAAATTATTGTGTCTACAGAAACGTATGGTAGTTTGAGATACTTGTGCATATAAAAACGAGCTTGTATAGAATGCACAGCTCCTCACCATCACTCAAATAGGGCCCTGTATTTTCTCCAAATTAATTTCATTGCACTCCATTCTATTGCCCTTCACCATCCTATTACCTCATATTATTCTTTTTTATTGTATAATCTGTCATTTAAAATTCAGTTGTTATTATAGCGAGGTCGTTATTGAATATGTATACTCTTTTTCTCAATATCATCGTGTCCAAATTTATAGTTTTGGATGCAAAATTGAGGTTGTGTAGTCTAGAATTTCACTTTCGATAAGGATAAGATGGAAAATATATGGGATGATAATTAGGTGTCTAAAAATATAGAAAATTGAATGGAACTAACGGTAAAGGAGGTGGATTAAAACTAGATTGTCATAATATAAAGTGAATGTGATTAATTAATAAGTGAATTAAATGGCAAGTCCAGGAGGCATTGTAATTATTTGTATTAGTCAGAGTCAATTATCTTCCCTATTCTTTGGGAAAAAAATGATATTCCCTATTGATAACATTTTGATCCATATATATATATATATATATATATTTCCTAGGATAAAACCATTATTCGTTTTAAGTACATTAGAATGAAAAAAAGTCAATAAATGAGAGGATGATACTCCTCCTAATTAAGGTTTATTAGGCTAGATGCACTAGGAACACGTAAGTTAATCTCAAAAATGCATCAGGGACTGCAATTTGTTTCAGTTTGCACCAGAAATAGGTACACCATAAAAAACATTGCACCATTTATTAGTCAATGTTAATAGTGTCGTTAATCTTGATGATATGATAGTAATATTATAAAAATTAATAAGGGTAATTAAGACATTTGTTTCATTTTATTATATTTTCTATTAAAATTCTTTTTTTTTTAAATTAAAACAAATAAAATACTGAATCTTCCCCAACCTAACTCACCTGATCATCTCCCTCCCTAAACCCGACCACCACACACTGCCCATCTAACCTTCGTGATACCACACATCCAAAGCAACGCCAAGCAAGAACTAGACTGAACAAAAACAAGAAACACCAAGCACAATCTCTCATCACCAAGAACAAGAATTGGATAGCCTAGATAGAGGAGTCACTTGCCCAAGACAAGGCTCTTACCAAGGAACAAGAGGAGGTCCTTCGCTCCAAGCCTGTCGTCTCCTTTGCCCATATTTTCTCAATTAATTAACTGGACAAAGTTCGCAGTATTTCCAACGACATCCAAAAACCAAAAAAATAAAAATAGAAAAAACAAAAAAAAAAATTTTACAGCCAACATAAAACCCAAGATTTTTCTTCTATCAACTAAAAAACCCAAAATTTCTAGAGGAAAATTCATTAATAAGAGCACTTTATCTTCTACATACGGTTCTTGAGGAATCCATTATACGGAGCGATTTGATTCTTATGAATTATTTCTGCAACTTCTCTCAACGTCTCTGGGACTGAACTTGAAGGAGGAGGGGGACTGAACTTGAAGGAGGAGAGGGATTGAACTTGAAGGAGGAGGCACTAGGTGGCGTCGCACTGAAGGTTGTGATGATTGGCGTAGTAGTATAGGGTAGCCCGGGGGAAATGGGGCGAGCAGAGAAGGAAGAGTGTTATGTTCTTGGATTCAAAAAAAGCGTAGTCCAAATTGATGTGGGTTGGTCAAAATACCAAGGGAAAAAAATGTAGACATCGACGAAGAAGAAAGACTTGTCCAATGGTGGGAACGGCGATTCGAGGACGTGCATGGCCAATGGAGTTCCTATTTTGACTTTCGCGATCCGATGGGTCTTCGGGGGGCAGCTTTGATTTTACGCATTACATGTACGAGATTGTGCTAGATTTTCTTATCGAGTTCGTTGAGGATTTCGTTTCTGACAAGAAGGTACCAGATCAACATCTCTGGGTAAAATGGTACAACATTGGCGCGAACCCATTGATTTGTAAGTGTTTGATTTGAGATGTTGTTGATGAGCTTGTCAGGAACCATGATTGAGACTTGGAGTTCTGTAGTTCTAAGAGCATTGAGAATTTTGGGGTTGGCATCGTAGATTTTGACTTGCTTGGCTTTGAGGGAATGGATGAGCTTTATGGACACTAATAGATAGAGGAGGTTGTTTCCTACCAGGTAGCAGCGGTGGTGACGAGCGAAGGAAGTAGAGCCGTACTTGAGCTTGAGGGCCTTAAGCTTGGCCTCGACATCATTGGCGGAATCCTGGGTTTTGGATTTCGGCTTCGGAGAGGGTGTTAGTGGTGTAAAGACCTGTCCCGGAAATTGGGATTAGATTAGTGATTAATGACAGATTAGTGAGATTAATCGATGATTAGTTGGATGATTTCGGACGGACGGTGCAAAATGACGGGTTTGCCCTTAGAATTGGGTGAACGGTTAACTTTTTGTTCGGGAAGTCAAATTGACTTTGTCCAATGACTGTGACGGAGTTCAGGACGTCACGAGTTCATAGACAGGTGGTACGTTCGATTCTGACATTCGAGGAAAAAGTTATGATGTTTGGAAGTTCGAGGGTATTTTGGTAATTTGGTTAAAAATGGGCAAATTGTTGACTTTTCATACGACACGGAGTTGTCACATATTTCGAGGATCGTTAGGTAAGTCTCGATTCCCTGAGTACAACTACAGGCGATATGCTATCACTGGACGTCGCACGGTTTCGTTATGAGGCTAACTACGTGTAGGGCAAAACGGTAATTATGTGACAGTAGGGGTAAAATGGTCTTTTACCTGCTTTTGTTTAAATGCTGATGGGATAAGGACATCTATCCTTGATGGGTTGGATATTTTCAACTGAGGGCAGAGTGATGAGGACACGTGGATACCTTCTGGTTGGTCCCACCTTGTTCTCCCATTTGATCGATTAAGTTAGACGGTGATCGATTAAAACAGGGGAGGCTATTTGTTGGCCGTGCTGTCCAGGTGAGTGAGAAGCTCAGAGTTGATTGTGTGAGAGCTGAAACACGAGTGAGTTGTGTGTGTATGTTTGAACCAGAGTAAGTCAAGTGGGAGGTGTGTGAGAGTGAGAAAAACAGAGAACAGAGAACTGAGTAACCATAAGAACCCAAACTCTTTCAACCTCATCATTTTGTAACAACCCGTACCTTCAGGAAGGGTATAAATGTAATTTTGTAAAAGATTTGTATAAAAGGACGATTTTGCCCTTGTGAATAGTGTGTCAAAAGTTGACTTTTTACTTTACAGGTTGGATGAGCGTGGACCATTGACCGTGACGTAGTTAAGGACGTCACGAGGCCGTAGACAGGTGGCGTGTCCGACTTGGACAATCGGAGAAAAAGTTATGACGTTCGGAAGATTGAGGGCGTTACCGTAATTTTGATTAATTAGGGGAAAATGTTGACTTTTTAGTGGACTTGTGATTTTCATGTAGACCGAGGATCGTTAGATAGGTCTCGACGTCCTGAATACAACGACAGGCGGCACGCTGTCATCGGACGTCGGACGGAATAGTTATGGGTCTGGAAAGTTTGAGGGCAAAATAGTAATTTCTAAACCTAGGGGCATTTTGGTCTTTTTTTTTCTTAGGCCCAATCAGATAAGAACAAGTGGCTTGAGTGGGTTGGGATATTTGTACTGATGTCCATAGGAAATTGGACACGTGGGGATTGCTAGATGGTTCTAGGATTTGCCTAAAATGTACACGGCCACATTTTGTGTTAATTTGAACCGTGCATTTGGTTTGAGAAACAGAAAACAGAGAGTGAGG
This sequence comes from Prinsepia uniflora, assembly GCA_032719365.1. NCBI lineage: Eukaryota > Viridiplantae > Streptophyta > Magnoliopsida > Rosales > Rosaceae > Prinsepia > Prinsepia uniflora. The sequence continues at coordinate 19,500,061 of CM064871.1, read as the reverse complement.
AAAGTGAGAGACTTCGATCGATTCAGTGTGTGGGTGAGAGTGTTGTGAGTTGTGAGAGTGATAGAGAGAAGAGAGGAAGTTGGTGACTGAGTTTGGGGTGAAATCGTGCCCGGAACCACGGTGGTCGGAGGATCGATTTTCAGGGAAAACAGAGAGGCCGTGGGACAGAGGTGGTGGTTGTGCCGTGTTTTGGTTCAAACCAAGCTAATAGGAGGCTAGGACGACTGCAGGGGACTCAGTGGACACTGTGGTACACGGCGGTGCAGACGGCGGAGGAAGAATCGAAGGTATGACTTGAATCCCATGTTTTTCTCGTTTGATTGTTTTCAAAAGTCGTGGACTTTGGGTTAGAGTCGAGGGTTTTGGTGGTTAGTGTGAGACTCCTGAAGGACCCAGGAGTCGTCTGAGGTTGGTGCCGTGACGGGGGAAGGTCTGGGTGGCCGGAGGCCAAAACAGGGTTTATGGGTAGTTGTTTCGAGGTTGAGGACGATGGGTTTTAGGCTTTGATTTCTAGGTTTTAGGACGGGAATAGATTGTTAGGAACTGGACGAGGCTAACAGGATTGAAATGGTGGAAATTGGTGGACGAATGGAGGAGAAACGGTCACGCCGGTTCAGTACAGTTGAACCGGGTGACTCAAGGTAGACGATGCACTGTAGCAGGCGCGTGAGGCCCACGCGCAGCCACTTTGGGCTGCGCGTGGGGGCGCGTTAGGAGGAGTTTGAGAAATTGTCCAACATGGTTTTGTCCTAAATGTTCTAAGGAATCCATTGGGACAACTTTCGGGTAAATCGGACGATGTTACAGGATAGTTCGAGGATCCGGACGGTTTAGGGTTTAAATTTAAATTACGTATAAATTCCCGAAAATTGGGGAAAATAGGGTTAGTATATTGGATGTATTTTTGACCCTATTTGGTGCTGATTGACAGGACGGGAGACGCCTGAGACGGTCGAGGAGCGCACGGAGCGCGATTGACACTATCTGATTCGTGAGTGGACTCTTTCTTTTCTTACGAGCATGCCTAGCTGTTTTACTTATGTTTTATGATATTAAATATGTTTTTATGCTTTTTAATGGTGATTATATGTGGTTGATATGTTTGCACGTTTTTCGAGACATTTTCGGGTTTTCGCACGTTTTTCCAGAAAAAGCTGGATTTCTGATTTTGATGTTAAGCTTCCATGTTTTCAATCTATAATTATTTTTTGATGGTTATAAGTGGATTATGAAATCTGATTTTGGTAATCCAGGTTTTGGTTTTAAAATGGGATTTCGAGAAACAAAATTTGGTTTTAAAGTCAGAAAAGTGGAATTCCGGATTTGGGTTCGGAATGACGGTTCTGGATGCAGGAAGGGCATCAGACCAGTGATTTCGGATTCAGGTTTGGATATGGATTTATAATTGGTTTTGGATTGGATTTACTGGATCTGGATATTGGGTTTAAAGACCCGGATATTGTGATTGTCGGGGGACGGACCCGGATTGAGTTTAAAGACTCGGATATTTACGATATTACCCCCGTAGGCCTATTGAGTTTAAAGACTCGGGAGTTTAAAGACTCGGATATACCCAGCAGGTTTGATCGTACTTTGGAATTGGTGGATTTGGTTTGATGATATGATCTTGTTATACTATTTTATATTGTGGTTTTCTGATACTTCGTTAGGCATGCATACTTTATTTTAAAACGGAGGGTAAAATCTTATTGTTTTTTCTTAAATCCTTGTTGATTTCTAAATCATGTTTGAAATTCTTATTTCTTTTAGTCCACTCACATTTTTTGGTTTTAACTTACCCTCCAGGTCGTGGTGATAGCATTGGGGTAAACGTTGAGGCAGGAATCGAGGCATAGAGCTTTACGACGTTCTTCCGTTGCGAGATTAGCCGAGTAGGATTTTGTGCCTGTTTTGTATTAACTATGCTCTGAATTACGGTTGTATTATATTTGTCCCTTGTCTGATAGTTATGCTTATGGTTGTGTTAAGGTTATTTTGGTACTTTAAGTGTGATTGTCAGATGGGAGCAGGGTTCGTCCCGGGTATCGAGGTGATATTTGGGACGGGTCCTGACAATTGTATCAGAGCATAGGTTCTGTCGGTTGTGTCGGAACGAGGTCGTTTTTAGGTTGTTTTACTAACTCTATGCCTCTTTCAACGTACGTTCGACTATGCCTCCGAGACGTTAACCCCCTCCACGACCTGAAGAAGCAGAGAGTGCGTCGATTGAGCGAGCCTAGCGGCTCGGGGCCACTACGTTCAATGGTGGGGCAGACCCAGAGGAAGCCCACCGATGGATCACCCGGCTTGAGCGGATTTTCAGGGTGATGCATTGTCCTCCAGGAGACCGTGTGTTGTTGGCTACTTTTCTGCTAGACGGCGCAGCGTATGAGTGGTGGTATACGCTGGAGTTGTCACGTTGGGACGCTCATACCGTGACTTGGGAGACATTCCGGGAGCGGTTCTTGGACCAGTATTATGCTCGCTCTTTTCAGGATGCCAAAGAGGCGGAGTTCCTTCAGTTGAAACAGGGGAGCATGACAGTAGCCGAGTATGAGCAGAGGTTCCAGATTTTGTCCCGATTCGCTCCTGCATTTGTGGCAACCGAGGCTGAGAAGTGTCGTCGGTTTGAGTTGGGTCTTTGAGGAGAGATTAGAGTCATTGTGACAGCTGGCTCATTTGCTACTTTCAAGGAGTTGTCAGACGCTGCTGTACGAGTGGAGGCCAGTTTACCTGCCCGGCCACAGTACTCGGCCAGTGTGCGACGTCGTGAGCATTCTTTTCCTGGAGCGTTGAGTCAGAGGACCCCGAAGCGGGGCAACTATGGTGGTACTTCATCAGCTAGTGGTGCCCGGTTTGGCAGTCCAGGTAGTTTTCAGGTCTCTGGATTTCGGGGAGCTAGAGCACAGCCGACTCCTTAGGCGAGTACGACTTCTGTTGCTTCTACTGGGAGACAGACTGGTGGACCCGGTAGAGATGTCTGCTATTATTGTGGAGAGTGTGGCCACTTTCGGAGAGAGTGCCCATTATTAGCCCAGGAGGGTGGAGCAGGTCGAGGTACAGCAGAACCTGGGCGGAGTACTGCATCTGTGTCAGGGGCGGCAGGCCTTAGAGGTGGCAGTGGTGCCACGAGCAGTTCTAGAGGGCGCGATCAGTCATCAGGACCGCAGGCACGAGTTTTTGCTATGACCCAACAGGAGGCCAGATCAGCACCTGGAGTGGTGACAGGTACACTTACCATACTTGGTCACACTGTTTTTGCTTTGATAGATCCCGGGGCTACTCACTCGTTTATAGCCCGGAGTTGTAGTCTAGTTACGGAGAGGGGGTGTCTACTTTGGATTGTGCCTTAGGGGTGAGTACACCTACTGGGGAGGAGTTGGTAGTGACTCGGGTTCTGAGAGAGTGTCCGGTGATGGTAGGCGAGCTTGAGTTAGTGGCGGACTTGTTACTGTTGGATCTACGGGACTTCGATGTTATACTGGGTATGGACTGGTTAACTAGACATCATGCTTCTATCGAGTGTTTCGATAGGAGAGTGACCTTTCGGAGTCCAGGATTACTAGAGACCACGTTTCAGGGTGATCAGCGTGCACTTCCTACAAGAGTTATTTCGGCACTTGAGGCTAGCAAGCTGTTGCGGAAGGGGTGCCAGGGTTACATAGCTCACGTGGTGGATACACGTGCTACGCCAGTGAGGGCGGAGGATATTCCAGTGGTGCGGGAGTTTCCCGATGTCTTTCCCGAGGAGTTGCCAGGATTACCCCCTCATCGAGATATCGAGTTCACGATTGATCTTCTTCCAGGTACACATCCCATTTCACAGACTCCTTACCGCATGGCACCTGCAGAATTGAGGGAACTAAAGGCACAGTTACAAGAGTTGGTCGATATGGGATTCATTCGACCGAGTATGTCACCTTGGGGAGCGCCCGTATTGTTTGTCAAGAAAAAGGACGGAAGTTTGAGATTGTGTGTAGACTACAGACAGCTGAATAAGGTAACCATTAGGAACAAGTATCCCCTACCTCGGATTGATGACTTGTTTGACCAACTGAAGGGAGCACAGTACTTTTCAAAAATTGATCTTCGCTCCGGATATCATCAGCTACGGGTTAAAGAGGAGGATGTACCGAAGACAGCCTTTCGGACCAGGTACGGTCACTATGAGTTTGTTGTGATGCCATTTGGATTGACTAACGCCCCACCAGCTTTTATGGATCTCATGAACCGAGTGTTTCGGTCGTACTTGGATCGTTTTGTGATTGTTTTTATTGATGACATCTTGGTATATTCGAAGAGTGCGAAGGCGCACGAGAAGCATTTGAGGATAGTGCTTAAGACCCTGAGAGAGCATCAGTTGTATGCGAAGTTGAACAAGTGCCAGTTTTGGTTGACCAGTGTTGGATTTCTAGGTCATGTAATTTCAGCCGAGGGCATCAGAGTAGATCCTCAGAAGGTTGAGGAGGTAGCAAATTGGGAACAGCCCAAGACGGTGACAGAGATCAGGAGTTTTCTGGATTTAGTAGGCTATTACCGGCGCTTTATTGAGGGTTTTTCTATTCTTGCTGCTTCGTTGACACGGTTGACTCGGAAGGGAGTTCGTTTTGATTGGGATGAGAACTGTGAGCAGAATTTCCAGGAGCTTAAGAGACGGTTGACATCGGCTCCTGTGTTAGCCCTTCCAGACGACAGTGGGGAGTTCGAGGTTTATAGTGACGCTTCATTACAGGGTTTGGGCTGTGTGTTGATGCAGCACGGGAAAGTGATTGCATATGCTTCCTGGCATTTGAAACCCCATGAGATGAACTACCCTACACATGACTTGGAGCTTGCTGCGGTGGTTCATCCACTGAAGCCTTGGCGACATTACTTGTACGGCGAGAGGTGCAGGATTTTCACGAACCATAAGAGTTTAAAGTATCTATTTACTCAGAAGGAATTTAATCTAAGACAGCGACGATGGTTAGAGCTGCTTAAGGACTATGATTGTACGATTGAGTATCACCCAGGAAAGGCTAATGTGGTAGCCGATGCCTTGAGCAGGAACCAGCTAGTTCTTTGTCGCATTTGAGGACAGTCCGGTTACCTTTATTGGTTGAGCTCCGTAGGATTGGAGTAGAGTTGACTGTGGATGGTCAGGGAGCACTACTAGCGAGTTTCCACGTGCGACCTGTTTTGATTGATCAGGTTATTGATGCTCAGTTTGAGGACCCCATATTGGGCATCATACGGATTGAGGTAGAGGCTGGATAGAGACAGGACTTTGAGATCCGCGAGGATGGATCCTTGGTTAAGGATGGACGGTTGTGTGTATCTAAGGACGAATCACTGAAGAATGTGATACTGCATGAGGCTCACTGTTCAGCCTATGCGATGCATCCTGGTGGGACCAAGATGTATCGTACACTTCGAGAGCATTACTGGTGGTCAGGTATGAAACGTGAGATTGTAGAGTATGTCAGTAGATGCTTGATCTGTCAACAGGTGAAAGCCGAGCGACAAAGACCCTATGGAGCTATGCAACCTTTGCCGATCCCCGAGTGGAAATGGGATCACCTGACGAGTGATTTTGTAACGACCCGTCCCAGGAACTGGGGTTAAGGAAGTGTTTAAGATGAGATTAGTGAATTTAATTGGGGGTTAGTTGGTTCTGATAAGGTCGTTAGTCTAGAATGACGATTTTGCCCCTGGTTCGGGCAAAAAGGTTGACTTTTAATTCGAGTGGTCCAATGGACTTTGACCGGTGACCAGGACGTAGTTTAGGACGTCACGAATCCGTAGGCAGGTGGCACGCCTGATTCCGACTTCGAGGAGGAAGTTATGATGTTCGGAAGGTTGAGGGCATAACTGTAATTTGGTTACATAGGGGGAAAAGTTGACTTTTCGTACGATTGGGTTTTGACTTGTTGACCTAGGATCGTTAGATAGATCTCGTCGTCCTGAGTTCGATGACAGGCGGCACGTATTCATCGGACTTACGATGTGTGAGTTATGGCTCTAGACAGGTAGTGGCAAATTGTAATTTTGACTTAAAAGGAGGGGCATTTTGGTCTTTGTGCTCTGGGATTTGTGCAGCAGAGAGGGACAAGTGGATGGCTGTGATTGGGCCATTTGTGTGAGAAGGGACATGATTGTGACATGTGGCAAAGGGCTAGAGGGTTCCAGGAGTTGCACGGGTCCAATAATTTGGGGATTTTGGGCGGTGTACCGTATGTGTTCTTCGACCCAGAGAGAAACAGAGGGAGATAATTGAGAGAATTGGGACGGTGATTGTGTGAGTTTGTGTTAATTGGTGAGGGGGTGAGTGACAAGAGAGTGAGGGAGAGATAGGGAGAAGGTTAGGAGGTGCGGTGGCTGTGTGTGTGGGAGTTGAGAGCCACGGGAAATCAGGGGGAAAACAGAGACGAAGTGAGTGCTTGTGGTGGTGGTGTGACCTTGTGCGGTGCAAGTGGACTCGTGGTGCTATCGTGAGGGGTAAGAGAAGTCGACCAGCCCCAGCGGAGCTTGCGACGGTGACTGGAGGACAGGTAATTCCTTATCCCCATTTATTTGCTCTGTTTTGCCAATTAGGTTCAGACGCTAAGTCGTAGCTTTAGGGGCTGAATCGAGGAGTCTAGTGAGGTCTAGGGGACTCAGTTGAGTCCTAGGCAGCTGCTGGTTGTGCTGCTGTGACGGGGAGTGCACAGTGGAGGCTAGTGCGACGGAGAGTACTGGTGTGCTCTACTTTGCCGTCGATTTTCAAATCAAAAGTCGTTGGTTTTGAGTGTGAGTCGATGGGCTTGGTGAGTTGGGTGAGGTTTAGGAGGTCCTAGGATTGGTTTAAGCTAGCCACCGTGACGGGGGGTGACCTGGGTGGCCGAAGAAGAGAACAGGGGACAGTACTGGTTTCTGTTCGAGCTTGAGTCGACAGGTTTCAGGTCGAGTCGAGGTATTAGGGGAAGGGGGATGAGTTCCTAAGGATGGGACGATGAAGTGGGTGAAGAGAGGAGTCGATGTGGTGCAGGCACGATGGTGAACCGCTCACGCCGGTTCAATTTGCAGGAACTGTTTCGAACCGGGTCGACTCGAGGTAGACGGTGACATTGTAGCTGGCGCGTAAGGGCCACGCGCAGCCACCTTTGGCCGGCGCGTAGGGGCCGTGCGGCGGTGTTTGGGGAAAGTGTCAACATGGTTTTTGGTCTAGGAGTTGTGACGAGTCTAATGGAATTGGTTTCGGGTTGTTCAGATGTCGTTTGAAGTTCGTCCCGCGAGGTTGAAGGTTTAGGGTTCCAGTTCGTTACGATTAGGACCCGAGGATTTTTAGGGAAAATTAGGTGGACCTTTGTAGACGTCTTAGTAACGTACTTTGGCGATTGTTGACAGCATCAGGAGTTTCTGAGGAAGCTGAGGAACGTAGGAGACGTTCGGGATGCGATTGAGGGCTCGGTACTGTGAGTGGACCCCTTCTCTAAACTCGAGCATGCATAACTGCTTTTAACTACTTATTTTATGATTTTACATGTGATTTCATGATTTTTTGAATATGTGATGTTGGTTTTTACATAATTGCACGATTTTCGAGAAATAACGTATTTGGCACGTTTTACGAGAAAGACTTGATTTCTAATTATGGTACCGGGATTTTGGGGATTTCAAACGATAAGTGATTTTCAATGATTATAAGTGGATTTTGGAACATGGTTTCGACGATCAAGGAATTTCGGTTTTAGAATCGGATTCTGGTAACGAGATTTGGTTTTAAAGTTGAAAAGTGGATTTCCGGATTTGGGTTCGGAATGATGGTTCTGGACGCCGGAAGGGCATCGGACCGGTGATTTCGGATTCGGGTTTGGATATGGATTTGGAAATGGTTTTTCAAATGGTTTTGGATTGGATTTTCTGGATCTGGTTATTGGGTTTAAAGACCCGGATATTGATTGACGAGGGACGGGCCCGGATTGAGTTTAAAGACTCGGGAGTTTAAAGACTCGGATATATTGATATTTCCCCGTAGGCCTATTGAGTTTAAAGACTCGGGAATTTAAAGACTCGGATATTATTGAGGCCTGGATTAAGTTTAAACACTCGGGAGTTTAAAGACTCGGATAGGTCCAGCAGGTTTGATCGGAAAATGATGATTGGATATTTACGGTTTATGATAAGGTTTTATGATGCTTATGATATGATTTCTATAACTGTTTTTATAGTGTTTCTGTTTCTTATGATGTTTTTATGGTGATTGATTTATAACTGTTTTAATCACTAGGTTATGCATGTAGTTTCAAAACGAAGGGCTAAAACCCGGTTTTCTTTTAAAATGGTTTTGGAAACTTTTCTTTTATTCTGGTCCACTCACATTTTCTGTTTTAAATTGCCCTCCAGGTCGTGGAGCTAGCGCGGGGTATCGACGTCGAGGCAGCGTCTGAGGCATAGAAGTCACGAGAGCGATTCCGGAGTGTTGTAAAGTTTCCGTGTGCGTGTATCTAGGTTATCGGGTTTTCTTTCTGTTGTATTCAGTACTATGCTCTGTAAATTTTTAACTTCGGGATGTTTTAAAGTTTTTCTGCGTCTGACGGGGTATTTTAGTGGTTGCTTTGGTATTGTGTCGGGGTGTCAGACAGGAGTAGGATTTACCTCAGTTTTCGGGGTGAAATCGGGGTGGGTCCTGACAATTGGTATCAGAGCATAGGTTTGTTGAGTTTGTCGAGTTTGTGAGGTTTTGTTTCGGTTGTTTGACTGTTTCTATGCCTCTTTCAGCGTGCAATTGACTATGCCTCCGAGACGTAGACCCTCTCCACGACCTGAGGACGAGGTAGCAAGAGAGACAGAGAGTGTTATGATTGAGCGAGCCCAGCGGCTCGGGGCTACTACTTTTAGTGGTGGGGCAGATCCTGAGGAAGCCCAGAGGTGGATCACGAGATTTGAGCGGATTTTTGCAGTGATGCATTGCCCATCGGAGGAGCGAGTGTTACTGCTACGTTCTTACTAGATGGTGCAGCGTACGAGTGGTGGTATACCCTCGAGTTGTCTAGCTGGGACGCCCACACTGTGACCTGGGAGACGTTTCGGGAGAGATTCTTAGACCAGTATTACCCTCGTTCTTTCCGAGATGCCAAGAAGGCTGAGTTTCTGCAGCTTCAACAAGGGAATCTGAGTGTGGCTGAGTACGAACAGAAGTTTCAGATGTTGTCTCGGTTTGCCCCTGCGTTTGTGGCTACTAAAGCCGAGAAGTGTTGTAGATTTGAGTTGGGCCTGGGAGGTGAGATTCGAGCCATAGTGACGGCTGGATCGTTTACTACCCTCCGAGAGTTGTCGGACGCTGCAGTGAGGGTTGAGGCGAGCTTGCCGGTGCGACGCCAGGAGTCACCTTTTCCTGGAGCTTCGAGTCAGAGGACACCGAAGAGAGGTAACTTCAGTGGAGCATCGTCGTCGGGCGATTATCGTTTCGGTAGACCTGATAGTTTTCAGACGAGAAGGTACCAGATCAACATCTCTGGGTAAAATGGTACAACATTGGCGTGAACCCATTGATTTGTAATTGTTTGATTTGAGATGTTGTTGATGAGCTTGTCAGGAACCATGATTGAGACTTGCTGTTCTGTAGTTCTAAGAGCATTAAGAATTTTGGGGTTGGCATCGTAGATTTTGACTTGCTTGGCTTTGAGGGAATGGATGAGCTTTATGGACACTAATAGATAGAGGAGGTTGTTTCCTACCAGGTAGCGGCGGTGGTGACGAGCGAAGGAAGTAGAGCCGTACTTGAGCTTGAGGGCCTTAAGCTTGGCCTCGACATCATTGGCGGAATCCTGGGTTTTGGATTTCAGCTTCGGAGAGGGTGTTAGTGGTGTAACGACCTGTCCTGGAAACTGGGATTAGATAGTGATTAATGACAGATTAGTGAGATTAATCGATGATTAGTTGGATGATTTCGGACGGACGGTGCAAAATGACGGTTTTGCCCTTAGAATTGGGTGAACGGTTAACTTTTTGTTCGGGAAGTCAAATTGACTTTGTCCAATGACTGTGACAGAGTTCAGGACGTCACGAGTTCATAGACAGGTGGTACGTCCGATTCTGACATTCGAGGAAAAAGTTATGATGTTTGGAAGTTCGAGGGTATTTTGGTAATTTGGTTAAAAATGGGCAAATTGTTGACTTTTCATACGACAAAGAGTTGTCACGTATTTCGAGGATCACTAGGTAGGTCTCGATTCCCTGAGTACAACTACAGGCGATATGCTATCACTGGACGTCGCACGGTTTCGTTATGAGGCTAACTACGTGTAGGGCAAAACGGTAATTATGTGACAGTAGGGGTAAAATGGTCTTTTACCTACTTTTGTTTAAATGCTGATGGGATAAGGACATCTGTCCTTAATGGGTTGGATATTTTCAACTGAGGGCAGAGTGATGAGGACACGTGGATACCTTCTGGTTGGTCCCACCTTGTTCTCCCATTTGATCAATTAAGTTAGACGGTGATCGATTAAAACAGGGGAGGCTATTTGTTGGCCGTGCTGTCCAGGTGAGTGAGAAGCTCAGAGTTGATTGTGTGAGAGCTGAAACACGAGTGAGTTGTGTGTGTATGTTTGAACCAGAGTAAGTCGAGTGGGAGGTGTGTGAGAGTGAGAAAAACAGAGAACAGAGAACTGAGTAACCATAAGAACCCAAACTCTTTCAACCTCATCATTTTGTAACAACCCGTACCTTCAGGAAGGGTATAAATGTAATTTTGTAAAAGATTTGTATAAAATGACGATTTTGCCCTTGTGAATAGTGTGTCAAAAGTTGACTTTTTACTTTACAGGTTGGATGAGCGTGGACCATTGACCGTGACGTAGTTAAGGACGTCACGAGGCCGTAGACAGGTGGCATGTCCGACTTGGACAATCGGAGAAAAAGTTATGACGTTCGGAAGATTGAGGGCGTTACCGTAATTTTGATTAATTAGGGGAAAATGTTGACTTTTTAGTGGACTTGTGATTTTCATGTAGACCGAGGATCGTTAGATAGGTCTCGACGTCCTGAATACAACGACAGGCGGCACGCTGTCATCGGGCGTCGGACGGAATAGTTATGGGTCTGGAAAGTTTGAGGGCAAAACAGTAATTTCTAAACCTAGGGGCATTTTGGTCTTTTTTTTTCTTAGGCCCAATCAGATAAGAACAAGTGGCTTGAGTGGGTTGGGATATTTGTACTGATGTCCATAGGAAATTGGACACGTGGGGATTGCTAGATGGTTCTAGGATTTGCCTAAAATGTACACGGCCACATTTTGTGTTAATTTGAACCGTGCATTTGGTTTGAGAAACAGAAAACAGAGAAAGAGGAAAGTGAGAGACTTCGATCGATACAGTGTGTGGGTGAGAGTGTTGTGAGTTGTGAGAGTGACAGAAAGAAGAGAGGAAGTTGGTGACTGAGTTTGGGGTGAAATCGTGCCCGGAACCACGGTGGTCGGAGGATCGATTTTCAGGGAAAACAGAGAGGCCGTGGGACAGAGGTGGTGGTTGTGCCGTGTTTTGGTTCAAAACAAGCTAATAGGAGGCTAGGACGACTGCAGGTGACTCAGTGGACACCGTGGTACACGGCGGTGCAGACGGCGGAGGAAGAATCGAAGGTATGACTCGAATCCCCTGTTTTTCTCGTTTGATTGTTTTCAAAAGTCGTGGACTTTGGGTTAGAGTCGAGGGTTTTGGTGGTAAGTGTGAGACTCCTGAAGGTCCCAGGAGTCGTCTGAGGTTGGTGCCGTGACGGGGGAAGGTCTGGGTGGCCGGAGGCCAAAACAGGGTTTACGGGTAGTTGTTTCGAGGTTGAGGACGATGGGTTTTAGGCTTTGATTTCTAGGTTTTAGGACGGGAATAGATTGTTAGGAACTGGACGAGGCTAACAGGATTGAAATGGTGGAAATTGGTGGACGAATGGAGGAGAAACGGTCACGCCGGTTCAGTACAGTTGAACCGGGTGACTCGAGGTAGACGATGCACTGTAGCAGGCGCGTGAGGCCCACGCACAGCCACTTTGGGAAGCGAGTGGGGGCGCGTTAAGAGGAGTTTGAGAAATTTTCCAACATGGTTTTTTTCCTAAATGTTCTAAGGAATCCATTGGGACAAGTTTCGGGTAAATCGGACGATGTTACAGGATAGTTCGAGGATCCGGACAGTTTAGGGTTTAAATTTAAATTATGTATAAATTCCCGAAAATTGGGGAAATTAGGGTTAGTATATTGGACGTATTTGTGACCCTATTTGGTGCTGATTGACAGGACGTGAGACGCCTGAGACGGTCGAGGAGCGCACGGAGCGCGATTTACACTATATGATTCGTGAGTGGACTCTTTCTTTTCTTACGAGCATGCCTAGCTATTTTACTTATGTTTTATGATATTAAATATGTTTTTATGCTTTTTAATGGTGATTATATGTGGTTGATATGTTTGCACGTTTTTCGAGACATTTTCGGGTTTTCGCACGTTTTTCCAGAAAAAGCTGGATTTCTGATTTTGATGTTAAGCTTCCATGTTTTCAATCTATAATTATTTTATGATGGTTATAAGTGGATTATGAAATATGATTTTGGTAATCCAAGTTTTGGTTTTAAAATGGGATTTCGAGAAACGAAATTTGGTTTTAAAGTCGAAAAAGTGGAATTCCGGATTTGGGTTCGGAATGACGGTTCTGGATGCCGGAAGGGCATCAGACCAGTGATTTCGGATTCAGGTTTGGATATGGATTTATAATTGGTTTTGGATTGGATTTTTTGGATCTGGATATTGGGTTTAAAGACCCGGATATTGTGATTGACGGGGGACGGGCCCGAGTTGAGTATAAAGACTCGGATATTTACGATATTACCCCCGTAGGCCTATTGAGTTTAAAGACTCGGGAGTTTAAAGACTCGGATTACATTTGATGCCTGGTTTGAGTTTAAAGACTCGGATATACCCAGCAGGTTTGATCGTACTTTGGAATTGGTGGATTTGGTTTTATGATATGATCTTGTTATACTGTTTTATATTGTGGTTTTCTGATACTTCGTTAGACATGCATACTTTATTTTAAAACGGTAGGTAAAATCTTATTGTTTTTCTTAAATCCTTTTTGATTTCTAAATCGTGTTTGAAATTCTTATTTCTTTTAGTACACTCACATTTTTGGGTTTTAACTTACCCTCCAAGTCGTGGTGATAGCGTTGGGGTAAACGTTGAGGCAGGAATCGAGGCATAGAGCTTTACGATGTTCTTCCGTTGCGAGATTAACCAATTAGTATTTTGTGCCTGTTTTTTATTAACTATGCTCTGAATTACGGTTGTATTATATTTCTCCCTTGTCTGATAGTTATGCTTATGGTTGTGTTGAGGTTATTTTGGTACTTTAAGTGTGATTGTCAGACGGGAGCAGGGTTCGTCCCGGGTATCGAGGTGATATTTGGGACGGGTCCTGACAATTTACTTTTGAATTTTGAAGGCATAATGGAGAGGAAGTTAAGGTGAGTTTGATGAGAGTGGCACGGTGGCCCACAACGGCGTTGAAAGGTAAGAAAAAACCCGTGGATACCCTGTTTCGTTTCAAAATTGGAAAATCGCGTTTGTGGCTTGATGATCGAATTAATTGCCAGGACGATATCCTAGAGGCTGCTAGGAATGGTTTGTGCTTGGACTCGAGGCCTGAAAGGGGTGGTGGCCCTGAAATCATCACGGTAAGGACTAGTTGTTCAAAAATGGTACTTTGCTTTTGAAGGATTGTTGCTTCTTTTTGTTAATTGGACAAGGCTTCTGGTGGTCATACAAGCCCAGAGGGATCGATTTCGAGGTTGGAAGTAGACTGTACTGGCCAGGAACAGAGGAGGAAAATTGGGTCCTTGTTCTTTGATCTGGATGGTAAGTAACAGACTTGGTTTAAACCTGTTAACTAGCTAGATGTTTAGATAATGATAGGACGAAGCTAAGGGTAAAAATATAATTGAAAATGGGTTAAAATTGGACAAAAATTGACAGGACCCGCCCCGATCCTCTCTGGAACCATATGGGGACGTGCCCTGCTCCCGTCTGACACCCAATAATTCATACCAATTTTGACATCAAAACCTCAAATGCATAAATAATCAAATTAAAGTCATACAACAAATCCGAATTAAACAGATGTCAGACAAGGGATGAAATCCAAAATTACAAGTTGCGAGCACGACTCTAACAATACCCTGCGGGTACACCACCCAGCAGGGGATCAGGTACGCAGAAGTAGATCTATGCCTCAGCCTCGGGTTCCTCCTCTACCTCAGTATCACGACCTGGAGGGGTTACCAAAAACATTAAGGGTGAGTGGACCGAAACTCAAGTTTATAAAATCGTTTGATAAGTAAAACATATAATTTACCCCTCCTTTTTCCAAACATGCATGCAGCATCATTTAAAATCATAAATAATATAATATGAATCATAAGGCATGTAATAAAACCATAACCATAATTTTAGCCACTGCACTATACACTCCAATCCAACATCCCTGATGTCTGACGTCCCTGACGTCCAATAAGGTCACAATCACAAGGCTACACGTGCCACTCGAGTCTCAATTCCGAGTTCAATCCCCGAACCCTGTTCGGTTACAGCATCCCCGATGCTTAGCGTCGTAGACGCTGGACGTTCTAGACGTCCGTGACCTCTCCGGGGTACCTCATCCGGAGGAGACAGTATCATATGAATGGATCTATACAGTGCAGTACCAAATACATTTTATTGATATCCACATGCAAGCATATATATACATAGATAAAATCCGAACCAATCATTAAGTTTCATCAGACGGTCTCAAGCCCAAATACCGTGAAACGTGCCATAACCGAAATCTCAATATCATCAAAACCATTTATAGATTCCAGCATGTGAACATATAAGTAAATCAGAAAACATTTAAGCATGCAAGGGTTTAATGAAAACGGGCCCACTCACTGTACGATTCCGCTGCGAATCTGCGCGTACGGACCTGTACCGAGATTGTCGTACAATTCCTGTCAGTTCAATTCACACGTAAGGGTCACTACAAGTCCTTAATATTTATTCAAAACAAAGTTCGAAACAGAAGCCGGTTCGGGGAAACCTTCAACACGTTTCCCGAGGCAACCGACCCTAACCTGACCCTTCAAACTATCTCAGATTGACTACGCCCAAACTACGCATTAAATTAAACATGTAATTCGAGTGTTATACAATTTAAACCCTTTTTGTGTAGATGTAGTATTGATAAATAGGGATCGTTCTTAACCGGGGAAATTAGGGAACATTAATAATATGTTAGTGGAATATGAATAAAAGAATAATGAATTAGAGAATTATATAATAAAAGAATTAAACAATCAAAGAATTAATAAATTAAAGAATAGATGAACAAGATAA
The DNA here is from genome assembly GCA_032719365.1 of Prinsepia uniflora. Lineage (NCBI taxonomy): Eukaryota > Viridiplantae > Streptophyta > Magnoliopsida > Rosales > Rosaceae > Prinsepia > Prinsepia uniflora. The sequence continues at coordinate 19,484,688 of CM064871.1, read as the reverse complement.
TAATGAATTAATGAATTACAAAGAATTAATAAATTAACGAATTAAAGAATGAAATAATAGAAGAATAAAGGACTTAGTTAATCAAAGAATAAAGGAATTAATTAATCAAAGAATCAATAAATTAAATAATAAAGGAATGAAAGAATAAAAGCATCAAAGAATAAAAGAATAAAGAATAAAAGAATAACGAATAAACAAGGGGGGTTTTGAAGAGGTTTGTAATTATGTAAATAAGTAAAAGCATAGATAAACTCATTCTATTTCTATTCTAACTTATGCACAAAGTAGACTTCCCGTAAACACAAACTTCAACAACATACTACAATTGCAAATATTTGAATTAATCACGAAATTATACCTTCACAAACTCATATTTCTTCATACATTTTTCATATTATAAATGCATCGAACAGCGGATTTTTACTTATAATATAATTACCTTAAGTTTGTGATTTAATGCGCCGAACAGCGGTCATACATTAAATCTCTCCAAATCTACTCTAAATGCCCCGAACAGCGGATCAACATTTAGTTTCGAAATGAAGTTTAAGCTCTAAAATGTAAGAAGTGAATGATTTTTAGAAAGTAAAACACATGGAGATTATACTCAATTTTCACAAAAGATAGGAAGGAGAAACCAATACATATATTGCATTATAATTAGAACCAATAACAAATAAAAGAGTTTAAGAGAATGGAGAGCAAATGTTACACTTTTCAGATTGGATGAGAACAATGGATTGTTTTTCACAAGGAACACCGAACAGCGGCTGGAACCTTATGAAGATGGAAGAAGATTAAACAAGGAAATTCGGACTTGAACTCTCAAAATTGTATTGGAACTATTTTGCCAAGATTTCTCCTAAAAGAGGCTCAATTTTGTGCTACTTGGAAGTGATTTCAACAAGTGAAATCAACTCCTATTTATAGGTGGAGAAAGCTACCAAAAATAATATAAAAATACAATTAAAAAAAATGGAATAATGGAATGATGAGTAATAAAGATTTGTGATGATGTTTAGAGGTGGTTTGAGTTGTAAAGTTGTAAAATTGGGTTGGAAAGTTGTTGGAAGGTGGCTGGAAATTGAGTGGAAGTCTGCTGGAAAATAGGGAAGAAAATTCGGCTGGGCGGTGCTGAAGAGGAGGGCTGCAGCTCGGCTGCAGGCTGCTGAAGAGAGGGTGGCGACTTCGGCAGGCGCGCGCCGAACGTGACAACAGGGACTCGGCAGGCGCGCGCCGAACTCGCAGGGGCAAGGCAGAAGCATGCTGGAGCGGATTGGGCCTGGGCTGGTTGTCTGGGCTGGGCCGCACGGACGCGGGCTGAACGACTGGGCTGGGCCGCACGTTTTTGGGCTGAACGGCTGGGCTTGGGCTGCCGGTTTTGGGCTGGATTTTCTTAGAAGTGGGTTGGGCTGCACAGAATTAATTAGTTAAATAATTAATAACTAAATTAATTATTCCACCGAATTTCGTCCATATTTTATTCGTTATAATTCCGATCGAAACGATTCTTTCGCCAAAAATACTCCAAATTACAACCTTTATTTTTCTAAACATAAAAATCACAAAATAATTTATTTTATCAATTTATTTAATATTTTAATATTAAAAGTCAAGTATAAAGGGTATAAAATAATATAAAATAATGCTTATTTAACGTCCTATCAAATACCCCCACACTTAAACTTTGCTAGTCCCTAGCAAATACTAAAATCAAACTACGAATTCAAAACAAGTAGACCCTTAACCATTTGTCTCAAATTTCATTGTTATAATCATGGCATAAAAGATTTTTACTTAAAACATTTAAGCAAATGGAATTCAAAAGTTAATATATGGTAACAAAATGTTCAACAAGTAAGATAATGAGTAAATATGGTGAAATGGAGTTCTGCACGAATAAGACAAGTATGAATCAACTCACAAGGATATGCACTCATAAATTCACTCAATTTGTGAGGGTTTGTGTTTGCACTCAAAGTATGTGAGAAATACTCACATAATCGAAATGAAGTACTTTTGCAAAATTTCAAACAAACACCTCAAGATAAAAACAAAACATACTTGCACAAATGAACCAAAACCATAAGCTTACTCAAGTGATTGACTCAACTAATCAAAATTTACCATCTTAAGGATCATAAGGTCTTTACGAAGGTTGTAATGGGGCTAAGTTTAGAGGCAAGGAATATATAGGACAAGTGGTGCTCAAATTCGTTCCAAGACTCAATAGACTCCCAAAACGTATCATAACTTCCCAACCTTAGTGCAATGATGTCAGTAATCCATCCCTTCGAACATAGGCCTAATTTCATCTTGTTGGGCCTCGAATTCATTCTTTGTGCCGGATTTACAAATGTAAAGGACTTAACTCAAACATTCATAATCAAACCTTATTACCTTGATAAAAACTTCAATATATCTTTCTTTCTTTTTTTCTTCTCTTTTTTTTTCATTTTTTTTTTCCATATATCAAGGTAATAACATGTGTCAAAAATACAACAATGTTTGAGTAAGTAAATCCACAAAATACACATAAAAGTCTTTCAATATCATCATTTTCTCTTTACATAATCATTATGTCTTCAACTGAGTCCTTGGAACAAAGGTAAAAGATGTCTATACTAAGCTCAAGTGTTTAGATAATCATGGTGAGGAAAGAAAGGCTTAATGTGGGCTCAAAAGGGGTAAAACTAAGGGGGTCGCAACTTATGCGCACAAAATAGGGAACATGGATGTTTGAATTTGTGGTGTTAACCCTAATGCCTTAATCATTTCCAAAATCAGAGAATTTATTGACTTAAAAGCTTTGAAAATCACATAGAATAAGTTCTAGTGCTCTAGAGTTCATTAAAAGCTATGGCAAGCAGTTATAAGGCATATGTATATCAATTTAAACAAAGAACTTATGAATCACTCATCAAAGATGTATATAAGTTCTAAAGCTCACATAAGGTTCAAATGATTCATACTTATCATATCATGCTTATTTATGTACCAATTTACATGCATTATCTTCAAGTAGTAACACTTAATCACAAAATATTAACAAACAAATTCAAGTTGTAGTGATCATCTTTATAGCCATAACATATTCATTTCCGTTCATTTATATCATTGACAAGTTAAAGGGCAACTTGATGATTCGTAAAAACACTACGTTAAAACAAAAAGACTCAAGAAAGCAATAATAATTTTTTTTTTATTTATTTTATTATTTATTTATTTTTTTATATTATATATATATATATATATATTTTTTTTGAGAAAGAAATAAAACAATTGAAAATTAAGAAAGACTTAATAAAACAATTTCAAATGCACAAATAAATTTGTAAACCATTCCCCCACACTTAAATTCTACATTGTCCTCAATGTAGGAAAATACGAAGTAATTTAAACATAGAATCAAAGTAAGGAAGATGATTTAAGAAAATGAAATAAGAAAGAAAAACATAAAAGAGAGTGAAGGGTTGAAAGAAAGCAAATCTGTGTTGATGACTCCTTCACACTCGCGAACACATTGGGTTGCCTCCCAACAAGCGCTTGAAGTTTAACGTCCATCCAGCCTAGACCAAATTTAGTTTATCTGATGGGACGTCGTAGCACTCTTTCTGACTCCACATCGTGTTCGCCAATTGCCTTGATATAAGGCTTCAATCTATGGCCATTGACCTTGAACTCTTTTCCAGTTCCAACGTGTTTTATCTGTATGGCTCCATGGGCAAAAATATTAGTGATAACAAAAGGTCCTACCCATCTAGAACATAACTTACCAGGAAAGAGTCTAAGCCGAGAATTGAACAGCAAAACTTTCTGGCCAATGTCAAATGCTTTACTCTTGATCTGTTTGTCATGAAATGCCTTTGTCTTTTCCTTGTAGATCAGAGTGCTTTCAAATGCATCATTTCTGATTTCCTCAAGCTCACTCAGCTGGAGCTTCCGATGCAGACCGGCGTCATCTAGCTTGATGTTGAACGTTTTGACGGCCCACCATGCTTTATGCTCTAGTTCCACCGGAAGGTGACATGCTTTACCGTACACCAACCTATAGGGAGACATTCCTATAGGTGTTTTGTAGGCCGTCCTGTATGCCCAAAGTGCATCATCCAACCGTTGGCTCCAATCCTTTCGATTAGGACCCACAGTTCGCTCTAGTATCTTCTTGATCTCTCTATTACTGACTTTCGCCATTCCACTCGTTTGAGGATGGTAAGGTGTAGATACTCGATGAGTGACACCATACCGTTTCAGTAAAGCTTCAATGGTCTTGTTGCAGAAATGACTTCCTCCATCACTTATTAGGACCCGCGGGATCCCAAACCTGGAAAGAATGTTAGTTCTGAGGAAATCTGCAACAGTTTTAGAGTCATTAGTCCTGGTGGCCTTAGCTTCCACCCATTTTGATACATAATCAACAGCAAGTAAGATATAGAGATAGCCATTAGATTGAGGAAACGGACCCATAAAATCGATACCCCAAACATCAAATATTTCAACAGTAAGAACATAATGTTGTGGCATTTCATCCCTGCGTCCTAAGTTTCCTGATCTCTGACATTTATCACAGGCTAAGCAAAATGAATGTGCATCTTTAAAAAGTGTGGGCCAATATAGTCCAGATTCTAAGATTTTGAGTGCAGTTTTTCTAGATCCAAAGTGGCCTCCACAAGCATGGCTATGGCAGAACTCTAGGACTGACCTATGTTCAATATCAGGGACACATCTCCTAATCAATAAATCTGCACAGTGTTTCCACAAATAAGGTTCATCCCAAATATAGTGCCTAGCATGCTTCTTAAGTTTATCTTTTTGTGCACGGGAGAGGGTGGTGGGTAACTGTTTGGTGACTAAATAATTGACAATATCAGCATACCAAGGAGTACCTCCCTCGATTCTGAAGAGTTGTTCGTCTGGAAACATCTCTTGAATCTCCACAGGATCTCGCTCATGTGCAATGCGACTCAAATGATCCGCCACCACGTTCTCTACGCCTTTCTTATCTTTAATCTCGATGTCAAACTCTTGAAGAAGAAGAATCCATCGGATCAGTCTTGGTTTCGCTTCTTTTTTGGCTAGGAGATACTTCAGTGCTGCATGATCAGTGTAAATAATGACTTTAGTTCGAAGTAAATAAGAGCAAAATTTATCTAAAGCAAATACAACAGCAAGCAACTCCTTTTCTGTAGTGGTGTAGTTCATCTGGGCATCATTTAAGGTTCTGGATGCATAGTAGATGGCGTAGGGCTTCTTATCCCGCCTTTGTCCGAGTACGGCTCCAACTGCATAATCAGAGGCATCGCACATTAGTTCAAAGGGTAAGGACCAATCAGGGGCACAAAGAATGGGGGCAGTGGTTAAGAGATTTTTAAGCTTCTCAAAAGCTTCCTGACAGTCTGCATCAAAGACGAAGGGTGTCTCTTTCTGAAGCAGTCGGCACAAGGGCCTTGCAATGTGGGAGAAGTCTTGGATAAATCTTCTGTAAAATCCTGCGTGACCAAGAAATGAACGGATTCCTCTCACCGAAGTGGGAGAGGGTAAGTGGCGCACAGTATCAACTTTAGATTTATCGACTTCAATTCCTCTTTCAGAGACAATATGGCCCAAGACTATCCCTTGTCTAACCATGAAATGGCATTTCTCCCAGTTAAGTACCAGATTAGTTTCGACACACCTTTGTAAGATAAGTGCTAAGTGTTCTAAGCATGCATCAAAACTATCCCCAAAGACACTAAAATCGTCCATAAATACTTCAATTATTTTTTCGACGTATTCAGAGAAAATAGAAAGCATGCATCTTTGGAAAGTACCTGGGGCGTTACATAAACCGAAAGGCATTCTTCGGTAGGCAAAAGTGCCAAAAGGACAAGTGAAAGTCGTTTTATCTTGGTCATTTTGAGCGATACAGATTTGATTGTACCCGGAATAACCATCAAGAAAGCAATAATAGGAGTGACCTGCTAACCTTTCAAGCATTTGATCAATGAAGGGCAAAGGAAAGTGATCCTTCCTAGTTGCTTTGTTCAGGCGTCGATAGTCGATGCAGACTCTGTATCCGGTCACTGTTCGTTGGGGCACTAGCTCTCCTTCACTGTTCGCAACAACTGTGACTCCACTTTTCTTTGGGACTACTTGGACTGGTGAGACCCATTTGCTGTCTGAAATTGGGTAGATGACACCACAGTCCAAGAGTTTGATGACCTCTTGTTTCACGACTTCCATCATCGGAGGATGGAGGCGACGTTGGGCTTCGCGAGAGGGCTTTGCATCATCTTCTAGTAAGATTCGATGCACACAGGTTGTAGGGCTGATTCCCTTGATATCTGACAGAGTCCAACTAATGGCTGTCTTGTACTTTGTCAAGACCTGTACCAGTCTATCTTCATGTGACTCGGTTAGTGCAGAAGACACTATGACGGGGAGAGTGTCGTCCGAGCCAAGATAGGCATACTTCAGGTGGTCAGGCAAAACTTTGAGCTCAAGAACTGGGGCCTGAATCACTGAAGGAGGAGTGGCATTAGTACTAATTGGAAATGACGAGGGTACCTGATGATTCACCATTCTGGGGGTCTCATTTAGGGTCATGACTTCATCCCAAATTCGAGGTTCTAGTTCGTAATCTGTATCCTCAACCAAGGCGTCCCCTGATTGCGTTAGGCCAACTCCTTTCTGGATTATCATGTTGAGTGTGTCTTCTCGAATTGAATCAAAATGTTTCTCTGCGAGAGAAGTGCACACGTCAACAGAAAAAGTAGTATGAGTTGCGGAACTAGGGTACCTCATGGCATCAAAAATGTTGAAGCCAATCTCCTCTCCGTCTACTTCCATAGTTAATGTTCCATTGAACACATCAATCTTTGTCTTGGCAGTTCTCATGAATGGTCTTCCCAACAGCATTAGTGGAGCTTGATTCGTAGGGGAATCCTCCATGTCTAGGACATAAAAGTCAGCTGGGAAGATGAGCTGGTTAACCTGCACAAGAACATCTTCTACGTATCCCTTAGGATACACATTAGAGCGATCGGCTAACTGAATGATAATATCGTCATGCTGTAATTTACCTAGACCTAGGGCAACATATAGTGAATATGGCATAACATTAATGGATGCTCCTAAGTCTAGCATGACTTTATCAAATGACTTGTTACCAATCACGCAGGGAACAGAAAAACTCCCTGGATCCTTCAACTTTGGGGGTAGCCGACGCTGGATTACAGCAGAAACTGTTTCACTCACCATCACAACCTCCTTCTCCCTCGTCTGGCGCCTTGGAGTGCATAACTCTTTCAGAAATTTTGCGTATTTCGGCACTTGTTTGATGCACTCGATCAAGGGCATGTTGATTTGCACCCTTTTGAAGATCTCCAAGATTTCCTCATCGGATTCATTCTTCTTAGATTTGGCAAGCCTACTTGGAAATGGTGCATGCACAAACGGGGAATTAGTAACAACCGAACTTGAAGGGATTGGGTTATTACCTTGTGTATGGGTAGGTTGAACTGGCGGTTGTGTCGTGGTGGTCTTAGTTGCCACCTTGTGCTTTTCAGCCTCAGAAACGGCTGGATCTGGTTCTATTTCTCCGAGCACTTTACCACTTCGAGTGATAATTGCATTGGCTTCAGGTCTTACATTTGGGTTGGGTGTAGGTTGAGGTGGAAGCACCCCGCTAGCTTGGATCTTACCCATGAAGTCCACGACCTTGCCCATTTGGTCCTTGAGATCAGCGATGTCTTTTTGTTGATTTTGCTGACCTGTGACAAGAGCCTGAGTTGACGCCATTAGTGTTTGCTGCCCTTGGGAAAGAGCAGCTAGCATTTTATCATAATCAGGATTAGAAGATGAAGAAGTATGATTATTTGCATGATTATGAGAAAAGTTAGAAAATGGGACCGGAGGCCTTGGTTGCCATGTGGGCCTTGGTTGCCATGTGGGCCTTGGGAACTGGTCTGGGACACGGTTTGGCCCGGTCGACATGTGCTGAGGGTTTAGGACATTGTTTGGATCTCTCCAACTGTAACCTTGGGTCCTTGGCCCTCCTTGATAGCCTCCAATGGCGTGTGCCATTTCAGTTCCGGAGTCTTCCTCCCTTGCAGTGTAGGGACATTGTTCCTCAAGATGGCCTTGAGAGCATATGGAACAAAGTGGAGCTACCTGTTTCTTTAGCTCAAGCATATTTGAAAGCATAGAGGTGATCTTATCTAACTTAGAATCATTTATAGCATGGGAACTTACCTCATGTACCTTTCTAGAAATAGGATCGGCACCTTCATATTGTGCATCATTGAGTGCACGGCTTTCAAGTAGTGCACGACCATCTACTAGGCTCCGAGCTAAGAAACTTCCATTAGCTGCAGCATCGAGCAGTCCTCTATCCCAACCTTTAAGTCCTTCATAAAAGTAGGTTAAAAGATAGCCTTCTGTGATCCCGTGAGTAGGGCATGAAGCACAAAGTTCCTTAAACCTCTCATAGTACTGGCTAAAATTCTCATCATGTTCTTTCTGCTTGATTCCAGTGATCTCTTTTCTTAAGACCGTAATCTTTGAGGCAGGGAAGTACTTGGTAAGAAACTCCTGAACCAACTTCTCCCAAGAGTCAATATGATTGGGTGGGAGACTTAAAAGCCATACCCGTGCTCTTTCTTCCAAGGACAATGGGAAAGCTTTCAGCTTCATGATTTCCAAGTCCGCATCATCCGGACACATACTACTAATGATGAATTGGAACTCCGTTAAGTGTTTGTGTGGATCTTGATTTCTGATTCCACGGAACTTGGGTAGTTGATGAAGAACTCCATTCTTAAGCTCAATATCTTTCTTGTTGGTTCGAGGCTCGGGATACTGGATGCAGAAGTCTGTAGTGCCATTTGTGTTTGCACATGTCTGCTCCCGGATACTCAGGTTTCGTGCCATGGTTATCGGTGTTCCGAAAATCTGTTCTTCTTCTGAATTACTCTTCTCGCTTTTGGACTCACCGAATATTGGGGATGGAGGTTCGAACGAACTGGTTTGCTTAAGTGCGTCTCTGAATGTGGCGTTGCTTGGTGAGATGTCAAGTTGTCTTCTCAGCCGATCAAGCTTAGATTGATGAGCACGCATTCATAAGTTCGTACCTCTATGAAAACAAAACTCTAAGTTAGAAGGCAAGTATACACAAGAAGAGATAATAAGAGTAAGATAGTAGAGATTTGCATAAAGTATCACATAAATGGAAACCAGGATTAACAAAAAGTTACGTTAATGGAAAGAAAATGCACAAGTTCCAAATTCAAACTAATAATGCAATAAATAGAGTTTTAGAGTGTCATGAATAACTTTCTCCTTCCGCTTCTCATAGTACTTTCCTGGGCGTACGGCATGCGCGTACTGATAACCACCATTCCACCATTCAACATTAATCATGGCCAGTTGAGATAGATGTAACGCGAGAAGCAAGGATAATTTTAAGAGCACCCCGAGGCTAGCTTGGCATATACTCCATTGGTGTTCCCTTTCTTAATCCAAAACTTGTCACCAGTCATAACTCTCCTAGACACCATAATTAATCCAAATGATGACGTAGAGAATTACCAAACCCTAGTGTTTACAAACTCCGCCCCAACCTCATGTCCATAGATTCGAGTCTATGGTATGTGGTGATGAAATCCACACATCATGAAGGGTTAAGGAGAAAGTAAATAAGAGGGGCACTACCTGTTCCCGAAAGTAAGATTTTGAAGAAAAAGGGACTAAGAGATTCATGCAACTCTAAAACAATTAATAGGAAACAATACTTACACTTTAGGAAATTCAAAGATGAATAAAGTTTCATAAAAAAAAAATTAAATTTTTTTTTAATTTTAATTTTTAATTTTTTTTTTAAATTTTTTTTTTTTATTTTTAATTTTTTTTTTTATTTATTCCGAATTTTCTTTTTTTTTTCATTTAAAATTTAAAGTTTAACAAGACATAAACAAATAATTGATTACATAAAAATAAAATAAGTGTAAACATAAAGTTAGTGGAACATAAAGGTTATGGAATAAAATTAAAAGAAAGTTAATGGAATAAATAAAAGTAAAAGTAAAGAAAAGTGATCATATAAAATATGCATTTATGACAAGTATCAAATTTAATATGAACAAATATATATAAAAAAATAAAATAAAAATTATGAACATTTATGAACAAGTATAAATTAGAAATTAAGAATAAGTAAAGTATGAGCATTATTAACAAAAATAATAAGAACAATAATAAGATGGATAAATAAAATATAAACAAGTAAGTAAATGTTATAAACAAATATATTATTAACAAGAGTAAAATTTATAAACAAGTATAATATGCACAATTTATATACATACACTAACAAATTAAAATGATTTTCAATTTCCCCGGCAACGGCGCCAAAAATTGACTACGCCCAAACTACGCATTAAATTAAACATGTAATTCGAGTGTTATACAATTTAAACCCTTTTTGTGTAGATGTAGTATTGATAAATAGGGATCGTTCTTAACCGGGGAAATTAGGGAACATTAATAATATGTTAGTGGAATATGAATAAAAGAATAATGAATTAGAGAATTAAATAATAAAAGAATTAAACAATCAAAGAATTAATAAATTAAAGAATAGATGAACAAGATAATAATGAATTAATGAATTACAAAGAATTAATAAATTAACGAATTAAAGAATGAAATAATAGAAGAATAAAGGACTTAGTTAATCAAAGAATAAAGGAATTAATTAATCAAAGAATCAATAAATTAAATAATAAAGGAATGAAAGAATAAAAGCATCAAAGAATAAAAGAATAAAGAATAAAAGAATAACGAATAAACAAGGGGGGTTTTGAAGAGGTTTGTAATTATGTAAATAAGTAAAAGCATAGATAAACTCATTCTATTTCTATTCTAACTTATGCACAAAGTAGACTTCCCGTAAACACAAACTTCAACAACATACTACAATTGCAAATATTTGAATTAATCACGAAATTATACCTTCACAAACTCATATTTCTTCATACATTTTTCATATTATAAATGCACCGAACAGCGGATTTTTACTTATAATATAATTACCTTAAGTTTGTGATTTAATGCGCCGAACAGCGGTCATACATTAAATCTCTCCAAATCTACTCTAAATGCCCCGAACAGCGGATCAACATTTAGTTTCGAAATGAAGTTTAAGCTCTAAAATGTAAGAAGTGAATGATTTTTAGAAAGTAAAACACATGGAGATTATACTCAATTTTCACAAAAGATAGGAAGGAGAAACCAATACATATATTGCATTATAATTAGAACCAATAACAAATAAAAGAGTTTAAGAGAATGGAGAGCAAATGTTACACTTTTCAGATTGGATGAGAACAATGGATTGTTTTTCACAAGGAACACCGAATAGCGGCTGGAACCTTATGAAGATGGAAGAAGATTAAACAAGGAAATTCGGACTTGAACTCTCAAAATTGTATTGGAACTATTTTGCCAAGATTTCTCCTAAAAGAGGCTCAATTTTGTGCTACTTGGAAGTGATTTCAACAAGTGAAATCAACTCCTATTTATAGGTGGAGAAAGCTACCAAAAATAATATAAAAATACAATTAAAAAAAATGGAATAATGGAATGATGAGTAATAAAGATTTGTGATGATGTTTAGAGGTGGTTTGAGTTGTAAAGTTGTAAAATTGGGTTGGAAAGTTGTTGGAAGGTGGCTGGAAATTGAGTGGAAGTCTGCTGGAAAATAGGGAAGAAAATTCGGCTGGGCGGTGCTGAAGAGGAGGGCTGCAGCTCGGCTGCAGGCTGCTGAAGAGAGGGTGGCGACTTCGGCAGGCGCGCGCCGAACGTGACAACAGGGACTCGGCAGGCGCGCGCCGAACTCGCAGGGGCAAGGCAGAAGCATGCTGGAGCGGATTGGGCCTGGGCTGGTTGTCTGGGCTGGGCCGCACGGACGCGGGCTGAACGGCTGGGCTGGGCCGCACGTTTTTGGGCTGAACGGCTGGGCTTGGGCTGCCGGTTTTGGGCTGGATTTTCTTAGAAGTGGGTTGGGCTGCACAGAATTAATTAGTTAAATAATTAATAACTAAATTAATTATTCCACCAAATTTCGTCCATATTTTATTCGTTATAATTCCGATCGAAACGATTCTTTCGCCAAAAATACTCCAAATTACAACCTTTATTTTTCTAAACATAAAAATCACAAAATAATTTATTTTATCAATTTATTTAATATTTTAATATTAAAAGTCAAGTATAAAGGGTATAAAATAATATAAAATAATGCTTATTTAACGTCCTATCACAGATCAACATGGTTAATTCACCAAAAATGTTCAGAATAATGAGAGGAATAAAAGTCATGTTGATCGTGATCAGAGATAAGCCCCAACGCGCCCTCACGCGCCGCCCAAAGTGGCTGCGCGTGAAAGTCACGCGCCTGACACTGTAGCTACAGTGTGAGCACCTTCACCCGTTTGTCTGTAATTCGGGCCTGCTACCCGCGGCTTGACCCGGTTGATTACCCATCAATTCCTACTCGATTTCAATCCAATTTGATCCTAACATGTTATTTAAACATCTAAATTAAGTTCTGAGTTATTAATTATCCAAATCCAATCCTTGAATGGCCCTTCGACCCGTGATCAACCAAACGGGTCAATCTCCAGAACTCACTGGTTTCAAACCCATTGTCCAATTAACTTCACAGGAAGTATAATAGGATCAAAACGAACCAAAATGAATAATCAATTGTGTCTGAAAGTACCTGAAGGTCGTTGTCCCAAGCTCTACGATTTCCCTGAAAACAGCAGTCACCGTCCCAGCTCAGCCGTGGCTGATGGCCTTCGATTTCGATGCGGTTGAGTTCCAAACACTCCCAGAAGACTAAACCAGGCCTTGGTTTGGTCCAACAGTCACCAGAAATCAAAACCCGATTTTCCCTCCAATTTTTCCAGAAATGGCTTCTCTGGTTTTCCTCACCCGTTCTCAGTTATCTCTGCATCAGAGTGATGCTCACTCATGTTCTAATCAGTTTTAAACAAATTCAAGCCGTCCCAGAGGCTCGTGGGTGTCCAATTTGTCCACTGAAATTTGTCCCCCGAAAGCTTCGAATTTTGATTAATCAATTTGATCGTGTAGCTGGAAGAATCAGACCACGTTTGATGCTTCAAAAAGGTTTAAACAATCAATACTTTCCAACCCACATGGTGGTGCCGCCCATGACCCCCGCGGTTTGCTACAGTAACCAGGGCAAAAAGACCAAAATGCCCCTGGTTCAAATAATTACCAAACTGCCCTTCACCTTCTAGACCCGTAACTCAGCCATACGAAGTCCGATTTCGGCGTGCCGCCTGTCTACGGACTCAGGACGTCGAGACCTACCTATCGGTCCTGGAGTCGTGTGAAAATTAATTGTTAAACGAAAAGTCAACATTTTCGCCCTAACCGTCACAATTACGGTAATGCCCCTGAACTTCCGATAGTCATAACTTTTTCCCTGATCGTCCGAAATGGACGTGCCACCTGTCTATGAACTCGTGACGTCCCGAACTACGTCATGGTCATTGGTCAAGGTCCATTTGACCCACCAATCAAAAAGTCAACAATTTGGCCATACCATTCACAAGGGTAAAAACGTCAATTGATACATTAAATTACAATATTAAAGTCCTCGAATGTCCGGGGTGTTACAAAAATTGGCCACGCCGGTTCGGGCTGGACCGGGTTTACCCGAGGAAGAAGATGAATAGGAATTGGCACGTGGCTCCCACGCGCAGCCCCTTTGGGAGGCGCGTGAGGGCTTGTGGCACTGTTCATGGGGAAGTTGTCAACATGACTTTTTATCGTATCGATGTAACGAACATTTTAAGACTGGTTTCGAGTCGATCAGACATCGTCTCGATATGTTTTGGGATGTCCAAAGGTTTTAGGGCTCATTTAAAAATAGTTAAAAATTTGGAAAAATTACGGGGCTTTATAGAAGCATTATGAAGTAGTTAGTGACCTTCTTATGGGATTTTGACAAGTTCGGGAAAACCGGTGATAGTGGATTAGCCCGAGAAGCGTAATTGCACGCGTATCGAGGCGGCAACGCTAATGGTCTGTGCGTGGACTTTGCTTTCAAACTTATGATGCATGCATACATGTTTTTATATGTTTTCTATATGTGATTTCTATGTTTATGATATGATCTTGATGATTTACGATTTTGCACGTATTTTGAGATAATTACGTATTTGCACGTTTTACGAGCTTATGATTTATGTTGTGATTTGATTATGGTTTTGGTGAGTTGATTTTGGGATTTGACTTATGATTTGATTTCAATGATTTATACTGGATTTTGGAAAAGTGGTTTCGGGCTTGAAGCCCTGTTCCTAAAAAGGGATTTTGATAAACGTGATTTCGGGTTTTGGAACTGGATTTTGGAAATGATGTTTTGGGATTTGATTTTGAAACTTGAAAGTGAATTTTTGGATTTGGGTTCGCAATGATGATTCCGGATGCCGGCTTACGGAATCGTGATTGCAAATTCAGATGTGGATTTTCTATGATTTTCACTTGGTTTTGGGTTTAAAGACCCGTTGAAACTTGGTTTTGGATTTAAAGACCCGGATATGGCTGGATTTGTTTTTGAGTTTAAAGACTTAGTTGATTGACAGGGAAGGGCCCTGGATTGATATGTTTTGAGTTTAAAGACTCGGTTATTGTGATATCCCCCGAGGCCTGTTGATTGTGTTTTGAGTTTAAAGACTCGTTGATATCCCAGGGAGGCCTGATTATGCGCATGTGTTTTGAGTTTAAAGACTCGGCGCGCTTGAGATCCAGCAACTTGATTTATTGATGTTTTTCACTGGTTTTTCACTGGTTTTCAGATGTTTTGGGCAATGGCCCAGATGATTTGGATTTGATGATTTTTGGGCTGAGTTCCCGTACTTTGATGAGGATTTATGATTTAGGGCTGAGGCCCTGGATTTGAGAGAAAGAAATGATTCCAGTTTTCATTGATGGTTTTCTTATCTTGGATATGAAATGGTTTTATGGAATAGTTTTCATATGCATGCATTGATTTTTTGTGAAGGGTATAAATGTAATTTCTTATAACCTGTTTTATAAAGGCATTCTTTATTTTTGTCCACTCACAGTCTTTTTGTATTTTTGATACCCTCCAGGTTTGATGCGGTGCTGGCTGTTGTTAGATAGAGACGGAGACATCACACACGCGATCCACAGTAGATTCTGCGCACTTTGGGAAGTCCGGAAGTTTTTGGACGATTCGCTTGGCAATCCCTTGTCCGACTTACGTGTTACATGGAGGTTGGACGTCGGTTTAGCCTTCATGTCGCATGTAGGTTAGACGGGAGCATGGCTTATCCCTCAATCCCGGGGGATTGGGGGTAGGTCGTGTCAAGTGGCTTCTCCTCTACATCATCATATTGATTCTCATCTTCAAACTGCTCCTCCTCTTCCAACTCGTACTCGTACTCTGATTCGGAGATGTGATCCTCACGGCTCTGAGAGGTACCCGTGGGACTTTGGAATTTGAAATCCAAAGTTCCTTCAAAGTTGAATTTCAATGGAGAATTTGGGATTTGGAAATTTGCTTTTGGACAATGAAAATTAAGCACAAAATTTTTGAGGTTTTGAAGATATTACGATGAAGCTACGAGGTTTCGAAGTTCTTGAGGTTTTGAAGAAATTTTTTAGGTTACGAAGATATTATGAAGATAATCAAAACTGAGGAAGAATATGAAGTTATAACTAAAATGCCAAAATAACATACTATATAACTATTTTAAACAACGTTAAACAAGATATTCATTGCAACATTTTTTACGGTATATCTATTCTTAGTGCACACTGAGAAAAATTGCAGTTTTTTATATATTTTGAAATTGATTGTCGTGTTCTTGATGCTTTTAATCTAAAAAACCTCTAATTAATTAGGGTTGCAACCTTAAGGTTAATAATGCTTATATTTTTTTGTAAATAAAACACAAAAACTAAAAAGGAGTGGAAACCCTTGATTTTGAAAATAGTCATCCATATCCACTTCTCCCAATGATAGTCAATGATAAAACAGAAAGTCTCACACTCACATGCAACCCACCATTGAATGTGTTGACTACACAGGCAGACAGCCATGGCCGTTTGATTCATGTATATTCTGAGATTAATTTGTATCCACACTCTGATTCTTCTATATTTGCTTCACCAAACCGCAGTACCCCTTTGAAAATGCTGTAACAAGAGCTGTATAGTACACTACACCTTTAGGGATAAAAACCTGTAGCCCGTAGGTCCCAATCCGTGCACAAGTCAAATCCATGAACAGAACATTTTGGTTTATCCGAACTTTTTTTCCTTTTGTCAAATCCGAACATCATGTGACTATTTATGCTTTCTTGTACTATAATTTCAGTACGTAAATGATAAAAGGTTTCCGATAATTTATAAATACGGATATAAAATCGAACCTTTAACAAATAAGGACAACCAAGTTAGTGAGGTTTAGGGCTTATTCGTGATATCCAATCTTCCGAATCCTTGAGTAGCCACCAAGTAAGTGACAAATTAATGATGATAAGATTGAGTATATATTTGAATATTAAAAATTGATTTGTATCCACACTCAAAATGATATATTTGAATTCATGTCAATATTTGTCCAATATCAGACGACAACCGACACCCTCCATGCTTGTGGTGTTGACAAAGCCCATTTGGGGATTTTTTTTTCTTCCTCTTTTTTAAAAATGCTTCTTCGTAGTCAATGGTTGAGGCCTCTGCCAAAGAAAACTTACCCAACTTTTTCTCCAGATTTTCCAAACATTACCAACTTTTTTGTTCGTATCAAGATCACGATCATCACCTAATATGTTTTAATCATAATTCTATTAGCTAAAAGCTAGCAGCTAAAAGCCAATCTTTATTTAATCAAGAGGGACAATCAAGCTCTTATATTTCATACATAATTAAGTGGCTTGGAAGACAATTATATTGGTACATTAGAAAAATAGTTATGGTATTTTTTGAATTTCCCATTAATTTTTATTATTATCTTTGAATTTTGTTATTAATAGTAGACGTTTCTAAATTATGTTCAAACGTACGAGCGAGGACAGAATCCCGCCTTTGAATTTCCTAGCAATTTTTGTTAAAAACACACACTTGATAAGACAAATTTACCTTTTTTCTTAATAACAATCGCTGGAAATTTTCACAAAAAAGATTATTATTGTATACTTAGATAATTTAGAGATGTATGCTACTAGTAATCACTACAACAAAACAAGGCTGGCCAGACGAACGCGCTCCGTCAAGCAGAAATGCCAGTCCACCAGGTGAAATCTTTACCCGCCAAAGGTTCGTCGGGTGACCTCTGTCACACTAGCCTTCTCGAGCTAGCGACAGGACCCATCCCGATCCCCCAGGGACCACGTGGGGATGCGCTCTACTCCCGTCTGACACAGACCTAAAAAATGACCAAAATACCCATAACATGTTAAATAATGCACAATAAAATGTCTTAAATATCAAATACATCCGAGAATAGGTCCAACAGTGCCAGACAAGGGATAGAGAGCACTACAAAATTACGAGCACAAATAACAGTTTTACAAAATAGTGCTCGACCTACCCAACCAGGGTATCAGGTACGCAACAGTAATGTGACTATGTCTCCGCCTCCGGAGCTGCCTCTACCTCTGGGTCACGTCTAGGAGGGGTCAAGAAACAATGAAAGTGTGAGTGGACCGAAAATAAAGGATGTTTCAAAATCGTTCATAATACATAGTAAAAATACTGTTTTACCCCTCCATTTTCAAATCATGCATGCATTTGAGTCAAAACGTATATATATAATAAAAATGAAACATATCACACATCATTAATCATATATCATATCATCACACACAATAATATAATATTAATGCATCCACCATAATCATATTGCACCATATATCCCAACCTAACATCCCATATGTCGGACGTCCTAGACGTCTAATAAGGTCACGGTCATAAGGCTACGCGTGCCACCCGAGGTCTCAATCCCGAGTCCTATCCCCGAACCCAGTCCGAGTATGACAATCCAGATGCTTGACGTCCCATACGTCTAATCATAACAATCTTGCTCCTGAGCCACCCTACGGTTCGGTTGCTCTGTAGCATGACTCCTCGCAGGCAATGCGTCGTGACCGCTCCAAGGTACCAATAACTGGAGGAGATAGTAATCCATATGGTCAATATATCCGGTGCAATAGTATGAACCTGTGACATCCTGATATGATTCCACAACTCGCATAATAACCAAACGGGTCACATGCCCACATAGTATAATATATAGGTACACAGTCCATAAGTAAGACTCAACTCACTCTCATACACATAATCATATAATCTCATAATGAAAACAGTTATGCATGCATTCAATTAGAAACCAAGAGACCCACTCACAGTACTGTCCTGCTGCTTAATCAACGTCTAAAACCTGTCCTGAAGCTATATCACAGTCTCTGACCTGTCCAAACACATCCAAAGATCCCTAATGGTCTCTACACACTCATATCAAAAACCTAGGAACAGTACCAGCCAGGAAACGCATCCTGAACACGTTTTCCGGGGCTATAAACTTCATTTTGACCCACCAAATGATCTCTGATCGATCCGAAACCACCACCATTGGATCTGTATCGTCGAAAACATTAAAATGGAACTAGTTCCACCTTGAAAAATGTGCCCATGCGCCCCCATGCGTGGGTCAAAGCTGCGGCCAATGTTGACAAAAAAGTCAACGCTGACGTCAGGTCAAGGATCAAAGTCAACGCTGACGTGATATGACAGTATCAGGTCTGACACGTGTCAGACTGACAGGTACCACGTGTTAGTTACGGGTTGGTCCACGTCACTGACATGTCAGCGACGCGTGTCAGCCACCAATTGGGCCACGTCACTAACATGTAAGTGTTGACTGTGCACTGACATGTGACAAGTGTCATTCCCTTACTAGGCCACATCACCTGATATCTGACAGGGTGTTGATGTCAGCTGATGACGTATCGTCCCTGTCCTCTCGACGGGTCTGCAAACAGGGTCGTACAGACCCGCGACCTGACCCAGTTACAAAACCCAACTTTCTCCACCATTTTCGATCAGGTTTCTTCCTATGCACTCGTCTCGACTTAACTAAAAGATCTGTGTGCTTGAAACTAGGAAAAACAAGCTGAAACATACCTGCAAGTCGGTGAACAGTGAGTCGTGAACTTTGAACTAGTTTTTCGGCCAACTCCGGCAACCGTAGATCCTCAAATCAAGCCCAGAGTGATCGTCTAGAACCCTAGAACAAGTTAGGGGTCATTAGATCGATCGACACACGTCCTAAGACTAACTTCCATTTTTGAACCAAAATGAGTGTTTCGGTTTACCTTCTTGCCGTGTCCACAGTAGTGTGCCACCGTCGTGACAGCCTCGTCGTCAGCTCCCTCAAGTCACACACTCTCACTTAGGCACTCAAAGGTCAAAGAAATGATGAAGAAGTAGGGTGGTGAAGTTATGGAGTGTTTGTGTGTGTTAGTCCTTCACGGGTTAAAGAGAAAATGATGATGAAGAATGAATAAAATGGGTGAGTCTGGAACCCTAAATTGATCCAAGTGCATGAGGAAACCCACCAATGGGATGAGTGACCCTTGTCACTCATCCAAGGGTCCCACCAGATTGTTCTTATTCAATTGGAACTAGCCAAGTGTGACATTCCCGGGGTTATGTGAATAGTGGCAGTTTCACATTCTTGACCATAACTTTCCAGTCCGAATTCTGATTCCGACGTACCATCTGTCTACCGATGTGACATCCCGATCTACGTCACGGTCATAGGTCAAAGTCCAAAATATAATCCGAGTTAAAAGTCAATAAATCTTCCCAACTAGGGGCAAAATGGTCATTTTACATTACAAGCTCAATTTTACCAAATTGTAAAAATCCGGGGTGGTGCAAACCACCCACCTTACAAAAATTTCATCCTTGAAATTTACTCAAATAAATACGGATGTTGTTCTCTCATTTGAGCCTCAGACATCGACATGGCTTCTTCCACGACGTTATTCCTCTACAGTACTTTTACAAAGGGGATAATCTTGTTTCTTAGCACCTTTTCCTTCCAATCCAATATCTGCACTGGCTGTTCCTCGAAGCTCAAATCGGTCCTCAGTTCCACCGGTTGTTCATGTAAGATGTACGATTCATCGCGCATGTACTTCCGTAGCATCGACACGCGGAATACATCGTGTAACCTCGCACGTTCTGGAGGCAAGGATAACCAATGTGCTACTAAATCAACCCTGATAGGACCTGTCCCAACTGGACTTTGATAACCATGCTTGGTCTTACTCCCGTCTGACAAGTCAACTTAAGATCCGACAACACCCTCAGCATCTGTCAAACAAGGATGACTGTACTGATTTCTGCTCATGCCTCCGTGTAACGACCCGTACCGGGAATCGGGATTAGCTTAGTGATTAGTGACGGATTAGTATGTTAATCGGTGCTTAGTTGGCTATTTTTGGATAGTTAGCGCAGAATGACGATTTTGCCCTTGGAATGAACAAAAGGTTGACTTTTAGTTCGGACGGTCAATTTGGCATTGACCGATGACCGTGACGTAGTTCGGGGCGTCACGAGTCCGTAGACAGGTGGCACGCCCGATTCCGACATCCGAGGTGGAAGTTATGATGTTCGGAAGGTTGATGGCACTTTCGTAATTTGGTTAAAAGAGGGGAAAATGTTGACTTTTTGTTTGACCATTAATTTTCACGTAAACCGAGGGCTGTTAGATAGGTCTCGACGTCCTGAGTATAACGATAGGTGGCAAGCTGTCATCGGACGTCGGACGATTAAGTTGTGATTCTAGGAAGTTGGAGGGTAAAATGGTAATTTGGACCATGTAGGGGCATTTTAGTCTTTTTGCACCTGGCTAATCAGATAAGGCCATTTGGGGAAGTGGGATTGGATATTTTTGGCTGTGTCCATAGGATGATGGACACGTGGTGGACTCCTAGAGGGTTCTAGTTGGTTGTGTGTGTGCACGGTCCATTTTACACGGTTAGAAATCGTTCACAAAGAAGAGAGGAAAAAACAGGGAGATTGAGACCGTGAGTGTCAGGACCCACCCCTAATCCCCCGGGATTAAGGGGCAAATCCTGCTCCCGTCTACCTTACGCATGACACGAAGGCTAAACTGACGTTCAACCTCCATGTGACACGTAAGTTAGACAAGGGATTCCCGAGTCAACCGTCCAATAGTATCCGAACCTTTCCAGAGTGCACCGAATCTACTGTGAATCGTACATGTGATGTCTCCGTCTCTTTCGACCAACAGCCCGCACCGCAACACCTGGAGGGTATCAAAAACATCAAAAGACTGTGAGTGGAAAAAAAAAATAAAGTATAATTTAGAAAACAGTTCAATAAAGCAAGTACATTTATACCCTCCACACAAAAACCAATGCATGCATATCAAGTCAAGTCATGAAATCATTCATATAAAAAACCATCCAAGAAAAACCATCTGAAAACCCGTATCAAAATCGTTATTCAAATCCAGGCCTCAGCCTCAGATCACAAATCAATCTCAATTCCAGGAACTCAGTCCCAAAACTCGTCAAATCCAATTCATCCGGGCCACTGGCCAAAACATCGGAAAACCAATGAAAAACATCAATCATACAAGTTTACTGGATCTCAAGTGCGCTCGAGTCTTTAAACTCAAAACACAATGCGCAAATAGCCAGGCCTTCCCGGGATATCCGAGTCTTTAAACTCAAAACACAATCACAGGCCTCAAGGGGTATCATATCCGAGTCTTTAAACTCAAAACATATCAATCCAGGGCCCTCCCCCCGTCAAAACACAAGAGAAATCAAAACCTCGTAAAACGTGAAATTCCGTAAAATACCTCAAAAAACGTGTAAAACCGTAAACCATTAAGATCATAAAACAAATCATAGAATCACGTATGAAAACATATTAAAATATATATGCATGCGTCAAGAATTAGAAAGTAAAGTCCACTCACAGACCATTCCGACGTCGCCTCGATACGTGCGCATTTACGCCGTTCCCGGCCATTCCGTTATTCTCGGCTTTCCCGAACCTGTCCAAATCTCGTACCAAGGTCACTAACTACATCACAAAGGTCATACTAAAGCCCCATAATTTTCCCGTATTTTTAGCTATTTTTAACTGAGCCCTAAAACCTCCGGACAGCCCGAAACATATCGAGCCGATGTCCGATTGACTCGAAACCAGCGCCAAAATGTTCATTACATCGAATACTTTATAAGTCGTGTTGAAAACTCCCTCAATTACTGTGCCACGCGCCCACACGCTCCTCCCAAAGGGGCTGCGCGTGGGCCTTACGCGCCTAAGCACTGTTCACTGTCTTCTAGCTTGGTCAAACCCGGTTCAGTTGAACCGGTCCAGTCCGACCGGCGTGTGCGGTTCTCATCCAATGTTCTATCTTTTTAACTCGGTTTAATCCCACCAGATTTGTCCCACATTCTACAATTGATGTATCCAATAAAATCATGAATTGAGGCCATGAATTGTACCTTCCAGATCAAAGAAGAAAACTAGAGAGTTCCTCCTCTGTGTCCTCGTCATTTTGGCCATCCCCTGCCATAAGTCCAGTTCCAAACAGTCCCTAGGACCTCCAAGAATGACTCCCAATTAACACAATTGATTTTAAAAGGTTGAATCGATAGTTACCATTTTTGGAGGGAAACTTACCATTTTGACGTTCCTCGGCCACCGTCCACAGCGAGCCTCGAGCTTGGCCCTACTCGCCATATTTGACCCTTCTGAACCTCCTCCTTAACCTCAAAATGACCTACTCGTATCCAAACGTCCAATTGCCAAAGGGACCAAACAGAGCAGTTTGCGGGAAATCGCCGCAGTCTGCCACCGTCGAGCTTGCCGTGACCACCAGGTGACTTTCTACCCCCATCAAGTTCAACTTTGCTTCTCACAAAAAGTGCCAAGAATAGGATTACAGGGGGGTTGGGATGTCACGATTTTCCTGGTCTCTGTTTTTCACAGAGGACCACCGTCCACGGTAGCCTTTCCCACGGTGGCACCCCCTTAGTTCCAGTCCTTCCGGTCAGCTATTAAGCGAGAGCAATTGATAACGGTTTGAAGGAAATTGTTTGAGGGCATTCTCACGGTTACTACTCACTCTGTTCAGTCTCTGTTTTCCCATTGTGATCGATTAAGCCCCAAATTAAAACCTGTATCCGTGTAAGATGTGGCCAGAACCCTCTAGGAGCTAGCCAGGTGTCCTCTCACCTGTGGTCAGCTAAAAAAAAATATCCAATTACACTGCACCGGGTGTCCCAATCCCGTTGCACACAAATCCCAATGTGCTAAAAGACCAAATTGCCCCTGCAAGTCCAAATTACCATTTTACCCCTCACTTTTCTAGAACCAAAACATATCCGTCTGATGTCCGATGATGGCGTGCCGCCTGTCGTTGTACTCATGATGTCGAGATCTACCTAATGATCCTTGGTTTGCGTGAAGAAAACTTGTCGTGGAAAAAGTCAACAAATTCCTCATTTTTAACCTATTTACGAAAGTGCCATCAACCTTCCGAACATCATAACTTCCTCCTCGGATGTCGGAATCGGGCGTGCCACCTGTCTACGGACTCGTGACGTCCCGAACTAGGTCACGGTCATTGGTCAATGTCTGTTTGACCACCCGAACTAAAAGTCAACATTTTTCCCATTCCAAGGGCAAAATCGTCATTCTACACTTATCCGTCCAAAAGTTTCCAACTAATCACCGATTCTCTTCGTTAATTCGTCATTAAACCCTAATCTAATCCCGACTCCCGGGACAGGTCGTTACAGTGAGAACTATCGATCGATTTCCAGTGTTTGAAGGCTTTGGGCTTGAGTGAGTGATCAAATAAGTTTGAAGGTTTTGTTGAGCGTGATTGGGAGAACTTGGAGGGTCGAGTAAGGGCGTGTTCACGGAAGAAAATCAAAGAACAGGGCAGAGGACACCGTGCACGGCTGTGCACCCCAGGCGATCAAACCATCGAAATTGGACGAGTGGTGGTGTTCAGCAATCTGTGAGGAGCCTTACAGACTCAGTGAAGCACGGCGGAGCTCACGGTGGCGGTCAGAGTGCAGGTAAATTTCTCAGCCACTCTGTTTTTGTTGTTTTCCAGTTTTGACTTAAAACGAGAGTCGTGAAGTTTGGAGAGGTGTCGAAGCTTTCTAGTGATTCTATTAGGTCTAGGAAGGTGTGAGGAACCTCAGGGATTGAACTAGAGCCTTGTGGTGGCCACTGGTGGCCGGAGACAGAACCTCGATTTTTTCTGGGTTTCTTTCAAGCTTTGGAAGGTAGGATTTTGTACTGTTTGTTACAATTTAGTTAGTGGAATCGATTACTCGGACAAGGACGAAGCTTTTGGGATTGTTTGGATTGAAAACGGATGGAAAACGGAGAAGAACCGCCCTCGCTGGTTCAGACCGGTCGAAGGCTGAGGAAGACGATGAACAGTGGTTCACTGTAGCGGCAAGTGAAGCCCACGCGCAGCCCCTTTGGGCGGCGCGTAAAGGCACGTGGGGTAGGTTCTGGGGAAGTGTCCAACATGGTTTTTACTCTAATTGATGTAACGAACATTTTAGGACAAGTTTCAAGTCGATCGGACATCGTCTTGGGTTAGTTTTGAGTGTTCGAAGGTTTTAGGGCTCGGTTAAAAATAGTTAAAAATACCGGAAAAATATGGGGCTTTAGTATGACCTTTGTGAAGTAGTTAGTGACCTTGATATGAGATTTGGACAGGTTTGGGAAAGCCGAGAATAGCGGAATGGCCGGGAACGGTGCAAGTGCACGCGTATCGAGGTGACGTCGGAATGGTCTGTGAGTGAACTTTGTTTTCTAACTCTTAATGCATGCATATATGTTTTTATATGTTTTCTATACATTATTTTATGATTTGATTTATGATCTTGATGGTTTATGGTTTTGCACGTTTTTCGAGGTAATTACGGAATTTCACGTTTTACGAGATTTTGATGGATGTTGTGATTTAAACCTGGTTTAACTGATTTGGTGTTGGGATTTGAAATATTTAAAAAAGATTTCGAAAAAGTGTTTTCGGGCTTGAAGCCCAGATCAGAAAGTGGTTTTGAGAAACGTGATTTCGGGTTTTTGAATCGGATTTTCGGATGACGATTCAGGATTCGATTTGGGACTTGAAAGTGGATTCTGGGTTCGGATTCAGAATGGTTATTCCGGATGTCGGATTTCGGAATGATGGTTGCGGACTCGGATCTGGAAAGGAGATGGAGATTAGTTTTGGGTTTGGATTCGGGATCCTAATGAGATTGCGGATTCGGATTCGGAAATGAAAAAAAATGGTTTTAAAACGGGTTTGGATTGGATTTGCTGGATCTGGTTATTGGGTTTAAAGACCCGGATATGATATGACGAGGGCGGGCCCGGATTGAGTTTAAAGACTCGAGAGTTTAAAGACTTGGGAGTTTAAAGACTCGGATAGATCTAGCAAGTTTGATGAATGGAAATGTGGTATGGTTTTCAATAACGGTTTTCCGATGTTTTGGGCTATGCCCGGATGAAATTGTTTTCGATGGTTTTGGGTTGAGGCCCGGGAATTGGAAAAAGAAACATGTGTTCGGTTTTTCTTACATGGTTTGCTTAATCGGAATATAGAATGGTTTTTATGACATGAATTTGATATGTATGCATTGGTTTTTGACATGGAGGGTATAAATGTAATTGTTTTATGGACCTGTTTTCAAACTTATACTTTATTTTTGTCCTCTCACAGTCTTTTTGTGTTTTCGATACCCTCCAGGTTGTTGCGGCACAGGCTTTTGGTCGAGAGAGACGGAGACATCACACTTGCGATCCACATTAGTTCGGTACACTCTAGGAAGACCGGTACCTTTTTGGATGGTTGGTTGGAGAATCCCTTGTTCGACTTACGTGTCACATGCAGGTTGGACGCCAGTTTAGCCTCCGTGTCATGCATAAGTTAGACGGGATCGAGATTTTAGCCCTTAATCCCGGGGGATTAGGGGTGGGTCTTGTCACTCCGCCTCTCGATCAGCCTCGATCTGCGTTCCAAGGCCTGGAGGGTCATAAAAAATATAAAAGGTGTGTGTGGACAAAAATAACAACGTCTGAAAATACATTTCAAAACTGAATTCATATCCCCTCCCGTTATAAAACATGCATGCAGAGGGTAAAACATATGAACAATCGGCTCTCAAGCCAAATCACATGAAAATCACCAAACCAGTCACAAGGACTATCGAAAATAGCACTCGTCACTAGTAATCAAATATCAAACACAGTAATCAGACAGCACTACTCACAAGTGCACAGTTAATCACACAAACACATTTGATGACTTTTCCTAGGAATTACACATCCAAACTTTCTAGGAATTACGCATCCAGACTTTGTGCGAATTACACATCCAAACTTGCCGGGCATGACACATCCGGTTTCTCCAGGAATTACACATCCGAAAATCATTAAATATTCCATAAAGTCATCCTTGACTCACAATCCAAGTCAAAACATCATTTTAAAACCCGGGCCAAGCCCAAAACATCGTTTTAACAGTTCATCGTAAATCGTGCATGAAAACCGATTAAATCATCCATAAAATCAACACGTAATCACATTGAATAATCATGCAATCATTGCAACTCAAATCATACAATAAATCATAGAAAACATTTAACTATGCATGCGTAACAGTTTATAAAAAAAACGTCCACTCACACACCGTCCAAGCGGCTCAGTCTTGACTTGTTCGCTCCTCCAAAGTCTCGGAAATATTCGGGCCTGTCAAACATGACAATTTAGGGTCACTAGGTCATCACATAACCTCATATGACAATCCCCTAATCCCCGGGATTTAATAATAATATTTAAACACGAACTACACACTACGGACACCCAAAACTATCTCGAAAAAGCATCTGATCAACTCGAAACCTGTGCCAATTGGTCCGTATCGTCGAAAGCATCAAACGTGTGTTGAACACTTTCCCAGAAAGTTAACCACGCGCCCCCACGCACGGCTTAAACGGGTTGTGCATGAATCCACGCGCCGATGAAAAGTATCATCGTCCCAACCCGTCTATCAGTAAAACGGGTCCGTGAACCCGCGACTTGACCCGGTTAGAACTCCATATATTCAACCTCAATTTCATTCATTCTTTCACTGGATTTCATTTAATCAATCTGAACTAAGGATCTATAAACTTAATTTCATGAACTCATACCTCAATTGATCAATTTCCAATTCGATTTCCGAAAAGGGTCACGGGTTCAATTTCATCCAATTTTGATCCTTTTCATCATTCTAATCAATCAGGAAGTATCTTAGGATCATTCTAAATGTGAATTCGAAATCAATTTCATGTTTCCTTACCTCTAATCACACGAACCCAAGCTCGAAGTTTCCAAACTTCGCAAGGTCTATTCTTGGCCTTTTCTTCGTCAATTCCCTTCATTTTTTAAGTGGTTTAGCTCGTCTGGATCCCAGGGAACTTAATTTAAGCTTAATTCCAACACTTACGGTCCAGGGATTCAAATTCGAAATCTCAATTCTTTCAAATTTTTAGGTATGAATTTCTGGTTTTTTCCTCCCTTTCTTCTCTCATTTTTCTTCTTATTTTTCACTCTTTAATCCTCTCAATTAATCAAACGTCTCACTCTTTAATCCTCTCAATAATTCACACTATTCATCCCAAAAAAACTTAACCCCTTTACAAGTCAATCGAGTCAAAGGAGCTGCAATAGTGGAGAAACCTTCTACGAACCATCGGTAGTAGCCTGCTAAACCTATGAAGCTCTGAACTTCAGTAACCGTTCTTGGCCTTTCCTAGTTGGTTATCGCTTCTGTCTTCTAAGGGTCCACGTTAATCCCCTTAGCTGAAATAATGTGACCCAGAAAATTGATACTTTTTAACCAGAACTGACACTTGCTAAGTTTAGCATACAACTGGTTCCCACTCATCCTGCTCAACACTAACCCCAGATGTTTCTCGTGTGCTCTAGCACTCTTAGAATAAACTAAGATATCATCAATGAATACAATCACAAACCTTTCGAGATATGCTCAGAACACCCGATTCATCAAGTCTATGAATGCAGCCGGTGCATTCGTCAATCCAAACGGCATTACCAAAAACTCGTAATGCCCGTACCTCGTCTGAAAAGTAGTATTTGAAACGTCATCTTTCTAATCCTTAGTTGATGGTAACCAAATTAAAGATCAATCTTAGAGAAATACCTTTCTCCCCGCAACTGGTCAAACAGGTCATCGATCCTATGTAAGGGGTACTTATTCCTTACCGTCACCTTATTAAGTTGTCGGTAATCCACACACAACCGTAAGCTACCTTCCTTTTTCTTTACAAACAACACTAGTGCTCCCTACGGTGAGGTACTCGGTCGGATGAATCCCCTATCCAACAACTCCTGCAATTGTATCTTTAATTTCCACAATTCTGCTAGTGTCATCCTATACGGCGGCTGCAATATCGGTCCCGTCCCAGGGAGTAACTCGATCTCCCGATGCGGTGGTAATCTAGGCAACTCATCCGGAAATACATCGGGAAACTTCCGCACTAATAGTATATACTCAGTCCTCAATGGGTCCTCACATGTCTCAACCATATGCACCAAATATCCCTGACAACCCTTTTGTAACAATTTTGTAGCTGTAAGTGCGGAAATTACCTTCGGTGGTGAAACTCCATGCTCCCCCTGAAAAGTAACATCTGGTAGACCTGGACTTCGCAAGGTCACCAGTTTGCTGCAACAATCTATGATTGCCCCATGGTTTCCTAGCCAGTCCATTCCAAGTATTACGTCAAAATCATGCAGGTCCATGATAATCAAGTCAGCTGACAGCTCCAAGTCCCCAAATCTCACTGGGCAATCCCTCATCAGCTGGTTCACTATGTATATAATTCCCATCGGGGTACGTACACCCATCTTCTGATCTAGTGCTGACACCTCGCGGCCTAACATCACAGTACAACTCCTCGAGATGAATGAATGTGTAGCACCAGGGTCCATCAGAACATGAACATGAAGGTCAAATCTAGTGAGTGTACCTATGATAACTCCTGGTGCTTTCCTCGACTGCAGCTGGGTCGCTGCAAAGACTCTAGCCTGTGGTCCCGTCTGTCAACCACGACCTCGTCCTTGAGCTCCTCCCTGAGCTCTGCCTTCAGTGGCTGCATGATACGCTGGTCTCGCCGAGCTCTGACCGAACCCACTGCCGACGGCTAGGAGTAAAGGACACTCCCTGGCGAAATGTCATGTACGCTCGCAAGAAAAGGATGACAAAGCCCTCGGTCCTGACGACCCTACCGATGCACCACTTACAACAGTCTGTTGTGGCCAGAAGCTCAATCTCTGTCTCGATCTCTAAGGACTCCCAAATATGCCGGATCATCCACGGGTAGGGGAGAATGACCTCCCGCCATAGTGTCCTCCCTTCGAGCGCATATGGCTCGAAGGTCCAAGATGCAAATAGTCTCGGTGTCGTCCCTCACTGTGGGACTACTGCTGCTGCTGCAGTACTGCCAGGATGGCCTCAATAAGCACTGCGGCGTCAGTCAAATCCCTCAGGGTGGCGTAGTTAGATGCATTCACAATGGCTCGGATGTCCCCCCGAAGTCCCTGCTCGAAACGGCGACACTTGACCGCTTCACTCCTCACATATGTCGAGGTAAACCGAGATAATGCTAGGAAGCTCTGCTTGTACTCTGCAACCTTCCAGCTCCCTTGCTAGAGCTGTAAAAACTCTGCCTCCCGAGCATCCCGAAATGAACGGGGGTAGTACTGGTCCAAAAAACTCTCTCGGAACACCTCCCAGGGTGTAGTACCACTGGAAAGCACCCCCCCCCCCCCCCTCCTCTCAAGCATAAACGTGGCCAATAGTACCCGCTCCTCAGGAGGATAATGCATAACTGAGAAAATGCGTTCCCAGCAATTTATCCACAGATAGGCCTCCTCGGGGTCAGATCCCCCAGTAAATATAGTAACACCTAACCGTTGGGCTCTCTCTCTATGCACACACTTCCCATCTCTCTTGCGCTCCCTTCCTCCGTTCCTGCCAGTGGTTCGCGGGGAGGCGTGATCTACTACTAAGAGACAAAGATTAGTTATCATGTTAAAAGACTCAAGCTCATACAATACGCTATTCTAGTGAGATACCTGCTCTGATACCATCTTGACAGGACCCATCCTGATCCCCCAGGGACTACGTGGGGATGTGCCCTGCTCCCGTCTGACACATACCCAAAAAATGACCAAAATACGCATAACAGGTTAAATAATGCACAATAAAACCCCTTAAACATAAAATACATCCAAGAATGGGTCCAATAGTACCAGACAAGGGATAGAGAGCACTACAAATTTATGAGCACGAATAACAATTTTACCAAATGGTGCTCGACCTACTCAACCAAGGTATCAGGTACGCAGCAGTAATGTGACTATGTCTCCGCCTCGAGACCTGCCTCTACCTCTAGGTCACGTCCTGGAGGGGTCAAGAAAACAATGAAAGTGTGAGTGGGCCAAAAATAAAGGATGTTTCAAAACCGTTCATAATACATAGTAAAAATACTATTTTACCCTTTCGTTTTCAAATCATGCATGCATTTGAGTCAAAACGTATATATATAATAAAACTGAAACATATCACACATCATCAATCATATATCATATCATCACACACAATAATATAATAGTAATGCATCCATCATAATCATATTGCACTGTATATCCCAACCCGGACATCCTAGATGTCGGACGCCCCAGACGTCTAATAAGGTCACGGTCCTAAGGCTACGCGTGCCGCCTGAGGTCTCAATCCCGAGTCGTATCTCCAAACCCAGTCCGGGTATGACTTCCTAGATGCCTGATGTCCCAGACGTCTAATCATAGCAATCCTGCTCCTGAGCCACCCTACGGTCTGATTGCTTTGTAGCATGACTCCTCGCAGGCAATGCGTCGTGACCGTTCCAAGGTACCAATAACTGGAGGAGAGAGTAATCCATATGGTTAACATATCCGGTGAAATAGTATGAACCTGTGACATCCCTGTGAAACGGGCCCACGCGCCCTACGCCGGAGTCAAAGCCGCAGTCAACATTAACAAAAAAAGTCAACGCTGAAGTCAGGTCAACGGTCATCTGACAGTGTCAGACTAACAGGTGCCACGTGTCAGCTTCGGGTTGGTCCACTTCACTGACATGTTTGTGAGATGTGGTAGCCATCAATTGGGCCACGTCACTGACATGTCAGTCTTGACTGTGCACTGACATGTGACATGTGTCCTTCCCTCATTGGGCCACGTCACCTGACATCTGATAGGGTGATGACATCAGCTGATGACATCATCGTCCCTGTCCTCTCGACGGGTCTGCAAATCTGGTCGCACAGACCCGCGACCCGACCGGTTCCAAAACCTAGCTTCCTCAACCATTTTCGATTAGTTTTCTTCCTATGCACTCGTCTCGACTTAACTAAAAGATCCGTGTGCTTGAAACTAGGAAAAACAAGCTGAAACATACCTGCAAGTCAATGAACAATGAGTCGTGAACTTTGAACTAGTTTTTCGGCCAACTCTGGCCACCGTAGATCCTCAAATCAAGCACAAAGTGATCGTCTAGAACCCTAGAACAAGTTAGGGGTCATTAGATTGATCGACACACATCCTAAGACCAACTTCCATTTTTGAACCAAAATGAGTGTTTCGGTTTACCTTCCTACCGTGTCCATCGACGTGTGCCACCGTCACGACAGCCTAGTCGTCAGCTTCCTCAAGTCACACACTCTCACTTAGACACTAAAAGGTCATAGAAATGATGAAGACGTGGGGTGGTGAAGTTATGGAGTGTTTGTGCGTGTTAGTCTTTTACGGGTTAAAGAGAAAATGATGACGATGAATGAATAAAATGGGTGAGTCTGGAACCCTAAACTGATCCAAGTGCATGGGGAACCCACCAATGGGATGAGTGACACTTTTCACTCATCCAAGGGTCCCACCAGATTGTTCTTATCCAATTGGAACTAGCCAAGTGTGACATTCCCGGGGTTCTATAAATAGTGCCATTTTCACATTCTTGACCATAAATTTCCCGTCCGGATTTCGATTTCGGCGTGCCGCCTGTCTATCGACTCTTGACGTTCCGATCTACGTCACGGTTATAAGTCAAAGTCTGAAATACAATCCGAGTCAAAATTCAATAAATCCTCCCAATTAGAGGTAAAATGCTCATTTTACATTACAAGCTAAAATTTACCAAATCGTAAAAATCTGGGGTGTTACAAACCACCCACCTTACAAAATTTTCGTCCTCGAAATTTACTCAAATAAATACGGATGGTGTTCTCTCATTTGAGCCTCGAGCTCCGACATGGCTTCTTCCACGTCTTGATTCCTCCACAGTACTTTTACAAAGGGGATAATCTTGTTTCTTAGCTCCTTTTCCTTCCAATCCAATATTTGCACTGGCTGCTCCTCGAAACTCAAATCGGTCCTCAGTTACACCGGCTATTCAAGTAAGATGTGTGATTCATCGCGCACGTACTTTCGTAGCATCGACACGCAGAATACATCGTGTACCCTCGCAAGTTCTGGAGGCAAGGCTAACTGTTATGCTACTAAACCAACCCTCTCAATGATCTCATATGGTCCAATATAACGGGGACTCAGCTTCCCCCGTCGACCAAATCGCACGATTCCCTTCCACGGAGAAATTTCAGAAAGACCAAGTTTCCAACAGCAAATTTGAGATCCTTGATCCGCCTATCCGCATAACTTTTTTGGCGATCATGTGCCGCCTTCAGCCTCTCTTTTATGATCCAGACCTTCTCTAGGGTCATATCCATCAACTCTGGGGTCAAAACGACCCGTTCACCTACCTCTGTCCAACACACAGGCGTCCTGCACTGTCGACCATACAGTGCCTCATAAGGTGTCATGCCAATACTCGCCTGGTAGCTGTTGTTGTAAGCAAATTCCATTATAGGCAAAAACATATCCCAGTAATCCTGAAACTGTAGCGCACACGCTCTCATCATACCTTCCAATGTCTAAATGGTCCGCTCAGACTGCCTGTCAGTCTACGGATGAAAAGCTGTGCTAAAATGCAGGTTCATACCCAAGGCCTTTTGTAGACTCTGCCAGAATCTCGAAGTAAAGCGCGGATCCCGATCAGAAATTATCGACTCCAGCGTACCATGAAGTCTAATAATCTCATTCACAAACAACTGAGCCAGTTTGGCTTGAACGTCTCTCTCACAGGTAAGAAATGTACCGACTTCGTCAGTCTGTCCACTATCACCCTGACTCCATCAAAACCACTTTGCGTCCTAGGCAGTTTAAACACGAAATCCATAGTGATATGATCCCATTTCCACTCAGGGATCAGAAGTGGTTACATAGACCCATACGGTCTCTGTCGTTCCGCATTAACTTGTTGATAGGTCAAACATCTGCTGACAAACTCAGCAATATCCCTCTTCATTCCGGCCCACCAATAGTGATTTCGGGGGATACGGTACATATTTGTCCCTCCCGGGTGCATCACATAGGCTGAACTATGGGCTTCCTCTAGAATCTCCGCTCTTAGTTCGGTAACTGCGGGCACACATATACGACCCTGCTTTACTAGAGCTCTATCTCCTCGTGTCATGAACTTTATTTTATCCAAATATGTCCAATCTGAATCCGACCCGTTTAATAATCGTGTCAACGATATCCAACCCGAATACAACTTGTTAATAACTCATGTAACATGTGTAACTCATTTAATAAAAGGATCGTAATAAAAAATCAATTAGCATATTATTCGAATAACTTGTTTAACATATTTAAAAAATTTAAACTATAAGATTTAATAGTTATATAGGTAGGTAAATGGGTAGATATATAGGTCAGTAATTGACACGTTTAATAACGGGTTAATTTATAGGTAATAATTTGGGTTAACAGGTTAACCAGAAATCTACCCTTTTATTACATAGGTTAATAGGTCATTATATGGCTTAATAGGTTGATCAAAACTCACTCGTTTATTAAACGTGTCATAACATTTTTACTAAAAAATGACCTGAAATTTTAATCTTACAGGTTGACCCAAATAAATTTCGTGCAAATTTTGAGTCGTGTATCGAGCTGTATCAAACATTGCCACCCTTACACATGGGACATTTATCGAGTTGCTCGAATTCACCGTAAAACAATGCACAGTTGTTCTTATATGCATGGATCTTAACATACCCTAAACTGAGATCCTTCAAGATCTTCTTCGAGCTATAATGATCTTTAAGGAGACTGTTGTTTTCAGGGAGTATTTGGATGATGATGTCTATCATGTGATCAAAATTCTTGTTCATTTGATTATACTCAATTTTCATGTGAATCAATTCCACAACTGCCCTCTAGAATTGAAAAGAATTTGAAACTAGGGTATAATTCACACTTAGCTTCTTTCAGCAACCTCTCATAATGAGATCCGACTCTTCGGGTTGAGATCTAGGGGCATCATCATCCATATCATCAGATGCATGAAGAAAAACATCGATTAATACCTCAACGAATTAATCATTATCACACTGATTTTCTGAATCACTTTCATCCTGATGGGTCTCAGGAACTAAATATGTCGATATAGTAAAATTTTGTTTACCATGATAGATCTAATTAATGTAGTTGTGTACGATCTCTTTCTGTACCAAATGCATATGGACATCATTCAGTGACATACAACAACAGTTGTTACATTTACAGCTCGGTCACAAGATGCGTCTTTGAACACTACAATGACTATGTGCAAAGGCGATGAAGCAGTCTATCTCATCTAAATACTGATCAGAAGATCTATCCAATATTTGCATCCAGCCTCTGTCCATTGTGTCTACTTCCATAAAATAGAATCAATGTAAGTAAACGGGTTAATATTGTCGCATAGTTAGAATAAGTTAATATCAATATCCGCTCGCCTCCTTATGCCTCCAGTGATTTGGCCTATCCCATTTGAGAGAGCACATTATGTGCTATATAGTTTGCGATCTAGGAGGCTAAGTTTCAATCGAAGGAAAATTTGGCAGCATTTCCCTATAGTTTTCCAAATGTACGACTTAGATATTTAAAACGAATATCTAGTATGCATTTGGAGAACATTGAGGGGATATAAACCGAATTTTTCACGATCCAAACCTAGCCATATAGACAGCAAATTACACAGCACATAGTTGTGCACCTATAAACTGTCCGAATAAATGGGCAATTCAAAAGTCAGTCAATCAAGCTGATTCACTAACTCTCAAACGAGCCTAAAATTTTCTATGGAATTTCATTATACAAAGTTAATTAACCCGATTAACTTTGTATAAGCGGATAAATCACAATTTCCTAGTATAATTATATCCAAAATTCTAAACGTTTTCTACAAATTTTCTAGCATAATTAAATCCAAAATTCTAAACAATTTCCTACACATTTTCTACAAATTCTAAACAATTTCTACTAATTTTCCACAATAAATCACAATTTCTAGCATAATTTTATTCAAAATTCTTAGCAAAATTAAAATGAGAAGCAAACACAGATACTCTTTAATAAGTATTCCTTCAAATCAACCACAAATTTCCTAAAACAAAAAAATTGATTTGTCTCAAATAAAATATCAAAATCTTAAAAAAATAATAATTAAAATCATCAGACCTTCAAAATTAACATTGGTGCTTCACAGATAAAAGAATTTGATTGGTAGTGATGATGAAATGATGTTATGGTGGGTGAGAGTGAATGAGAGCGAGTAATGAGAGGTGTGAGAGAGTTAAGAGGAGGAAGAAGAAGAAATGTAGTTGTGGGTTGGCATTTTAATGTGTTTAGACCTTTAACTGGTGGAGGGTTCGTCGGATAAACTTTAATAACCCGCCTGGCAAAGTTTAGGTGCTAAAACTTTCTTTCACATCAAAATGTTAACTTGCACTCATCAATTTGAGTCTACACAAAAATTTGCTCAACGAAGACAAATTCGCGGTTAAAACATGTTTGTCCGGCGGAAGTTGATGGCTTGCTAGGCAAACCAATCTATTTTTACGAACCAATCGATTTTTACGTGCCAATGACGGTGGCTTCCCATGCGGAGTTTGTTCGGCGAGCCTTCTTTTTTTTGTCGGGCAAAGTGACTTTTCGCAACGGATATGCCTTCGCCAAACAAACCTTGGATGGGCAAATTGTTTTCTTGTAGTTAATATACCAATAGTGTGAAAGCATCCATCATTGTTTTTGACGAATTGATGGGAAATATACCAACTTCTTTAATTTTTACCAATAACAAAAAAACAAAAACAAAATTACCAACTTCCAACATTCATATAGTCGTTGCTAGTTAAATGGCTAGTTAGATGCAAGAGACCGGGAGGCACTCGACTCATCATTGATCATGTAATTGTATCTCGACTTCACAAACATGGAAGGGTGTGCTTTCATATTTTGTAGGAAAATTAAGTGCTTCACAACATGGAAATTGTAATAAAAATGGGAAGAACTACTTTGTTTAATTCAAATTCAATTGAATATTGCTTGTATCATGTTGTATTGCATACAAATCCCACATCACCATGAGGAAATTTGAGGGGTTTCATTAAGATTTTAAATGTTAGGACTAGTGTTTAATTAAACTTAAATGGCTAGATGGCCGTGTTCATAATGCATATATATTGTATTTTATATGTAGAGATACATATATAAACGTTATCAGTGCTCCTTGATTCGTTCATGATTTGAACTATCCTATTATATTATACATAGTTATTTTGGTATTATAATTTAAATTTTACATAAATGACTTATTTTACAAGATATATCATTTGTTAGGTGGAATTAAAACTTTATGTGGAATTAAAAAGGTATCTAATTTACTAACATAACAATTTATTTATTTTTTAAAAAAAGATTTTATATTTTGATCTAGCTATTGTGTGAACTATTCAAGTGCCACCCTTTTCTTGTTCTATTAATCTCTTGAACTTACCCAAATGATTCTACTTCAAAACTCAAGCAACCTTGTCTAGCTTGGTCTCCAAGTATGGTTGCCTAAATTTGACCTTATAGCTAGTAAACACTGCCAACGTTTAGTCTTGTACTACGAATATTTTTTTTTAATAATCTTTAGTATTTTAAATATTAATTATACATAATTTAATCTTTCTCATTACTTCGTTTGCTACCCATAAACACCAATCTCACTATTATTGACATATCTTTATCCCATAAAGTAGTCATAACTAAGCATGCAGTTGCAAATAAAACCACCTACAAAAATAAAATTGATTATATATTTGGAAGAGGCTAAGAGGGCAACAAGGAACAGCACATGGAAGTTGGACGAGGGCAACAGCTGTTGAAGAAAGCGCGCAGTTTTCTTGGAGGTCGGAGTAAAATACGTCAGGGCTACTCAGCAGTCAGGAGACGCGAAAAATCCTTAATGCTTTCGGCAACGCAAACACACACACATGTACCTGCTTGTCTCTTCACGTCAGATATTTAATATAGATAAATATAGATATTTAATCTTGTATCTTATAATAATCGAATTTGAAATTTTATACTAGATAAATCGTAATTTTGGGAGATGATTAATGAAATTTGTATAACTTGCTTAAAATGCCAAAAAAAAATATGGATAGAACACATGTGCACGTGCAAGCACGTGCTTGGAACCGGCCAATGAAAATTGACAAATTTGACATGAGCATGTGAAAAAGGATGAAGTTTGTTTATGAGAGTGTGATAGTGAAATGTGAGAAGATTGAGGCAGGATCGTCCTTCTCCACTCTCCAGTGGAAACTAAGTTGAACAAATATGAGATATTAATATCAATTTCTCTTCTCGTTCTTGCTCTCTATTTCTCGTTGGTATGAGATATTAAAGATTTAATAACTGATTCTCTATCCTCGGAGTATGGTCTAATGTGTAGGGGTGGTTGTTCAAGTATGGGTGGATCGTTCAGGAAAAAAAATTTAAAAAAGTATGGGTGGATCCTTACAGCTTAATTTGGTCTAACCCACCAAAGCTACAGCCTCAGTAGGCTATTTGAGCTGCCATTCCTGCTCAGTGGTCGCCCTTATTCTCAATACTGGCTTCACAAACCTTGGGCTTTGGGCCTAGCCCAATTTTCATTACTTATAAATTAAAAAGATATTACAATTCATTGAGACGATGGTGCAATTATTGAAACGATATGATGAAGTCACTGTGATGTGTATGTTGTACGTCACTCATTCTTTTTATCATATTTTAAAAGCGAAGGCCACATTAATTGGATGTGATCAAAATTAAACGCACGGTGGCTGTGTCTCCTTTTAGGGGCCAATTCTATGCACTATAGCTCTCATTGTCTTGAGCCAACTTGCAATTAAACATGCTCTTACCAAAAAAAAAAAAAAGGAAAGAAAGATACATTGGAAGTTAAGTTTTGAAGAGGAAGAGGAAGATTTGATGAAATATATACATGGGCTCAAGAATTGTATGCTGTTGTTGATCCTAGAATGATATATATCTAAATAAATATTGAAGTGACCGGGTGTTTAGTCAATCGGATCGATAAGATGCTTTAGTTTGTGTGGTCTTTACCCAATCTTAATGGTCCTCGAGCAGAAATTCTGATGCCACACTCAAAAAAAGAATCAAATCCCACACCAAAATTTTGGAATTTGCACAAACTTTGTATTTTTATTCATTCCGTGTTCAATGTTTGGTTTGGTCCGATATATTTCAAAATAATCGAGTGATTTTTGAATTTTTGAATTTTTAAACGGTGATTTAGAAATAAATATTCTACCGCCTAATTATACATCTTTAAAAGTAACGCACGGAGAAGTACTGCAAATGAACTAGTTTAGATTTCATATCGGCATCATTTCGTTGCCTTACATATTATGATCCTATAAATGCTTTTCATTTAGTGGTGCGGCATGATAACAAACAATGATACCCCGAATGTTACGTAAGCCAGATACGTCATAATGGAAAGAAAGAAAAAAAGAAAAAAACTTAAGGTAATAAAATGACAAAAGAGTTTATACGAGAGGATTCATTTGATTTTACATGCACTGATGCACATGCACATATATATTTAAGTTTCTTTTATCTGCCCTCATCCTTTTTTATTTGTGTCTTTTGTTGTATATAACAATCGGATAAAAATATTACTTCTTACGGTAGCCGATATTGCTTTAAAAAAAAAAAAAAGTTAATAATTGTAAGCGTGTGAAATTTTACCGTCTATAAACAACTATAATTTTCTTCTCTGGTAAATTTACAAAACCAAATTTGGCCTTTGGCGTTTAATTAGTCTTCTAATTTGTAGTCGCAATCAAATTATGAAGCCCCATGCATACGAATCAAGCAAACCACACAAAGAAAGCCAAAAAGTGGAGAGAACTTACTGACTCTAAAGCCATCACCTTGACCATCCGGATACATTGGATTCATGGCAAGCTAGGCCCGTTAATTTGGTCATTGTGGAAGCTTCTTTCAGACACGTGAGAACAATTGTTTGGGGCCACAATTAGTTTGACACGTGGCTGAATAGAGGGTAAGGGGCCCCTCTATTTGTTAATCATGCATGTGCCTTTATAACCCATATAAATGATAATCCCCATATTTGGCTTTGCCATGCAAACTTAAACTAGCTTACACTACCATATATGTATGGAGTCCAAAGGGAAAGTGGAGGAGAAGGAAGCAGCCGGAGAGGTTCGATACCGCGGCGTTCGGAGGCGGCCTTGGGGGAAGTACGCGGCAGAGATTCGGGACTCAAATAGGCATGGGGCGCGTGTTTGGCTCGGGACTTTCAACACGGCCGAAGAGGCAGCTAGAGCTTATGATAGATCTGCTTATGCCATGAGGGGCGGCTTAGCCATCTTGAATTTTCCTAATGAGTACCCTTCATCAACAACTGGTGGTTCTTCATCTTCATCTTCATCATCAAGTGCTTCATCAGCTAATTGTTCATCCTCCTCTTCATCTGCAATGGCCGAGACAACTTCGCGCGGCGCGCGTGGAAATGAAGTTCTTGAGCTGGAGTATTTGGATCATAATTTGCTGGAGGAACTGCTTGATGGTGATTGTGATCACCAGCAGAAGAACAAAAAAAATTGAGGTTGATATATTATCCACCGTCTATAAATAGCAATGTCAATTTTGATGCCTAGCTCCTATCTTCGATCTTCTGTTTTTTTTTTTTTTTTGAGTGATATAGGAGTAAGATTCTGATCATCATCTCCTTTTTCATGCATATATATTTTGTTTGCCAATGAAGAATCTACCAAAATTATAGTGGTAATAATTGGCCTTTAGGGGATTGTAATTTTCAAATTACGTATAACACTTGTAGCTTCCATACTCTGTCAAGCCAGATTATTAATTAAACCGCTTCATTATTATTTTGATTTTACCCTTCGAAATAATATTCTCTTGTAATATATAACACACTTACTAGCTAGGATGTGCCTTTGTAATGGAACATGTACGACGTTCAACATGTACGACACTAAATTTTTATGTACCTTATTTTTAATGCTAGGTATTAATGTTTTCTATTTCGATTCGCTTTTATATGAAGCGAATGAAAAACGATCACATCACTAATAACTAAATTTCTTATTACTTTTCATTGAGGTGATATGTGACATTCGTTCTTGAGTGAAAAGGGTAGAAAGAAAAGTAAAGATAGTGTGAAAATAAAATCAAACAGACTGGTATTAATTTGATTTTGGTCCATTTGAATAGTTCAAATTTCGTTTCGGCCCCTTTTGATAATAAAAAAAAATTAAACGAAAACCATAAAGATCATGACATGCAGTTTTACTAAGAACACAGTCATGCACGTAATTAATTCAAGTGGTTACATTTACAAAATTAGGGTCATTCTCGTTATATTATGCATGTCCCTTATTAAAGAGAGGAGGGAATGGGATGGGTAGTCCTCCACCTCAAAGGGGATAGAAAGATCTCTAAGCTAGAAGGAATAGTTCTTGTATATGGGCAAGGGCCTTGGTGATAGGCCTTGATGCATGGTGGGCTTTGACTTCAGCTCAAAGGAAGAGTGAAAATAAAGCAGTAGTTTCCTGTATTTTATACTAACTCGGTTACTTTATCAATCCCAACAAAATAATATCACCGACCAAAGTAACTTTTACTTTATGAATCACAATAAGATAATACGACTGACCAGCTAACTTTCTAATTTCTTATTTCTAATCTTTCGGATTAGATGGTTGGGTTGGGTCACTTGAATTGAGTCATTATTATAAGTAGTAGTCATTGGCTAGACATGGCCATGGTGGATTGGTGGATTGGTGGAGGACTTGTGCAAACTACGTACTGGCCGGTTTCTCTCATCTTGAGATTGGATTATGGACATCCCCATCCATATATCCATCGTCTTGAATCTTGAGTCTTGACCATTTTGTCTGGTTTATTCTTCTTTGTTCTCAGGCTGACGATCCACTACATTTTTTCCTTCTCGGAAAATTGATTGGTTTGACACTTTGACCACCAGTACTTGAGCTTGGTACATGTATACTTCTTTCAGTTGTCGTATCAGATTCTCAGCCTCTACCCTCCCTGTCCAATTTGGGATTCCAAATCACTCATTTCCTTGGAAAATGAGTATATCACCGCTAGCAACCGCTATCTTTGCCTGCCTGCCTTCATTCATTTTATGAGTTATATATAAGTTTTACGTTCGGTTCACATGAATGGAGATCATGATGCATATTACGTTAATGATTTTGATCATTGTTTGATTTACTTAGAACATGCATGTTTATTCACGTTGAATACTATTATTCCACATCAAAAATTTACTTAGAACAAATACAAGATATAATAAGTCGCTTCA
Organism: Prinsepia uniflora; assembly: GCA_032719365.1. Lineage (NCBI taxonomy): Eukaryota > Viridiplantae > Streptophyta > Magnoliopsida > Rosales > Rosaceae > Prinsepia > Prinsepia uniflora. The sequence continues at coordinate 19,442,701 of CM064871.1, read as the reverse complement.
CTCTAATACCACCGAGTGCTTAATTTTGAAATATAACCTCACATCTACTTAGGTGATTAAATGATAACTAAATCGTTATTGATAGTGGTGATCAAATAATTTATCCACTCTCGTGGGTTAAATTCTTAGGCAGAAGATAAGCCGATTTTGCAAAAAACAAGATTCTTAAGGGTTTTGAAATGAAGTATATGATCGACGTTGTGTGTTCTCTGTGGCTTGATTCTATTTCTATATAAGCTAATATTCAATTTGCAAGCTGTACAATTCATACGAATATATAAGAAAGTCCCTAATCTTTTGTGCCAAGGAAACCAAAATATAATCCAGATGGTGTTCGCGCGGGTCGGGCGTCCAGCTTTCTTTTAATTAGGATCTTCAAAATTGTGATCCACTAGCTATTTTTGTACTTTCCAAACACTTGTTGACTTCCCCAAAAACAAAAACAAAAAAAAGTGCAATTTAAATTGCTCTTTTTTACAAGCTAAAGTGCGAATAAAATTGTTCTCAGTATGCATATGATAGTGTCGCGCAGTTGGGGATGGATTGGCGGGGATGTTGCCAATTTATATGTTATAATAATAGTAAACGAGATTAATTAATATTTTCTGTTTCTAATTCAAGATAAGCAATATATAACCGTATTAATTCTAAATATATATAATTACTTTCGTTTGAAAGAGTTTTAAATTCAAATATTTCGTTTCGTGGATATCATACGAGCTAGCTAGTTATGTGATGAAACACATTGACATGAGAAATAAACAATATATTATGTCATGCTTAAAACGTAGTCAGATATGGTTGACAATCAAAGAGGGTAACAGATTTAAACTGGGGCACTAAAACATCAACAAAGAAACAAAAGTTAACACAAAAAACACAAATACAAGCACAATACACTTCACTTTCATTTGTATTTCCCATCTTGATCATAATCAAGAAGGTCCTCCAACACCTTTTCATCCAAATACTCAATCTCGAACACTTGCCGCCCGTGTCCACCGGAGGAACTACCACCCACGGGGGCAGCAGCAGTAGAGGAAGTAGATGATGAAGATGAAGGAGGAGAAAATGATGACGATGAGATTCTAGGAGGATAAGGAGGAGAGCACGAAAGTTGAGAATAGTACTCATTTGGAAAGTTGAGTATGGCAAGATGACCTCTTAGGTTAAAAGCAGCCCTATCGTAAGCTCTAGCAGCTTCCTCCGCCGTGTCAAACGTCCCAAGCCAAAGACGAGCCCCTTGCTTAGACGGGTCCCTTATCTCCGACGCAAACTTCCCCCACGGGCGCCGCCGCACCCCCCGGTAACGCACTTCTTCGCTGCCTCCCTTCTCTTCCTCCTTCCCTTGCTTCTGCTGATCCTTTCCTCTTCGAGGGTCTTCCATATATTTCTTTTTTTCTTTTTTCTTTTTTAGCTAATTTCAACCGGCCCTTAACTTAATTAATAATATACCCTTTTTGGTTTTGGTTTCAAATTTGGTGGCATGTAAAAATGTGTATGAATTGGTGTATTTATAGGTGGTGTTGATTTATTTTTGGACAATATAATGGGGTGGTCAAATGACATGAACGTGGATTGACCAAGAGCATGTGTGTATAAATCGATGTTTCTTGGAAGGTTCTTCATCTGATCATTTCATTTCTATTTATTATTACCATTTATATAGGGAGGGGTGCAAAAATTCGAATCTTCGACTCTTTCCATGATGAAATTCAAAAAAGGGTGTGTAAATCTCTTTTCTTTAATAGGAATTTTAATTACTTCTTCACAATTAATTTCACGGGTTCGAATTCGGACCTTTTTCATGTGAGAATATTGTGTTATGTAACAAGATATTAACAATTCTTGATTATTTTTCTTCACCGAACTTGTTGTCATTTTACACAGAATATGTAGGGATTGATTCCCATATCATCATGAAGATAAAAGGATTTGGACCAAAGAATATAAATGTGTAACTGAGTTTATCCGAGTAATTAAGAATATAACATCAAGGATATAATTATTTTTCTTTAATAAAACGACATTTTACTCTATTTAATTAGGCCGAATTATACACTCAGATATCTGTTACATATAAGTAGAATCGAATTTAACACAACAGGACTATAAATAATTACTCTCATCATTCATGTGAGTCGAGTTTGAGAATAAAGATCGAACCACAAGAAATTAATGCTATTAGAACGCAATATTAACTGATTTTATCCATGAGTTAACCATATACTATTAATTAGTAGGTCATCAAAATAGAAAAACCCAGAAAAAGCAAGATTTTCCCTGCTCGGTGGAATTAGTCGGCAGCCAAATATTGTGCCTTCGAAGCACAGTAATATGCTTGATCATTGACAGGATTTGGATATAAGATTTATCAAATCAGATCAATTTATTCAAATTATAGATATGTAAAAAGTGCTATCATGTTTCCATTTTGGGAAATTTATTGTGCCTTCTTCTCAATGCTGATCGTAGCTACAGAACTAAATTCCTACGCCCTTGCACGCTTGTGTATGCAAATTATCTTGATTTTGATTTTATTATTTATAATTTTTAAGAAATATTGGGAAATGAAAATAAATTTAAAAAATAATATAAATGAAAAGAATGAGTGTTAGAGCAACTACTCACTACTCCACTAAAATGTTAAGTTTTTTATTTAATTTTTTTTGCATTTAAATATTTATTATACTATTTATCCTTATGTGTTAAATGTAAATATTATTCTCCAGACTTCCTCAAATCCACCATACTCTACAAATTCTTCAAGACCATATGTGATGTGTTTGATGATGACGTTTGTTTTTTTTAATGGAGGTAGTTTGTTTAGCATTATAGGCACCGTTAGGATTTTAGTTGTTTTGGACTTTGTGGGCGTAATTTTTAATTTTACGGTTTGTTAGTTGTTAATGCTATTTTTTTCGCGCTAGTATTATTATATTAGCATGTGGTATTGCTGTCATAGTTTGATTTTGATAGTATTGTTCTATTCATTCTATATGATATAAAATGATATCTTTTTTTATTTTAAAAAAATGTTAAAATTATTAATCAATCGGTATTTTTAATCTTCCTAATTTTATAATAATAAAGATTACACAAAGAATAATAGACGGATGAAGAATAACAAAATGATATCAAGTATATGTTATTCGTCCATCCAAAAAAATTCCTCAAGTATTATAGAAAGTGGCATAGGATTAAAGTAGATCGAGCTCAAATTTGATTCAGAATTTGTTCTCATAATAACATATTTACTTTCTTAATATTGGAATTGGAATAGGTATGAGAATTGCTAGAATTGTTGAGTTTTTTGCATTTACTAACTTGAGAATTGAAACTTTTCCGGTTTTTAATTTTCTTTTTCGTATATTTATTAATAATGAGAAGAAGAAAAAAAAAACTATTACAGTCCATAATACAATTGAAAATCCAGAAATTAGAGGGATTGAAAGGAAATAGTACGCCGCGGATCCATCAACTATTATGAAACGAGAACAAAAGGCGGGATGGGAGTTTATGTTGGAACATCTGAAGACCCTATTCGGATTATTGGACGTCCTTTTTGACCTGACTGGTTTTTATTATTATATAGCTGGGCATGCATGGTCATTGCTGCACACGTTAGGCCTTACGCACAAGGGAATATGACGAGCTCCATTGCCTCAATTTTTCCTTGTTTAAATTTGTCTTTACTCCATCTATATATACATATGGTATTTGGTTAATTATAGGGCCAGAGGTTGTAGAAAATAGGGTCCATTCCTCAAAACCAAACCTTTGACATTTCCATTATTATAGGCACCCCGATCCCTCACTCCAATTTAATACCTGATTCTTTAGAAAATCAAAAGGGAAAGAAGCAAAAGATAGATCGAGGTGGAGAAATTGGTCTGAGCTGAGTGTCCTCAACATGGAAACCAGAATTAATCCCTATATACGTACGTACATGACCAACTGGCTACTACTAATGTGATCTAAATAATACCATGTTAATTGGGTTGTTTTAAACGCGCAAAAATTTGGTGTATATGCTTCTTTTATGTTGTAATTGATTATGTAAAATGGCCCAAATTTAATATTGGATCTTCAGCTGAAATCATGAAGTAACAATAAATTGACATATTATGAGTGGATTCTATTTTAAAAGAGTTTTATTATTATTTTAATTTATATTTTGTTAAGTTTTATATATAAATCGAGGTTCATATAAATAAGAAAATATAAGTAAACGGGCCTCCGCTTGAGCCTCCCAAGACAAAGGATACCCTTAGTACAATATTGATGATCTAACTAAGATTTTTTGTTTCAACAGATATTGTTATTCCTGATGTTGACTTAATTCAATATATATTATCGAGATGTAATTCATTCAATTGAATTTATGGAAAATTTATTATCTTTATGGGATTAACTCCCGAGTTATTATGAATGAAATAAAAATTAAACAATGATATTATGAAAGTAAATATTCTCGCATTTATTACAACTGCACTATTTATTCTAGTTTCTATTCCTTTTTACTTATAATATACGTAAAAATGATCAACAAAGGCGATTAGTTTTAATTTAACTTTGCCTTTTTTTTTCTTATTAATAACTGAAGAGATAAAATTGATTTAAATTTCAGAGCCTTAAATGAAATGGGCAGACTAAAGCATATGTATTTTATGAGATACGATTAGGGGTGATAATGGGTCGTGTTGTGTCGGGTTCGTATCGTGTCATGAATTCTGTTTTACCCATTTATGCACAACTTGAATCCGACCCGTTTAATAATCGTGTCAAGAATGTACAACCCGAACTCGACCTATTAATGACCTGTGTAACCCGTTTAACCCATTTAATAAACAGATCATACTCAAAACCCAATTAATCTATAACCCGTTTAACCTGTTTAACATGTTTAACCTATTTAAATTATAAGATTTAATAGATATTTAGCTAGATAAATGGGTAGATATATGGATTAGTAATGACACGTTTATTAAATGGGTCAATATATAAGCCAATACACGGACTAACCTGTTATCCTGAAATCTACCCATTTATTAAACGGGTTAACAAGTCATTATACGGGTTAACAGGTTGACTCAAAACCCACCTGTTTAGTAAATGGGTCATAACGGGTTGACCCGAAAATGACCTGAAATTTTAATCGTGCGGGTTGACCCGGATAAATTTCGTGCGGGTTTCGAGTCGTATATCAAGTCGTGTCAAAAATTGTCACCCTCGCTAAAACATCTCTAAAATTTATAACATTTTTTACCGGATGTCCTCATTACAAGATGGAAAGTATATATATTATAACCTTATCTTCCAATACTTCTCCAATTTGGTTACAACTCGTTAACAATGACTATTTGACCCTTGAATAAAATAAAAAAGAAATGTTCTGTTGTTTGATAATTGGGCACCAAAACGCGACAAAGAGAGTAAAGGTACGAGTTTCATTAAGTTTCATGCCTTGGCCCTTGGGCATCTAGGCTTTTTACAAAGAGTGGAGAAACCGTGTGAACCTAATTCTTCTTTGTGCAGCAAAAGCAATTTGAGAATAATGTGATCGATCAATCTCTCAAGTGAAAAAAATTAGAAGATCTTGAGATGAATCCTTGACAATGCCAACAGGTATTATCATAGGATGAATAAAGATTACAAGTTGAGTTTGAATTGGATGCTCTATAATTCACTTTTTATTAACTCGCAATATGGGAGATGGGTCCATCAATTATGCATCGTCAGTCTTCAGATGCTGGGTCTATTATTATTATTATCGATCTTTGAATGAACAAGTAGAGGGCTAGCTTAGCTAACACAATTTGAAGCCCACACCACCTTCAAATTTGCAAAATGTTTCATTTTAGTCCTTCATAATAGCAGATTTCGGGCCCATTGTAGTTGACCTAGCTAGCTTCTTCATGTGTATATTAATGAATCAGGTCAGAAGATGACACAAATAATACCTTTACGCAAATTAATGCGAAATTTTGTCTCTCTTTCTTAGATCTAGTAAAAAAAATACGCAGTATTTTGCTTGCTTATCCATACTTGTTGGATTGCTCTTCTTTTTAGATATCAAACGGACCTCCGCACTCGGTAACTTTTATGTGGCTGGTTTTCCCTCTTTTGCGGATACAGCACCTACTGCTTTACGTAATTGACCACCAGTTTCCAAGAGTGATGCTTTAGTTTCAAAGCAAAAATGAGAGAGCTAGTGACTCAATGAGATGAGGGGTATATTTTCATTTTCAGTCCATTTATTAATTTCAATAAAAAGAGTTCGATCTCAATATTCACAATCAATTACATGCGCTTGTTGAGGCGGCGATACGATTTTTTAATTACCACAATCTAATTAATTAGTTACTAATATGTATAACTAATTAATTGAAATTGATCCATAAATGATTTGGAAATCGACAGTAGCAAACAATCATTCAATAATTTATTAATTACTAGCTTAATGAAGGGTAATCGTGCTAGCGAGTGATGAGCATGGTACATTTGTCTCTTACAAGGATGATATAAAATAAAATACTATTTTATATAGATTCAACACAAAGAAGAAAAATTTCTAGCAGCCAATAGTCACCGAAATGCAGATGCATTGAGCCTAGCCATACCATTTTTTAACAAGTTCAATTTTTATTTTATTTTTTTTAAAAAAACCCAGATGCTAGCTATCTTCACCCCCATACATGTAGGGCAACCAAAAAAAAAAAATCATTTTTAAGGTTTCTTATTAAGAATGTGAACTGGGAAATGGTTTAGGGTAAAATTACGAGTGAGATGGAGTTTTGGTATGAGAGTGATCAAACTCATGGGGACCCAGATGGGCCTAACAAGTCATTACCTGAGCACCAATATTTGACTTGTTTGAGGTTTGAGAACTAATGATAACTTGGGAAGCAGTATTCTGTAATTAATATTATTATAATCCTTAATTATCAGTTTGATGAAGTATTTATACGTACATTCATGTACTTGTTACATCCAATGTACAGTTGATTCATGTATCGTTTACAATCTTGTACAGAAATGAATGAACAAACATTCGAATGTCTATCCAGCGCACATTTGCATTTGATCGATGATGATATCAAACTTATCTATTAGATTGAGTTACCAAAATTTTACATAAAAAATTACGCAATGTAGCCTTATGGGGCGGCAAGAAATGCTATATAAAATTTGGATTTTTTTGGCTAAATATCACACCAGATGTCGCATACTTGAAGGATGAGAGGCAAATAGACCTTAAAAAATTTGCATTTTAAAAGTGTCAGTTTACCAACTTCATCACACGCTGTGATTATTCTAATTAAGCGTATGTGGCTGAAATTAAGGGGATATATTGTATATAGATTTATATAAAATTTTGTAGTTGTTTAAATAATTGACTTTTAGAGTTAGCAAATTTCTACCAACTTACATTAACTTTTACAAAGTTAATAATAAAATTATATATAACTATGTTGCAGAATTTTGTAAATTTTAATATTGACATTTTTTAGAATTTGATAAAGTTTTGTAGGATTTAATATACTTCTTTCAATTAGAAAGTTTTTTTAAAAAAAAAATTGAGGAAATTTAAATATTTTTATAAACATATCATAATAGTGCCCTCAAAACCCAAACCATCAATAAAAGGCTAGCCATCATTGTGACAATATATGATAATTCGATATCATCATTAGAATTTAAATTTATCATAGAAAATAGAGAAAGCAAAATTTTTAAAAATTAGAAAAAAAAAATATACTAATTATTCTTAAAAATTATAATCGCATGCAAACAAAACAATAAGAAATAGGAAAAAAAGTATAGTGTTCTTAAAAACTAAAAAAATAACATATTTACTATCCATCATTTCCGTTATCATAGTGTCAAGCATCTCTCCACATAGTAGTAGCAATACGTGTTCGTCATTCATTAGCATTCTCTCATTGTTCATATCTAGAGAAAAATAAAATCAAAATGCACTGACTAGTTCAACGAGCTTCAACGAAACACCCACGCCAAAAACAAACTCACGTTCAAATGTCTATAAAAATATTAGGGGCAGATGTAAGATTGTGAATTGACATTACTATTTATACTTCATACATCCAAATCTATAAGAATCAACCATTTAATGAATTCAATAAATTTCAAACTAATTTTGAATATCACTCAACTTTTGTTAACTCATAAAAAAGTTATGATTGAATATCTCTCAACTTCATAAATTTTTTTAAAACTCGCTAAAAATTTGAATTGAATATTTCTCAACTTTCATAGATTTTTTTTTTTTTAAGTTTTAAAAAGTCTGAATTGAATACCTGGTGACTTATACAAAATCTTTAAAATTCTAAATTGAATACATCTATAATTAGAAATAAACCAAAACTAAGTTGTCCAAATTCTATACATGACAGGACCCATCCCAATCCCCCCGGGATTAGTGCGGGATGACCCTGCTCCCGTCTGACACGAAATGTCAGACAAGGGATATTTTCGTCCTTTGCCCTCCCGGGCTATCAGAGTACGCCAGGATCCGGAGGAGGCATGTGATATCTCGGTCCCTGCTACAGTCCACATCCGATGTCAACCTGAAGGGCAGTCAAAACATTAAAAACTGTGAGTGGACAAAACAAAAGTTTATAAAACATTTCATAAGACATTTGTACCCTCCACTAAAAAGCATGCATGCATTCGAAAACCATTTATCCAAAACAAACCATATGTGGGACTAAGCCCAAAACAGATATAAACTAAGGTCGAAAGGACCACAATAAAAACGACCATACGGGCCACTGTCCAAATCCATAAGGGACTCGGCCCCAAACCATAAAGAAACCAAGTACACGAGCTACTGCTCAAATCCTGTGCACACCTGTACACACCACATATCATATAACATATATCCATCACATACATATATATGTCACACAACCAATCCTGTCACGGTATCCAAAGCCACGCGCGCGCTACCCGGGTCTCAATCCGAGTCATCTCAAAGTCAAGGTCAATGTCCGCAGACCACTGACCCTACCCGAGGTAATAGTAACCATAGCCTTCCTGAGAGTAAGGAACCCAACTGGGGGGTGACTCCACTCAGTCGGTACTCCGTGACTACTCCGGGGTCCACCCAGGCCAACGACCCTCCCCGGAGGAGATAATAGAAGTAAAGGAAGGTAGACGAACATATATATACATAACATAAACATTCATGACCGGTTCCCCTGAACCGTCATGATCCATAATATCCATAATCAGGTAACATGCCGGTTCCCATAAACCGTCATGTACCGTAATAACATAACCAGGTAACATGCCGGTTCCCATAAACCGTCATGTACCATAATAACCAACAAGGGTTCATGCCGGTTCCCATAAACCGTCATGAACCATGATACCATATTAAGAGTTCATGCCGGTTCCCATAAACCGTCATGTACCGTAATAACCAACAAGGGTTCATGCCGGTTCCCATAAACCGTCATGAACCATGATACCATATTAAGAGTTCATGCCGGTTTCCATAAACCATCATGAACCGGGAAATCCATTTAAGGTTCCCTGACCTGAAATCAAAACCGTAAAGTGACTGGGTCTCGTACCCCAACATAGGACACCAACTGGGCACCGTGCCCGGAATCTGAGGTCATATGCCCGAGACAAAACCAAATGGGTCTCATACCCGAGTCTATCATTTTGAAATCCAAATTCAGTTCATTTAAATCAATAAAGAAATACAGACTCGTATAAGCACCGTATAAGGACGAAACCTCGAAATACGTGCTTATACGTAACCACATACAAATGCACCCATGGCATCATCAAACAAGTAATAAAACATATAATAAACATTTATGCATGCACCAATTTAGAAAACAAGGTCCACTCACAGACCGTCCGAGCTGCCGCCTCGATTTGCGTGCCATACGGCTCCCTGAGCCGATCACCGTCACCGGGACTCCCAAACCTGTCCAAATCGTAATAGAAGGTTACTAACTACTTAATTAACCTCCTACCAAAGCCCCGTAATTTTCCCGTATTTTTAACTATTTTTAATCCCGAACCTAAACCTTCCGATGCTCCGAAACATATCAAGACGGTGTCCGATCGACACGAAACCAGTCCCAAAATGTTCGTTACATCGAATAGAAGATTTCGTATGTTGGAACCTTCCCTAGATTCCCTGCCACGCGCCCTCACGCGCCGCCTGAAGTGGCTGCGCGTGGGCTTCACGCGCCACTACAGTACCTGCTGACGTCATCGCTGACGTCAGCATGACGTCATCACTAACAGCCCCTGACAGTGACACGTGTCACGCTCCCATTGGCCCACTGTCTAACATGTCAGTCTGACATTGTCAGATCTGACATGATGACGTCATCCCTGACATGATGACGTCATCAGGATGACGTCATCAGTCATCCCTGCCTCCTCGCGGGTCGACCCGAACGTCTGCAACCCGGTCGCCGTGACCCGCGGCTTGACCCGGCCGGTTCTCCCTGCTCCGGCCACCGTTTCTCCTCCCGTTTGTCTCATTCTACTCGTCTCAATCTAACCTAAGGTTCTATGACATTAACATGGAAGGAAAACAACTAAAACTAACCCTTCAAGCTTGGCTATGGCGGGTGAGTTTTCCCCCGCCGTTCCAGGCCACCCCAAGCCCCAAAACCAATCCTACTGAGCTCCTAGGACTACCAGCAACCTAACCCAATCCTTGGAATCAGCTAAAAACCATTAAAACACAACTTCAAATTTTTGAAGTTTTCTTACCTCACGGGTTCGGCTCCGCCGTGTCCTCCGCCGCCTGCCACTGTCCAGCCTCTCAGCCCTCCGCCTCTCACACTCCTCACGGTCATATTATCTCCTAGGGACTGGTGGTATGTGTGTGTGCTGCTTGGAGAAAATGAAGAAAATGGTGAAGGGGGGGTTCGGGTTTTGTGCTTGGAGAAGAAGAAAATGAAAAGAAATGAAGATGATGATGTGGATTTGGTGAGAGGAGTGAAATGGAGGGTGAGGATTGAGAGATTAATTGATAATGAATGGTTAGGATTAATGGTTGTTAGGTTTAATTATAAAATAATTAAAATAATAATATTTTATTAATTAGATCCACAAATTAAGGGTATTGACCAATAGGATGAGTGACACTTGTCACTCATCCATGGGACCCACTAAAAATATCTGCCCAATCAGCTTTCGCCAAAACGTCCCCGTCTCGAAGTTCGTGCATAGTGAAATCGAACTTCCGTGACCCATAACTCTCCCGTTCGAAGTCCGATTTCAGTGTGCCGCCTGTCTATGGATTCGTATCGTCCTTATCTACGTAACGGTCTTCGGCCCTCGGCCATCGGACCTCCCGGTCAAAAAGTCAACATTTGACCCCATTTAACCTAAATTACCAAAATGCCCCTAAACTTCCGAACGTCATAACTTCCTCCTCGAACGTCGGAATTGAACGTGCCACCTGTCTATGAACTCGTGACTTCACGAACTACGTCACGGTCATCGGTCAAAGTCCATTTGACCGCCCGATTAAAAAGTCAACGTTTTGCCACCATCAAAGGCAAAACGGTCATTTCGCACCGTTCGTCCGATTTCGCTCTACTAATCACGGATTAGCCTCACTAATCGTGATTAGTCACTAATCTAATCTAGGAATTTGGGACGGGTCGTTACAATACACCCCCTAAAACGTTTATCTTGGCCACTCATACTAATCAAACCCTAGTAGTACAAGATTGAAAGATCTTTTTTTTTTAAGGATACTCAAAGATACTTGAGCCAAATCCTTCTAACAAATTAACAATTAAGGTAATCCTTCCAGTCAAAAATTTGTAACTCCTTATAGCTATATGACACGACCCATCCCAATCCCCCCGGGATTACCGTGGAATGTGTCATGCTCCCGTCCGACAAGAGGTGTCAGACAAGGGATAACCTGATGCCACTGCCCAAACGGGGCTTCCAGAGTGCGCAAGGATTGATGGAGGAGGTGTGCGATGTCCCAGTCTCTGCTGCAGTCACATCCGGAATCAACCTGAAGGGCATTAAAAACAAAAGCTGTGAGTGGACGAAAATAAGTAAGTTTATTAACACATTTCATAAGAAATTTATGTCCTCCATTAAAAACGTATGCATGCCACAAAAACTAATAACCAAAACATTTGCTCAACAAGGCATTAGGGCCTTAGCCCAAAACCGCAAACCATAAATCCAACCGAAAAACCATTTCATAGATTCATTAATCCATATTTACCACATTACCATAACCGGCATCCCAGATGCCTAGCGTCCCAGACGCCTGACGTCCCAGACGTCAAATTTCACGGTATAACCATAAGCTACGCGTGCTGCCCGGGGTCTCAATCCCGAGTCCAATCCCCGAACCCAGTCCGGGTACAGCATCCCAGATGCCTAGCGTCCGGACGCTCGACGTCCCAGACGCCCAATCATAGAAGTCCTGCTCCGGAGTCACTATACGGTCTGGTAGCTCCGCACAATGACCCCTCGCAGGCAATGCCCCGTGATTTCCCCAGTGTCCCAGACACCTGGAGGAGATCTTCACATATTCTCCTATCAAGATGGTATATGGAAAACAGTTTTATCAAATCATTTCACATCATATCAATGGGTCCTGCCCAAAATCTCCATAAAACATCACAATTCCATTTAGGGTCCCCGACTCGAAATCACGTTTATGAAACCAACTGGGCCTCATGCTCGATTCTGTAAATCACTGGGTCGACGACCCAAATTCATAAATCAATTGGGCCCCTGGCCCGATAATATAACTCAAATGGGTCTCAGCCCGATTTCTTAAATAACTGGGCCCCTGGCCCGATTTGGTAAAGCAATTGGACCCCTGGCCCGATTACGTAACTCAATTGGACTCCAAGTCCGAGGTTTCCAAAACAATTGGGCCTCATGCCCGAGTTTCTCTTTCCAATTTCAAAACCATTTCATGAAATCATATCCAAGGTCTTAAGAATGAAAAATCAGTGTAAAACCCGAAAAATCTCGATGTACGTGCAAGCACGTAAATCGCCTCGAAATACGTGAAACCGTATAATTTACCAATATCCAATTCAACATCATACAATCACAATCATAATCCATATAAAATAGTTAAGCATGCAGAGAATTTATAAAACCAAAGTCCACTCACAGACCGTTCAACGATACGCCTCGATACGCGTGCCATCAGCCTTCCCGGGCCCCGTCACTAACACCGGGACTCCCAAACCTGTTCATATCACATTAGAGGGTCACTAACCTCTTCATTAACATCTTATTAAAGTCCCGTAATTTTTCCGAATTTTTAACTATTTATAAACTCGACTTAAAACCTTCGGACATCCCGAACAATGTCGGAACGGGGTCCGATTGACACGAAACCAACGCTAAAATGTTTGTTACATTAAATAGGACAGAAGTCATGTTGACCCCACCTCGAGATTCGTGCCCACGCGCCGTCACGCGCCACCGTGAGTGGTTGCGCGTGAAACCCACGCGCCTGCTATAGTGTCATCGTCCTTACCCGGATTACTAATAAACGAATCCCCGCGACCCTCGAACAGACCCGATCAGTTCTCTGTCAATTCAGCCCTAAATCATTCAATTGATCGTTCAACTAGCTTTGTTTTAAGTTCAATTAAAGTTCTGTAAACCTAATTACATCAATCCTTACCTGAAATCCAACAATTCGACGATGAACATCGAAGAGCACCCGTCACTGTTCCTGCTTCGAATTCCATCAATTCCAACTGGTTTCTTCCAATTGATCCACCCAGAAGCATAAGTGGACCATGGGAAACTCATTTCCCAAATCAATTTCATCGTTTGATCACTCAATGATCACGACTCAACCTCGACTAAAGCTTACTGTCGTTTTGTCCGTTTAGAGTGAATTGGGCACCAATTTGCTTCCTTCTTTCCATGATTCTGATCGTGGCACTCCCAGGAAGCTGAAAGTAAGCTCCATTTTGATCCTTAGAGCCCATCACTCGACATTTGAATTTTCCCTCTAATTTTTTCCATATTTTTCCGTTCCTGTTTCCCTTGAATTCTCAGTGTTCCTGTGCCCCAAAATGATTCTCACTCGACCCACTCTCATTCCCTATACTCAAATCAGCCATCAAGGTATCCTAAAGTATCCCTCAGTCCTCTGTGTAAAGGTTCCCCGCACTGACCCGAAACCAATTAAAAATGGTGTCCATGTTCTGTGATCTGTAGCCAACCCAACACATATGCTTTACAACCTCAAAGCTGCCCCAATTCAGTCCTCAATGTTAAACAATTTTTTGGACAGATCACACAAGTCATCCACTCAGTTCAACAAGGCTCCAACTCACGGCTGTTCAAAATCAACAGCCAAAATTACCATTTTGCCCTCGCTTGGCAAATTACCAAAATGCCCCTCACGCATCTAGGCGCGTAACTTGGTCATTCGAACTCCGATTGACGCGTGCCGCCTGTCTACGGATTCGTATCAACTCGCTCTACGTAACGGTCCTTGGCCCTCGGCCATCGGACATCCCGGTCAAAAAGTCAACATTTTACCCCTTTTAACCAAAATTACCAAAATGCCCTTGAACTTCCGAACGTCATAACTTCTTCCTCGAATGTCGGAATCGAACGTGCCACCTGTCTATGGACTCGTGACGTCCCGAACTACGTCACGGTCATCGGTCAAAGTCCATTTGACCGCCCAATCAAAAAGTCAACATTTTGCCCACGCCTAGGGGCAAAACGGTCATTTTGCACAATTCGTCCGATTTACTCAACTAATCCCAGATTAGTCATTATTGAATAATATTAAATTCCGATACTCGGGACGGGTCCTTACATATAAGACTTTTTCAGTAGTACTAATACATAGACATGGTAGATACTATCAAAAATAAAATAAGAAAAAATATTTTATGAATTGCATCATTGAATGTATAAAGACACCCATTATATAGTATTTATAGAAAGTATAATTAGGAAAGAGAAATATTCAAGATAATTAAACAAGATATCAAATCAGGGTACCGAATCAATTTTTTATGCTAAATCAATCTAAGGTACTAAATCAGTTTAGAATTTGATTTCTAACACTCCCCCTCAAGTTGGAGAGTGAACGTTGTAAAGTTTTAACTTACTAATTAAGTTGATGATGTGTTGTCGGATGTTAAGAAGTTGCGGTTACTATTGCTGCTGTTTGAAGTTGCGGTTACTATTGGTGCTGGTTGAAGTTGCGGTTACTATTGCCGCTGTTTGAAGTTGCATGTGCTATTGCTGCTATCTGAAGTTGCAGATGTTATTATCGTTGTCTGAAATTGTAGATTCTAGTTTGAAGTTGTAGATGTTATTGTCGTTGTTTGAAGTTGCATATGCTATTATCGTTGTTTGAAGTTACATATGCTATTATCGTTGTTTGAAGTTGCAGATGCTATTACCGCGGTATGAAATTGTGGTTGCTATTGTCGATGTTTGAATGAAATGAAATTTTGATGGGTGTTCGGAAAAGTGTTTTAGTCATAAATCAAGTACGTGCCTTATGGGACCACCAAATATGTTTCTCGTGGATGCATAGAGAAATTAGGGTCCGCACACTCACATGGGAGGAAGCGCAACGAGTTTGTGTCTCAGGAGCGTATTTTCTCTGATAGCATGTCAAAAATAGAAGATTAAAGAATATCTGAACTGCATTATTAAATGTACAAAGACACTCATTATATAATACTTACAGTAATGCTAACTAAGAAAGGGAAACATTCTAGATAATTAAACAAGATATTAAATTTGGGTACCAAATCAATCTTTAATACTAAATCAATCTAAGATACTAAATCAATTTAAAATATTAAATCAATTTAAAATTTGATTTCTAACAATAATACTGTATAAATGTACGATTGATGCCCGTGGTGTTTATTTGGAGTTCATGACCCACAACGGTTTTGTTATTTTATTTATTTATTTTTTTCTTTTTTCCCAACTCCAAGTTGTATTCCACAAATAATACTTGTTTTCAATTTATCATATTTTTCCCTAAAAAAAGTATATATGTACAGATAACATGTTGGAGGCCAGGGATCACTAATTATTAATTCACTTCAAAATTCAAACTGTATGACTGAATGGAGAACCCAAATAATTGATTGGTCATAAATCCAAGCATATATGTAAATAGTCCAATTCGTTAAAGGCAGTGACATATGCGAATTTGCATACGACTCAATTACGAAAGCAAAATGCCGAAAAATCACCGGCGTTTTTTGGCCCTTGGTGTCGTTCATCTTTGACGATTTAGAAATTTTCGAATATCAAAATAAATGTTTTAAATTAATTTTCTAATATCAAAATAAACGTTTTAAATTACTTAGATTTATAAACCGTATAATTCAAACCCGAAGAAATTGAATTAGTAATTAAGTTGATGGAAAGGCAAAGGGCACGACTACACGAGGGGGGGTGGGGGCCTGGGGCATGTATATATATGATAGTAATGAGAAAAATATATGAATCGACCATATACTATGAATCTGTCTGTAGGCATCACCATCATTGCTGGCCTAACTGCTTAGTCAAAATATTAGTGATGATCCATTCAGCTTTTTGGAATTACACTCTATTTGGTTTTTGTTTTTTCCTTTTTACAGAAAGAAGGGGGCCTGATTTTCGTATGAATCTGCACCCTTTGATTGTGTTGGTGATCTATGATAGGGTATCTATCTGATCATGCCTCATGATCCATCCAATTCTGAGCACCTGCATGTGACAAATAAAAAATGCAGGTTATTAGTTTTTGTTTTTTTTTTTTTTGCCTTTTCATTTTCGAATTGTCCTCTAAATATGTTTCTGCATTCAAACATTATGTATTTCATAGAAACGAAGAAATAAAGAAAGCTGAAGTTGGAACATGCAGAAATGACCTAGCAAGTTCCTTTTGGATTTGTTTTTTTTTTAATGCGTCTGTTTTATGATTTTTAAATTGGTGGATGGGATGGAGTCATGGAGAGTGGAGACAATAAGATTAATGATTTATTAGTTTCACTATTTAGTACAGGGTTGGTGTCTGAAAAACAAAGCAAGTAGAAGATTAAATATTAATTAAGATGTTAGCTAAGGCTTAATTGTATTTATATACCTTAATTTTTGTGTGTTATATGGATCGACAATGATTTTCAAAAAACTAGTCTAGTCGTTGAAACATCCGAAGGCAGTCCAAAAAAAAAAAAAAAAAAATTACCAACGAAATTGAATGAAATAAAAAAAATCCCATTGGAGTGTAGTTTTAGTTGACTGTGACATGGGCACGAATTGCAATGTGCACCCTTGTCCCCCTTACAAGAGAAAATAAGAAATGTAGCCAAAGTTCCCTTCTTGGCCAATTTGCATCAACAATATTTTGGACCAAATTATTAATTCTAGTTTTATAAATATATCTAAATTATATTAAAATAATAAAGTTTATACATTCCATTTTAAATTATTATAATACATGTGCATATATATATATATATATATATATTGAAATGATAATATCGACATACAACGAAATTTTATATACATTTAAAAATTATTTTTATAATCATTATCTTGAAAAATAATTTGTGGATATAATTTAAAAAAAAAACAATGGTTTTAGGCTTATTATTATTATTTATGAAATTATAAATCATCAAAAAATTATGGAACTATCAGGTGATCTGTAACTTTTAAGATGTCGATATTATCGTTGGTATAGACGACGACGATAACACACGATCTCCGTATTAATTTAATATATTTATTAATTAAATATATTGATTAATCAAATTAATGTCAATAATAAATAATTTTTTCATGAGTTATTTATTATTAATGATATAATTAATAATATGCAATTTCTCTCCATAGAATCACTTACTTGATACTATTTCTTTCAATCAATCTGATACTCTGGTGATCCACAAGACTTCACTGTAACTATAGAGTCTCACTCACCTCTAAAGGTAATTCAAAACTCATACCAATAGACATCAGAGTGTTTTTGGTTGAACCACTTTCTTGGCTTCAACTTTAACCCCTATTATTTATTGTTATTGTGTGTAGAATAAAAAAGAAATTCTAAAAATTTGGAAAATTTCTGCATCAACATTATTATTATTATTATTATTATTATGGATGGAAAAAAATGAATCCTAGTTTGATGATAGGGACATTAACAAACGAAAGATCTCGAACAGGTATTTTCGTAGAAGGTCCATAACACCCCATGGATACATTAAACATTTCAAAGATACTCACTTTTTTACTACGGATGGAGTTGTCTCTTTCACTCACCAGTATCCTTTCTTTCTGGAGGACTTTCAAAGTTGAACAAATTATCTTCGTCATCCTATCCTGGTTTTGATGACTTCCAAACACATGTATCAATGATCAGTTTTAATTCAAGGGGACCTGCATCTAGACCTTTCAAACATCATTTTCTAATTGTCACTCATGCTTAATTTTATGTATTCAGGATAATAATTTCAAAGACTGATCTTCTTTATTTATTGTATTAGGCACCAAATTTTTAATTATAATTGAATTTTGATTCGTTAATCTGATCGAATGGCCCAAAAATAAAAATTCCATTAGTAAAAAAATTGAGAATTTTGAATATTGCATCTATCCAAGGATCAAGAAACAATTCCTAAGTTAAAATGATGCCCAATTTTTATTTTTTTTATACAATAATATTAAAGAGAAATATTACAATATATATATATATATATAATGAGTGAATATGGCCCACTCAATGACGCCCAATTTACAAATTAGAGGTCGTTGTCAACGTGGTGGTGAATAAATGAATAATGGTGATGGGAGTGAGGAAGGTTTACATCCAGATAGCAGCAAAATGGGTAATCATTTCACATGAATCCCGATGTTTATAGGCTTATGTATGGAGATTTTAGAGACGTAAACAAAATGAAATGGGACGCCGGCCCAATTCATCAACCTAGCTAGGCTAGGTGCCTACATTTATTAGCTAGCACAAGCAAACAATTGCTCCCCTACTCATTCTTTTGTCCTTAGCTCTTTACCATTTCTTGTACGCCCGTTAAATGCTGTGGCTTACCAAGATCGGTTCTTGGAGAAATTATTAGATAGAATGGTGCTATTAAAATAATCATATGGTTTATATCCTTTTATGTTTTATATTTAACAAAATATTTGTATTTATATTACCATAGGTGCATGTGCTTATTGGTTTTCTTATATATTATTGATTATCCATTTTTTTATACTTCAATAGAAAGTAGAACTGTTTAATCATTATAACGAGTCTCTGAAAAAAATATCCATCAAATTAGAGATGTTTCGATTATCTGTATATTTTTTTTAAAAAAAAATCGATAATTTTAGTAGCAATTAAGATATTATTTTTATGCATTTATAAAAGTAATAGAACTGTTTATTCATTATAATGAGTGTTCGAACAAAATCCAATCAATTAGTGGAGAAATTTCGATTATCCATATATTTTTTTTAAAAAAAACTCGGCAATTTTAATAAAAATTACAATTTTATTAATAAATAGCCGTTCAATTGATATATACAGATGACTAAACAATTTCTAATTTATTTAAATTTTGAAAAAGATGATATTTATATGATGCTGATACTTTTAAAAAAATTATTAGCTTTTATTACTTTGCATACATTAAGAAATTTTGGTAATCAGCAATGGAGCGAATGAGTATGTCCACCTTAGGCGGTTCTAAGTACGTATTTCTTTATGATATAGGTGGGATAAGTGTTGATTATCCTATTTCTAGATGAAGTATACTGTCAATATTAGACATGCATCTACTTATACGATAACAATTAATTTGAAAGTATCAGAGCATCTCCAACAGTTTTGCCAAATTTAAGCTAAATTCTAGCTAAAATAGTTGAAAAGTTGTTTAAAAATAATTTACTCTAATAATATTTTCTATTTGAGTAAATTTTAAATATTTTATTATTTGTTCAAAGTTAAATATTTGAATATCCTCGGTTTACAATATAAGTGTCCATTATATAACTTTCATATCCCTAGAAGAAATCGTGAATGCAACTTTCCAAATCAATTTTAAACTTCAAATCAAAGAGTATCTTTAGCAGAGTTTTTGAAACATATATATTTTAGTTAATTTAAGGATTTTTAAGGAAAAACAGGTTCCAGCGAAGTCTCTATCATACTCACTACTTTAGGAAATGGGAAGGAGAAAGTAGGGATTCTCTCACGTCTCACAATTTGATGAATTTCATAAATACTTAAATAATAAATTATGAATATTCAAATGCTTCACTTGAAACAATTACTAAAATATTTGAGATGTGTCAAAATAGGAAATACGGATGGAGTAAATTTTTTTTAAAATAATTTTCTAAAATAACTTTTCAAATATTTTAATTAAAATTTAGCTTAAATTCAAGGTATCCACTGGATATGCTCAAATAGCAAGAATGAATGAAGAAGAAATATAAAAAAGAGACATCTGTGTTGATAAATGGCAATTGGGAAAAGAAATCACAATCTCAAATTTCAAATCTCAATCAAATGAACCCAACACCAATTTAGCGAAATAGGAATTCTTACATTCTTTCCCTTCTTTGATAAATCTCAAATCTCAATTCATGAACCCAACACAAATTTAGGGATATACCAATTCCTACTTTCTCTCTCCAATTTGATAAATTTAGGAATAAAAAATCCCTAAAATATCAAAACTCTAAAATGGAGACTAAAATAGGGACTCTGTTAGAGCCATATTTTCTTTGAAAAATCTAAAGCCGAGCAAAAACTGTGTTTAAAGGGCTGTTTTGGAGATACTCTTGCATAATATAGTTACTATCATTCAATTACATTTTTATTAACAAATAGTCATATATTCACATTCTAATTGCATTTGAGTGTGAATATTTTCTAGATCAATAATGACAACAACTATTTGCTATTAGGTGCTACATATTTTTATCTTTCTTTTCTTTGAAGATTTGTTCAATTTTTTTTTTAAAGTTCATTATTTAAGATGATATCTTTCGATAAAATTATGAATAATTTGGTGATATCCTAGCCAAGGCTCCATGATACCCTCCTTGAGGAGTTGAGGCCTGAGGGTAGGGATGGGCATAATTATCCATGGGCATGGGTACCCATGGGTATTGTTGAAATGGGTAGAAATTAGATGGGTAAAAATTTACCCATCATCTAATGGGTAGGGCAAGGGTTTATCCATGGGTATTGAGAGTATTTAATATCCATTAAATTCAAAGTATATTCTTTATCCATTCTTCAAATTATCTATGAATTTTTAACACTTTCTACCCTTTACTAATTTTTTTTCTTTCTATTATTATTATTATTATTTATTAGGTATTATTATTTAAAATTACTTTATTTCAATTAAATATTAGTTATTTTATCTTTCATCAAAAAAATTATACACAAAAATGTTACGAATTTGTATTAACATCAATTGTTTTAAGAACTTAAATAATTCATTTTAAATGATTTAACAAAAATCAACGTAAACTATATGAATTTTTTAAGATTTCACAACTATGAAATAATTTAAAGGGAGTTTTATAAATTCTTAAAAATTGTTTATAATAAAATTTCTAACGAGTTTTTTTTTTTCAAGTTTTGAATTCCATTTCGACATTTACTACTCATTCTTCATTTAATTGGAAAGTTTTCGGAGTCAAATTCTCAAATAACTCATTCACTAATCTTGGTCAACTCGACAAATTTTGATAATTAAGGATAGAAGGGTAAATTGGTCATTTACTAATTCTCACTTTAAATTTCAAGACGGATTGTAACAAAAACTTCAATAAAAATGGAGAGGATTTGAAAGAAATAAAAAGCAAAAAAAAAAAAGCAAACGAATTTGAAACGAAAAAATATTAGAAGTTAAAAATAAAAAGTTGAAGACAAATGAAAGTAAAAAAAAAAGTAAAAGAAAAATGAAAAGTAAAAAGAAAAATGAAAAGAAAAATAAATTGAAACGTATAAAAACTTAGAAATTAAAACAAAATTAAACATAAGGAAAAAAAATTGAAAGGAGAAAATAAATGTAAAATGTCATGGGTACCTATTACCAAATAGATAGGATTTGGATAAACCCTAAAAAATTAAGGATGAATTTAAATGGGTATAAAACTCATTTGTACCTATATAGGATAAAAATTCATCCACACCCTCAAAAAATACCCATTTGATCATCCTACTTGGGGGCTTGATGCTCATTGTGACCAAATCTTGGGTCCATTATGCTGTTGAAACCCAAGGAATTTGGTGACGCATATATAATTATCCACTTTTACTTGGGCAACATGTGTCAAACCTCTAATGGTGCAAGTAACGTATTGTTCAAGTTTATTTTTAAAATCCAAAGCCATGAGACTTTTCCCAAATCCTCATTTCCTCGAACATTCACAGAAGTGTCACTCAAAAACGAAAGTTGTTAGCCAGGAGAAATTTCCTCTTTCTTCTCAAAAAAAACATTTACAATTTGGGCTCCAAGCAATGCCAAAATTATTATATTTCTTTGATCTCTATATTGGATTGTTGGAGCTAGTGGGTTCAAACGGAAAACAATTTTATGATACGCGAAAATATGCACATTAAAGTTAATTTAATAACATAGTAATTCAGATATGTATCACAAAAACTTAGTAAGTACTTGAAAGAAAACCCGGCAACGGCTATTCAACTACCAATCTGACAGAAGAATCAACACAGTGACACGTGGACAAGCTCCAATGACACATAAAAAAAAATATATTTTATTCTTTATTAAATTATGATATCATAAACTGAGGTCATGGCAAGTTTCTGTCTCTCTGACCTGGCCGCCATGCCTCAATTGACCCATGTGCTGAAATTCATCCAACTTGTGTGGCACCCCCCACGCAATAAATACAATAATTCAGAAAACAAAACAAATGTAATATAGCAACCACAACACCAAATTAAAATGACCCACCTGGCTAAATTTTACCATTTTACTTTTAATTCTTTTATTTTATTCACCACATTATAAAAATTCTAATTCGAACCACTTAAATCAAGAAGGGATAAATTAGAGACACGAATCTAACTCGTATACATTTGTGGAAGTCGGCCACACAAAAGAAATCTAAGCGTATTTGAATCTAAAACGTTTTAGTATAATTTGTGCCCACACTAGGCGTGGTTAATTTTACCCCTTTTCTCCTCGGTCATTTTAACCATGGGATTGGGACCCTTTCGGCCCTTCTTATTGGTCTACAGTGGTCCTGTGGGACCCAATGGAATTGGGTTATATAAAGAGCAAGAGGGTCTAAATCTTTTTAGCTTGTGCCATTCATGTTCCAACCAGAAAGCAAAAACAACCCAATTCTTGAAATGAGTAGCTCAATCTTTCACTCCGTAAATTCAGATTTAATGTCACCCCAATCTTCATTTGGATCATCATTTTCTTGGGATGGCCTTGAATTTGGCAACAACTATCTTCCCTTCAATGAAAATGACTCAGAAGAAATGCTTCTCTTTGGTCTAATTTCCGAGGCCACACAAGAAATCACCTCAAAAGAAACAGAGTCCCTCTCTGTCTCCACAAATCCGATCAAGGAAGAAGAGGTAAGCTCGGCGTCGGAGGAAGAAAACACGAAGAAGGAAAAGTCGTACCGCGGGGTTCGGAAGAGGCCGTGGGGGAAATTTGCTGCGGAGATAAGAGACTCCACTAGGCATGGCATAAGGGTGTGGCTAGGCACATTTGATAGCGCTGAAGCCGCGGCCTTAGCCTATGACCAGGCCGCCTTCTCCATGAGGGGATCCGCCGCAATTCTCAATTTCCCCGTTGAGAGAGTCCGCGAATCTCTCAGGGAAATCAATTGCGATGATTTCGACGAGGGTTCGCCGGTGGTGGCACTTAAACGAAAGCACTCGATGAGGAGGAAATCCGGCAATACTAAGAAAAGTAAAGTGGAAAGAGATGTGAGGATAGAAAATGTGGTGGTGTTTGAAGATTTGGGTGCAGATTACTTGGAAGAACTGTTAAATTCATCTGAGAGTAAGTCCTAGTGCCGCTACGCATCCTAATTGGTGAATTTTCTTGTATTAATTCTTTTTTCTTTTATTTGTTTTGTTTTGTTTTTTTAAATTTTCATCTTTTTCTTTTTGAAATTGTATGAAAGGTACCGATCAGCATTTTCAAATCTTTATCTGTCTCATCTCCAATCTTTTGTTCATGCTGTGTAAAGTTGTATAAAAGATGAAAGAGTTACCCAAGTTTGTATCTAGCTAGGTGTTTCATTCGTGATTTTTTTTTCTGTTATTTTAAGAACTCCGGCAGTACTAAAGAGATTTTATATCTTATTAATTGAAAAATTAAAAAAAAAAAAATGTAATTAGAAACAGAATTACTGTTAACTGTGAAAATTGATTAGATTTAAGATTCTTAGTCAACCAGTAAAGCCAGGTGAGTCATGCACAAAATGACATTGGATTCATGCACGCGTGCAGTGCTTGTTGAGTGACATGATGGGATTAATTGATCGATGAACCACTGATCCCATATTAATTATTTGTCACTGAAATGATTTCAAGCCAAATAACCCTAATATTTACATTATTAGCCAAATTTTGCCTTGGATGAAGAGATTCGTATTTTCGCATTATATATTGCGTCGGACTATATATATAGGAACGAAATTGTTCACATATACATATCATATATATATATATATATATATATCTATCCTGTTGTGTTGAATTCTAAAATTTGGCATATGAAATTTGAATTGAACGTACTTTCTCGTGAGTCTTCAATGCACTACGTGGGGTTGCATGGTAAATATTAACTTTGTTTTGACAAATGCCCAAAAGATTAATGACTTCAAAATTAGATTTTCAATTAATTAATATTATTAATTATATGTATATCCTTTTTTTTTTTTTTTTAAAAAAGGGGACCAGGCTACTAAAATATGAAGAATATATATATATGCACAAGCATACGATAATAAAGAGCTGCCAACTTGCTCCAGTCGCCGTCAATCTCAATCTAAATTTTCTTGGTCCTTAATAGAGAAGTTTGTCTGGAAGCATTATGCCCATATCAATTTATGGACACCTGTATAGTTTAACCTACTTAATCAAGCAACCAGCTAGCTCTAACAAGTATGCAAATCATATCCACTAATTTTGTATATACTAAAACCCGTGGAGATGGATACTGTTTATGGAACCGGGTATAAATATTGAATTTTCTTTATTACCTTTCATATTATAAATTTCCAACTTTCCTCTGTACTTTTAGTTTTTTCTTTCAACTCAATAGTTATTTGCCTAAATATCCTTGCTTTATTTCCATTTGACATCAGTTTTTCGATTAGTTGATTTAGAAACTTCATGTTCATTCCATCTTTCTTTGTCAAGTCCATTTCTTTTTCGAAATCTTTAGTTTGAATATTTGACATATAGATACCTTCCATTTTAATCATTAATGATTAAGAGGATTTCTTTATTTTTTTTGTTTTATTTATTTATTTATACAATTCTCTTAAAAAACAAAATTAAACATTAAACGATATCACAGTATCGTGCGACTCTACCCTTAGGCTATACTATCAATCTAAAGCATGGCTCCTTGGTTGCTTGCATTTAGTGTGCCAATTGAGTGCTAGGTCCGCTGTGTTCGTAATTGTTTAAGGTTTTTGTTAAAAATGTTACAAAGTTGCTATTTAAAGTTAATAAAACTCGATAAAATTTGAAAAAGATCGAATAACCCAAAAAAAAAAAAAAATGAAATAATTAAGTACGTGGTTGTGTGGTGGAGAGGAAAAGAGTGAGGTGATGGAGCAGGGACCCCAGCAGATGGATTGAACCACTTTGAACACTATTTTGGTCTAATTTCAAAGCAAAGAAGGATATTCTTCGATCAGCAGCTCAGTCTTAGTAATTTGGGTGGACAACATCTACTACTTACGACTATTCTAATTCAATACCATATATAATATAATAATATAGCAGATAATAAACTGAATTATAATAAATTTGATTATCATCTTCACGTGGGGGGTCTAGCTAATTTGGGTCATCTTAAAAGTTTAACCCATCATCAAATGTAATGTATGATCCTCCTTCCTCTATTTATCGTTATTAATCTACTTTTTTTAATATAATCTGCATGCATTATATATGGTAATGGGTCGACGGCCATTAGAGCTTATTAATAAGAGAGCTTATTAATAGGAGAATTTTTTAATAGGAGAGCTTATTAATTAGAGAGCTTATTAATTAGAGCTTAATTATGAACTGTATTAGCAGTATTGTTGCATGATCAGAACATAAGCATGGTACGAAGCTTGTGGAAGGTTCATCATAACCCTAAAATTCTAAAATTTGTCACGTGAATCTCAACTACAACCCGTAAAAGAAGAAGAAGGTCAAAATCCAAGAAATTAAGCCATTCAAAGGGTACAATGGACATGTGTTTCCATGTCCTTTAGCTAGATTAATTAATTAAGCTAATGAGTTCATTAATTAAGCATGATATTCAATGGAAAATTATGATCAAAATTGATTAGCTAGAGAGTTGTTTTGCTAGCTGAACATGCCCACCTTCCAAGAACGACGCGCGCAGTGAGATTGATGTAACAAAGTTGTATAAAATTTCCAATACAACTTGATTCTTTTTTTTTTGGTCAAGAGCGACCTAGACTACACTTCTCATCTACTGAGTGATCATTACTGAAATTTACTGGTTCCTACAAGTATTGCACTGATCATGCAAAGGAAATTGAGAACGTGTACGGTGTATATCCACAGCTCGTGGATGTCATGTGGAGGAAACATATCCTATAAATTAATTTATACATGTCAAATTTGTTTTAGTATTCAAGTTAATTAACCGGATGTTTTCTCGATGGGTGATAGTTGCTAACTTTTAACGTAGGCAATATTTATCTCTTTGCTAGACATGTGTAGCTAGACAAAACACTTATGCAGTTAAACCTCTATAAATTAATAGATTTGTACCAATAAATTCTATAAATTAATAGATTTGTACCAATAAATTCTATAAATTAATAGATTTGTACCAATAAATTCTATTATTTTTTCGACATATTAGTAATGTAAATGATCAAATGATGAAGTTGAGAATATTAGTTTTACTATAGAGTGTTTTACAAAAATAAATTTTCAAAGCATGATAATATTGAATAATTATTTGTAAAACACACTAGAACTTCTTGCCACATTAAGAAAAGTTAAACATGAGGTCCTAAGTGCCCTCAATTTTAAGAAGAAACAAGTAATGATTGAGTCTTATCTTAAAAAGGCTTAATAGCTAGCCAAATCATAAACACAAAATATTAATAAATTAATCTATAAAAGTACCTCTTAGAGGAAAGCATAAGCTCTCATATGAGTATGCCCTTGATTCCCGAATTCAATCTCGTCTTGAACCATAAATTTTTCATAACTTATAAATTTAGCACGCTATTCTTAAGTCGGAACTAAAAAAAAAACATTATTTAATAGGAATTATTAAATTATCACATTTTAAATTATTGAGATTTTTTTTAGGTCAATAGTAACATTAAAAAAGGTACAAGTTTACAAGAGGCATTGTGTCACAACCTGATCTGCTTTTATTTGTCTTTCCATGAATTATTTTTTGAAATTACAATTTTACCCTTTTTAGTTGGACCTAGTAGCCTCTTTCCATGGCGGCAGTGATCACGTCAAGTGATGACGTCAACAACCAGGTCACTTACGCGTGGCAGCATGTGGGAAGGCCGCCGACCTTACATCAGGACTTGGCGGTGCATTTCCTGAGACACAGCGACACTTGTCCAGCGCTTCTCAATGCCCTGAATCCAATGATGGTGGTTTTGGGTTGACCGGAGTTCATTTAGGAGTGTTTCCGGGCGTCCAAAGTGACGAGTTGTATGTTTAGGATGCCTATGCTATCCCGGGAATTAAGGGGGTTTGAATACATGGCTACTTGTAACGTTAGTGACCTTCGATTATTACTTTTGACATGAGATACAACTTCAGGGACCTCGGAGAAATGCATAGCTCGAGAATGAGCTTGATCAAACATATTGTGAGTGGACATTTGTTTTCATAACCATGATGCTTATTGAATTGTTTTAAATGATTTACGATATTATCTAGATTGAAATGGTTTGAATAATTATTCTAAATGTGGTTGCATGTTATCTGCGGATTTATGATTTAGAATAATTATTTAGTTTATTGTTCTGGACACATACTTTCCGATTGTTTTGTGGAAACAATCTTTTGGGCTTAGGCCCTGGTTTAAATGTTTTGACTTGGATTTGGAGTCACAAATATATTTTGAAGCAATGTTTTACTTTATCATTTTAACTGTTTCCACCCTTGATCATCCTCGTGAGTTATGACCAACTCTCAAAAGTCCTATGATTAGCGCTCAGATGTCTGGAGCTCCGCTATGTAGATCTTGAGGTTGGAGATTGACTCAGGCGTTCGGAGCACGACACCACAAATCCTGAGACTATCTACACGCAGTACAGGGTTTCGTTGGCAACGGTAAGGTATTGAGGATTTGGTATGCTGTGTACTAATTATTGTGTCCATGTTTTTCCAAATGGCTTTAAACGGAGGTATTTCAGGAAATTGTAGGCCACATTTATTTTTATGCATTTTATGTTTTCACAATTTAATGGTCCACATTTTATGATTTGATTATTTTATTCTGGAAACCCAACATTTTAGCATTTGACTTTGATTGTTTTTCTTATATGCATGCATGATTTTAGAAACTGGAGGGTGAATATTTTTTTCCTCAGTAAATGTGTTGTAAATATTTATTTTTGTCCACTCACATTTTCTTGCTTTTACTTACCCTCCAGACCATGACGTAGGAGCGGGGGTGTACCTTGGGCGGACGCTTACTTCCGATTTACTATGCACCTTCGATCTTCAAAGTAGGATCCTTGTATTTATTTATCGTACTTATTTCCTAGTGGCTTTTTTACTATTTGGATCTTGTAAGAATATTGTACTTGAGTTAACTGTTGGATTTATCTGACATATGTGTTAGAGTAGTCATGGGTTTTTCGGCTGGTTTGTTAGACGAGAGCAGAACCCTTCACGATTTTTAAGGAATTTTTGTGTTGGATCTTGTCAATTTGGTATTAGAGCACTAGGTTCATTTTTGAAAGGCTACACACTTGGTGTGTAGTGTATTTTTGGTACTAATCACGCTTTTTTCAGTTTACGATGCCTACACAACGTGGCCCCCGTACACGGCCTGGACATGGAGACGACGTAGAGGACTCAAAGAGTAACCACAGCCCAGACGGAGAGCCATTATCAGGACCAACCCTGGACTAGTGGGGTTAAGCCCTAAATGCTATAAATCAAGGCAAGGGGACCTCCGAGAGTTTAGAGGTAGAGTAAGCTCAAAGACCGTTCATGGATACGACAGACTCGAAGGAGGCAGACAAATGGATTACTTAGGTAGAGGACTTTTTTTATATGATGCGGTGTCCTCCGGAGCAGATGGTACTGATAGCTACTTTCCTTCTGGGTAGTTTGCACGCTGACGGGGGCAACACTGAGGCGGATAGGCTGGGATGCCTACACCACGATCGGGGAGACATTCCGAGAATGCTTCATAGAGCATTTTTACCCACAATCCTACCTAGAGTTATTGCGAGCGAAGGTAACAATTTTTGTCACTTTTCACTCAGTTTGCGGGATGAGATTCGGGCTATTGTAGCAGTGGGATCCTTTGCTTCATTTGAGAGATGCCAGGGGCCACTAGAGTTAAGTTGTGTTTGCCACTCAAACAATAGTTTGGCGTTTCTGGGCGACATCGTGGGCGTCAACCTTTTGGAATGTCTGGCTGGTGAGCCCCAAAAAGAGGTAATTACAGCTCTGGATCATCTAGTGGTAACTGTTAGGGCACATGTAGTAATTGGGTTGGACAGAGAGTGGCTTCTGCTTAATCGGTTGGTAGGCAGAGTAGTCGATGGACCTAGTTTGGTATTGACACTTGTTGTTTTAGTAACAAGCCGTGTTATATCAAGATAGAGTGCCCGTATCGACCCAGTGGATCAGGCCAAGATATCAGAAACCAGAGTTGAAGGACAACATCGACTTCTGGTGCAACAGGAGAGAGATAGACCTCTACTAGTGGGGCTAACTGGGCCGGCAGTCGACAGAGGGCATGTGGTCAACCTTTACACCCTTATGCTCGTGTTTTTTAATGTGACGTAATAGAAGACTCAAGTTGCGTTAGAAGTGGTGACATTTGCACTTTTCATCTTTGCTCATGATGCTTGTGTTTTGATAGATCTTGGGGCTACATAGTCCTTTATATCCTAAGGTTTCATGTTTTGGTAAATGTGGGAAGTTGAGCTCCCGCTACATTGGGCCGTATGAGATTACAAAGCGGATATGTCCATTGGCCTATTGACTTGCAATGCCTCCAGAACTTTCTAGAGTTCACGATGTATTCCACGTGTCGAAGATCTGAAAGTCTTTGTTCGATGGGTCATATGTGCTAAGGGAGCAACCTATTAACCTTAGAGATGATTTGATCTATGAGGAGCAGCTTGCATAGATTCTGTATTGAAAAGACAAGGTGCTGCATCGGAAAGTCATTTCTATGGCTAAGGTTTTGTGGAAGAACTACAACATGGAGGAGACCACGTGGGATCCCGAGGCATTGATGCGGTCCCAGTATACACAAATGTTTTAGTGATAGGTACAAATATCGCTGATGAAATTTTCTTTAGGGGGTGAGCTGTCACGACCTGACCTTCTTTTATATGTCTCTTTGTGAATTATTTTTTTTCAAATTACAATTTTAGCTTTTTAGTGGGGTTCGGTAGCCATTTTTAATTTGAGAACATTGTTGAGGTTACCTTGTAGACTAAAGGGTAGGTTTTGGATTCACGAGTCTGTAGAGAGTCGGCCCGTGCGAATCAAGTTGCGTTCAAGTGTTTTACGAATTTCAAAACATTAGGGGCATTTTGGTCTTTTATCTTGCAAGGTATTTTGGGAAAGGATAAGAGAAACCTTATCCTCTATCCTTTCCACACTTAGCAGCCACTTATCCTCAAAATATTATCATACACTCTCTCCCTTTTTCTTTCTCTTTACCCGTGCAACCCCAAAACCCAACCAAATTCAAACCTTCAAATATAGTTGTTGAATTTTCAAATCAAAGTCATATTTGAGTTCCCTACACTTCCGTGATCAAAACCACCCAAAAAAATTGAAAGAGAAACGACGCAGGGGAGGCCAAGATCCGAGAAGGAAAGAAACCAAAACTTTTGAGTTAGATTTTAAAAAAAATCCATGTATTTTCTCTCAATGATAGGCTTGGATTAGAATTCCTTAGGCTGAGTAGATAAATTCTAGTATTAAAACATCTGGTTTGCTTGAGATTTGGGGGAGATTTGAAGGTTTGAATTTTTGAGCTTCAATGGCATATTCTGGCGACCAGAGGTGGTGGCGCACGGTGGTGCATAGCAGTGCTGGTTACTAGCTCTGGCAGCATGATGATGTTAGCAGTGTGGTGATGTGAACAACCACGTCACCTGCGCGTGGGGAAGCTCACTAGCCTTCCACTGTCTCGTGACGACATGTGATTATGATTCCTGAGACATAATGGCACGTTTCCAACATTTCTCAACGTCCTGAATCCAATGGCTATGGTTTCAGGTCGATTAGAGTTCGTTTATACGTGTTTCTAGGTGTGCAAAGTGACGGATTGTACATTGAGGACGCGTATGGTATCCCGAAAATTAAGGTGTTTGAATATGAGGCTACTTGTAATGTTAGTGACCTTCGATTGTTAGATTTGACAGGAGATATCACTGCAGGGACGTCAGAGGAGCGCGTTGCTCGAGATTGAGGTTGATCGAACATATTTTGAGTGGACATTTATTTTCATAACTACGATGCATGCATGTTGAATCGTTTTAATTGATTTACGATATTATCTAGATTGAAATGGTATGAATTATTATTCTAAATGCGATTGCATGTTATCTGCAGATTTATGGTTTAAACATAATTATTCAGTTGATTGTTCTGGACATATGCTTTTCAATTGTCTTTTGGAAACATTGTTTTGGACTCAGGCCCTAGTTTAAATGTTTTGACTTCGATTTGAAGTCAAACATATGTTTTAAAGAAATGTTTGGTTTTATCATTTTATATATTTCCTCAGTTGACCATCCTCAGGAGATATGACCAGCTCTCAGACATCTACAACACGGCTCCACAGATCTTGAGACTACAGATGCCATGATTAGTGCTCAGACATATGGAGCTCGGCTCCATAGATCATGAGGCTGGAGATTGACTCAGACATCCAGAGCACGTCTCTTCAGATCATAAGACAATATACGTATAGTACATGGTTTCGGTTAGCAACAACCATGTATTGAGGATTAGATATACTGTTTACTAATTATTGTGTCTTGGTTTTTCCAAATGGCTTTAAACGGGGGTATCTCAGGAAAATGTGGGCCACATGTATTTTCATACATTTTATGTTTTATCAATTGAATGATCCATAGTTTATGATTTGATTATTTTATTCTGGAAACCCAGCGTTTTAACATTTGACTTTGATTGTTTTTCTTATATGCATGCCTGTTTTTAGAAACCGGAGGGTGAATATTGTTACCTTCGATAAATATGTTCTAAATGTTTATTTTTGTTCACTCACATTTTCATGGTTTTACTTACCCTTCATACTGTGACGTAGAAGTGGGGGCATATCTTAGGAGGACGCCTACTTCCAATTTACTAAACACCTTCGACCGTCAAGGGAGGACCCTTGTATTTATTTATCGTACTTATTTCCTAGTTGCTCTATTACTATTTGGACTTTATAAGAGTATTGCGCTTGAGTTAACTGTTGGATTTTAAGTGAACCATCCTTGTTATGACACGTGTTGGGGGTATTCTTGGGTTTTCCAGCTAGTTTTTCAGACAGGAGCAGGAATCTACACAATTTTTAAGGACTTTCAGGGTTGGTCTTGTCTCAATTTCTAAGAAAAGTAAGAAATCTATGATGCACCCACAAATAAACTCATATATAAACAAGTACATAGCTTAATCTGTATCAAAGTATTAAACTATGATCCAATTTAGTTCAAAATGAACTAAACAAATTAGGGCTAAAACATCCCCAAAATCAAGGAGGTTAACACCCTAAGCCCATATAAATGAGAATAAAGCTAGAACTACATTAATACCATCCCAAACAGGCTATCCACAACACACTGCCCAAAATTAGGATGCCACGTCCATCCCAGTCAGAGATGGCACCACCACCATAGCCATGATTGAAGCTACCATAGAGCACAGTAGTTGCTTGCCATTGATGTGGGGAAGGCAATATCCATTGAGGAAGGAGACAACTGGAATCACCACATCCACGACAACCACTAATATAGGCAATTCGCGTTACCATGGCCCACTCTCCAGTCACATAGGAGTTAAAATTGACTGAGATCTGCCGAATTCATCACCAAGAAGCATTGACGAGCAAGAGAGACTAAAAACATTGTCGGGACAATTGCGCAACCTAGGCCCCACAACCGAGTGATAAATAGGTAAAGAGGAGACATGAGAAAGGGAAGAAGGAGAAGAGCTTAAGGTGATAAGAGAAAAGAGAAGGGAGAAAGGAATGGAGAAGGGAGAACAGAGGGAGGGCTACCACTGACCCCAATTAGGGGTCTGTGGCTAGGGTTGGCGAACGAAGAGTTTTCTTTTGACTAAGAGATTTACCAAGTTTTTTCATTGACACATTGTTATTAGAATTTAGAACACGACTTATACCAAATATTTTATTACTAGATTTTAAATTTAATACACACATTTTGGTTGAATTTGATTTGATTAATCAATAGTACAAGTTCATTGCAAAAGAATATATTTTCCTCAAATAAAATGTATAAATCGTCAAAGATTAAGTTAAATTAGAATAAATTAAATTGTACTATTCTTTTGCTTCTTGATATATCATGTTCTATACATTAAGGTGCATCTCACATTTGGAGATAAGTGTTTAATGTGCAATAAGTCACACTAGCTGAGCGTGATGAAAAACATGAAACTGGTATATTCTATTTATTTAGACATTGTTAATGTATAAAATGTACCAATGAGACTGTAAAAGCATACATGCACACCAAGGCACAACGATATACGTGGTTCACATAAATTGGGCTACGTCCAAGGTGATATCGCACTTTCATTAGTAATATATATTTTGTACATAATACATGAGACCATGAGCCTTTTGGATGATAGTAGTTTATGTAGAGAGAATGAAGAGAGTCCCTTGAATGAGGGAGTATGCTCCTTATTTATAGAGCACGTCTAGGTTTAGGTCATGAGCCACCGTAATGATTTGTTAAGCATGTACCTCGTTAATGGGTCTTGAAGATGGGCCTTAAAGATAGGCTTGATGTAATCTCCTGAGTTTTCTGCACAACCTCGTCGTTTGGTTAGATGCAATGTCAACAAGTCCCCAAATTCATGACTGAGATGGAATACCTTGGTTGAGGAATTTTAAGTAAAGTACACTAACCGAGGAACTCCTTTGTTTCCCTATATTACTCCGCTAGATGAACTATCATCAATCCCTAAGTCCTCGGTTGACGTGGGATACCAAGATGAAAAAACTCCGTTACAGTTTGTTGTATGTCCGAATGCATTGGCATTGTAGTGATCATACTCTGGGAGTCCACATATGAGTAAGACCTTGTGTATGAGCTTTGAATGCTCACTAGTGTTTCTTGCTAGTTGTGGGTGCCAATTGGCACGTTAGCTAAGTTTATTTTTAAATGTGGGCATAATAATGTGTTGAGAGAATATACGCTCAGTATTTGTTGAGCTGCTGGGTATGTGTTGAGCGAATGTGTGCTCGGTATGTGTGAGTTCATGTATGCTCGATATGTGTTGAACAACTCGGTATGTGTTGAGCGCTCTATATGTGTTACAAGTAGGTCGTGTGCTGAGTATAGGCCGAGTGCGCATGTACTCTGACTCGTTTGTTTGAGTCGTAGGCCAAATGTTGAGTGTAGACCGAGTGTACATGTACTCTGACTCGTTTGTTTGAGTCGTAGGCCAAATTTTGAGTGTAGACCGAGTGTACATGTACTCAGACTCAAATGTTTGAGTCGTAGGTGTCAGGACCCGTCCCAAATATCACCTCGATACCAGGGACGAACCCTGCTCCCGTCTGACAATCACACATAAAGTACCAGAATACCCGTAATAGTACTGTAAGTATAACTATCAGACGCAGGAGTAAATATACTACAACTGTAAGTCAGAGCATAGTTCTAAAAAATGGGCACAAAATCCTACTATGCTAGTCTCGCAACGGAAGAACGTCGTAAGCTCTATGCCTCGATTCCTGCCTCAACGTTCACCCCGACGCTATCACCACGACCTGGAGGGAAAATTTAAAACCAAAAGTGTGAGTGGACTAAAGAAAATAAAAGTTTCAAAAACAGTTTATCATCATAACAAAGTTAAGGAAAAACAATAATAACATTTGTTCCCTCTGTTTTGAAAACATGCATGCCCAACTACGTATCAGAAAAACCACACCATAAAACATCATAAGAAACAGAAACACTATAAAACGGGTATAAAAATCATATCATAGCATCATAAAACCGCATCATAAATCGTAAATCTCAAATCATCATTTTACGATCAAACCTGCTGGGTCTATCCGAGTCTTTAAACTCAACCAGGCCTCAATATGTAATTCCGAGTCTTTAAACTCAATAGGCCTACGGGGGTAATATCATAAATGTCCGAGTCTTTAAACTCCCGAGTCTTTAAACTCAATCTGGGCCCGTCCCCCGTTAATCAGAATCCGGGTCTTTAAACCCATATCCAGATCCAGCAAATCCAATCCAAATTCAATGTAAAACCATTTCCAAATCCATGGCCAAACCCGAATTCGAAATCCCCGGTTCGAAGCCCTTCCGGCGTTCAGAACCGTCATTCCGAACCCAAATCCAGAAATCCACTTTTAAACCAAAATCCACATTTAATCACAAATTATGTTTCATAATCCATTCATCATCATCAGAAAACAATTATAGATTGAAATCCCTAAATATGGCATCAAAATCCGAAATCCAACTTTTCTCGAAAATCCCGAAAATGTCTCAAAAAATGTGCAAACATACCAACCACATATAATCATCAACAAGAAGCATAAAAACATATTTAATATCATCAAACATCAATAAAACAGTTAGGCATGCTCGTAAAGAAAGAAAGAGTCCACTCACAAATCTGAACAAGTCAATCGCGCTCCGTGCGCTCCTCGACCGTCTCAAGCGTCTCCCGTCCTGTCAATATGCACCAAATAGGGTCACCAATACATCAAGGATACTAACCCTAATTTCCCCAATTTTTCGGGAATTTATTAATATTTTAATCTTAAACCCTAAACCGTCCGGATTCCCGAACTATCTCACAACATCGTCCGATTAACCTGAAAATCATACCAATGGATTCCTTAGGACATTTAGAACCAAAACCATGTTGGAAGCTTGGCCGGAATCCTCCCCACGCGCCTCCACGCGCCGCCCAAAGTGGCTGCGCGCGGGCCTCACGCGCCTGCTACAGTGCTCCTTCAACCTCGAGCCACCCGGTTCAACACAGTTGAACCGGCGTGATCGGTTCTCCGCCGTTCCTCCACCGTTTCAGTCCAAACCAATCCCAGAAGCTTCGTCCAATCCTAAGCAATCTAACCCCGCCCTAACTTATGCAAATCGACGCCTAAAACCCATCGTTCACGGCCTCAAAACAGACGGCCGTGGCCCCTATTTTGGCCTCCGGCCGCCCAGGTCCTCCCCCGGCACGGAACCACAACCAAACGACTCCTGGGACCTCCAGGAGTCTCACTTCACTCACCAATTCCCTCGACTCTAGCTCTAGGTCCACGACTTTCGAATTGAAATTCACGGG
Organism: Prinsepia uniflora; assembly: GCA_032719365.1. Lineage (NCBI taxonomy): Eukaryota > Viridiplantae > Streptophyta > Magnoliopsida > Rosales > Rosaceae > Prinsepia > Prinsepia uniflora. The sequence goes on along the minus strand of CM064871.1, from coordinate 19,405,686 downwards.
AAAAACAGAGGAATTGAGCTTACCTTTCGATTCAGTCTCCGCCGTGTGCACCGCCACGTGCCACGGTGTTCGTTGGGTTCCCTGCAACCACCTGAGCCTCCCACTGTCTTGGTTTGAGCCACCACACGGCACAACCACCGCCACAGTCCACCGTCTCTCCGTTTTCTCCAAAAATTCAGCCGTCCACCGTCGCGTCCCCGTGCATTATTCCTCCACCAAAACACGATCACCAGCTCAGCCTTGTCTCTCTGTCACTCTCTCAATTCACTCTTCACTCACTCACACCCTGAATCGATCACTGTCTCCCCCAGTTTTCCCCTCTGTTTTCTGTGTTCGAACCCAATTGCACGGTTTGAAATCGTGCAAAGTGTGGCCGTGCACACAATCGATCTTCCTATAACCATCCAGCCCCTTGCACGTGTCCATCACCCCATGGCTCAAAATAAATATCCCAATCCACTATTGCCACTTGCCCTTATCTGATTGGGCTGAGGGAAAAAGACTAAAATACCCCTCGTTGTAATAATTACCGTTTTGCCCTCACACTTTCCAGAACCGTAACTACTTCGTCCGACGTCCGATGACAGCGTGCCGCCTGTCGTTGTACTCAGGACGTCGAGACCTATCTAACGGTCCTCGGTCAATGAGAAAATTACAAGTCCACCAAAAAGTCAACATTTTCCACAATTAGTCAAAATTACGGTAACGCCCTCAATCTTCCGAACGTCATAACTTTTTCTCCGATTGTCCGAATCGAACCTGCCACCTGTCTACGGACTCGTGACGTCCTAAACTACGTCACGGTCAATGGTCAACACTCATCCAAACGGTCAATCAAAAAGTCAACTTTTGACGCACTATTCACAAGGGCAAAATCGTCCTTTCATACATATATATACAAAAATTACATTTATACCCTTCCCGAAGGTACGGGTTGTTACAATCTACCCCCCTAAAAAGAATTTCATCCCAGAAATTCAGTGAAACAATTAAGGGTACTGTTCGCGCATTAAGGCCTCGGGTTCCCAGGTAGCTTCTTCCACCTGATGATTTCGCCATAAAACTTTAACTAAGGGAACCGTTTTCCTCCGTAAAACCTTATCCTTCCGATCCAAAATCGCTACTGGCTGCTCTTCAAAACTCAAGTCTTCCCTCAGTTCAACAGGTTGTGCTTCCAGAACATGTGAATCATCCCGTACATATTTCCGAAGCATAGAAACATGGAAGACATTATGTACCTTTTCCAGGTATGCTGGTAAAGCCAACCGATAAGCAACAGGACCAATCCGCTCTAAGATCTCATAAGGTCCAATGTAACGAGGACTCAACTTCCCTCGTCTGCCAAACCGTACGATTCCCTTCCAAGGAGATAACTTCAAGAAAACCCAGTCTCCTACTGCAAACTCCAAATCCCTTATCCTACGGTCGGCGTAGCTCTTCTGTCAGTCCTGAGCTGCCTTCAATCGATCTCGAATCAGTGCCACTTTTTCCTGCGTAAGATCTACCAGCTCGGAAGTAGTAAGTCTCCTTTCACCAACCTCAGTCGAACGCAATGGAGTCCGACACTGTCGCCCGTACAAAGCCTCGTAAGGAGCCATCCCAATGCTCTCCTGATAACTGTTATTGTAGGCGAACTCCATCAAAGGCAGATGTGATTCCCAAGTAACCTGAAACTGCAAAACACAAGCTCACATCATGTCCTCGAGAATCTGAATAGTCCGCTCAGACTGTCCATCGGTCTGAGGATGAAATGCAGTACTGAAATGCAACTTTGTCCCAAAAGCTTCCTGTAAACTCTGCCAAAATCGGGAAGTAAATCTCGGATCTCTGTCAGATACTATCGACTCTGGAGTACCATGCAGCCGAATAATTTCATCAATGAACAACTGTGCAAACTGCGTCAACCTGAAATTCTCCCGTACTGGTAAGAAATGAGCAGACTTCGTAAGTCTATCTATGATCACCCACACGCCATCGCGTCCCTTCGGTGTTCTGGGAAGCTTGAATACAAAATCCATCGTCAGGTGATCCCATTTCCACTCGGGGATCGGTAAAGGTTGCATTGCTCCATAGGGACTCTGCCGCTCAGCTTTCACCTGTTGACAGATCAAACATCTACTGACATATTCTGCAATCTCACGTTTCATCCCTGACCACCAGTAATGCTCTCGAAGTGTACGATACATCTTGGTCCCACCAGGATGCATCGCATAGGCTGAACAGTGAGCCTCATCCAGTATCACCTTCTTCAACGTCTCATCCTCGGGTACACACAATCGTCCATCCTTAACCAAGGCTCCATCTTCGCGAATCTCAAAGTCCTGTCTCTCTCCAGCCTCTACCTCAATACGTATGATGCCCAAAATGGGGTCCTCAAACTGAGCATCAATAACCTGATCAATCAAAACAGGTCGCACGTGGAAACTCGCTAAAAGTGCTCCCTGATCATCCACAGTCAACTCTACTCCCAGCCTACGGAGCTCAACCAACAAAGGTAATCGTATTGTCCTTAAATGCGACAAAGAACTAGCTGACTTCCTACTCAGAGCATCGGCTACCACATTAGCCTTCCCTGGGTGATACTCAATAGTACAGTCGTAGTCCTTAAGCAACTCCAACCATCGGCGCTGTCTCAGATTCAGTTCCTTCTGAGTGAACAAATACTTCAAACTCTTATGATCGGTGAAAATCCTGCACCTCTAGCCGTACAAATAATGTCGCCAAATCTTCAGTGCATGAACCACCGCCGCCAGTTCCAAGTCATGTGTAGGGTAGTTCATTTCATGGGGTTTCAACTGTCGGGAAGCATAAGCAATCACTTTCCCGTGCTGCATCAATACACAGCCCAAACCTTGTAAAGAAGCGTCACTGTACACCTCGAACTCCCCATTATCGTCTGGTAGGGCCAACACAGGAGCAGATGTCAACCGCCTTTTAAGCTCCTGGAAACTCTGTTCACATTCCTCATCCCACTCAAACCGAACTCCTTTCCGAGTCAACCTTGTCAACGGAGCAGCAAGAATAGAAAAACCCTCAATAAAACGCCGATAATAACCTGCTAAACCTAGAAAACTCCTGATCTCTGTCACCGTCTTGGGCTGTTCCCAATTTGCTACCGCCTCAACCTTCTGTGGATCCACTCTGATGCCCTCGGCTGAAATCACATGACCTAAAAATCCAACACTGGTCAACCAAAACTGGCACTTACTCAACTTCGCATACAACTGATGCTCTCTCAGGGTTTTAAGCACTATTCTCAGATGCTTCTCGTGCGCCTTCGCACTCTTCGAATACACCAAAATGTCGTCAATAAAGACAATCACAAAATGATCCAAATACAACCGGAACACTCGGTTCATAAGATCCATAAAAGCTGCGGGGGCATTAGTTAATCCAAAAGGCATCACTACAAACTCATAATGACCGTACCTTGTCCGAAAAGCTGTCTTCGGTACATCCTCCTCTTTAGCCCTTAACTGATGGTAGCAGGAGCGAAGGTCAATCTTCGAAAAGTACTGTGCTCCCTTTAACTGGTCAAACAAATCATCAATCCGGGGTAAAGGATACTTATTCCGAATGGTTACCTTATTCAACTGTCTGTAGTCCACACACAATCTCAACCCTCCGTCCTTTTTCTTGACAAACAGTACAGGTGCTCCCCAAGGTGACATACTCGGTCGAATGAATCCTATATCGACCAACTCTTGCAACTGGGCCTTAAGTTCCCTCAATTCTGCAGGTGCCATGCGGTAAGGAGTCTGTGCAATAGGCTGTGTACCTGGTAAAAGATCAATCGTGAACTCGATCTCTCGATGAGGTGGTAATCCTGGTAACTCCTCGGGAAAAACATCGGGAAACTCCCGCACCACTGGTATATCCTCCGCCCTTACTGGTGAAACACGTGTATCCACCACATGAGCTATGTAACCCTGACACCCCTTACGCAACAGCTTGCTAGCCTCAAGTGCCGAGATAACTCCAGTAGGAAGTGCACGTTGATCACCTTGAAATATAGTCTCTGGTAATCCTGGACTCCGAAAAGTCACTCTCCTATCGAAACACTCGATAGAAGCATGATGTCTCGTAAACCAGTCCATACCCAATATAACATCAAAGTCCCGTAGATCCAATAGTAACAAATCCGCCATTAACTCAACCTCACCTACCATCACCGGACACTCTCTCAACACCTGAGTCACTACCAACACCTCCCCAGTAGGTGTACTCACCCTTAAAGCACAATCCAAGGTAGACACCTCCCTCTCCGTCACCAAACTACAACTCCGAGCTATAAATGAATGGGTCGCCCCGGGATCTATCAAAGCAAAAACAGTGTGACCAAGTATGGTGAGTGTACCTGTCACCACTCCCAGTGCTGATCTGGCCTCCTGCTAGGTCATAGCAAAAACTCGCGCCTGCGGTCCTGATGACCTACCGCGCACTCTAGAACTGCTCGTGGCACCACCGCCACCCCTAGGGCCTGCTACCCCTGACACTGACGCAGTACACCGCCCAGGTTCTGCTACACCTCAGCCTGCTCCACCCTCTTGAGCTAACAATGGGCACTCCCTCCGAAAGTGCCCTCGCTCTCCACAGTAGTAGCAAGCATCCCTACTAGGTCCACCGGTCTGCCTCCCAGTAGAAGCAACAGAAGTAGCACTCGCCTGAGGGGTCGGTTGTGCCCTAGCTCCCCGAAATCTAGAGCCCTGAAAACTGCCTGGTCTGCCAAATCGGGCTCCACCAGCCGATGACGAACCACCATAATTGCCCCGCTTCGAGGTCCTCTGACTCGATGCTCCAGGAAAAGAATGCTCTCGGCATCATACACTACTCGAGTACTGTGGCCTGGCAGGCAAACTGGCCTCCACTCTAACAGCAGCATCAGACAACTCCCGGAATGTAGCAAATGAGCCGGCTGTCACAATGGCTCTAATCTCTCCTCGAACCCAACTCAAACCGACGGCACTTCTCAGCCTCGGTTGCCACAAATGCAGGAGCGAACCGGGATAGCATCTGAAATCTCTGCTCATACTCGGCTACTGTCATGTTCCCTTGTTTCAACTGAAGAAATTCTGCCTCTTTGGCATCCCGGAAAGAGCGGGGATAATACTGGTCTAAAAACCGCTCCCGGAAAGTCTCCCACATCACCGTATGTGCATCCCAGCCGGACAACTCCAGCGTATACCACCACTCATACGCTGCTCCATCCAGCAGAAACGTAGCCAACAAGACCCGGTCCTCTGGAGGACAGTGCATCACCCCGAAAATACGCTCAAGCCGGGTGATCCATCGGTGAGCTTCCTCTAGGTCTGCCCCACCGCTGAAAGTAGTAGCCCCGAGCCGCTGGGCTCGCTCAATCGAAGCGCTCTCAGTCCCTCTCGCCGCTTCATCTTCAGGTCGTGGAAGGGGTTCACGTCTCGGAGGCATGTTCGAACGTACGTTGAAAGAGGCATAGAGTTAGTGAAACAACCTAGATACGACCTCATACCGACACAAACCGACAAACCTATGCTCTGATACCAATTGTCAGGACCCGTCCCAAATATCACCTCGATACCAGGGACGAACCCTGCTCCCGTCTGAAAATCACACATAAAGTACCAGAATACCCGTAATAGTACTGTAAGTATAACTATCAGACGCATGAGTAAATATACTACAACTGTAAGTCAGAGCATAGTTCTACAAAATGGGCACAAAATCCTCATATGCTAGTCTCGCAACGGAAGAACGTCGTAAGCTCTATGCCTCGATTCCTGCCTCAACGTTCACCCCGACGCTATCACCACGACCTGGAGGGAAAATTTAAAACCAAAAGTGTGAGTGGACTGAAGAAAATAAAAGTTTCAAAAACAGTTTATCATCATAACAAAGTTAAGGAAAAACAATAATAACATTTGTTCCCTCCGTTTTGAAAACATGCATGCCCAACTACGTATCAGAAAAACCACACCATAAAACATCATAAGAAACAGAAACACTATAAAACGGGTATAAAAATCATATCATAGCATCATAAAACCGCATCATAAATCGTAAATCTCAAATCATCATTTTACGATCAAACCTGCTGGGTCTATCCGAGTCTTTAAACTCAACCAGGCCTCACTATGTAATTCCGAGTCTTTAAACTCCCGAGTCTTTAAACTCAATAGGCCTACGGGGGTAATATCATAAATGTCCGAGTCTTTAAACTCCTGAGTCTTTAAACTCAATCCGGGCCCGTCCCCCGTTAATCAGAATCCGGGTTTTTAAACCCATATCCAGATCCAGCAAATCCAATCCAAATTCAATGTAAAACCATTTCCAAATCCATGGCCAAACCCGAATTCGAAATCCCCGGTTCGAAGCCCTTCCGGCGTTTAGAACCGTCATTCCGAACCCAAATCCAGAAATCCACTATTAAACCAAAATCCACATTTAATCACAAATTATGTTTCATAATCCATTCATCATCATCAGAAAACAATTATAGATTGAAATCCCTAAATATGGCATCAAAATCCGAAATCCAACTTTTCTCGAAAAACGTGCAAAATCCCGAAAATGTCTCGAAAAACGTGCAAACATACCAACCACATATAATCATCAACAAGAAGCATAAAAACATATTTAATATCATCAAACATCAATAAAACAGTTAGGCATGCTCGTAAAGAAAGAAAGAGTCCACTCACAAATCTGAACGAGTCAATCGCGCTCCGTGCGCTCCTCGACCGTCTCAAGCGTCTCCCGTCCTGTCAATATGCACCAAATAGGGTCACCAATACATCAAGGATACTAACCCTAATTTCCCCAATTTTTTGGGAATTTATTAATATTTTAATCTTAAACCCTAAACCGTCCGGATTCCCGAACTATCTCACAACATCGTCCGATTAACCCGAAAATCATACCAATGGATTCCTTAGGACATTTAGAACCAAAACCATGTTGGAAGCTTGGCTGGAATACTCCCCATGCGCCTCCACGCGCCGCCCAAAGTGGCTGCGCGTGGGCCTCACGCGCCTGCTACAGTGCTCCTTCAACCTCGAGCCACCCGGTTCAACACAGTTGAACCGGCATGACCGGTTCTCCGCCGTTCCTCCACCGTTTCAGTCCAAACCAATCCCAGAAGCTTCGTCCAATCCTAAGCAATCTAACCCCATCCTAACTTATGAAAATCGACGCCTAAAACCCATCGTTCACGGCCTCGAAACAGACGGCCAGTGGCCCCTATTTTGGTCGTCGGCCGCCCAGGTCCTCCCCCGGCACGTAACCACAACCAAACGACTCCTGGGACCTCCAGGAGTCTCACTTCACTCACCAATTCCCTCGACTCTAGCTCTAGGTCCACGACTTTCGAATTGAAATTCACGGGAAAAACAGAGGAATTGAGCTTACCTTTCGATTCAGTCTCCGCCGTGTGCACCGCCGCGTGCCACGGTGTTCGTTGGGTTCCCTGCAACCACCTGAGCCTCCCACTGTCTTGGTTTGAGCCACCACACGGCACAACCACCGCCACAGTCCACCGTCTCTCCGTTTTCTCCAAAAATCCAGCCGTCCACCGTCGCGTCCCCGTGCATTATTCCTCCACCAAAACACGATCACCAGCTCAGCCTTGTCTCTCTGCCACTCTCTCAATTCACTCTTCACTCACTCACACCCTGAATCGATCACTGTCTCCCCCAGTTTTCCCCTCTGTTTTCTGTGTTCGAACCCAATTGCACGGTTTGAAATCGTGGAAAGTGTGGCCGTGCACACAATCGATCTTCCTAGAACCATCCAGCCCCTTGCACGTGTCCATCACCCCATGGCTCAAAATAAATATCCCAATCCACTTGCCCCATGGCTCAGGACGTCGAGACCTATCTAACGGTCCTCGGTCAATGAGAAAATCACAAGTCCACCAAAAAGTCAACATTTTCCACAATTAGTCAAAATTACGGTAACGCCCTCAATCTTCCGAACGTCATAACTTTTTCTCCGATTGTCCGAATCGAACCTGCCACCTGTCTACGGACTCGTGACGTCCTAAACTACGTCACAGTCAATGGTCAACACTCATCCAACCGGTCAATCAAAAAGTCAACTTTTGACGTACTATTCACAAGGGCAAAATCGTCCTTTCATACATATATATACAAAAATTACATTTATACCCTTCCCGAAGGTACGGGTTGTTACAATCTACCCCCCTAAAAAGAATTTCGTCCCAGAAATTCAGTGAAACAAATAAGGGTACTGTTCGCGCATTAAGGCCTCGGGTTCCCAGGTAGCTTCTTCCACCTGATGATTTCGCCATAAAACTTTAACTAAGGGAACCGTCTTCCTTCGTAAAACCTTATCCTTCCGATCCAAAATCGCTACTGGCTGCTCTTCAAAACTCAAGTCTTCCCTCAGTTCAACAGCTTGTGCTTCCAGAACATGCGAATCATCCCGTACATATTTCCGAAGCATAGAAACATGGAAGACATTATGTACCTTTTCCAGGTCTGCTGGTAAAGCCAACCGATAAGCAACAGGACCAATCCGCTCTAAGATCTCATAAGGTCCAATGTAACGAGGACTCAACTTCCCTCGTCTGCCAAACCGTACGATTCCCTTCCAAGGAGATAACTTCAAGAAAACCCAGTCTCCTACTGCAAACTCCAAATCCCTTATCCTACGGTCGGCATAGCTCTTCTGTCGGTCTTGAGCTGCCTTCAATCGATCTCGAATCAGTGCCACTTTTTCCTGCGTAAGATCTACCAGCTCGGAAGTAGTAAGTCTCCTTTCACCAACCTCAGTCCAACGCAATGGAGTCCGACACTGTCGCCCGTACAAAGCCTCGTAAGGAGCCATCCCAATGCTCTCCTGATAACTGTTATTGTAGGCGAACTCCATCAACGAGGGTCACTAACATCTCAATATACCTCATATAATTTTTCCCAACTTTTCTGAGATTTAAATACGTATTTTAAACGTATAATAAAACTTCAGATACTCAAAACACTATCAAAACGATAACCCATTTCCTCGAAATCAGTGTCAAAATGTTCGTTACATTAAATGGGACAAAAGTCATGTTGACCTCACCTTGGAATTCGAGCCCACGCGCCCTTACTCGCCGCCGTGAGTGGCTGCGCTTGAAACCCCCGCGCTTGCTACAATGTCGTCGTCCTCACCCGTTTGTCTGTAAAACGGGTCCTGCAACCCGCGAGACGACCCGACTCGTTTCCTATCAATTCGACATCCAATCCTTCAATTGAACATTCAAATATCTTCGATTTAAGTCCAATTAGAGTTCTGTAAACTTAATTTCTCTAATATTTACCTCAAATCAAACGATTCGAAGATGAATGTCGAAGAACACCTGGGTACTGCTCCTTCTTCGAAATTCATCAATCTCAACAGATTTCCTTCAATTGATCCACCCAGAAGCTTTGTTGGACCATGAGAAACTCATTCCCCAATTCAATTTCATCGTTTGATCTTTCCAAGATCACAACTCAACCTTCGAAATTGCTTACTATCGTCTTGTCCGTTCAGAGCCGATTGAACATTAATTTTCTTCGTTCTTTCGATGATTCTGATCGTGGCAATCCCAGAAAACTCAAATTGAGCTCAATTTTGATCCTCAAGGCTCAAAGCTTCAATTTCGAATTTCCCCCCAAAATTTCTAAAATTCAATTCTCTGTTTCACCACTCTCTCTCTGTCCCTGTGTTTCCCTCTCTAACTCAGTCTCTTTTAACTCTCAATTTTTCCATCTCAAGAACGACTATGGAAGGAAGCCAATTCTCTCAAGCTCTGCTTCCATGGTTGTTCACGGTTTGAAGAAAATACAAAGAAGAAGACTAATGCTGCTAATTAAGAATGATTAAAGATGATTAAAAAAATGATAAAACATGTTGATGATGTTTCCCCAAAACATGGAGCAGAATTTAGGCCTCAAAACAAGGGATGGGTGACTCTTGTCACTCATCCAAGTGTCCTCAAACACTGATCACTATTCAATATTTTAATAATATTTTAATCGAAATCCCGGTTCGTTCGATTAATCGATTTCACTCCCGTGATCACAACTTCGTCGTCGAATCTCCAGTTTTGGCGTGCCCCCTGTCTATGGATTCGTATCGACTCGACCTACGTAACGGTCATTGGCCCTCGTCCATTTGACCTCCCGGGTCAAAAGTCAACATTTCGCCCTTACCTTTCAAAATTACCAAAATACCCCTTGACTTCCGAACGTCATAACTTCTTTCTCGAACGTCGGAATTGACCGTTCCACCTATCTATGAACCCGTGATGTCCCAAACTACGTCAAAGTCATCGGTTAAAGTCCATTTGACAGCCTGAACTAAAAGTCAATATTTTGCCCACGCTAAGGGCAAAACGGTCATTTTGTACATTTCGTCCGATTCACTCAACTAATCCCAGATTAGTCATTCTAAACCATAATTCATTAATATTTAATCCCGATATTCGGAACGGGTCGTTACAGATGGTTTCTCTTGGTACGATGTTGTCGTTGGTTTGAGGAGAAGACACTCAGAAGTCGTTGTTTGAGAAGATGATAGAGAATATAAGCTCTCATATTATTGAAGCAGAATTCGTCCTTTACACTCAAAAGTCCCCTAAATCCTTGCAAACAGCAAACAGTAAGCTATCGTTCCTTCGAGATCGAGACCCCGAGGGTTGTTCGACCAAGAACGCTCCACTAGTTAAGTCAGCTTTGAAAGAAAAATCTCAAGAGCTTAAGTAGCGTTAAACCGAATTATCTTGGAAATGAAATGACATCTGCTATTTATAGGGAAGCCTTAAGAGTCTCAGAACGTTCTGATTGGTCAATTGAATTTGTAATTAAATAATATATTTAAATATTATTTAATAATCATAATAATTGATCATTACGATAATAATGATAATTAATGTTAATAATAATTATGATAATAATAATAATCAACATTAATAGTGATTATGATAATAATGATAATTAACATTAATAGTAATTATGATAATAATGATAATTAATATTAATAACAATTGTTTATTATTATGAATATCGATTATTTCTCTGAGAATATCAATATTATCGAGACATTAACCCAATTTAATAATGTACTTGGCTGGAAATACATTATTTATTGTGCTGGTGTCTGTAAGTCATTAATGTCATTACTAGGTGTAATTTGGGCATTTTGAGAATTATGGGCCACGTGGCAGCTACACAATTTGTAGAAGATTTTGGGTTCCACAAATACCCCCACATCGCTTAGGAATTTAGAGAATCCTAAAAGATGTACATTTTTTTGGATTTACTGTTTACATATCTGTCGGTATTTTTTGTTTTTCTTCACTCCCGTGCCATAGGAAATTGTTGATGATTTTATTTTCATTCTAATATTGAATACTTGATTTGAGCAATCGATATGTGATTTGCCAACTGTTTTTCGAATAAAGAAATAAAAAGTTTGTTCATGTAGAATTTTGAATTCTTTCTTCTGCAAACTTTTTATTAACTTTTGAACTTGTAGGTTTGTCAAATGTCGCCATTACCGCCATGAGCATCCATTGAGAGCTTTTTGACTCCAATTTTCTTTCAGAGAAGGTCTTAGAGTGACTTCTAGATAGAGCCTTGGATTGCTTCTAAAAGGAAGACTTGAGGTGCTTCTTGAAGGAAGTCTTTGGTGCTTCGCCTAGCGAAGGCTTGGATGCTTCGCATGTCGAAGGCTTGGTTTCTTTTTATGTCAAAGACTTGGATGCTTTGCATGGCGTAGACTTGGATGCTTCGCATGGCGAAGGCTTCGATTATTAGATGCTTCAAATGATGTAGGCTTGGATGCTTCGTATGGCGAAGGCTTTGATTTTTGGATGCTTCGCATGACAAAGATTTCGATGCTTTTCATGGTGAAGGCTTGGATGCTTCGCATGGCGAAGGCTTGGATGCATGTGTCGCATGGCGGAGGCGTGGATGCATAGGCGTGGATGCTTCACATGGCGATGGCTTAGATGCATGCATTGCATGGCGCAGGCGTGGATGCTTCGCATGGCGAAGGCTTGGATGATTCGTATGGTGAAGGCTTCGATTCTTAGATGCTTCGCATGACAAAGATTTTGATGCATCACATGGCGAAGGCCTGGATGCTTCACATGGCGAAGGTTTTGAGCCTGGAAGGCATGCTTAGTTGCTCACCAAAGGAAGACTTGAATGCTTTTCGAGGGAAAGATTCAAAGTTCTGCCTAGTGGGATGCTTCCTAGAGGAAGGTTCATGATGTTTCCCGGAGGAAGGCTTGGATTTTTTTTGAGTACTTCTTGGAAGAAGTTTTGAGAATTGTATATGATGTACAAATATGTTTGTATGAATGCAGAACAATTTATCAATCTTATTGATAACTCAAATGCATGGTACTTGAATTTAGAAGACAACATAAAAAGCAAAATTGTAATTTTCATAGACTTCTATGTCTCTTTGAATTTTGACATGCAACTTGCGACAAGAGATGACAGGAACAATTCCATTGACATGCAATTTAGTTGATACAGATCACCGTTGATGCAGGCTCCTTGGGTTCTTTGCTCCCCATATGATATGCAGTCTTATTTTTGATGTAGTCTGTGCAATATCCTTCCTCCACGAGATTTTGGAGATATCTTTCGAAAGACATGCATGTGTTGATATTGTGCCCATAGTAGTCATGATAGGCCCTACCATTTGGTTTTATTAGTTTTCTTCTGATCGCTTTTGATGGGTCCTGATTTTTTGAACCAAGCCTTGTCCTTGATCTCATTATGAATATGGTGGACTGGTATTGAGAATTACAAATTCGGCTTCTCGATTGTTGAGCCCTCCATATGAAAATTTGCTACCGACATCCTTTTTACGTGGTGATGGTGGTTTGGAGGTTTTCTCGTTGGTCTGGGCATGATCTTGAGCATGGGTGGCGTTCTTTTCATCTTCCCAACACGCATGCCACTCTACCAAAGAAAGCATCTTGGTGAGACTTCGTGCATTGCCCATGACTATGTCCCGGTAGAGCTGGCTATCCCGGGGAAGCCCCTGTTTGAATGCCATTGCAGCAACAAGATCGCTACAACCAACAATTCGAGATTTTTCCTCGCATTATCTCGTAATGTATAGTCAAAGAGTCTCTTTTGCTTTCTTTTGGATGGTGAAGAGATGATCATCCTTCACTTCGACTGTTCGAAGCTGTGAGTACTACTTCACAAATTCTAAAGCCAACTCTTCAAAAGAAGCGATTGATCTTCGGGAGAGATGGTTGAACCACGTCATTGCTTGCCCTTGAAGAGAGGCTTGAAATACTTTGCACATGAGTGCGTCATTGTGTCTATATGGAACCATGACTCCTTGGTAGTAATCTATGTGCTTTACCGGATTGGAAGTTTCTTTGAACTCATCGAAGTTCGGCGTTGCGAATCTATGAGGAAACAACTCCTCCTCAATATCTCCTCCTTTGAACTAATAGCCAAATTACTCCTTAAATGGGAGCTATAAGTTTCTGCCTCATTTCTGTTATTTGCTGACTTGCAAATCCAAGATGTTGGTATGTATCTCCTTTTTTGTATTTTGTTTTTTGTTTTGTCATCACTGCTACCATGAGAGATTTGAGTGAGACAAGTGAGGATTTTTTGTTTTTGTTTTTGGGTAGCCGGCTTGAGGCAAAGTGGGAGGTGAGGAATCTTGTCTTTTTTTAATTTTATTTTTTGTTTTCTTCACATATGTTGTAGGAAGAGAGATGGAGGAGAGATGTGTGGCGGTACAACGGTGCGACATGTAGAGTGGGAGGTGAGGAATATTGTCTTTTTTTATTTTATTTTTTACTTTGTTCACATATGTTGCAGGAAAAGAGATGGAGGAGAGATGTGCAGCGGCACAACGGTGCGGCATGCAGAGTGGGAGGTCAGGAATCTTGTCTTTTTTTAATTTTTTTTGCTTTGTTCTCATATGTTGCCGGAAGAGAGATGGAGGAGAGAAGTGTAGTGGCGTGGCGGCACGGAGGAACGATAGTGGGAGTAATTCCCTGGCTCTGTAGTCCTCATCCTCTCTTTCTCAGGTGGCTAATATATAGAGCTAAAGATGAAAGTTCCCTTTTTTATTTTTTGTCTTGGAAGATGCAAAATTGCATCTATAAAAACACATATGCTGGTCCACATGTGAATTAATCTTCCTTCTTCCTCTACAAAGTGAGAAGAAGTTGTTTCGATTTTTGGAATATAGGTAACACCTACAGAGAAAAAAATAGATCTTCTGGGTTATTTTGGCAGTGAGCCAATCAAAATTTTTGCCTGGTGTTCTTGGGTGTTTATGGTGTTTCAGCATGTAAGATAATTGAAAAGAACCTACGTAACTTTTTGTATCGTTTCCCACATACGACACCAAACTGTTGATGCATAAAATGTACCAACGAGACTGTGAAAACACACATGCACACCAAGGCACAATGATATACGTAGTTCATCCAAATTAGGCTACGTCCACGGTATTATTTAACTCTGTTTAATAATAAATATTTTGTACATGATACATGAGGTCATGAGCCTTTTGGTTGATAGTGGTGTATGTAGAAAGAAGGGAGAATGTCCTTTGAATGAGAGAGGATGACAGGACCCGTCCCTGAAGGACATAAATAACCGTGCCCAGTCCTGCTCCCGTTTAACAAGTCAACTGAGGTTCAAAATTACCCTCCAAAACTTGGCAAACAAGGGATAACTGCACCTGTGCCCACTCATACCTCCACCTCTCGAATAGCCTCGATCATCGCGCCACGACCTGAAGGGTCAATAAAACAGAAAAGGTGTGAGTGGACAAAACAAACTTTTATAAATACATTTACCAGAACACATTCTTACCCTCCAGTTTTCACAAACATGCATGCATATCATAAAACATGCGTAATAGTGTGAAATCAATCAAGTATGAACAGTGGACCGATAAAATCAAAACATGTTTTCCCATGGTCCGTAAAACTCATGTTCATCAAATCAGTTCATGATATAAAGTATCTAGACACAAATATCAATAAATCGAAAATATCACCAATCCTCAATATCCAATCTCAATATCCAAGTAACCGTCACGATATCTATGCAACGCGTGCAAACTCGGGAGTCTCACGTCCGAGTACATCCCCAGGATCTACGACGTCTGGGGTGATATCATCTCCAGGATCTACGACGTCTGGAAGATATCATCATAATCTCACACTCCTGAGATTGAGCCTCCCTCGGAGCTACTCATCTCCAAGCAATGGATCGTGACTACTCCAGGATCTACGACCTCTGGAGGTGACTATTAAATCACAGAGGATGGTATATGTGGAACAGTCACCAAATCCAGTAATCTCATTTTAAAATCATTTATGTCTCAAATCGAATAAAAAACATTTCAATAGGGTCAATGCCCGAGACATAGCTTTCACAAAGCAAGTTCCACAAATCCATCTTAAAACAGTGTCCAGAATTCACTTTATAAATCAACATCATCAATTTAATCATATTCACATGTGACTCCAAATTCGAGTCAAAATCACTATCCAATTGGGTCTCAAGCCCAAAATATAGTTTCCTCAAATCCGGAAAACCAAAGTCCCCATTTATTCCATAAATATGAAAACCATGAATACCATCATGTAATCACATGGAAATACGAATCCAATCAAAATAACAATTCCATTGGGTCTCATGCCCAAAATCTCAATTTCACGTAATTCCGTGTAACCGTAAACCGAGTTGCCACTTTCACGTAAATCCATGAAATCAATCTGTTTGATCCTGAAATGACCAACTCGATGAGACCCGCTGGGGGTTCTAGGACCAGCCGCGTGGTGTCTCGGGCCCGCTGGGGGCGTTGTGGTTTGGCAGGGATCCTGCAAAAACTAGACACCGGTGTGGTGCCAGCCGAAAGGGCTCTGATGCCTAAGTTAGTATCTGAGTGCCGAGGGCAAGTAAATACAGTGCTCTGGATCGGCTCTGAGTGTCTTACCTTTGTGAAGGGTTTCAGGGTATTTATAGTAGCCATAACTGCGGTAGGTGGGCTACTGTTACGGGAACAGGTGGTGCTTTGTGGCTGAGAGCCGTCTGACAAGCCCTGGGCATCCGGATGAGGCACCAGCTGGAGTCCCAACCTGCCTCCATCAGGGAGTTGGTATGGCAGAGTTGGTTAGGTGACTGTCGCAGCCAGCTGTCGTCTGTTCATTGTCAGATGCCGAATGGCGGGTCTGCAGTTTGGTGTCGATCGGCGGACCGTAGGCCGTGAGGGTGCCGATCAGGTGATCGGTCGGCGTCCTTCCTGTCCTTGCGGGCCCTGTGCTAGGGTGATCGGTCGATATGGTATCAACACAATCCCTGACTTATAATCCGAGTCAAAACATTATTTTCAATCTCTGACTCATAATCCGAGTCAAAACATCATTTTCAATCCCGGGCCTACGCCCAAAACATCAATTTCATAATTTCCCGAAAATCGTGCCAAAAATAATATAATAATCCAGAAAATCGAGAAATCACCGGATTGAAACATCAATCATGTCAAATCATATCAAATCATATAATAAATCATTTAAATCATATATGCATGCATCACGGTTAGAAAACAAAGTCCACTCACACACACCGTCCAAACGGCCCGCTTCCGAGCTGCACGTTTTTTCGTAAATTCTGAAAATCACAATTCATGTTCAAAATCATTATCGAGGGTCACTAACACTTCAATATATCTCATATAATTTTCCCCAATTTTTATGGGATTTAAATACGTATTTAACACGTAAATCAAAACTTCGGATACGTAGAACTTTATCAAAACGATATCCGATTTCCTCGAAACCAGTGTCAAAATGTTCGTTACACTGAGAGGATTCAAAGTCAGGTTGACCTCACCTTGAAACAAGGCTTCACGGGCCCTCACGCGCCGCCGTGAGTGGCTGCGCGTGACCACCATGTGCCTGCTACAATGTCGTCGTCCCAACCCGTCTGTCTGCAATTCGGGGTTCTGCAACCCGCGAGAGGACCCTACTAGTTCTCTGTCAATTCGACATCCTAATCAGCAATTGAACATTCAAATAGCCTCGTTTTAAGTCCAATTAAAGTTCTGTAAACTCAATTATATGATTTCTTACCTTAATCCTTCAATTTGAAGATGAATTTTCGAAGAACATCTGGGCACTGTTCAACCTTCAAAGTTCATCAATCCCACCTGATTTCTTTCAATTGATTCATCCAAAAGCTTAATTGGACCATAATAAACTTGTTTCCCAACTCAATTTCATCGTTTAATCTTTCCAAAATCACAACTCAACCTTCGAATTTCTTCTCTGTCACCAAGTCCGTTCAGAGCCAAATGGATACCAATTTTCTTCGTTCTGGATGTGGATTGGCTCGAAATGACCTCAGGAAGCTAACTCAAGCTTCAATTTTGATCCTCAGAGCTCATAGCTTGAAATTCGAATTCTCACCACAATTTTTCAAATTTTCGATTTTGGTTTCCAATTCCCCTCTCTGTCCTTCGTTTTTCCCTTGCTATCACAGTCCTCTAATTCTCTCAATTTTTCCTCTCGAGATCAGCTGTGGAAGGAAGCTCAATGCTTTCTTCTCTCATGCTCTGTTTTCTTTGTTTGTTCCTGGTTCAAAGGAAAACACAAAGAAGATGATAGATAATGTAGGAAGAAATGATGATTAAGGATGATGATGATGGATTAACGGGAAACATGGTCCCTAATTTAGGGTCCTCAAAACATGGGATGAGTAACACTTGTCACTCATCCAAGTGTCCATAATCACTGATGACTGTTCAATATTTTAATATTATTTTAATCGAATTCCCGGGACGTAAGTTTAACCGATTACAAACCCGTGACCATAACTTTTTCATTCGATATCCGATTTCGACGTGCCGCCTGTCTACGGACTCGTGACGTTCTGAACTACGTCACAGTCATTGGTCAAAGTCTGTTTGACCGTTCGAGTCAAAAGTTAACAATTTGCCCTTAACTACATCTGACCGTTCGAGTTAACAATTTGCCCTTAACTACATCTGACAATTTTCCCTTAACAAAGTCTGTTTGATCGTTGGAGTTAAAATTACCAAAATACCCCTCGCTTTCGCAGACCCGTAACTTTCACATCCGACCTCCGATTGACGCATGCCGTCTGTCTGCGGATTCAGCGTCCCGAGACCTACTCAACTGTTTCTTCGGAAAGGAAAAAAAGTGTTCTGATCAAAAAGTCAACTTTTGGCCCTTATAACCAGGGGCAAAATAGTCATTTCCTTCAAATTTTCCAAATTTTCCTTTTTCGAATTTCCTAGTCATTACAGAGGAGGCACCCTATTTATAGTGCATGTCTAGGTTTAGGCCATGGGCCACTCTAGTAGTCTTTAAGCATGGACCTAGTTGATGGGCCATAAAAATGGGCTTGATGTAATCTCTTGAGTTTTTTTTTGGCATGGTCTCGTTGCTTAATCAGATGTAGTGAGTATGTCAATTCAAGTTATTGCAATTATTATGCAAATAATTGATATTTTTCTTTCCTTTTCTTTTTTTGATGTTTAGATGAGGAGCTTTGGTATTAGAAAGTAATTAAATTTAATACTAACTAGCATCCACATAATTTAGGTGCATTTACTTATTTATTATTATTTCATTTATAAATGTATGAAATTGTTTACGTTCGAATTAAGATGGCCTTGAAGAAACTTTTTGTTATTAAAAGCCCAAAGCAAGCTAGCCCAAATAAGATAAAGACATTAAAAGTAAAAAAGAGTAAACCGTATCAGACCATCACCCAAACTGCATTGATAAAGGGAATTTTTACTGTGGTTCAAGAATAAGTGGTGGGGAGCAAAGCAACCACTTGTCAAAATGTGCTCAATCAAGAAAGCTGTATAAGAGAAGCCAAGCTTTTTCAAAAGAGACCAATCAATACATGAATACAAAAACACTTCTAAACAAAGTATTTGTTTGCAAGAAAATTTTTCCAAACTTTGAATTGTTTCGTTTATGACATGGCCCTTTCCAAATTTCCCCTAGAAAACCATGAGAACTCATCATTTCGTTTGACAACACTTAAAACCTCAAAATAATTTCTGAAATACCTCCATCAATCTAATGAAAGTTTTATGAAAATTCCACCAAAAATCTAGCAAAATCTTCCCTACAGTCTGGTCAAACCATCTTCCACCCGTCAGATGAAAGATTCAAAAGTAAACTATAGTCCAGAAAATCCAAAGTACACTAGGTTAAATTACTTTTTCAATTTCAATGAAAATCTTACACTGACAACACAACACGAGGTGATTCCTCCTTGTAGTTTCGGTGCCTCATCCCATTACTGCTCAGAGGGCACAAACCAACGACTGTGCATAGACGTTAGAACCATACCGAAGCATAAGCAAGCTAACAAAGTGTTGATAACAACAATAATAAGCAAAATCATGACACCTCTTGGTACCATACTTACCATACACTCTATTCCAATATATATATACACTCTATTCCAATATATATACACTCTATTCCAATATATATATATATATATATATAACACTTAAGGCAATTCAAGCTGTCTAGGTAAAACCTTAAGAGAAAAGTCACCAATTGATGATCACAAATGATGCCCAAGAGGCTCTAACCACTCTTAACAACTTAAATTTGGTCTAATAAAACCAGAGCTATCCCCGAAGACTTCCTCAGCAAGTAAGATATTGATATCATCGTCTTTCAAGACGATATTAAATTACTGAAATATGGCACTCGTGCAACCCACCCACAACTCATCAATCCGACTCACCGCCTACACCACCCCATTGACCATGATAGCGAGCGTTCGCTCACATGTGTTTCGATCCCAACTAAGCCCAATTATCGTCAATTTCTCTTAGCCGGCAGAACCTTCAGCTATCTAATCATAAAACACCAAGCATGGGCTCGTAAATAAAATAAAATAATAATAATAATCGATATGATCCCTCCTCGTTATCAAACCTTACACGCAACAAGATCTGCATTTATAAGTAAGTTCATCTTACCTGAATCCAATCGATTTACCTCGGTAGAACCTATGCTGTCATTACCTATACATGTACCCGCCATATCAGTAACTCGACCGAATCCTTTATTCTGAGCCGTAGCTTGATGCCCCAGCCATAGCCATTATCTCGAGTCTTACCTTGATGTCTCAGTCATAACTGTCATACCGAGCTGTGGCTCGTACCTTATCGAGCCTGTGATGGAATCTTCCATGACATAGCTCATACCATTTTGAGTGTATAAGGGAATCTTCCTTGACATATCCCACCGTGCATATGATGGAATCCATCCTAATATAGCTCGTGCCAATTTGAGTGTATAAGGGAATCCTCCTTAACATATCTCACCAAATATACGAGGGAATCCTCTCCAACGTAGCTCATGCCATTCCGAATGTATGAGGGAATCCTCCCTAACATATCTCACCGAGCATATGAGGGGATCCTTCTTTACATACCTCACTCCATCTCAGGTATATGAAGGAATCCACCCTAACATACCTCACATCCTACTGAGCATATGATGGAATCCTCCATAACATAACTCGCTGATAAACTCCAACCAACTTTCCCACTAGGGTCTAAGCCTAATCCACCATCCATGGTCGTAAGCCCCAAACCATCAAATACCTAGGCCTAAGCCGAAATACATAACCTTGGGCCTCAATCCAAAATCTATAAACCAGAATCCATAAAATCATCCTCCCAAGCCTAAGCCCAAAATCCATAACCCAAAGTCAAGCCCAAAATCCATAATCCGCGATTAAAAATCAATAATCAAGCATAATCATCCGTAATTCTAAAAATGCATAATTGATGAGCAATAATAAATCCATAATTCGTAATAAATCATGCAAACGATTATCCGTAGTTCTTTGGTCTTATACTAACAATTAAATATTAGGATAGTTCATTTTGAATTTCCAAAACGCATAATCAATACTAAAACAAATAGAACGTATACTTATGCATGTATTATAATTTGAAAGCCAAATTCACTCACCAAAAGCCTAAGCAGGCCTAACTCCAAGCTTGGGGTCCTCTCTAGCCCCCGGTGCTACAATGCCTATCAAAAGTGACAACCAAGAGTAAAAACAACGTTTCCAAACCTGAGACCCGGGACCCTAACTCTCATAGGTTCCCACACGCGCTTGACTGTTACTTAACAAGCCTAATTCACTCGAATTAAGGTCTAACGGTCGAATTGGCTTGATTGTAAAATCATTCGGCTATTAACAACTTAAACCCTAGATTTACAAAATATAGAGATCTGAACCTTTGATTCTAGATCCGTCAAATTATATACAATCCTAGACGCATAGGGATCCAACAGCTCGCTAATCTCTAATTGAACGGACTAGATTTTTCAATCCATCGATCGTCAAGCAACGATCAAAATATGTCGATTCGATAAACCTGACCTGTCTAAAAGAAATCTGAGAGACAAATCTAGACACTTAAGGGGGTGTATTCGATTGAAATTTTAATAGATTTTAATGCGTTTTAAATGATTTAGATTGTAACTGGTTTTAATTGATTTCTCTTCATTCTATATGATTTCACTCGATTTCATGCTCAATTTTATTGTTTTTTATAGCAAAATTTCATTGGATTTTGAAGGATTTGATTTATTTAGCCTACTATATGTAACTTCTAATCGTGACCTTTTGATAAGCCTTAAATTAAGCATCATTTTATACCCTTTATGCTTATCTTTTAATGTTTACATACCAAACAATAGGAGAAAATAACATATTTAGTGAGAAAAGTACAGAGTTGGATTAAGCTCAGAATTATGAGAATTGAGGCGAAAGTATCACTTCAATCGGAATTATAACGAAGAAGTTATGATAAAATAAAGAAGGCCACCAAAAAGTACAACTGATTTTGGTAGGGGGCTACCGAACCCATTTAATCAGCCCAAAAACCCATTCGGCAGACACTTGCCGATCAACCCTTAATCCATTCGGTGCGCATGTCCCGATTGCAAGGCTCTCCTTCAGCACGTGTCTACCGAAGTGCTTTCCCCTTACCTTTTGCGCGTTGACCGCTGAACATCCTTCCCATTTTAGGTGCCCTTCCACCAAAATACCTCCTGTTTAATTTCCAGCACCTATTTCCTTCCTTTTTGTGGAAAATTGTCCAATTCAAGATTGGATTTGTTTTCTTTTTATCTAGGAAACCTTTTTAATTAGGTTTTATATTACCTTTTTAATAAGGATTTTTATTACCTTATTTCTTTAGGACTTCAATTTAATTAGTTTAATCCTTTCCTTTTAGAATTTAAATTGTAAACTCTTATTTATTTGAGGATTAATTTTCTTCTGTAAATAGAGAGACTTCAACTAATTGTAAATGGTCACTCATTATTTGTACCAAAACTCTACTTAAACCAATTTTCCCTTTTCAATAAATTCAAGATTTCTTGTGCAAAACTAATTACACCATATCTCACATTCTACAACCTTCATCCATGACATAGAGGAATGTCTCCAAGTATCTCACCAAAGACTGCCCAATCACTTTGTATCCATAGGGTGTCTCGAATAGAAAAGGCGTAACACGACCTCTTTACCTTGTAGTTATCTTGGTTTATGGACTAATTTCTAATATTATTCTTTGTTTTATGCTTTGTATTAATTTCAATAATCTTCCATATGTTCTATTATTTTAGTTTTTGTTATGCTTGTATATTGGTACTTAATGCTTGACTAGATAGAGGTGTGTCTGCAAGTTTAGATCACTGAAAGTGTGGCATGAGTGTCTCCCTGCACGTACTTAAGAATATGCAATCATCTCGTAGAACTAAGATTATAGAATTTCGTAGGTTTGAAGTTGATATAAACCATGAATGAGTTAGGTATAAGAATGAGTTGATCACGTGTAAATAATAGATTAGGTTAGTTTAGGTTTAGTTTAATTACTTAGGACTATAAAATCAGTTTTTACCCCCAATTAACCAATCAAACGACAATCATGTTTAGGTACCCTCAATCTCCGGTTCAGAACGATCCCTATTTACCAATGCTACAATCTACAAAAAAGGGTTTTTAATTGCATATGTTTCCTTAAGTGTTGAGTGTACCTTTGTGTTTACTTTAATGCTTAGTTTTTGCGTATCACCCTTCAAAATGATCTTTATGATCAAAATTATCCACATTATAATTAGAGAATTTGTTCTTATTATCTAAAACCTCACTCATCCCTTCGCTCCTTCTTCTTCTCCCTCTCATCCTCAGCCTCTTCGCTCATTCTCTCATTCAAGCTTCATAAAACCTCAGTTTTTTAGGCACATTTAAGCTTGATTTGGCTGCGAAAAGAAATCCAAAAATGAATAAACATTAGATTTGTAACTAGCCTCCCACATATAGATAAGGCAAATAGAGGTGTGTTCATATCTTTAGGCCTTTGCCAGCAACTGTGGTCGTGTTTGGGGTCGCCAACTACATCGATATCGGAACTAGGAACATTTTTGGATTTAAGAAAATAATCAGTCCCCCATCTTATGGCCTCCCAATCATGTTGGAGATCCAACCCTATTAAAATTTGAATTCGAGAACGCTCCATGAGAGCATTGTTGGAGATCCAACCAAGACAAAGATGTATCAATTTTTTTTATTTGTTCATCCATTATTGGAGATCCAACCTAAACAAAGATTATTCAATTTTTTTATTTGTTAATCCTGGCCTTTGTTTCTGGGTTGATTGAGTTGCTTTCTAAAATTATTCTCAACAAATAATTAAAGACTGGTTCTTTGAAGTGAGTTTTGAAAAATTTAGGCGTGAAGTAGATAGCTGTAGAAAAATATGAGGTGGAGGTAGAAGAAAAAACAGTATTTTAGTAAAATCCATGCGTTTTCATGTGGGAAATCATCTTCAATGGGGAACAATCAAAATGGACGGTGGAGTGGTACTGGAGGTAGTAGCAGTGGATGAGGTGGGAGGTTGAAAATTGTTTTGATGAAGATGCTTTTTTTTTTTTTTGCCAAATCCAATGAAATAGTAGGATGATATGTGATATTTTGTTGAAAGATTGATATGTGTTTTTTTTTTCCTTCAAAACCCAACAAAATCTATCCATTTACTAAATTATGCATAATCATGAAACTTTTGAACACACATATATTTGTACATTGTATTTTACAATCTCAATTGAATATACGTAGATTTTAAAGATTTTTAAAACAATCTATTAAAAGATAGATTGAATACTCCTAAATTTGTATAGAATCTATTAAAATCCGAATTGAATACCCCTATATTTGAAAACCCCCTAAAATAATTTAAAATCTCAAATTGAATACACCCCTCTAAAAGTGACTTTCAAGCCCGTATTAAAAATTCAAGGGTAAAATTGTCCTTTTGTAATTGTTTTTGGAAATACACTTAATTTTAGGTGTAGGTTGATATGGTTTGCATACTCTAACTCAGTTGAAGAAAAATATCTTTGGAGTTATTATGCCTTTCTCAATTTTGAATCTCTCTCCCATTGTCTGGTATGAACCAATTGATGTCTATCCCAGTTGAAGATTTATGAAAAGTCATCAACTAGCCATGTGTGGCTTCAAAGAAATATCCTGATAGTAATGTTTTATGTTATTTTGTACAATTCTTATTATCCCGAGATGTTGCATCCATCTCTAGTTGAATGTTTCTTTTAGTGATAAATATTCTGGACCAACTAAGCCATACTTTAATACAATAAATAGTATCCACATAATTTAGGCACATATATTTATGGATTATTATATTTCATTTGTAAAAATACGCCATTGTTTACCCCCGAAAAATACTTTAGATGGATATGGAGAAACTTTCCGTTATTAAAAGTTCAAAACAAATTAGCCTAAACAAGAGAAGGCCATGAAAAGTCAAAAAGAGAAGGCAGTGTCAAACCACCACCCAAGCTACACTTACAAAAGGGAGCTTGTAGTGTGGATGAAGAATAAGTGGTGGGCTAGAAATACCACTTGTCAAAATATGCTCACTCAAAAAGCTATAAAAGAGCTGCAAAACTCTTTCACATGGGGCTAATTAATGAATACAAAACACTTGTAAACAATACATTTTTATGAAAGAAAAACTTTCCAAACTATAAATTTGTTTTGTTTGCATATTCTGGCTCAAAGAAAGAAAAATATCTTTGGAGTTGTTATACCCTTTTGAATTTTGAATTTTTCTACTACTATCTGGACCGTTTGGTATGATCCAACTAACGTCCATCCTAGTTAAAAATGTATAAAAAGTCATCGACTACTTTTTATGTCTGCAAAGAAATATATTTCATAGTATTGTTTTATGCTATTTTTTATTATTATTCTGAGATGTTGCATCCATCTGTAGTTGGGAATTCCGTGCAACTTTCTAGTGAGTCATCTATCTTGAGATTACTCCAGCCCTATCTCGCTTAACTTTGGAGTTCCAACCAAACCCAAAGCTAGTGAGCTCCCAAAAAGCCTCGTGCTAGATAGATACGTGCCTACACATTTAAAGCACTTGCCATTTTTCTCCCCGAGCGATGTGAGATTGTTCACCATTTTTCTCAAGACTCGAGTCTTACAATCCACCCCCTTGAGGCCCTGCGTCCTCGCTGGAACACTTCTGATCGGGGTCCAGCTCTGATATCATTCTGTCATGATCTGACTCCCCTAGCACGATATTGTCCACTTTGGGCTTAGCCCTCATGGTTTTGTTTTTAGGAATTCACGCACAACTTCCCACTAGGTCACCCATCCTGAGATTGCTCCAGTACAAACTCGTTTAATTTTGGAGTTCCAACCAAACCCAAAGCCAATGAGCTTCTAAGAGGCCTCATGCTAGATAGATACGTGTCCACACATATAAGGCACTTCACTTTTCCCTCTCCGAGCAATGTGGAATTATTCACCGTTCTTCACAAGACACGGATCTTACATAAATATTCTGGACCAACTAAGTCATACTTTAATACTATAAATAACATTCACATAATTTAGTCACATGCATTTATTTATTATTATATTTCATTAACAAAAATACCATATTTTTTACACTCAAATAAATATTTAAGATGGATATGTAGAAACTTTTCGTTATTAAAAACCCAAAGAAAACTAGCCCAAACAAGAGAAAGCCGTGAAAAGTAAAAAAGAGAAGGCATTGCCTGACCACCACCTAAGTTACACTTAGAGCATTCACATCAGACTAACTAAGTTTTTGGACAAATTTAACTTAAAATCACTCAAAAATTATTAATAGCTACCCAGTTTTTACAGATAGCAAAATTAGACTCTATATTTTCACCAACTTTGAATATTAAATTCTTTTTTTTTTAAATTTGAATATACAACAAAACATTTTCCTACAACGACTAGTTTAGTTTTTTAATGGTTCAAATAAATTTCTCCATTTTGGGAGCAAAATCAATCCAGCCCATAATTCAGGCAATTCACTACATATATAGCTAATTTTTGAACGGTTCAAATAGATATATTCATTTTAATGATGGAATTGGATAGAAAGAATTTGAAGTCAAAACGCAATAGCTAAAATTTTAAATGAGAATCCATCTCAAGAGGAAATGAGAGTGACAACCCTATGCCTCAAGTCCTTGTTTGGAAGACAATATATACAACGAAGGATATTTTTTGCCTAAAAAAAAAGTAAGGAACATAATTTTACTCAATGTTATCAGCATGATTTATGGTAAAGTTCCTAAATTTTCTTCCTTTCTTCTTTCTAATTGTTGAATGTGTTAAAATTATCATACACAAACTCTTTTTGCGGCGAATCAGCCTTCCCGATTGTCACCTAAAAACTGCGAAATGCCAAAACCTCCGTTTCCCAAATACTAGAAAAAAAATCAAACTTTTCACAACCCGTACGAAAAGTCCAAGTCAATTAACGACGAAAAAAATTTGGAATTTTTTTTTCCTTTGAATTTTTGGATATCCACAAAAGTTTAGAGCTTAAAAATGCAAATGATGATGAGTTTTGGGAATGAAGAAAAGAGTTTGGGAAGAAAAGAGTTTGGGAAGAAAAGAGTTTGTGAAGAAGAGAGCATGAAGATGATGAAGAGGATGAAAGAGGGAGGAGAGAAAAATGAGGTGAAGCAATAACTAGCGGGAGACGACTAGCTAGCTATTAGTAGTTAGTTATAATGAAAAAGTTAAATTTGATTAGTTTGTTGCAGGGTTATTTTGATATTTTTGGATAAATTTTTTGTTAAATTCGTCTAAAAGTTGAATTTAACTACTCTAATACAAATGTTTTTACAAAGGAAATTTGTAGCGTAGTTTAAGAATAACTGATGGGGGCAGAGCAACCACTTTTCTAAATGTGGGCAGTCAAGAAAGCTTTAAAAGAGCAGCAAGGCTCTTTTACAAGGGGCCAATCAATGAATATAAAAACAATTGTAAACAAACATCTGTTTGAAAACGTAACTTTCCAAACTGTCAATTTGTTTCGTTTGCCTACTCTAGCTGAGAGGAAAAAAACATCCTTGGAGTTATTCTGCCTTCTAAAATTTGAATTTCTCCACTACCGTCTGATATGATTCATTGATGTCCATCCCAGTTGAATTTCTCCACTACCGTCTGATAGTACTGTTCAATGATCGTGCTGTGCATTTGGTTCATTAACATTTATCCCGAAAGAAATGTCTCTCTCTGTCATATTTTTCATATCCAGCATTAAACCAATACTATTCATTCAATTTGACAAGTATAAGAGAAATATTTAAAATCCAAGATACATCAAGAAAAAGGCATGCATGAAAAAGAACTAACAATAAGCAATTAAGTACCCAATTTTTGGCACAATTGTTTGGCTAAAGTCAGTTTCTTTATTGCGATGCAAGAAAACTCTATTGTCTGTCTATTAATGATCTCTAATAGTGGCAAGCTTCCACCAACATCAACAAGAAGTTACCAAATTAACGCTGGAAGCTTTCTAGGGCCAATACACATATCTATTAATAGAAACCAATTTCTAAGACATGATACAATATAATTTTGTACATATTGGATACGAACGAAAGGAAAGGATACCACATTCACAGAAACAAGCCTAAAATAACCTGCCCACTACTAAACCATATTCATAAGCGCGCTCCAGCTTTTGAAACCAAATTTACTAAAATATAATGAGAACCATCGACTTTTGATTGCTACACTCTTACAATCTGCATGCAAGTTTATGTAATTGAAGATGGAATTTGCAAGAATTTTACAAGATAATATATAAGTATCCGCATATTAATAAATCTAACAAGAACTAATGACCACAATAATATGTTTTACCATCAATTTATTCTCACTCTAAGTTTAATCAACCACTTTTGATTTTTAGGTGTTGGGAAGAAATTTTTAGTTGGAGTAAGTTTATTTTTAGTATCTTTATTTGTTTGTCCCGCAAGAGAATTTACACAAAATTAAAAAAAAAAAATCTCATTAACTCAAATGCACCATAAACAAATCAGCGAGTCTCAAAATGCACTCAGAATTGAAATTTACCTTACTTTGAACCTAGAATAGACATTCTGTTACCTCATTTGCACATTTTGTCGGTCTCTGTTACTAACGTCATTAAAAGCGCTAATGAGGTAGTTGACAGGACCCACCCCCAATCCCCCGGGATTAAGGGCTAATCCTGCTCCCGTCTAACTTACGCATGATATGAAGGCTAGACCGACGTCTAACCTCCATGTGACACGTAAGTCGGACAAGAGATTTTCCAACGCACCGTTCTAAATCCCCGGGCTTCCCATAGCGCGCAGACTCTACTGTGGATCGCGTATGTGATGTCTCTGTCTCTTTCGACCAACAGCCCGTACCGCAACAACCTGGAGGGTATAAAAAACATGAAAAGACTGTGAATGAACAAAAATAAAGTATAAGTTCAAAAACAGTTTAATAAAACAATTTCATTTATACCCTCCATTTAAAAACCAATGCATGCATATCAAAAACTATCAATGAAACCATTCTATTTTCAAGTTATTCAAACCATTCAAGAAAACCGAACCCATTGTTTTTTCTCAAATCCCGGCCCTCAGCCCAAAACCATCAAAATCCGTTCATCCAGGCATAGCCCAAAACATCGGAAAATCATTATGAAAACCATCATCATCAAATCTCAGTGAAATCCAAAACACATTTGAAACCACATTTCCATCCATCGAACCTGCTGGATCTATCCGAGTCTTTAAACTCCCGAGTCTTTAAACTCAATGCAGGCCTCAATATAATCCGAGTCTTTAAACTTCCGAGTCTTTAAACTCAATAGGCCTACGAGGGAAATATCAATATCCGAGTCTTTAAACTCAATGCAGGCCTCAATATAATCCGAGTCTTTAAACTCCCGAGTCTTTAAACTCAATAGGCATACGGGGGAAATATCAATATCCGAGTCTTTAAACTCAATCCGGGTCTTTAAACCCAACCCGAGCCCGCCCCCGTCATATCATATTCAGGTCTTTAAACCCAATAACCAGATCCAGCAAATCCAATCCGAAAACCACTTTAAAACCATTTTCCATTTCCGAATCCAAATCTGCAATCTCATCAGGATCCCGAATCCAAACCCAGAACTCATATCCATATCCATTTCCAAATCTGAGTCCGAAACCATCATTCCGTAAGCTAGTATCCGGAATAACCATTCCGAATCTAAACCCGGAAATCTACTTTCAAGTTTCAAATCGAATCCCGAATCGTCATCCAGAAATCCGATTCCAAAACCCGAAATCACATTCTTTAAAACCACTTTTCTGAACTGGGTTTCGAGCCCGAAATCATTTGCCAAAATCCATTTCACGTCTTTTGAAATCAAATCGTATTTCAAATCCCGAAATCAAATCATTTAAAACCAGGTTCAAATCACAACATTAATCGTATTCTCGTAAAACGTGTAATTCCGTAAATACCTCGAAAAACGTGCAAAATCGTAAACCAATCAAGATCATAAATCAAATCATAGAATCGCGTATAGAAAACACATCAAAACATATATGCATGCATCATAAGTTAGAAAGCAAAGTCCACTCATAGACCATAGCGTCGTCGCATCGATACACGTGCACCTATGCCGTTCCCGGCCAATCCACTATCACTGGCTTTCCCAAACTTGTCCAATTCCCAATATAAGGTCACTAACTACTTCACCAAGCTTATACTAAAGCCTCGTAATTTTCCCAAATTTTTAACTATTTTTAACCGAGGCCTAAAACCTTCGGACATCCTGAAACATATCGAGACGATGTCCGATCGACTCGAAACTAGTGCCAAAATGTTTGTTACATCAAATACTTTAAAAGTCGTATTGAAACCTTCCTCAAAAGGCGTGCCACGCGCCCACACGCGCCTCCTAAAGTGGTTGCGCGTGGGCCTCACGCGCCTACTGTTCATCTCTTTCAACCTCCCGCCAGCCCGGTTCAAACAGGTTCGAACCGGCCTAGTTCTACCAAACCGGCTCAGGCGGTTCTCCATGATTTTACCATCTTTTTCCTTCGTTTTCATCCTAATAGCTTTGTCTTACTAGGTTTACTCGATTTAACTACTTAAATCATGAACATCGAGTCTGGAGCTTACCTTCCTCAATCGTGATCGGACGTGTTTCCTGCAACCAAGGTCTGCCAACCTTCCTGTCTATCTCGAGCTCTGGTTTTGGTCCCAATCAGTTTCCTACATCTTTTAGACACTTCCCCAATTAATCAAATCGAACAACAACCGATCAACCGTTTTTTCCCATTTTTGAATTCAAAATAAGCTTTATGGGAAATCGATCTTACCGTCCTTCCCAAACCTTGAATGCCAGCTTACTGAGTTCATTTCATCTTCCTGAATCATTTGTTTCCTCACAACGTAAACAATTAATGATTAGTCGACGACATTAAAGCCAAGATCACACGTCCTTCCCTATTTTGTTTTCCTTCCCAATCACAGTCCCCTATTTTATTTGCCTCACTGTAGGGCCACCGTCCACGACCACTTACGGTTGTGGCACCACCACAATCTTCCCCTTCATTATTTCTTTTATTTATAGGGTAAGCAAACTTGATGAAGATCAAAGAAGATTAAGGGGAGGGTTCTTCCCTGTTTTTCCTCTGTTTTTCATTTCAGAATCGTGCACTTTAAACCGTGTGACAAAATTATGGAATAGTGGAGGACCTTCTATGACCATCCGGAGAGGGACAGATGTCCAAAATCTGGTGGTCACTGAACCCCAAAACTGCCAAGTGTCCTACTGTTATTGGGCACAGATCCCTAGGCCACAAGAATGACCAAAATACCCCTAAAAGACAAATTACCATTTTGCCCTTCGTATTTCATGACCCGTAACTTCGTCGTCCGACGTCCGATGATGGCGTGCCGCCTGTCGTTGTACTCAGGGCATCGATACCTTCCTAACGGTCCTCGAAGTTCATGAAAATGTCATGTCGTTTGCAAAGTCAACAAAATGCCCCTTGTCAACCAAAATTACCAAATTACCCTCGACCTTCCGAACGTCATAACTTCCTCCTCAGATGTCGGAATCTGACGTGCCACCTGTCTATGAACTCGCGACGTCCCGAACTATATCACGGTCATCGGTCAAAGTCCATTTGACCGCCCGCACGAAAAGTCTACTGTTTGCCCAATTCCAAGGCCAAAATCGTCATTCCGCACCGTCCGTCTGAAATTATCCAACCAATCACCGATTATCCTCACTAATCCTTCATTAATCACTAATCTAATCCTGGTTTACGGGACGGGTCGTTACGGTAGTAATATTACAAAATTTATAGGGGAAACAAAGAAATTTTCTATATTTTATTAAATTTTATATTAATTTTAAAAAATTAAAGGCAATCTAAATTACCAAACTCACCCAAATCACCAACCGAAGTCTTCATCCCTAAAGCTCGACCACCGCTGTATTCTCTTCATGCCTTCCACCTAATTTCCAGTCTATTATCCCATATGTTGAAGCTGAATTCATCCTTTAAACTCAAAAGACTCAAGGATCCCTACAAACAAGCAAACAGTAAGCTATCGTTCGTTCAATGGTCGAGACCCGGGGGGTGTTCGACCAAGAACGCTCCAATGCTTAAGTCAGCTTCGAAAAAGAAATCTCAAGAGCTTAAGTAGCGTTGAACAGAATTACCTTTATTGAGAAATGTGTTCCCCTTATATAGGGGGTGGGTGGGATGCTCAATTTCCATAGTTCCGATGTGGGACAAATGCTCCTTGATTTGTGTGCTAACACGTGTTACGCAGATCACGTGTGAGAGGCTTCCACGTATCATCCCTGTTTGGGCCCAATATTTTTGGGCTATGTAAGCATTGTGGGCTTGAGCCATGTTCGGTGCTTGGGCTTTAAGTATTATTGGCAGGGGAAATTTGGTCATTTCGGGAATTATGGGCCACGTGATAGCTCCACATTCTTCCGGTGGTTTTGGGTTCCACAAATGCCCCCACATCGATTAGGAATTGAGGGAATCCTAAGGGATGTAATTTGTATTGTGGTCCCGATAAATTATATATGGGAGTAGGACTCCGCTTGATTTTCAATTTCATTGTACCTTTATCTGAGAGTCTCTGATGTCACAGTAAGGTCCACGCTTGTTCGAGAGACATTTGAATATTTCTTTAATTGTTGAGCTTTACATTTTTGAACATTCAGAGAGCTATATGAGTCCAATTGTAGCAATTTAAGTGGTGTTAAGCTCTATTTTCAGAGACGGTCATTTCAATATGCGTCAAGACGCACTTCTGGTGAGACCCAGTAGGCTTGCATTGTGGGAGCAAGGTGGCTCGCGTAGTTAGAATCCGTTCCGTGGGAAGTATACAGACTTCAAGGGAACTGAAGAATTCAAGTCCTGACCGAGGCGAGGCAGGGGAAGAAATTTGAAGTCCAACCGATGGACAAAATTTCATCCTTTGATCGAGGAGAGGCATGGTTCAACTACAAGACGAGACATGTTGCAAGTATGATGCGAGATATTCTACATCCAAGGCTTGGTGTTCCACAATGCAAGGCAAGGCAAGGTTGGAGCAGGAGGTGATGCGCCGAATGACATGAGGTGTTCTTCCCAGCGACCATTCACTCGATGCGTGGTGGATAGAAGAGTTCGACACATGGGCAGCAAAGTGCATCATGACCTATCTAGGCTTTCATCCATAAGAGGTGAGGTACCCCATGACTTGAAGCTAGACATGTCGCAATGCAAAAGTATGTGCCAATGTGTATGGCGAGGCAAGGTATCCCATGACGCGAGGCGAGGTGCATGTGGTGTGATAAAGTGAATGAAGCGTCTCGAGGAGTTTTTTGGCTGACGGTGGACCTTCTAGTGACTTGACATTCTAGGTCCTATTGAACTCGAAATGGAGTGGCTGCAAGGTGGAGTATAAAGATGGAGGATCGATCATGCCCTCGGTGAAGCTCCAAATGGTGTACGCCACTACGTAATTGAAGAAAGAAAGCTTGTAGGTGGACCATGCATATGGTACTTTGAAGATAGGAAGGCCTGACACACGAGGATCAAGGCACGCCAGAATGTAAGACAAGGCTTAGTTGGAGCTCAAAGTGTTGCACTAGGCGTACTTCCAATGACCATGTATGTGGTGTCTGGCAGATAGAAGAGCTCGGTGCATTTACGGACTTGTCATCTTCAAGTGCAGGTGGAGCCAACATCGAAGCTTTTAGCAAAGAAGACGAGGAGTCTCATCACCTAGTATGAGGCATGTCACAACCCAGCAGGAGACCTGTTCTAGCTGTGCAGACGCTTGCATGATTCCAAAGAGGAAGTCAAACGGTTGGATGTTGAAATCCAAAATTTGAGCGCTGGCTTCTTGCTCCCCTCACATGCCCCCACAACTTTGTGTTTTTAAAGAAGATGAAGTGCAAAAGTCGGATATGGAAAGCCAGAGCGGGATCACCACCAAAGAGCGGGATCACCACCAAAGAGCTGGAGCTTGAACTAGAGATGGAGCCTGAGCCTGAACTGGAGCCTGAGTTGGAGGCTAAGAAAACAGATGTTCCTGAAGCCAACGAGTCTTCTGAAGACGTTTCTCTACTTTCAGCAGAAGAGTGGGCAGAGTTTTGAAGGACCATGGGCTTTGAAGACTTGCAATTGCATCTACTTCATCTTTGTATGTTGATTATTGCATTTGCATTTTTGTATTGAATAACTGGTTTGAGCGATCGAGATGTGATTAGCCAACCACCTTTCAAATCAATAAATGAAAACGATAGTTATGAGAAATTATGAGCTCTCGTATCTTTGTCTAATTATACTAACTGCCTTGATGTATCCAAACTTGTTTTCTCATCAAATGCCCCCGTTGTAGCCATGGGCGTCCAACTTTGGGTTTCAGCTAACTTAGCATTCGTTTTAGTGTTGCCTTCAAGGAAGGGTTTTTGCTTCTTATTAGAAGGCTTGAAGTGCTTCCAAAAGGAAGACTTTGAGTGCTTCCTGGTGGAAGGCTTTGAGTGCTTTTGGGTGGAAGGCTTTGAATGCTTCCTGGCAGAAGGCATTGAGTACTTCCTAGCGGAAGACGTTTGCAAAGCGTAGGTTGAGATGCATTGCATGGCGTAAGAATGGGTCCTTTGCAGGGCAAAGTCTTGGTCGCTTCGCATGGCAAAGTCTTTGTAGCTTCGTAGGACGAAGGCTTAGGAGCTTCACATGACGAAGGCTTACATGCTTCGTAAGGCAAAGGCTTGGATGCTTCACAAGGCGAAGGCTTGGATGCTTTGCAAGGCGAAGGCTTCGGTGCTTCGCAGGGCGAAGGATTGGATGCTTCACAAGGCGAAGGCTTAGATGCTTCGCATGGCGAAGGATTAGATGCTTTGCAAGGGAAGGCTTGGTTGCTTCGTATGGCGAAGGCTTGGATTCTTCCTATGGCGAAGGCTTGGATGCTTCGCAGGGCGAAGGCTTAGATGCTTCGCAGGGCGAAGACCTAGATGCTTCATAGGGCGAAGGCTTAGATGCTTCGCAGGGCGAAGACTTAGATGCTTCATAGAGCGAAGACTTAGATGCTTCGTAGGGCGAAGGCTTAGATGCTTCGCAGGACGAAGGCTTGGATGCTTCACTTGACGAAGACTTAGATGCTTCGCAAGGCGAAGGCTTGGGTGCTTCACAGGGCGAAGGCTTGGACGCTTCGCAGGGTGAAAGCTTAGGTGCTTCGCATGGCGAAGGCTTAAATGCTTCACAAGGCGAAGACGTAGGTGCTTCGCATGGTGAAGGCTTAGATGCTTCGCAGGGCAAAGGTTTGAATGTTTGGCAAGGCGAAGACTTGGATGCTTCGACGACGAAGGCTTTTGACGCTAGAGGGAATAAGCTTTGAAAATTGTATATGATGAACAAATAGGTTTGTATGAATTCAGAACCATTTTTCAATCGTATTGATAATTCAAATGCACGGTACTTGAATTTAGAAGACAACTTGAAAACAAAACTTGAAGCCTCATATACTTCTACGCCTCTCTAATTTTGACATGCAGCTAGTTGATGTGGATCACCTTTGCTGTAGGTTCCTTTGGACCTTTGTCAGCGGGTTGATCTGTGACCTTCCCTTTGACGTACTCGGTGCAATATTCTTCCTTGATAAGATTCTGGAGATATCTCGCAAAGGATATGTATTTCCCGATGTTATGCCCCATAGCACTCATGGTAAGCACACCACTTTGTGTCGGCCTTCTCTTGATCGCCTTTGACCGACTCTGACTTCTTGAAGCATGGTTCGTCCTTGATCTCATTATGAATCTGATGGACTGGCATTGAGAACTGCAAATTAGGCTTTCTGATGGTTGAGTCGTTGGGAGTTTGGCTCGCCTTGCATTTGTTGAACCCCCCATAGGAAAGTTTGCCACTAACATCCTCATTGCGCGGTGATGTCGACTTGGAGGCTTTCTCGCTCGTCTCAGTATGATTTAGCACATGTGCAACACTCTTTTCATTCTCCCAGCATGCATGACGCTTTTCTAGAGAGAGCATCTTGGTGAGACTTCGTGCATTGCTCATGACAATGTCTCCGTAGAGCTGGCTGTCCCGGGGAAGCACTTGTTTGAATGTCATTTCCGCAACAAAGTCATTGCAGCCAACAATTTGAGACTTTTCCTCGTAGTACCTCCGAATGTATTCGTTAAGGCTCTCTTTTTTTTCGCTTTCGGATGGAGAAGAGATGGTTTTCCTTTATCTCGACTGTACGAAGATGCGAGTACTCCTTCACGAATGCCAGAGCCAACTCTTCAAAAGAAGTGACCGACCTCCGGGGGAGTTGATTGATTCACGGCATGGCTTGGCCTTGCAGGGAGGCTTGAAAATTCTTGCACATGAGTGCATCGTTGTGTCTGTGGGGGACCATAACTCCCGAGTAGTAGTCTATGTGCTTCACCGGGTCAGAATTTCCATTGAACGGATTGAAGTTTGGCGTCGTAAACCTTTGAGGGAATGACACCTCCTCAATATCCCTCACAAAGGGTGTGGACAACTAAATCTGACGACGTAGATCATCCTCTAGATCGTCATCTAATTGAAGTGGAGTGCCATTATAAGCCAATCGTCGGGAACCTCCTCGAGCCTCTCCCTTTGACCTCTGGGGTCGCGCAGGGGAGTAAGCTTCATCCTCCCCCTCACTGCCATGGGCAGATTGTCTTAGAGTTTTATGTGGAGTCTGGTGGTGCCCCATGCTTCCATGTGAGCGCTCCACCCGTGAAGTTGCCCCGATCTTACCTCTGAGCTGCTCATGTACCGATGGCCTTGGGCGTTGTGGACTCTTTGCTTGACGAGTGTGACTTTGTTCACCATAGTCACTTAGTGAAGTGTCTCGTGACATTGTTTGACATTGGTCCTTTTCCTTCCCCAGACGTCTTGGAACACTCTCTTGCCCTCCACACGAAGTGGGATGTCTCTCTGGTTCTCGGGCTGTTCTTTCTGCGAGGAGTCGCTGCAAGAGCTCTAACTGGAGTTGAACTTGGCTGCTCAACCTTTCAATTTGCTGCACCAAGTTGTACTGGGGAGGTTGGTGGTGACTCCTTCTTGAGACGTCGTGGCGCCCATCCAAGAAGTCCCGCAAATCCATGCTTGTAGTGGGCTGACCTTGCCTTGATGTTCCTCTCATCAACCTCCCGCCTGCTTGCTGCAAGGTTGTAGTTCCTTCCCCTAACGTGGGCACTTGGGTTGTTTGAGATGGAAACGCTCCGAAGCTGAAGGTCGACATCCTTCCTTGCGTCTCCATAGGCGCTTCTATGGACACTCGACGGGGTCGAGTTGGGCGTTCCTTTGGAGTCTCAATGCGAGCTTTATTTCTCATCTGGGCAGTTGAGGCAGAAACACATTCTCCAGCTGAACGAACGGATCGTCGAACCCTGTCCATGCTTGATCAGCGAATCTTGAATGGAAATTTGTCGAACGATGAACACGTTCATGATCTTCGAATCAACGTTAAGAACGATGAACGAAGTAGAATGAACGATGAACAATCGTGAGAGCTTCTTCTTGAATATCTTTAAACTCTCAATGAAAGCACCAATTGTTGAAGCTGAATTCGTCCTTTAAACTCAAAAGACTCAAGGATCCCTGCAAACAAGCAAACAGTAAGCTATCGTTCGTTCAATGATCGAGACCCGAGGGGTGTTCGACCAAGAACGCTCCAATGCTTAAGTCAGCTTCGAAAGAGAAATCTCAAGAGCTTAAGTAGCGTTGAACATAATTAACTTTATTGAGAAATGTGTTCCCCTTATATAGGGGGTGAGTGAGATGCTCAATTTTCATAGTTCCGATGTGGGACAAATGCTCCTTGATTTGTGTGCTAACACATGTTACGCAGATCGAGTGTGAGAGGCTTCCACGTATCATCCTAATTTGGGCCCAATATTTGGGCTATGTAAGCATTGTGGGCTTGAGCCATGTTCGGTGCTTGGGCTTAAAGTATTATTGACAAGGGCAATTTGGTCATTTCGAGAATTATGGGCCACGTGGTAACTTCACATTCTTCCGGTGATTTTGGGTTCCACACCATACATAAAAATACACGATATAATCCGTAAGGAAATTCAATTTATGAGAGAACATTTAACAAACATATAGAATGCATGTGAAATTAACACAAAAATCACCTCCAAGAACCGAACTGCGAGGTCCATATGCTCTTTAGCTTGAGCTAGCTTCTGAGCTTCTCTAACATTTGTCACAAAAGCCACATTGCCATCTCTATTATAAGCCATCCATGTTGCACCAGACAACCCTTATTTTCTCCCTAAAATCTGCCCACCTTCCCACCATCCTAGAGGCTTTTTGGCCTTTAAAAATCAAAGACCAAAGCAACCCACATCTAGTTTTAGTTCATTTACCCCATCAATCAAATGAAATTCAAACAAAAATTATAAATTAAGAACATGAGAAGGAAGGGGTAAATTGAGGCAAGCTGATCGGGATCGATGGAGTCTTTGAGAAATTGGTTATCTTTTTTGGTCCCTTCACATGATTGGTTTAATTGAGGACACTGGAAAGAAAACCAAATCAGAAATTTGATTGAAATCAATTCATCTAATTGATGAAATTGAATTACCTATAATAGGGTGATATTTTATTTCCCTAATAATTAGGGAATGTAAATATTACTTAATAAACCTCCTATTGAAAAAACCAAATCAAATGTTAGAATTTCTATAAAAAAAAATTATTTCTAAAATTCTAACTCAAAATTTTGTAGGAATTTTTTTTTTGAAATCTCAATGTCATATTGTTATACTTCACAATGACTTTGTTATAAAAAACCACAATCAAAATTC
Source organism: Prinsepia uniflora (assembly GCA_032719365.1). NCBI lineage: Eukaryota > Viridiplantae > Streptophyta > Magnoliopsida > Rosales > Rosaceae > Prinsepia > Prinsepia uniflora. The sequence continues at coordinate 19,366,929 of CM064871.1, read as the reverse complement.
TTTCTCCAGTTTACAATATAACCAAATATATATATATATATATATTATTACAATTACAAATTTTAGACTCAAAATTTCAATAGCATAATTGTAACGTTTGTTTTTTTTCCTCAAGCATAATTCTTCCCTTTGAAGACGAATTAGAACCTTTTACGTTGTATGATGTTGATGAGTTACTTATATAAATATATAAATTCCTTCATTATAAATTATTTGAATTCAACTTGGCTTGCTTGAATTCGCAGGAATTTATATTGCCACCTTTGAATCAAACCTTGAACTAGGAAATATAAATGTTTTTTTTTTCCCTATGAGCCTGGATTCTCAACTGTGTCAAAAAGGTTTATGAATTATGATATGGTGATCCACTGATCCATGGGGAGGAGATATTTCTTATATCCCAAACTAAGGGGCCTTTTGTTTGGACCAATTTTTATGATCAATTTTTGACAACATATGTTCAAACCAGATCCAACTTTTAGAGTAGGTTTAGGAGCCAAGGGAGATTATTATGAAAGACCAGATAAAAGTAAACTTACCTTTAAATCTTCCAGATTGAATAAAAACCGATTAGGTGTAGGATCTACTAAATCAAGTTTAAAAGTTCGCTTAATTTTGTAGCTTACTGGTGTCGGGCAGGAGCCTAGTTGGTGAAGTATTTTTGTTTTTGGATCAATTAATGCAATTTTGATTGTTGTTTTTCTTAATAAATTAGAGATGAGGATCAGTGGGTGGATTGAAGAAGATTGGATAATTATATATGCTTTATTTTTTAAAAAAGAATTTTAAAAGAATTTAATAAAATATAATAAATGTCTTAATTTTCCATAATTTTTTTGTAATATTGGTGTCACATTAGATCTTTTAATGGTGTTAGTAACAGAGATTAACAGAACTTGCAATAGAGACAACAAAATGCCTGTTCCAGGTGCAAATTGAGACAAATTTCAATTTTTGTGTATTTTGAGACTCACTGACTTGTTCCTTGTGCATTTGAGATAATTAGCCATAAAAAAACAACTGAACCAAATTGAATGTTACTTATTTTTATGTCAATTATATTGCATCAACATGGTTGCAATCAATAACAAGCTAGGGGAGAACTGCTTATTCATGACATAAGTAGTAATTTCTTTTGTATGCTTGGAGTATACAGAGCAATAGTATATATTGATGTAAAGTTAATGAGTTGTTCATAACTCTTATTAATTCCCTAAAAGTACTCATATTGACTTATAATTTTTTATAGCTATGTGATGGTCATTGGGGATTGATAGGTGATAGTGATAGAGCTAACCTAGGACGAGTGGTGGTGGTATGGGGGATGATCCTATGACGTGGTGGTGAGGGATTGCTTTGGGGCAGTGGTGGAGGAATTCTTTGAGGTGGAGGTGGATGACTGCTTTGAGGTAGAGGTGGGGGATTGCTGCAAGGTGGTGGTTGGGGATTACTGCGAGATGATGGTGGGGGACTGCTCAGAGGTGGTGGTGGGGGACCGCTTCGGGGTGGTGGTGGCGGATGGCTCAGAGGTGGAGGTAAGGGATTGCTTCGAGGTGGTGGTGACAGACACCTCTGAGGTGGTATAACAGGACCCTCCTCGCAATCCGCCATGATTAGCGTGGGAGGACCTGTGCCCGTCTGACACGTCATGCAACATCACTAAAGTACCCTCGAGATTTAAATATATATACTTACCACGTGTCAGACAAGGGATAACGTTACATTCTAAACAGAAAATCCACAGTACGTAAAACTACGTGATGCCTCAGCTTTTATACAGCTTGCGTCTGCGATCAACTTGTAGGGTGTCAAAACCAATAAAAAATGTGAGTAGAAAAAAATAAAGGTTGTGAAAACATAGTTCAAAAATATACTAATTCCCTTCATTTAATAAAACTATGCATGCATCAAATTTATCAATAAAACAGCAATCTCGAAATACGTACGATAATAAGAAAATCTAATAGTTCCAACCCCTGTCAAATGTAAACCCACATCAACCAAAGCACATACGTTTAAGTCGAGCATACGCATATCAATCATGGTGAATCAATTAATGCACAACTATACCAGTCACATAGAACCCCTCACACTGTACCAGCTGATCATACTGAGCCAACTATCAAATCGACTAAGCATTCTTGATGTCTACAAACAGAATCATCAAATTACAAAGCGACTCGGGAATACAACATCAGAGGGCCCACCCGAGGATACAACATCCGAGTGTCAATCCATCTATCCCGTACTGCACTATCAGTGTCCCAACATGTAATGACTCGTCCCAAATTTTCGAGATTAATTAAGATTAAACTGAGGATTAGTGAGGCTAATAGAGGATTAGTCGAGGATCATCGGACGTTCATAGCGAAATTACAATTTTGCCCCTAGACGAGGGAAAAGAGTTGGCTTTTGCTCCAGGAGGTCCAATGCACGAGGATCAAGGACCATTACATAGGAGGACTTGCGCAATCCCCCATGATTAGAGTGGGAGGACTTGCGCCCATCTGACACGTCATGCAACATCACTAAAATACCCTCGAGATTTAAATATGTATACTTACCATGTGTCAGACAAGGGATAAGGTTACATTCTAAATAGAAAATACAGAGTACGCAAAACTACGTGATGCCTCAGCCTTTATATAGCCTGCGTCCGCAATCAACCTGGAGAGTGCCAAAACCAATAAAAAGTGTGGGTGGACAAAAATAAAGGTTGTGAAAACATAGTTAAAAAATATACTAATTCCCTCTATTTAATAAAACTATGCATGCATCAAATTTATCAATAAAACAACAATCTCGAAATACGTGCAGTAATAAGAAAATCCAATAGTTTCAAAACTGTCAAATGTAAACCCACATCAACCACGACATATATGTTTAAGCCGAGCATAGGCATAACAATAACTGTGAATCAATTAATGCACAACTATACTAGTCACACAGAACCCCTCATATTGTACCAGCTGATCATATTGAGCAAACCATCAAATCGACTAACCATCCTCGATGTCTACAAAAAATAATAATCAAATTATAAAGCCATCCAGGGATACAACATTTGAGGGCCCACCCCGGGATACAACATCCAGGTGTTAATCCATCTGTCCCTTCTTGCACTATCAGTGGCCCAACATACCAGCTAACCACTCAGGGATACAACATCTGAGTGGCCACCCAAGGATACATCGTCTGAGTGTCAACCTTATAACCAGTGATGAAAATGTCGCCAATATCGGCGAAATATCGCCCGAAATTTCGTTAAAATTGGCCGGCGGCACATAAGGCGAAGGGGGGAAGAAATTTCACGAAATTTCGACATTTCGTTTTGTTTTAAGCTTACAGATCTCATTATTTTATGAAAACGATTGAGATAGGATCAAAGTTCATGAAAATCGGACATAAAACATGTGAATTCCAGTCGGGTCATGCCGCCGGGTCAAAAAATCTGAATGGCAGACCCACGGGAGGAAGAAGGAGACTCTGAAATAGTGTTATTTGATTTACTTTATATATTATACCATTGTTATATTGTTAACTATGTTGGGCTAGTTGAGTTGGCTGGGCTTTAGAAATTTTCCCTTTAAATAACCAGGGGTCCGGGGTTCGAACCAGGACCCTCCCATGCTTTTAATTTTTTCAAATGTTTTTCCCCCTTTTTTCAAATGTTTTCCTTTTTTTTAATTTGTTTTTTTAAAGCTTTTATTTTTCAAATACTTTCCTTTTTCCTTAATTCTTTTTTTCAAATGTTTTCCTTTTTTTAATTCGTTTTTTCAAATGTTTAAAATTCGTTTTTCAAATGTTTAAAATTTGTTTTTCAAATGTTTTCTTTTTTTTTTAATTCGTTTTTTCAAATGTTTTCTTTTTTTAAAAAAATTCATTTTTTCAAATATTTTCCTGTTTCTTCCAATTTTAAATATATGAATTCTTTCCAATTTTTGAACAAAGATTGGCTCTATTTTTTCATCCTTTTTTTTCTAATTTTAAATATATTTACTCATTTTATAATTTTTCTTCCATTGACATTTTTTTTATGTTTATTATTATGTTTTTAATTATGTTAACATTCAGTTATAGTAATTCATTTCAATTTATGTTTATATTTAAAATTTTATATTATTAGTCATCGGCAGAACCCTATTATATCTATTATTCATTATATATTTATTATATCAAAGTCATTTTATAGTTTTTATTAGTCCTATATAATCATCATTGGGTACTTAAGTTTTTCCCAAAATTTCATTCCAAATTTCCAACTTTTAAACATAATTTCCTTCAGTTTTGTTAACCGTAAACGATATCGATATTTGAGACGAGATATCCGTAAATTTGACTAGCAATATATCCGTCGATATCGATATTTCAATCCTTGCTTATAACCCAACCGCTCAAACCTACAACGTTTGAGTAGTCGTTCAGGGATACAACATTTGGACGTCAACCACATACCATAACCATTCGGGGATATAACATCCGAATGGCCGCCTAGGGATACAACATCTTGGCGTAATCCAGCAATCCAACCACAACACATGTATCCAAAATCACATAACCATATTCCACATCAATTCCATCTATATAATCCAAACCAGATTCAAATACCCAAATCAAACAGCAAAACTCGGGCCTAAGCCCAATTCACAAAGTACGTCAACACCTCGTAAAATGAGCCATTTTAATATTCCACAAAATCACGTAAAATCACCATCCACAAAACACCATCAAAATCATATAACCATGATATATCAAGTATTAATCATTTTCCAAAACTTTGTAAAGATTGAGAGCATAAAAAACTCAATTTCCTCGCAAAGCGTGTCATTATAATAAGATTACCATAATCCACATAAATAGCACGTACATAACCATAAAGAAATTCTCGTTATAAATCGTATAAAAACCATATAAAAATGCATGTATAGAGTTAGGAAAACAAAAGCCCACTCACACATACCGCCGCTTGCTTAAAACAAGAGCTGTAAACCAATCAGAAGCCTCTGGGAAGTCCGAGCCTGTAAAAGTCATAACTGAAGATCATTAACAATCCATATAAGTCCATACAATAAACCCTCAAAAACTCCGGAACCGAAAGTGCGTCTTGAACATGCTTCCTGAGGAGAAAAACCTCCAAAACACCAACCAAACGATCTCCGATCGACCTGAAACCACCACCATTGGATTTAGGACGTCGAAACCCCTGGAACGAGATCAATTTGACCTCAAAATTCATGACCACGTGCCCACACACACACTGATCAAAGCATGGTCAACGCTGACCTCAGCCCTAGCTGACGTCATCCTTAACATCTGACAGTTCGGATAACCTGCCACGTGGCACCACCTAACAGGTGCCACATGTCACCACCTGACACATGCCACGTGTCCCCGGTGACGTCACTATGACGTCAGCCTCAGCCATGTCAGCACTAACAACCACCTGACAAGTTACCACGTGGCATCAATTTGTCACGTGGCCTGATAGCGATGACTTGGATTGCCACGTCAGCGTCTCCTATCTTCAAGGTAGTCGACTAGAATCACGGTAACAGATTGTTCCAGTCGATTCTAAACCCGACTCATTCTCCCTCGTTTCTCAACCATTTCTCTCCATTTTTTCACCAAACTTCTTTTAATCTACTCAGAAACTGTTGTATGGGTTCAAAACACAAAAAACATACCTGAAAAACCTCCAGCTAAACTTAGCATCCACGACTGAGGTTCAAGCTTGTCCCCAGGCTAGTCCTCACGTTCGTTTTCCTTCCTTTTTGTCCCTGCAGACTCGCAGGAGCTCGAGGAACAAAACCTAGGCCTCAGTTCTCAATCCCAACACCTCAAACCAAAAATACCATTTTTGGTAGCCTCCATGACTGTTCTTCCTGTCCAAGACCTCCTCTCACTCTCAGCTTCACTCCGTGCTCCTCAAATCAGCACAGAAAAAAGATGATAATGTGGAAATAGTTTTGGGGTGGTGCGGGCGTGTTTGGAAAATGAAAGAGTGTGAGAGAGATATGGATGAAGTGTAAAGGTCTTAGGATGAGTGACACTTTTCACTTATCCTATGGTACCCACTAGATAGTTTTGGGGCTCACAACAGACAAACAACAATCCATCATACTCGTAAAACGTGTATCGAATAATCTGATTAAACTGTTCTATACCCATAATTTCACCGTACGACGTCCAAATTCAACGTGCCGCCTATCTACGTAATCGTAAATCCGTAATCTACGCAGTAGACCTCCGTTAACGTGCAAAAGGTGTCCAGGGTCAAAACTCAACATTTCCCCCATTCAGAGGTAAAATTGTCATTTCACGTCAAATCATCTCGTAATCTTCAATCAATCCTCGTTTAATCTTGATAATCTCCTGATAATCCCGTGATTACGGGGCGGGTCATTACATGTTGGTGGGGAGACTGCTTCAAGTTGGTGGTGGTAGACTGCTCTGGGTAGGTGCTGGTTGGTTGTTACGAGGAGGTGGCGAGGGACTTCTTCGAGATGGTGGTAGGGGATTGCTTTGGAGCGGGGGTGGGGGACATCTTTGAGTAGGAGGTGCGGTACTTCTTTGAGTAGGGGTGGGGGTGGTGGAATTCTTTGTGGTAGCGGTGGGGGAATGCTCTTAAGTGAGGTGTGGGGGACTCTTCTGAGGTGGTGGGGGCAAATTGCTACGAGGTAGTGGTGGCAGACTATCCAAAAGTGGCGGTGAAGGACGATTGGGAGATGGTGGTGGCGGACTACTCAGCAATAGTGGTGGGGGACTACTCTGAGATGGTAGTGGTGGACTACTCTAGGGTGGTGGTAGGGGACTGCTCTTAGTAGGTGGTGGGGATGATGCAATTCTTTGAGGTGGGGGTGGTGGACTGCTCTGAGGTGGTGGTGGCGGACTACTCAGAAATGGAGGCAGGGGACTGTTGACAGGACCCACCCTCAATCCCCCAAGATTAAGTGCTAAGTCCTGCTCCCATCTAACTTACGTATGACACGAAGGCTAAACCGATGTCCAACCTCCATGTGACACGTAAGTCGGACAAGGGATTCTCGAACCAACCGCCTAAAACGATTTCGGACTTTCCAGAGCGCGCAAAATCTACTGTGGATCGCGTGGGTGATGTCTCCGTCTCTCTCGATCAACAGCCCGCACCGCCACAACCATGAGGGTATCGAAAACATGAAAACCCTGTGAGTGGACAAAAATAAAGTATAAGTTCAAAAACAGTTATCAGAAAACACCATATATACCATCCATTTAAAACCAATGCATACATATAAAATTCATGTCATGAAATCTTTTTATACTCTAAACCATTAATGAAAAACCAGAATCATTTCTTTCCTCAAATCCGCAATTTAAATCCGGGGCCTCAGCCCAAAATCACAAATCAATCTCAAGTACGGGAACTCAACCCCAAAACTCATCAAAACCAATTCATCCAGGCCACTGCCTAAAACATCAGAAAACCAGTGAAAAACATCAATCATGCGGGTTTGCTGGATCTCAAGTGCGCCCGAGTCTTTAAACTCAAAACCATGAGCAATAATCAGGCCTTCCTGGGATATCAACGAGTCATTAAACTCAAAACACAATCAACAGGCCTCGGGGGGTATCATAACCGAGTCTTTAAACTCAAAACATATACCGAGTCTTTAAACTCAAAACATATCAATCCAGGGCCCTCTCCTCCGTCAATTAACCGAGTCTTTAAACTCAAAACCAGATCCAGCGGTTTTTCTTTTCTTTTTCCGGGTCTTTAAACCCAAAACCATTTTTCCAATCAACAGTGAAAACCATAGAAAATCCTTATCCGAATTCGCAACAATGATTCCGTAAGATGGCATCCGGAACCATCATCCTGAACCCAAATCCAGAATTTCCTTTGCAAGTCTCAAAACCAAATCCGAAATCTCATTTCCGAAACCCAGTTTCAAAACCGAAAGCTCGTTTCCGAAATCACATGAACAGGGCTCCAAGCCCGAAATCAATTTTTCGAAATCCATTTCAAATCCTTGAAATCAAATCATATTTCAAACTCCCGAAGTTAAATCATCAAAATCATGCACAAATCATAATAGAAGTCAGAAACTCGTAAAACGTGCAATTCCAGAAATATCTCGAAAATCATGCAAAACTGTAAATCATCAATATCAATTCACAATTATAGAAATCATGTATAGAAAACATATAAAAAAATATATGCATGCATCAAGAGTTAGAAAGAAAAGTCCACTCACAGACCATTTCCGCCGCTACCTCGATACGCGCCCACTTATACTTTCTCGGCTAATCCTTTGTTCTCGACTTTCCCGAACCTGTCCAAATCCCAATATAAGGTCACTAACTACTTCATAAAGCTTATACTCAAGCCCCGTAATTTTTTCGAATTTTTAACTATTTTTAATCGAGGCTTAAAACCTTTGGATATCCCGATAACTATTGAGACGATGTGTGATCGACTCGAAACCAATCCCAAAATATTTGTTACATCAAATAATTTAAAAGTCATGTTGGAACCATCCTCAAAAGCCGCGTCACGCGCCCTCACGCGCCGCTTGAAATGGCTGCGCGTGGGATCCACGCGCCTAACACAGTCATCTTCAACCTTGCTTCGACCCAGTCTAGGCCGGTCCGGTCCAGGCCGAATCGGCGTGAGCGGTTCGACAGTCAAATTCGTTCATTATGAGCCATTTTTAATTCTAATTGATGCTATAGTTTCCTCTAAGTGTCTCTGATTGTTCTACATGATCAAAACATAAGCTTTCTATCTAAATCATACCTCCCAAAATCGAAAAACTGTCTTCAATGTCCCTTCTCTGTGTTCTTGCACCTTCGGTCGTCTCAGACCTTTTTCCCAGGCTTAACAAGTTCTTATCAACACCCAAAAACTTCATGGATTAACCAATTGCACAAAAAACCAACGAAACACGACTTACCATTTTCAAACTACAACTTACCTTCCACGGGTTTCGCGGCCACCGTCCACGGCCATCCTCAGTTCCAAGCTTCCTAGCTTCCTAACCACCTCAGAAACCTTCCTCAATCAATCAATTCGAACCTCAACCCCTAAATCAAAGTTCCAGATTTTGAATTGCAACTAGGGGACTCACGGGTTTTTCCCTATTTCTTCACCGCCACACGCCGTCGTGGTCACCACCATGTTCCTCTCATCTTGCTTTCTCACTTTGTTTCACAAACCACGGGCAGCTGAGGCCATTTGAACGGTTGAATTGCACTCAGACTAAGGCCACACTCATCCTCTGTTTTCCACCCGTGTACAGACATAATCCATTTTGAACAAACATTAAGGCGGTTGTACAATCTTCTACCACCGTCCAGACCTTGCCAGGTGTCCAAACCCTGGTGGTCACCCCTTTCAAATGCAGCCAAGTGTCCCACTCTTATTGGGAACACAACCATATGCACAGAAAGGACCAGAATGCCCTTAGATGGCAAATTACCATTTTGCCCTTCGTAATCCCTAACCCGTAACTCTATTTCCCGAACTCCAAATGACACATGCCACATGTCGTTGGAATTAGGGACTCGAGACCTTCCTAACAGTCCTCGAAATATGTGAAAGTGACTTGTCGGGTTTCGGGGTGAAACCGGGGTGGGTCCTGACAATTGGTATCAGAGCATAGGTTTGTCGGGTTTGTGGGGTTTGTTGGTTTGTGCGGTTGTGTTTTAGTTGCTTAACTACTTCTATGCCTCTTTCAGTGTGCGGTTGACGATGCCTCCGAGACGTAGACCCTCTCCACAACCTGAAGAAGTAGCAAGAGAGACGGAGAGTGCCACGATTGAGCGAGCCCAGCGGCTCGGAGCTACTACTTTTAGTGGTGGGGCTGATCCTGAGGAAGCCCAGAGGTGGATTACCAGACTGGAGCGGATTTTTGCGGTGATGCATTGTCCGCCGGGGGAGCGAGTGTTGTTGGCCACCTTTCTATTGGATGGTGCAGCGTACGAGTGGTGGTATACTCTTGAGTTGTCCGGTTGGGATGTCCATAGTGTGACTTGGGAGACGTTCAGGGAACGGTTTCTGGAGCAGTATTATCCTCGTTCTTTCCGGGATGCCAAGGAGGCGGAGTTTCTGCAGCTCCAGCAGGGGAATATGACAGTGGCAGAGTATGAACGGAAGTTCCAGATGTTGTCTCGGTTTGCTCCTGCTTTTGTGGCCACTGAAGCCGAGAAGTGCCGAAGGTTCGAGTTGGGTCTGCGAGGTGAGATTCGAGCCGTAGTGACGGCTGGATCTTTTGCTACCCTCCGAGACTTGTCGGATGCTGCGGTGCGAGTTGAGGCTAGTTTGCCGGTGCGACGCCGGGAACCATCGATTCCTGGAGCTTCGAGCCAGCGGACACCGAAAAGAGGTAACTTCGGTGGATCGTCCTCGTCGGGCGATGATCGTTTTGGTAGGCCTGGCAGTGCCCAGAGTTCAGGATTTTGGGGTTACCGAGCACCGCCGACTCCGCAAGCGAGTGCGTCGTCGGTAGCGTCTACGGGGAGACCGAGCAGTGGACCAGGTTGGAATGTGTGTTTCTACTGCGGGGAGCGAGGTCATTTCCGACGTGAGTGTCCGCTGTTGCCACAGGAAGGTGGTGTAGGCAGGGGAGCAGCGGAGTCTGGACAGAGTACAGCGTCAGGGACAGCTGGTACGAGAGGAGTTGGTACCACGAGTGGTTCGAGAGGACGTGGTAGAGCGTCGGGATCTCAGGCCCGGGTGTTCTCGATGACTCAGCAGGAGGATCAGGCGATACCAGATGTGGGGACAGGTACTTGTCTTACTTTTGGTTGTTCTGTTGGTTTGGTTGTTGGATCCCAGGGTAGAGTCTAGGAGTTCGCCTAGAGGACTTGGAGTGTACAGTAAGTTCCGTAGCAGGTTGACGGGAAGTATAGGAAATGAGTGACTATAACTGATCGATATGAGGTTATTGGAGGAGAGAACCCACAAGCTAGAGTTTGCCTTTAGGACTTTGTAGATTTATTCCGATAGTGGCCGAAGTAACAACCGAGGGAGGAGCCAGCCAGTAGGAAAGTATCTGTGGTTGTACACGAGGATGGGCTCTGTGAATTCTATCGGGTACTCCACATGAGGTATTGTAAAATACCTTTGTTTGCTGTTCATAGAGTTTCCCTTGCGTACACCAGGTAGCTGTTACATAGCTAGGGTTGGCCGTAGTAACTGTAGTTGGAGCTGGTGTGAAATACCCAAGGTGGAGATGATCGACAGGGAACCTAGGAGAGGTTGTTCTTTACCGGGTAGGAGACCCTAGGTGTTGGGAACTAGCTGTGGAATTTCGGGGTCGAAATTCTTTTTAGGGGGGTAGATTGTAACAACCCGTTCCGAGAGCCGGGATTAGTAGAGTGTTTAGGGGGTGATTAGTGAGGTTAATCAGTGGTTAGGTGGTCCCGATAGGTTCTTGCGTGTAGAATGACGATTTTGCCCCTAGTTCGGGCAAATAGTTGACTTTTAGTTGGGAGGTCGATTTGAGTGTTGATCGGTGACTAGGACGTAGTTTAGGACGTCACGAATCCATAGGCAAGTGGCACGCCTGATTCCGACATCCGAGGAGGAAGTTGTGATGTTAGGAAGGTCGAGAGCATAACCGTAATTTGGGTAAATTAGGGGGAAAAGTTGACTTGTTGAATAATCGAGTTTTGGTAGGTTGACCTAGGATGGTTAGATAGATTCCGTCGTCCTGAGTTCGATGACAGGCGGCACGTCTTCATTGGACTTACGAGGCGAGAGTTACGGGTCTAGGAAGTTTTGGTTAAATCGTAAATATAAGATAAAAAGAAGGGTAATTTGGTCTTTCTGCACATTGGGATTTGTGCAGAAAGAAGGAAAGGGACGGCTGGGATGGAGCCATTTGGTGAGAGAGTGAGGAGGATTGGTGACACGTGCTAAAGGTGGAGTGGCTTCTGGTGAGTTCGAGTGTGTGCACGGCCCAGATAATTGGGGTGCACCCGTGTATGTGTGTGGTGCTGGTTCAGAAAACAGAGGGAGATCGTGAAGGAAATTGAGGGTGGTGGTGTGTGTGCTGATGAATTGTGAGTGTGTGAGGGTGATCGGAGAGTGAGAGGGAAGCAGTGAGAGAGGTTGACGGTGTGGTGGCTGTGTGTGAGGGTGTCGAGAGCTGCGGGAAAATCAGGGGGGAAACAGGAAGGAAACCAAGGAATTTGTGAGAATTGTGGCGGTGGCAGCCGTGTACGGGGCAACTGAGTCCGTGGTGGTGTCGTGTGGGTTGCGAGGAGTCAACCACTACCAGCGGAGCTCACGACGGCGACAGGTTGCAGGTAATTTCTATTTCCCCGTGTCTATGCTCTGTTTTGGCCGTGAACTTCAAATCGGAAGTCGTGGCTTGGAGGGTTGAATCGAAGAGTCTAGCGGAGTTTAGGGAGTTCAGTTGAGTCCAGGGTGTTGATTGGTTGAGCTGCCGTGACGGGAGGAGCACGGTGGAGGTTGGCACGACGGCAGGTCTGGATGTACTCTGTTTTGGTCGTGACTTTCAATTGAAAGTCGTGAAGATTGGAATAGAGTCGACGGTCCAGGTGAGTTGAGTTAGGTTTAGAAGGGTCCTAGGAACCGTCTGGTGTTGCCACCGTGAAGGGAGGTGACCTGGGTGGCCGGAGTAGGAAACAGGGCAGTGTACGGGTTTTTGTTCAAGGTTGAGTCGACGAGTTTTAGGGTGAGTCGAGGTGAGTGACATACGGAAAGGGGTAGCCTAGGATGGGACGATGCTGTTGGTGAAGAGAGGAGTCGTTTTGGTGGACGGAATGAGGAGAACCGCTCTCGCCGGTTCAGGGTCCAGACCACTAGTGCGAACCGGGTCTGCTTAAGGTTGACGGTGCACTGTAGCTGGCGTGTGAGTGCCACGCGCAGCCACTTTGGGCGGCGCATGGGGGCGCGTGCGGCGGCGTATGGAGAAGCGATCAACAGGACTTTTGGTCTAGGAGTTGTGGTGAGTTCAATGGAGTTGGGTTCGTGTCAATCGGAAGTTGTTTGAGTGTAGTTCCGCGAGGGTGAATGTTTAGGGTCCCGGGTTTTAAGTCTTTGGTTCGGGGAATTTTAAGGAAAATTAGGTAGTTGTGTCGTAGACGTATTAGTGACATAATTTGACTGTGTTTGACAGGATCGGGATTTCCCGAGGAAGCCGAGGAACGGGCTGGACGTTCGGGACGCGAGTAGGGCTCAGTACTGTGAGTGGACCCTTTCCTTAAACTCGATCATGCATAACTGTTTTTATATACGTTTTTGATGGTTTTACTTAAGACACTATGTTTATTGCATATGTTATGGTGGTTTTACGTGATTATACGTGATTGAGATGTTTGCACGTTTTTCGAGACGTTTTCGGGATTTTGCACGTTTTTCGAGAAAATGCTGGTTTTCGGATTTTGATGCCACATTTGGGGATTTCCACCTATAAAGGTTTTCTGATAATGATAAATGGGTTATGAAAATGGATATTTTTCCGGATTTGGGTTCGGAATGACGGTTCTGAACGCCGGAAGGGCTTCGGACCAGTGATTTCGGATTCGGGTTTGGATGAGGATTTGGTAAATGGTTTTCAAATGGTTTTGGGATTGGATTTACTGGATCTGGATATTGGGTTTAAAGACCCGGATATATGTGACGGGGAACCGGCCGGATTGGGTTTAAAGACCCGGATTGAGTTTAAAGACTCGGGAGTTTAAAGACTCGGATATATTGATTTCCCCAGTAGGCCTTGAGTTTAAAGACTCGGGAGTTTAAAGACTCGGATATGATTAAGGCCTGGATTGAGTTTAAAGACTCGGGAGTTTAAAGACTCGGATAGGTCCAGCAGGTTCGATCGGGAAATGAGGATTTGATACGGTTTCTGATACTCATGCTATGGTTTCTTATGATATTTTATAGTGTTTCTGTTTCTTATGATGTTTTATAATGATTATTTTATAACTGTGTTCATAACTATTGGTTATGCATGTGGTTTCAAAACGGAGGGTTAAACTCGGTTTTCATATAAAGCGGTTTTGAACTTTTTGTACTTTCTGGTCCACTCACATTTTTGTTTTAAATTGCCCTCCAGGTTGTGGAGCTAGCGCGGGGTCTTAACGTCGAGGCAGTGTCTGAGGCATCGAAGTGACGAGCGGGATTTTCGAGTGCTTAAGTTTTCCTCCGCGTGTGTGTATCTATTGTCGGATTTTGTTTCTTTGTATTTTTGTACTAGGCTCTGTAAACGATAACTTCGGGATCTTTTGTTTAATTACTCCTGCGTCTGACTGGGTTTGAGTGCGTTTTACTGGAGTTTTGTGTCGGGAAGTCAGACGGGAGCGGGATTTACCTCGGGTTTCGGGGTGAAACCGGGGTGGGTCCTGACATGCCACCTGTCTATGAACTCGTGACGTCCTGAACCATGTCACGGTCATCGGTCAAAGTCCTTTTGATCGGCTGATAAAAAAGTCAACATTTTACCCATTCTAGGGGCAAAATCGTGCTTCGGCACCGTCCATCCGAAAATGTCCAACTAATCACCGATTAACTTCACTAATCCTTTACTAATCACTAAACTAATCCTGATTTCTGGAACGGGCCATTACAATCTACCCCCCTTAAAGAATTTTATCCCCGAAATTCCGAATCTCGTACTACCGTAACTAACTGGGGGGAAATCTAACTGATCTCACACCTGGGTCTCCTACCCGGTGTCCCTTGCCTGCCAATTCGACTTATCCTGACAGTACCTAACTTGTCACCAAATTTCACCAAATGCATCAACTCAACCAACCTTTAGTTCCTCCGAGGATCATCCCAATCATACTGGGGTCATCATAAATCTATCTCGTTCCCGCGATATTTCTTACGTCACACCAGCCGACACTCTCGGCTCTACTAACTGTAGGTGCCCCACAACGATGTTGCTACCAGTCACATCAATCTCAGACTCCTTCTTGCGTCCAGCGCACCTTGTACCAACGCCTCAGTACATCGTGCGAGTCTGCCGTCCGCAAGCACGAATCTCACCTCGCAAGTAATTCGCAAGAAAACATCTACCTGTCTATGTACTTCTGTTCACCAATATCCATTTAACAATTCATACTACTTCCGTTAGTGATCTGCACCGGCCTCACAGAAGTCACAATATATTCGCTCACCCTACGAGCTCAACCAACCATCTCACCAGCGGTCTTACTAACCGCCAACACTATCAGCATGTGGAACTTCATTCACGTCCTACACCACCTGTCCGCAATTGGGCCCTATCACGTACCTGTCAAACCGTGATCACACATCTCAACGTTAGGGTCCCACTAGTCATTCATGGCTCGAAGCATTCAAGTCATATCAGCACCGAAGCCTGCAATAACTGACCAACCACACGAGATCACCCTAACCCGGCCTACATGCTCCGTCAATCCATCATACTGGGACCACATCGATCATCCATCTGTCCACAACATATCTCGGCATTAAGCCGATCACCAACACTTCCACTAGAACATCACGCTGCATATCCAAGTACATCGGCATGGTTCTGACCACTGCAGAACCAATACGTACATTTCCAAGTACCACCAACTAGAACCACGTCGCACCACCAAACACACGCAAAGACAACCCTACGAACTTGGAATAAAAACAAAGATATTTTAGAATACCTCAACATAGTTCGTAGAGTATATCCTCACGTACTTCCAACGTCATCCTACGGTACGTCCACTAATCAACCACATTGGCATCAGCCACGTTCTACGACACCCAAGGTCTAACCAACACATCATAGTGTACCCGACACCTTCCTAGTGAAATTTCCAGGCACACAACGTCCTTGTAACTATACTGATTACTACTTAATGACAGGCCAAACACGCTTCACTTTTGAAGCCTATCGAGCCAATCCTGTACTAGGCCAAACTACATGTCTTCCGGGGAAGTCCAACTCGAGTCCCATCCGAGTCTCCCGGTCTCCTGGGTCTCCCGACCAATATAAATCCAACCACATCTCAACCACGTACACAGGGCAGACCCAACATTAGATCCAATTCCAAAAGCTAAACGCATGCGAGACGGACCACACACGTCCTGCACAATTCCAAGGTGATCAAAATATTCAGCCACTTTTATGCCTGCAAGACAGAGCAATCTCCCCAGCTATATGTCCAACATTTTCAACAGCTATCTTGGCTACGATCCTCCTGATCCACAACACCTCAAACTTGAGCCATAAGCGATCCAATCCCGATCCACTATCTCCTAAGTGGATCCCACGTCCCGTCCTACAACTCCTACCATCGGACCAACGCATCAAATTAAATCAATCCAGATTACCACACGTCTAGATTATGGGTTCTCTTCACTAACCTCATATTGATCAGTTATAGTTACTCCTTCTCCGCTTCCTTCCGTCATCCTTCAACGAAACATATAATGTTCCTCAATCCAACTTAACACCATCCCCTTACACTCGCCACGCAGGCCACTCCCGGCGTTACCAAATACTTTTCTCTACTCTTGAACACAACCACATGTGTCCATAATTTTTTTTGGGTTGAGAGGGGGGGGGGGGGGGGGGGGTTTCCTAGTTCCTTCAATAAGTCTCCCAATTTGTTTTTAGAGTATCCATCCCTTAACATGTAACACCAACTCAGAATCAACACATCAGCTCAACGTCTAACCCACCATATCTCCTAATTCCGAGATTCCAATTACGGTACTTCATCCTCAAGTATACCACCTCCGGACTACCTGTCAAAACATCATCTTTACTTTACTATACTGAGGTAGTCCACAACTCCCACGGATCACACCCATGTGTCCGTAACCAAACCAATTCACCAGCCAACTCGCCTGGTGGTTGACATCGTTATAGAAATCCAATAGAATGTCAATCATCACTCCTTATGATGATCACATTCCAACTTTTCCGAGGTTTAACTCCAGACACCTGCTAGAACACAAGTCACCAACTCTCGAAATCCTCAATCACTGACCTCAGACGCCTCAAGTACCACCCTCAAAGTCGCCACTCACAACGTACCAACCTCAGCATCGGCCGACATTTGGCAACACGTCTGGGGGAAGTCTACTAAAACCAACTTCACGAGCGGTCAAACCCGACCACGTAAGCCTAGCCCGATCTAGCAAGAAACATAGGTCCACCGCGCTCCCACTACGCTACTCTGATCCACCTATCAAAATCCTGACCGTTCATCTCGAAACATGACCTACCAAGTCCTCACACCTCCTTGCTTGGTGAGTGGTTCCTCCTTCCAGACACCAGCATCTCACGGCTAGCCACAACCTCAACTCAATGTTCCCATCCGACCAAGTATCACAAATCGTGGTGCACCATCTCCTGTCTCGGCTCACAACATACCAGTCCTGCATCTCTGAGGAAATAGAGCCGAGACCCTTAATGTCAGGACCCACCCCGGTTTCACCCCGAACCCGAGGTAAATCCTGCTCCCGTCTGACACCCCGACACAAAAACAGTCAGACGCAGGAGAAAGCACTCAACAAATCCCGAAGTCAAAGTTTTACAGAGCATAGCACGAATACAAAGAAATAAAAACCGATGATAATTACACGCACGCGGAAGAAAACTTAAACACTATGGGATCCCTCTCGTCACTTCTATGCCTCAGACACTGCCTCGACGTCAATACCCCGCGCTAGCTCCACGACCTGGAGGGAAATTTAAAACAGAAGATGTGAGTGGACCAGAATAGAAGAAAGTTATAAAACCATTTTATAAGAAAACCGAGTTTTAACCCTCAGTTTTGAAACCACATGCATAACTCAGTTATCAAAACAGTTATAATCAATCACCAGAAAACATCATAAGAAACAGAAACATTATAAAACAGTTATATAAATCATAGCATATGTATCATAAGGCCATATCATAAACCAGGAACATCAAATCATCATTTTCTGATCAAACCTGCTGGACCTATCCGAGTCTCTAAACTCAATCCAGGCCTCAATCATATCCTAGTCTTTAAACTCAATAGGCCTACAGGGGAAAAATCAATATATCCGAGTCTTTAAACTTCCGAGTCTTTAAACTCAATCCGGGTCTTTAAACCCAATCCGGGCCCGTCCCCCGTCAATCAATATCCGGGTCTTTAAACCTAATAACCAGATCCAGCAAATCCAATCCAAAACCATTTGAAAACCTTTTCCAAATCCATATCCAAACCCGAATCCGAAACCACTGGTCCGAAGCCCTTCCGGCGTTCAGAACCGTCATTCCGAACCCAAATCCGGAAATCCCACGTTTCAACTTTAAAACCAAATTCCGCTTTCCGAAATCCGATTCCAAAACCGAAAACCTCGATTATCAAATCACGTCTCAAAATCCATTTAATATCATTAAAAACCACTCATCGTTTGAAAACCCCAATTCATGGCATCAAAATCAGAATCCAAACTTTCCTCGTAAAACGTGCTGAAAATCGTATTTTCTCGAAAAACATGTAATTATGTAAAACCAACATAACATATTCATCACTCATGAAATCACATGTAAAATCATAGCACAATTATAGAAAAACAGTTATGCATGCATGAGTTTAGAGAAAGGGTCCACTCACAGTACCGAGCCCTCAATCGCGTCCCGAACGTCCTGCACGTTCCTCAGCTTTCTCGGGAAATCCCGATCCTGTCAACAACCGCCAAAGTAGGTTGCTAACGTATCCACGAGGATCCACCCTAATTCCTTTAAAAATCTCCGAATCCTAAACGTAATAAACCGGGACCCTAAGCTTTCACCCTCGCGAAACTATACTCAAATGACGTCTGAATAACTCGAAACCAATTCCAATGGACTCAATACAACTCCCAGACCAAAGACCATGTTGACCACCCAAACTAAAAGTCAACTTTTTGCCCAAACTAGGGGCAAAATTGTCATTCTACCCTAACGACCCCAACGAAACCAACTAACCACCGATTAAGCTCACTAATCCCATCTTCATCACGCTACTAATCTCGGCTCTCGGGACGGGTTGTTACACTTAATCCATGCTTGGGTCGAAAGAACTAACACCCCTCAAAACCCACAACTTTAAGAAACTAATTGCTCAACAACACCACACTCTCACTGGACTCATTCAGAGTCATCTACTAACCATACACTACCTCAATTGCACCTAGCAACAACATCTCAAGGTCGGCCGTAAGTCGGCCCAACCACCACAACGATCTAACCACAAACCCCAACTCACGGGTTCCAGACCAGTCATCTCACCGGGTTCCTCAAATCATCCTCTCCATACGGGTTATCCAAACCCGCGACAGCCACCAATTCGCCACAACCTTACCAGTCGGGTCGACACGCCCGGCTAAGAATGTCCCTTCTATAAAGTGTACACACTGATGTCCACTAGTGACCCATACTAGGGGAAAATCCCTCAATTCCTTAAAGTGGTTTCCTATACCCTGTCACTCGAGGCATCCGGCTACTCGTAGCCGTACAAGTTCAAGCTCAAACAATCTGACCAAATGGTCACAAGTCTATACTTTCATCATCCAATCACCATCCGGTCCAACAGACCACCGTCAACCGGCCTCCTCGGCCCACGTATACCACCAGCCCAACAGACTACTATCGGCCCCACAAGCCGACCAGCCTACTCAATCGTAGCTCACTGGCTACCATCCTGGTTAACCGCTGGCCTACCTCCGACTCTAAGGTCCAACCAAAAATCGAGCATATCCAGCGTCCACCACGCTATCCTTTCTGGTCCAAAGCCGGCAAGTAACACATCCAATCGCATATCGAGCAACGCATCACCTAGTTACTCGTACTTCCGCCACTAACTAAGCCACTAGCTATCGTACAACTACTCATTATCACTCACGTATCCAGGTTGATGATGGGCTGTTTCGCGATAAGACATCACATCCACAGTAGCATCACAACACACTAATCGACAAACCACCAGCTCTGGAAGCCAAACTTCCCGTAGAGCGCACAAAACCTGCTCTGATACCAATTTGACAGGACCCACCCCAAATCCCCCAAGATTAAGGGCTAAGTCCTGCTCCCGTCTAACTTTGTCATGACACGAAGTCTAAACCGATGTCCAACCTCCATGTGACACGTAAATTGGACAAGGGATTCTCGAACCAACCGTCTACAAGCTTTCAGACTTTCCAGAGTGCGCAGAATCTACTGTGGATCGCGTGGGTAATGTCTCCGTCTCTTTCGATCAACAGCCCGCACCGCCACAACCTGGATATTATCGAAAATATGAAAAGACTGTGAGTGGACAAAAATAAAGTATAAGTCCAAAAACAGTTGTCTGAAAACACCATTTATACCCTCAATTTAAAAAAAAATGCATGCATATACAATTCATGTCATGAAATCATTTTATATTCTAAACCATTAATGAAAAACCAGAATCATTTCATTCCTCAAATCTGAAATTCAAATTTGGGGCCTCAGCCCAAAATCACAAATCAATCTCAAGTAAGGGAACTCAACCCCAAAACTCATCAAAATCAATTCATCCGGGCCACTGCCTAAAACAACGGAAAACCAGTGAAAAACATTAATCATGTTAGTTTGCTGGATCTCAAGTGCGCTCGAGTCTTTAAACTCAAAACCATGCGCAATAATCAGGCCTTCCCGGGATATCAACGAGTCTTTAAACTCAAAACACAATCAACAGGGTTCGGGGGGTATCATAACCGAGTCTTTAAACTCAAAACATATAACGAGTCTTTAAACTCAAACCATATCAATCCAGGGCCCTCTCCCCCGTCAATCAACCGAGTCTTTAAACTCAAAACCAGATCCATCGGTTTTTCTTTTCTTTTTCCGAGTCTTTAAACCCAAAACCATTTTTCCAATCAACAGTGAAAACCATAAAAAATCCTTATTCGAATTCGCAACAATGATTTCATAAGACGGCATCCGGAACCATCATCCCGAACCCAAATTCAAAATTTCCTTTGCAAGTCTCAAAACCAAATCTGAAATCTCATTTCCGAAATCCAGTTTCAAAACCGAAAGCTCGTTTCCGAAATCACATGAACAGGGCTCCAAGCCCGAAATCACTTTTCCGAATTCCATTTCAAATCCTTGAAATCAAATCATATTTCAAACTCCCGAAGTCAAATCATCAAAATCATGGTCAAATCACAATAGAAGTCGGAAACTCGTAAAACGTGCAATTCTAGAAATATCTCAAAAATTGTGCAAAACCGTAAATCATCAATATCAATTCAAAATTATAGAAATCATGTATATAAAACATATAAAAACACATATACATGCCGCAAGAGTTAGAAAGTAAGGTCCACTCACAGACCATTTTCGTCGCTGCCTCGATACGCGCGCACTTATACTTTCTCGGCTAATCCACTGTTCTCGGTTTTCCCGAACCTGTCCAAATCCCAATATAAGGTCACTAACTAGTTCATAAAGCTTATACTCAAGCCCCGTAAGTTTTTCAAATTTTAAACTATTTTTAACCGAGGCTTAAAACCTTCGGACATCCCGAAAACTATTGAGATGATGTCTGATTGACTCGAAACAATTCCCAAAATGTTTGTTACATCAAATACTTTAAAAGTCATATTGAAACCACCCTCAAAAGCCGCATCACGGGCCCTCACGTGCCACCTGAAGTGGCTGCATGTGGGCGCCACACGCCCAGCACAGTCATCTTCAACCTTGCTTCGACCCGGTCTAGGCTGGTCTGGTCCAGGCCGAACCAGCGTGAGCGGTTTAACCGTCCAATTCGTTCATTTTTGAGTCGTTTTTAATTCTAATTGATGCTATAGTTTCCTCTAAGTGTCTCTGATTGTTCTACATGATCAAAACATAAGCTTTCTATCTAAATCATACCTCCCAAAATCGAAGAACTGTCTTCAATGTCCCTTCTCTATGTTCTTGCACCTCCGGTCGTCTCAGACCTTTTTACCAGGCTTAACAAGTTCCTATAATTACCCAAAAACCTCTTGGATTAACCAATTCCACAGAAAACCAACGAAACACGACTTACCATTTTCAAACTGCAACTTACCTCCCACGGGTTTTGCGGCCACCGTCCACAGCCAGCCTCAATTCGAAGCTTCCTAGCTTCCCGACCACCTCAGAAACCTTCCTCAATCAATCAATTCGAACCTCAACCCCTAAATGAAAGTTCCTGATTTTGAAATGCAACCAGGGGACTCACGGGTTTTTCCCGATTTCTTCACCGCCACACGCCATCGTGGTCACCACCATGTTCCTCTCATCTTCCTTTCTCACTTTTCTTCACAAACCACGGGCAACTGATGCCATTTGAACGGTTGAATTGTACTCAGACTCACGGCCACACTCATCCTCTGTTTCCACCCGTGTACACGACATAACCCATTTTGAACAAACATTAAGGCGGTTGTACAATCTTCTATCACCGTCCAGACCCTGCCAGGTGTCCAAACCCTGGTGGTCACCCCTTTCAAATGCAGCCAAGTGACCCACACTTATTGGGCACACAACCCTATGCACAGAAAGGACCAGAATGCCCTTAGATGGCAAATTACCATTTTGCCCTTCGTAATCCCTGACCCGTAACTCTATTTCCCAAACTCCAAATGGCACATGCCACATGTCGTTGGAATTAGGGACTCGAGACCTTCCTAACAGTCCTCGAAATATGTGAAAGTGACTTGTCGTCCAAAAAGTCAACCATTTGCCCATATTCCACCAAAATTACCAAATTTCCCTTGAACTTCCGAATGTCATAAATTTTCCCTTAGATGTCGGAATCGGATGTGCCGCCTATCTATGAACTCGTGACGTCCCGTACTACGTCACGGTCATCGGTTAAAGTCCTTTTGACTGCCTGATCAAAAAGTCAACATTTTGCCCATTACAAGGGCAAAATCGTCTTTCGGCACCGTCCGTCCGAAAATATCCAACTAATCACCGATTAACTTCACTAATCCGTTATTAATCACTAAATTAATCCCGATTTCTAGAACGGGTCATTACAACTGTTGGGAGGTCGTGGTGGCAAATTCTTTGAGGTGGTGGTGGGGGATTTCTTCGAGGTGGTGGTGGTGGACGACTATGAGGTGGTGGTGGGGGACTACTTCGAGGTGGCATTGGTGGCCTACTCTAAGGAAGTGCCAGCTGATTGTTGTGCGGAGGTAGTGGGGTACTACTCTGAGGTGGTGGTGGTGGACTACTCTGGGTAGTGGTGGTGGACTGCTCTGGGTGGTGGTGGGGGACTGCTCTGGGATGGTGGTGGGGTTGTGGGGCTGCTCTGAGTAGGGGGTGGGGATGGTGGATTACTCTGAGGAGTGGGTGGAGGTACGAGATTTCCATGGGGAGGTGCTGGCAGATTGTGTCGGGATGATGCCGAGGGACTACTTTGGGGTGGGGGATTGCTCTAAGGAGCTGGTGAGGGTGGTGGATTGCTTTGAGGACGGGGTGGAGGTGGGGGACTGTGACGAGGTGGTGGTGACAGATTATGCTAGGGTGGAGGTGGCGTACTGCTCCTAGGTGGAGGTGGGAGAAAAAGGATATACTTCGAAGCGAAGAATTGAGTTAGCTTTGAGAGAGAAAAAGGATATACTTCGAAGCGAAGAATTGACTTCCCTTTAATGGGAAATGTGTACCTCTTATATAGAGGTGAGTGAGATGTTCAATTTTCATAGTTTCGATGTGGGACAAATGCTCCTCAATTTGCATGCTAACATGTGTTATACAGATCGAGGGTGGAGGGGTTTCCACATGTCATCCTGGTTTGGACCCAATGTTGGGCTATGTAAGCGTTGTGGGCTTGGGCCATGTCCGGTGCTTAGGCTTCAAGTATTATTGCCGGGGGCAATTTGGTCATTCCGAGAATTATGGGCCACTTGGCAGTTCTACATTCTTCTGGTGATTCCGGTCATTCCGAGCACTTGGTGAAGTTTTTGCAAGTGGAAAACTCAACAAGGGTGGGAATCAAGCTATTTAAGGCTTGAATGGTTTTTACTATCATATGCCCCCACAAATTTGCTCCAAAAAGAAAATAAGGAGCTAAAGTTGGGTATGATGAGTTGCAACGGAGTCCCTTCCAAAGAGCTGGAGCTGGAGTAAGAGCAAGAGTTTGAGGTCAGGAATGGTGGATGACTTTCCCCCTACTTTCGGCTGAAGAATGGACGGAGTCTCAAAGGACTATAGACATTGGTGCCTTGCCCCCAGAATTCTCATAGAGTAGTTGCTTCTTATCCATGATTGTATTTTCATTTCAACATTGAATGCTTGGTGTGAGTAATCGACATGTGATTTGCTAACCATTTTCCAATTTGAATTTTGAATTCGTGTGTGAAGTTTCCTCTACAAACTTTTTATTTGTTTGAATTAGCTTCTGCACTTATAGGTTTGTCAAATGCCCCCAATGTAGCTATCAACATCCACTGAGAGTTTTTCTACTCCAATTGGTGTAGAGTGGCTCCTAGAAAGAGTCTTGCATTGCTTCTGGGGTGAAGACTTGTATTGTTTCTTGGAGGAAGGCTTCAAGTGCTTCCAGGTGGAAGGTCTTGATGTGCACCTGACAGCAAGGCTTCACAGGCTTTCTAGAGAAAGGTTTTGATTACTTCCTGAAGGAAAGGCTTGAGATGTTTGCCGGAGGAAGACCTTGATGCTTCGCAGGGCAAAATTTTGGATGCTTCGAAGAAAGAAGGCATGGGTGCTTCACATGAGGAAGGCTTGGGTGCTTCGCAAGGCGAAGGCTTGGATGCTTAGCAGGGTGAAGGCTTGGGGTGCTTCCCTGGGTAAAGACTTGAATGATTCACATGGCGTAGGCATTGATACTTCACATGGCGAAGGCTCTAGTGCTTCCCATGGCAAAGGCTTTGATGCTTGGCATGGCGAAGGCTTTGGTGTTTCGTATCAACAAAGGCTTGGGTGCTTCACGGGGCGAAGGCTTGGGTGATTCGCGGGGCGAAGGCTTTGGTGATTCGCGGGGCGAAGGCTTTGCGTGCTTCGAGGGGCGATGGATTTGCATGCTTCACGATGCGAAGACTTTGCGTGCTTCGTGGGGTGAAGGCTTTGCGTGCTTCGTGGGGCGAAGGCTTTGCGTGCTTCTCGGGGCGAAGGCTTTGGTGCTTCGCGAGAGCGAAGGCTTCAGATGCTTCGCTGGGGCGAAGGCTTCAGATGCTTCGCTGGGGCGAAGGCTTCAGATGCTTCGCTGGGGCGAAGACTTCAGATGATTCGCGGGAGCGAAGGCTTTGGTACATTGCAGGAACGAAAGCTTCAGATGCTTCGCTAGGGCGAAGGCTTTGGTGTTTCGCTGGGACGAAGGCTTGGATACTTCACTGGGGTGAAGGCTTTGGTGCCTTGCAGAGCGAAGGCTTTTGTACTTCGAGGGGCAAAGGCTTTGGTGCTTCGAGGGGCGAAGGCTTTGGGTAGTTCGCATGAACGAAGGCTTTGGATGCTTCGCAAGAGCGAAGGCTTTGGATGCTTCACTGGGACGAAGGCTTTGGATGCTTCACAGGAGCGAAGACTTTGGATGCTTCACTTGAGCGAAGGCATTAGTACTTCGCAGACGCAAAGGCTTTGGTGCTTCGCGGGGCGAAGGCTTGGGTGCTTCGCGGGGTGAAGGCTTGGGTACTTCACGGGGCGAAGGTTTGGGTGCTTCGCGGGGCGAAGGCTTTGGGTGCTTCTCAGGCGAAGGCTTGGGTGCTTAGTGGGCGAAGACTTGGGTTCTTCGCGGGGCGAAGGCTGGGGTGCTTCACGGGGCGAAGGCTTTGGTGCTTCGCGGGGTGAAGGCTTTGGTGCTTCGCGGGGCGAAGGCTTTAGATACTTCGTAGGAGCGAAGACTTTGGATGCTTCACAGGAGCGAAGGCTTTGGATACTAACTGGGGTGAAGGCATTGGATGCTTCGCAGGAGCGAAGACTTTGGATGCTTCACTGGAGCGATGGCATTAGTGCTTCGCAGGAGCGAAGGCTTTGGTGCTTCGCGGGGCGAAGGCTCTGATGCTCTTCTAAAGGCACAATGCATTCTCTGCTTCCTTTTCGAGCTGCCAAGGCTTAAACGCTATCTTCAAATGATCGAATTAATCGTCGTGCCCTAACCATGTTGAATCGCGAGGATTGACGGAAAAGTCCAACGAACGGTGAACAACATTCAAGAACTTCGAACATAGTCGATGAGCGACGAACGAAGTATAATGAACGATGAACATGATTGATGAACAAAGTTCAAGGACTTCTAAACATAGTCGATAAACGACGAATGAAGTACGATTAACGATGAATGCGACTGATGAACAACATTCAAGGACTTCCAAACATAGTCGATAAACGACGAATGAAGTACGATGAACGATGAACATAGCTGAAGAACGATGAACAACATTCAAGAACTTCGAACATTGTCGATGAACGACGAACGAAGTATGATGAACGATGAACGATCGTGAGAGCTCCACTTGAGTACTTCTCAATCGGCTCTCAATGAAAGCACCAATTGTTGAAGTAGAAATCGAACCCGCCGCGAAAAGTTCTCACAATTCTTGCAAACAGCAAACAATTAGCTATCGTTTCCTTGATCTATTACCCGGGGGGTTGTTCGACCAAGAACACTCCGATGCCTAAGTTAGCTTTGAGAGAGGAAAATGATATACTTCGAAGCGAAGAATCGACTTCTCTTTATTGGGAAATGTGTACCTCTTATATAGAGGTGAGTGAGATGTTCAATTTCCATAGTTTCGATGTGGGACAAATGCTTCTCAATTTGCATGCTAACATGCGTTATACAGATCGAGGGTGGAGGGGTTTCCACATGTCATCCTGGTTTGGACCCAATGTTGGGCTATGTAAGCGTTGTGGGCTTGGGCCATGTCCGGTGCTTGGGCTTCAAGTATTATTGCCAGGGGCAATTTGGTCATTCCGAGAATTATGGGTCACTTGGCAGCTCTACATTCTTCCGGTGATTTTGGATTCCACAGGTTTCTTTTTAATGACATATTTAATTGGGACAAAATTAATCAAAACGGGCTTAATTTTTTTTTGTTACTTTCTGTCTTAATTGACTTTTTTTTTTGTCATTGTCCGAGGATTAATACTCAAAATCTTATCATTAATATTGAAATCAGTGCCACAGCTAAAAAATTAAGTCATGAGGTGCCTTTATATATATATTTTCAACGTTTTCGGAAACTAATGTTTTGATTTTTAATGTAGACATAAAGTTAATTTTTGAAAGAATACTTTATATGACAACCATAATGCTTGAATAACAACAACTATCCAATGACAATAATAAGAGAGACTTCTTATTGGCAAATATGTTATTCACTAGTCATTCAGCAATTGTACATCGTAAAATCTATCTTAAGCACCAAAATGTGTATGAAACAAATACCGAATGCGTTCAAATTTCAATAACTCTTTAAGTGTAAGTAGTGTTGATATGTTAATAAAAATAATAAAAAAAAATTGGCAAAAGAAGGAAAAACAAACTCAATTTTTTTTAACAATTGATATCTTATTTACACTATCTTATTGGCTTGGTGGCTGCGCCCCGATCAAAATACACTATCGTATCTATGTTCATTCATCCTACTATTAGTATAATTGATTTAGTGATATTTTTATTCATTGTATGCTGAGAGATTATATATATATATATATATATATATGAAGTTTGATATCACTAAGCCATATATGGGCTTGGGCCATGACTATAGCATCAGATAACTAGTAATCTGATGCTATTACTACTATAAGCATCAGTTTGATATTTATTGAAATTTAAAGTGTAAAACAATTTCAGTACAAATTTAGACCGATGTCTTTATATCCATTTAACATCAGCTAATTATATAAACCGATGTCTATATAGATTTTTTCCTTCTTTTAGTTTAGCATCGATTATTAAAAATTTAATCGACTGAAGTCTGTACTAAAAAGTCAATATATTCAAAAAAAAAAAATTCTTCCTTTAAATTTAGCTTTTCCTCTCCTTGATTATAATTCATTCCCACCATTTGAATCCTAGATTTAATTTTTCCCCTCCCATTCTAAATGCTAAATAAAAACTCTCTTTTGAAATTAATTAAATGAAATCTGTTAAAAAAAAAAAAGAGAACCTGAATGAAAACCTAAAATAACATTACCCCGCCCCCAATTCTAATTCTTCCCTCCCCTTCACTTCAACAAATTAATTAAACTAACAATTTTTTTTATTAGTTACTCATATTTTGTACTAATGTTCATTGAATTTACAAGGCTTTCGGTACGATAGGATCAACCAGCATTTGACATCCCATTGGATTTGCAGGGCAACAAATGCAAAAATCTGGATGGGCTACTAGCATGGACTCCAGACACCTGCAGTAAAAATCCACAACATGCTGATGCAGGAGATGGGCGTGATTCTTCGTACCAAGTCCCTAATGATGGGGTATACTTTTAGGACCCAAACCCTAACGTACATTATGCGTTGTTGGGTAGCGTTGTCGGTATGTTTCTCCATTTTTTACATTATTTTCATTATTTTTAATTATTTTACCATGTTTAATAATTAATTACAGGTCAATTTTTAGTTGGACCTGGAGAGCACCGACTTTATTGTCTATATGAGAAAGTACTAGAAGTTATGATACATTGATTGGAAATACGAGCTCTGTAGGTACTACAATAGCTGGCATCCCTAGAGAAAGCTCGAGCAAGTCCTCCAGAGGAGATGGAGGAGCCTCGGGTGTAAGGGTTGGGAATGCTTGTGCACCCATTTTATGAGCCCCAGTTATCTGGTATTGTCCTCTAATTAAATTATCTATTTATCTTTTATGTTATTTTCCATTTGAAAATATAATGATTTTTTTTTACTAATGAATAGAAAATTTCACGGGCAAACACATCAACAGGGAGTGAAGAAATTCAAGCACCATCGGGGTCACGATCCTTATCCACCCTGCAGAAGGATCGGCATAATGCCCGGTGGATGCTTAGGAGCAAGTGTACGTTGGCTGAGGCAAGTAAGAGGTTGACATTATTCACGTAAATTTATTGTTTGCATATTCAACATTAATTTTTAATTTGATACATATAATTCTAATTATTATTTATTTAAATTTGTAGGTAGCGACGGTGACAGACGTCTGGCAGACACAAGTTGAGTGGATGAAGCAACAAAACGTACTGATCAAGAGAAACTTTGAGACCCTCAAAGCCAAAATGCACAGATCATGGCCCAAAACAAGCTAATCCAGGCGCAACTCACCAAGGTGTTTAACCCATTGGATGACCATGGGCTGGATGAGCTTTTGTCAAAGCCTTAGTCCCCAGTCCAGCCACGCCTAGGAACCTTGACCATCCCGACCCGTCGTTGAGTAGTTTGATATTTTTAATCATATAAAACTTTATTTAGTTTTAATTATGTAAAACCATAACATTAATTTTTATATTTTAATTTGATTCGTTTTACTATTAAAATATTAAACTTTTGCTTGGCGAATGAGCTCATTCATCATGGAAAATACTAATAAGGACATTTTGGTTGAGAATTTTTATCACTTTGCTCGTCGAAATGTTTTTGTCGAGCAAAAGTTACAGACTTTTTGGTATTTCTTAACGAATCTTAGGCAATAGAGTCGTGCATTTGTTACCCAATGAATGCACTGTTTTCACCTTGTAATATAAGCCTGACGGCGGTTGCATGACGAATGTTGCCCGACGGATATTGGTAGGTTTTTCTTTTAACTGATGGGGTTTGGATTTTGCTCGGCGAAGTTGTTTCACCAGGCAAGACTATCCTCCATGTAGTGTAAGTACCAGTGACGGTCCAATAAATTGGAGGCCTATGACGAAAATTATAAAATGCCCCAATAATATATATTTACATATACAAAATTAATAATTTTTTTCAAATTTCAATCGTTTTTTCATCCTCCTAGCAATATACCAAAAAATTCAAGAATTTAAGCACATCAATCATACATAGAAAATATAATCAGTTTTGTAATATTATATTTTTAAGAAATAGTGAAATTTTATCAAAAAATTTAGAGTTAGAGTCTTAATGACTTGATAAGACAAGTTAAATAACTATATATTAATCAGAATAAGTATTATAATATTTCAAGAATACGAGACCAATTTTTAATAAAATATTTCTTCAAATTCAATTTAAATATTTTTCAAAATTTTAGATATTCTTTTATTTTTTTTCCCCATATCAAATTTAAAAATCTTGGACCCTCCTTGTTCGTGGGCCCAAGGTGGTTACCGTTGCCGCCCTAGGCCATGGCCGACCTTGATAAGTAGCTCGTGGTTTGCCGTGCAGTGGGGATGACGGTGGTGGCCCCACTACATTAGGAGGCAGAGTTGGTGGTTTGAGTGGCGGTGATGGGTTCTTGTAGAATGGGGATGTTGGCTTCTTGATAGTAGCAATTGATGGCTTGGAGTATTCGGCTAGAGTTGAAGTGATGAGAAGCACCATTCCAAACAACAGCGCAAGTAACTTTGAGTGACTCACCCTCTTCATCATTAATCTCTCCTGCCATCGGAGATTCATGGTGTAAGATTTGAAAGAGCCAGGGCAGATATTTATAGTGGTTTCTTGGATATGTTGGTAATTAAGTACAAATGTAAAAACATTCAAAATAAAATCTTGTTGGTATGGACATGGATGAAAATATCGGTGAATGTCGCCGAAATTTAGGTATTTTTGGTCGGCGGCATAAAAGAAGGGGGAAAGAAATTCGCCGAAATATCGAATAATTGTCTTGTTTTGAGTCCACCGATATTTTCCTGGGATCAAAACGATGAAGATGCACTTTTAATTCGTGAAAATCGGACGTAAATCGAAGGTTATTTAATCGGGTCATGCCGCCGCGTCGGAAAACCCAAGTTGCAGACCCGGCGGGAGGTAGGGGGAGACTGTTGTTAGGAGATGAATCTTTATACATATATAATTAACGTTATGTAAATTAATAAGGTGAAGCCCAGCAGAGTTGGCATTGGGCTTTTAAAGTCTATTGGGGGGTCTTGAGTTCGACCCCCAGGCCAAATACCATTATTATTCCAATTTTTCAAAGGTTTTTTTTTTCCTTTCTCATTTTTGTCTAATTTTATATATATCAATTACTTTCAATTTCTTAACAAAATTTGACCCTATTTTTTCATTCTTTTTTTTTTCATTCTTTTTTTTTCATTCTTTTTTTTTCTTTCTAATTTTAAATATCTTAAACTTATTTTATCATTTTTCTTACATTGAATTTTTGTATGTTTATTGTTATGTTTTTAACCATTTTAACATTCAATTACAGTAACTCACCTCAATTTATGTTTATATTTAAGATTTTATATTATTAGTTATCGTCAGAATCATATTACATCTTATTCATCATATATTTATTGTATAAAAGTCATTTTATAGTTTTTATTAGTCCTATATAACCATTATTGGATACTTAAGTTTTTCCCAAAGTTTCACTCCAAATTTCCAACTTTTAGACTGAATTTCTGTTATTTTTGTTGACCGTAAACGATCTCGATATTTGGGGCGAGATATCCGTAAATTTGACTAGCTATATATCCGTCGATATCGATATTTCAATCCTGGAATAAGATACATATATATATATATATATATAGAGAAATTCTAATTGTATCATAATAGGTATGTATATTTTTAATATATCTCTCTCAAAAGAAAGTAAAAGAAACAGGTTCTTATTAATTTACCTACGAAAAATAATAAGATAAATAACATACATGTAACTTTATGACTTTTCAAAAGTATCAGATCTTATCCGATAAAACAAATATAAAATAAATCTTCTGAAATTTACTTAGAATTGTCTTAATTTAATTAATTTTGAAAAATAAATATAAAATAATAATATTTAAAATTTGTAAGTTTCTCATCCGTATCTGAAAAAATGGTATAAAGAGTATTTAAAAACTTAAAAAAAATAAAACCATAAAAAGAACACAATGAAAAACTTAAAAAAACAGTAAATTGATTATTTTATATGTTAGGTGGACTAATTTATAATTAATACTTTAATTTAATATATATAACTAAAATAAAATTCTCAATAACATATTATAATAAATGAATTAAATGGGCTAGTTCTCTTAATAAGGGTTTTAATTTACACACCAGTGATTTCATGATCGAATTCGATATTTTCTAGTTGAAAATTTTCCTTTACCCTTAAATGTTAAATTAGAGCCTCAATATTTGATGCTTTTAAACCTATTATTTATTTCTATTATTTATTCCTTAAATTAGAGTTAATATTTGAAGCTTTTAAACATATTAATTGCTCCTATTTAATGTATTGATATGTATTTAAGAAAGAAAAAGTATCATGCTCAATTAAAGATGATGCTATTGCAAAAGTATTCCACGAGGGCGAGTTAGAGGGCTTGAATTTGTAGCAACCCCTTTAAAGTCACATAGTTTCTGTGAACTGAAGATGTCGATGTAGTAAAATTCTGTTTACCGTGATAAATCGAATTAGTGTAATAATGTACGATCCTGTTCCGTGCTAGTTGCAAGTAGACATCACTCAGCAACATCCAACAACAGTTGTTAAATTTACGACACTGACATAATATGCGCCTTGGATCATTATAGTGAGTACGTGCAAAAGCGATGAAGCTGTCAATCTTATCCAAATACTGATCATAAGATCTATCCAACATTTGCATCCTGCCTTTATCTATTGTGCATGTTTCCACAAAATAGAACCAATGTAAGTAGATAATTATATAGTTTGTGACTCTATCCCATCCAAAACCCGCTCATCTCCTTATGCCTTCGGTGATTTGGCCTTATCCTATTCGAGAATTGTCAGAACCGCCCCCAAAGGGACATTGATAACCGTGTCCGATCCTGCTCCCGTTTGGCAAGTCGCCTGAAGTTCCCAAAATACCCTCCGTACTTGCTAAACAAGGGATAGCCACACACGTACTCACTCATGCCTCCACCTCTCGATCAGCCTCGACCAACGCGCCACGACCTGGAGTGTCAATAAAAACACAAAAGGTGTGAGTGGACAAAAATGAATCAGTTTATAAAACAGTTACAGAAAGACATTTCTACCCTCCACGTAAAACCAATGCATGTATTCGAAAATCATTTCGCAATCCGTTACATTTTCAACATAAGAAAAACCGTGTACGAAAATCAAATCATTTTCCTTTTCTTAACCTTCGGGTCTTAGCCCGCAATCATAAACACAGAGCCTCAGCCCAAAATCATGAATCAAATCCAAGTACATAACATAATCCAAAAATCCATCAAACCACATAAACCGGGTCACTGCCCAACACAATCCTAAAACATTAGAAATCAACAATAAACCAAGCGCCAATCAGTTTACTGGATGTCAATTATTGAGTCTTTAAACTCACATATATCAGGCCTTTCCGGGATATCAACGAGTCTTTAAACTCAGAACATGATCAATAGGCCTCGGGGGTTATCACAATAACCGAGTCTTTAAATTCCCGAGTCATTAAACTCAATCCGGTTCTTTAAACCCAATCCGGGCCCACCCCGGTCATAACATATCCGGGTCTTTAAACCCAAAACATAATCCAGCAATAGTACCGGGTCTTTAAACCCAAATCATGTGTAAATCATAACAAGTCCGGATCCATCATGGTCCAAATTCCAAAACCAATTCGAAATCACATTTTGTCATAATAGGACTTATGTCCGAATTTCACATTCAAATCCCCAATCATATTCACCATCCATTTCCAAATCCGAATTCGCAATAATGATTCCGTAAGCTAGCATCCGGAACCGTTATCCTGAACCCAAATTCGGAAATCCACTTTCAAGTTTTCGAAAACCGAATCTCGTTCATCAAAATTACTTTTATGCCCTGGGCATCATGCCCGAAATCACTTTTTCCAAAATCCGTTTTAAATATTTGAAATCAAACCGTATTTCAAATCCCAAAGTTAAAGCATCAAAATCATGATCAAATCACAATATACTCGAAATCTCGTGAAACTGGAAATCCGTAATAATCTCGAAATACGTGTCAAAACCGTAAGTCCTACTCACAATCATAATCAAAACATCCTTAAAACATGATACGCACAAATCATGTAAAATCGTTCATTAAACCATCATCAAAGCATAGGAGAAACCATAGTCTCAAAATATGTGCAATTTCGTATTGCATAGCAAAATACGTATAAATACGGAAATCAAAATCACCATAAGTCATAATCATAATCATAGAAATCATCGACACATTTATGCATGCATTAAATTTTAGAAAGCAAAGTCCACTCACACACCGTCCATAACGCTCGTTTTCGCACTGCACGCGTTTCCGTAATTTCCGACATTTTTCAGGAATCTCGAATCCTGTCTGAAATCATTCTTTAGTGTCACTAAGGACTCAAATAACATCATACTAATTTCTCATAATTTTTCTGAAATTAAATATTAATTAAAAATGTAATATAAACCTTCGGACCCTCGAAACAATATCGAAACAGTGTCCGATTAACTCGAAACCAACGCTAAAATGTTCGTTACATTGTATAGGACAAAAGTCATGTTAAACTCACCTCGAAAATCGAGCCCACGCGCCCTCAAGTGTCGCCGTGAGTGGCTGCGCGTGAAACTCACGTGCCTGCTACAGTGACAGCTACAGTCATCGTCTTCACCCGACTAGCCTGCAAACGGGTTGTTCAACCCGCGACACAACCCGGTTAAATCCCTATCAAAACTCACTCAATTCCTTTCCTTCTTCCACCTAAATCCTTCCTTTACATTTTAATTTAGGTTATCATTCATTAATTACCCTCAACAAGCTCTAAATCGATCAATCCACCCGTGATCAAACAAACGGGTCAATCTCTGAAACTCACCCGAATCAACCCTGTTTTCAAATTAACTTAAACAGAATCTTCATAGGACCTAAATGAACACTAAACCATAATCAATTTCAGGAAAACTTACCCGTAGGTGATCGTCCTCAAGCCTGAAATTTCTCCAAAACTGGAACTTGGGTTCCTAGCCAAACCGTGATCGATTCCCTTCGATATTGATACGGTTGAACTCCAAATGATCCCAGAAGACTGTTTCTAACCTTGGTTTTGTTCCTCTCGCCTCACAATTTAACTTTCGAATTTCCCTCCGATTGTTCCCAGTTTTTTCCCATTTCTGTTTCTCTCGAATTCTCAGTGTTTCTTTGCTCCAAATGACTCTCTCTCGACTCGCTCTCACTCCCAATAATCAAATCAGACCTCACGGCAGCCCAAGGGAATCTCAGTCCCACTGTGTAAATGGTTTCCCGCAACAGACCCAAAACCAAATTTTAAATCCCTCCCCCCCGGTGCACTGTGATCTGTCACCAACCACACCAAATTGTTCCCTCTAACTCAAAGCTGTCCCAAGGCCACTAACAATTAACAATTCGTTGATCAGACCACCCAAGCACGGGGGTTCAGTCCCTGTTTTCACGGTTTCAAACAGTGCCCCTGTGAAAGTACTGTTTTGCCTTTCTGCACAAAATTACCAAAATGCCCCTCCTCTTTCTAGACCCGTAACTCATCCGTTTGATGTCTGTTTTCAGCGTGCCGCCTGTCTACGGACTCAGGGCATCGAGACCTACCTAATGGTCCTCGAATCGCGTGAAAAATAGTGGTAAATCAAAAAGTCAATAAATTGCCCCTTTGTAACCAAATTACCGAATTACCCTTGAACTTCCGAACATCAAAACTTTCTCCTTGAATGTCGGAATCGGGCGTGCCACCTGCCTATGAACTCGTGACGTCCCGAACTACGTCACAGTCATCGTTAAAAGTCTGTTTGACCGCTCGAGTAAAAGTCAACCGTTCGCCAAATACCTAGGGGCAAAATCGTCATTTTCTTCAAATTTTCCAAATTTTCCCTTTTCCGAAAGTCCGGGTCGTTACAAGAATGCATGTTCTGTTCTGTATAGTTTGTGACATACGAGACGAAGTTTCAACCGAGGAAAATTTCGGCAGCATCACCCTACAGTTCCCCAAATACACGACTTAGATATTTCAAACGAATATTTAGTATGCATTCGGAGAACAGCAAGAAGATATAAACCGAATTTCCCACGATCCAAACCTAACCACATATACATCAAACTTTACAACACATAGTTGTGCACTCCCAAACTGTCCTGATAAATGGAAAATTCAAGAGTTAGTCAATCAATCCGACTCACTGACTCTCAAACGAGTCTAAGGTTTTCTATCGAATTTCGATATACAAAGTTAATCAGGTTGATTAAGTATTTTCCACAATATATCATAATTTTTCAAACATAATTAAATACAATTTTTTGAGCAAAATTAAATTGAGAAGCAAAAACACATACCTTTTATAAGCAACCCTTCAATTCAACCACAAATTACCTAAAACAAAAAATAATTTTAGCTTTTAATAAAAATTAAAAATAATAATAATAAAATCATTAAAATCATTAATTTACGTTAGGTGAAGTAGTGATGATGAAATGATGATGAAGTGATGATGATATTATGTAGGGAATGTGAGAGTAAATGAGAGAGAGAATAATGAGAGAGTAAATAAGGAATGAGGAAAAAGATGAAGAAATGAATCTGTTCTGCAGTAAATGTAGATTGGACTTTTACCCGGCGCAAGGTGCGCTGGGCCAACATTAATGACCCGTTGGGCAAATAATAGGCGCCAACAACCCTTCGCGCCAAAATTTTTCCCGCCGCGAGTCAATGTAAACAATTTGCCCGACGCACCTGATTCGTCGTTAATAATATCTAGCCCGGCGAAGGTTGACCACTCGCTGACAAACTTCCCCCTATGCGCGCCAAGAGAGTCGGCCCTCCCACTCATGGTTTGCCCGGCGAGTCTCACTCGCTCCGCTAGGTGAAGACCCCTTTACCGGCGAATATGGTTGCGCCGGACAAATGCTAGACGGGCATGACATATTTTCTTTTAGTGAAGCAAACAAAAAGAGAATGCAAGTGTTCAACATATTTCTATTATGACAATGCAAAGCAAACGTAAGGTGAATGAAAGTGTTGAAAGTTTTGTTTTTGAGAAAAACAAGTGCAAATTATTAAAGTTAATGGGACAAATGAAGCTGTTGTTCCCGGTAAAATAGCATCAAAGGATCCCAAAACATTGGTTCATCATGTTCCTCTTGGTTATGATCAGTTTTGGGAAGTTTTCGTGCATGCTATGGTTGGTGATAATGTATATTGACCTACACGAGGATTTTTTGTTTTTCATGAAACTGTGGGAAGTTTTGCTGTGGAACCAATTAAGTACATCAAAATGGATTAGTGTTGAATGCAAAAGATTATACTTTTACACCCTCCTTTACTTTAGCTTTGGATTGAAATCTCTATGCAATATAAGGCATTTTTTTTTTTGATATTTTTAGGATAAAAGTAGGGGTTCAAAGAAATCATTTTATTTTGAAGATTCATAAAGACTTGAGTGGCTAAGAATTGATTACTTGAAGCCTAAGAAATTCAAAATGAGTCCTAGCTAACATGCGGCCCGAGATCCTTGTGTCCTTTTTAAGTCATCTTCAACGCATTTTGAGTTCCTTGTGTCCCAAGCCAGCGTCTAAGTCTGCTTTACATGTCGAATTTGTGTCTTAGTGTGTTTGCATATCTAGTTAGTGTTGATGCTTGGTCTAGGTCTCTTTTTGTTTTCTTTTTTGTTTTTGGAGTCATAAACTTAGTTATTTAAGTCTAAATTATAAAGTGGATAAAACGTTGATATAAGTCTTTGAGGGATCGATCCTTGCTTTCCTGCTATGCTATCTTACTTGATTTCTTCTAACTATTAGACATAGATTGCATACTCTTATCTTTGATTTCTACCAACAATTAGTGTAGCATCTTAGAGGTAAAATATTTTTTTGTCTACTTTAAGTTTCAAATTCTCTCTTTATTTTTTCTGCTTGTCTTCTGTGCAATCTTTTGGTTATATTAAAACTTGTTTCTGTTCTGATGATAAATTTTGTTACAATTGTCATTGCAAGAACGTGTTGGTGTTCTATAAATGGATTAGTTGCTCGTGTTGCTGCCAACTTATGCCATTTAGATTTAGTTATGTTTTTGTGGAAATATATGCATATACTATGATGGCGGAAAGACAGGGTCTGTTTTGTTTTCTGATGGGTTATGTTTTTGTTAAGGTTCATATATTAATACAAACCTTTGAAATGTGTTGAGCACAACAGCATAAGCATAAGTGAATGTGAGGGCATAACTGTTGTACATCTTTAATTGAGCATGTTTTGTATGTCTTAATTGAGCATGTTTTGTATATCTGTAATTTCTTTTAAGGCATAACAGTAAGTATGTATCAAGTATCAAACTTTTGATACAAATATGCAGAAGCATTCAATTCACACCTATGAAATTGAATTGTTGTGCCAATATTACTGCACGATAAGAAACTGAATAGTATTTTAAGTTTGATTAGTAAATAATGGCTAGTTCATTAGTGCAGGCCATAGAAAATATTTTGGTTTATACTTTTTATTTTGGTTTATACTTTTTATTTTGGAATCAGGGCATCATGAAGACTTTGTTTTGTGTTTGACATGACAGAGTAATTAGAGGTTATTGGCCCCAGATTCATCTTATGCTACATGTCAGAATTTAAAGGAGCAGTTATTAGCAGGATATTTTGTGTTCGACATGCATATTGTGTTACGAGTACTTCAAATTATGATATGTGCT
Organism: Prinsepia uniflora; assembly: GCA_032719365.1. Classification (NCBI taxonomy): domain Eukaryota; kingdom Viridiplantae; phylum Streptophyta; class Magnoliopsida; order Rosales; family Rosaceae; genus Prinsepia; species Prinsepia uniflora. Next base: position 19,328,260 of record CM064871.1, on the reverse strand, counting down.
AGTTTTTTACTACGTTTCTCCCCTTTGTTTTTGAATAACGTTAATGTACTTCAAATTATGATATGTGTTGTGAGCTTTTTTTAGGTCATAATTGGTCATATTGTTGAGGTAGAATATGTAGGTAATTAGGGTTATTAAAAGGACAAAAATAGAAATCCAAATATTGCGTGTTTGTTATGCCTTAATTATTATTTGCGGCTTGCAATGTAGGGAGTTATTTAGGTGCACAAAAAATATGCCGTAAAAAATTAATAATTTGGTGGGAAAGCCTATTAAGGCGTCTTTTTATTTTTTTTTGACTCAACACACAAACACGTCGTAATTGAAATATACTTTTTAGACATGAGCTTTTACAGTACACAACTGTGCACCATGATGTCTTATTTACATCGTGTAATGTCCGTATTCAAAACTCCGATTTTGGCATAATGTATATTATAATCGGAACCGTTTAAACTCCTAAAAGTCATTTTAAGATGAGCTTCGAAAAAAAACGACGACTTTGAAAGTCTTTTGATCCTTAATATGTATTATACAAATAAACGGTATTAATATCAATAAAGATCCCTCACGTGACCGTTTATTTAGCTTGGCCATATAAATGGTTAAATGGTCTACAATCTAGTTGATTTTTTTTGTATAAATTTTTAAATAGTGATCGATTTAAAAATTGAACAATTTTAATTACAATATAAATATTCGAAATGATGACATCCGGACATATCACCATAAGATGTAAGTATTATTCATTACTTATACTTTTGTTTCCTTGGTTGCATCGTCAATTTTTAGTCGGGTCACATTATTTTTTTACATCTATTTCCCTTGCAGTCGCTTAGTTTTCTGATTTATTGTCTCGTTTACTCGTTGTTTAAAAATAAATAAATTAAGCACTTTCTTAATTTTCTATAAATTAAAACTCAAATGAATGACATCACCAATAAAAAGCTCATTGCACAATTAAATTATGAAACATAAACTAACATAACGTATATATCGTACGTAAATCAGCAATAATAATGATAATACTACTCACTCGGCAATTGATATTGCATATAATTATAATTAGCAAGAGAGAACTCCTGCTCAATAAGCCATATATTTTGAAAATTCAATTCAAACTAGAATTGCAGCTGCAAAATGAGTTCCAGAAGCTCTTATTTATAGCTAGCAACTAGCTCCTTATCCTAACTCACTAGTAGTGATGGACCGGCGGGGTTGCGGGCTTGAGAGGTGGCTTATTGTAGGAGGGTGGTGGCTTATTGTAGGAGGGTGGAAACTTCTTCCCTTCTGGCTTGTGCGGTGGCTGAGGGCTCTTGGGTGATGGGTTGCCGGAGTAACTAGGCGGGGTACGCGGTGGTCTTACCACAATAGGAGGTAGAGTTGGTGGCTTGGGCTTGGTCACAGGACTAGGGGGTGGACCTTTCACAATAGGAGGCAAATAAGTACCCGGTGGTTTGCCATGAGGCGGTGATGACGGTGGTGGCCTCACTACAATAGGAGGCAGAGTTGGTGGTTTGTGTGGCGGTGATGGGTTCTTGTAAAATGGAGGTGTTGGCTTCTTGATAGGAGCAGTTGGTGGCTTGGAGTATTCAGCTAGAGATGAAGTGATGAGAAGCACCACTCCAAACATGAGCACAAGTAACTTTGAGTGACTCATCTCTCTTGCCTTTTGGAGTTTGATGGTGTGAGATTTGAAGGACCTAGATCAGATATTTATAGTGGTTTCATGGATTCTGTCGGCAATTAAGTAGAGGTGCAGAAAATTCAAAATCAAATCTTGTGGATTTGGCTTCATACATGATTGTCAAATGAAGATTTTGATTAATTCATGGTTTGGTGAATCGTATTGTTGATTTCAATAATTCTTAGATTAAAAAGTTTTCAAAAGTTGAGGTGGCCATTTTTTTGGTTGTGAAAAATATCAAGTTACGAAGTCGGTGCAGATAAAAACAATTTGAGCCATGTACTAATCAAAAGCTTGGAAATTTATTATGGTTAGAGTATGTTCAGCTCACTTGTGCAATGTTAGCCTGTTAGGTGGATCTGAAGTAGTTGGTTTTATTTCACTTTGATGTTTTACCATCTTCGTATGGTTGAAGTTTGATATTTTTTTAATACAAGGATATAGGGGAAAAGGGATTACCTAATATAAACATTCAATCTCGGTTTCATTGGAAGATATTCGAATTTAATATCTCCCACATAACAAGTAAAAAGAAACACCACTAAATCATAACACTGAGCGGCGGTTGAAATTGAATATTTAAATGCCTTATATATGTACAAGGCCCCTCCATTAAGCAATTCACATTTTGCTGCAACTGAAACAAAATTCTCAACAACGTGGATTAAGAGGGTCCAATTGAGTTGGTAAGAGTCATGTCCAGCAGACCAATAGTCTTAGTTAGGATCGAATTCCAACGATATTGTATGTTTGAAAAGTTTCCCATACTCTTAAATCGCATAGACGTCATTTCCCTTACTTTTGTTAAATTAAAGTCTACAGACTAATGGGTTAGGATCGAATTCCAATAATATCGTCTGTTTAAAAACTTTCCATTATTCTTAAATTAGAGTCTAAATATCAGACTCATTAAAATTAGAGTAAAATGTCCTTATATAAATAATATTCATACAAATACCAATATGACATTGCATAAATATGGCATATCATTAATCTAGACCAACGAGATGTCCTTTACCCTATGTTCGAATAAAGAACTTTGAAATTTTAAGAAATTTTGAAATGACCTAGTAAGGAAATTTGTTTATTATAACTATATAATATATATATATTAACAACATGCCAAAGCATAAGACAAAAAATTATTCATACCGATGATATATTTCTATTAAACCAAGCTACCGACATTTCATGCCAATTGAGCAATGGTCGTGTTGAATCAAAGATTGAACCCGTCGCGAAAAGTCCTCACAATTCCTGCAAACAGCAAACAAATAGCTATCGTTGCTTCGATCGATTTACCCGGGGGGTTGTTCGACCAAGAACACTCCGATGCTTAAATTAGCTTTGAGAGAGGAAATGGATGTACTTCGAAACGAAGAATCAACGTACCTTGGAAGTGAAATGTGCCTTGCTATTTATAGAAAAATCTTGGGAGCCTTGGAGAGTTCTGATTGGTCGGTTTGAATATTTAATTAGTAAATAATATATTATTATTAAATATATTTTTTAATAATCATAATGATGGCTCATCATGATAGTAATGATATTTATTGTATTTTAATATTAATATTAATTATCCATTATTAAGAATAACGATAATTAACTCTCGGGGAGAATATCAATATTACGGAGGCTTTAACCCGATCAAATAACGTATTTAACTGGTAAATAGATTATTTAATGTGCGGGTGTTTTTCAAATGATCAGCGTTATTTTCCAAGGGCAATTTGGTCATTTTTGGGAATTACGGGACACGTGGCGGCTCCATAATTTTCGGATGATTTTGGGTTCCACAAATGCCCCCACATCGATTCGATATTCAGGGAATCCGGAGGGATGTACATTGTTTGGAATCTTATATTACCGGGTTTTCGGTTACTGTTGGGTACAAGAAACGAGTCAGTGTTTATTTGACGATTATGCCCCTGATTATAAGGGTTAAAAGTCCATTTTTATTTTTAGAATGACTAATCTGGGTTTAGTGGTGTGAATCGGACATAATGTGCAAAAATGACCATTTTGCCCCCAAGCATGGGCAAAATGTTGACTTTTGAGCCCGGGGGTCCAAAGGACGTGGGCCAGAGTCCGTTACGTAGGTCGAGTTGATACAAATCCATAGACAGGCGGCATGCCGAAATTGGAGATCGGATGCAAAAGGTATGGGTCTACGAAGGCGAGGGGCATTTTTGTAATTTTTGTAAAGTAAGGGCAAAATGTTGACTTTTGACCCGGGAGGTCCAAAGGACGAGGGCCAAGGACCGTTACGTAGGTCGAGTCGATACGAATCCATAGACAAGCGGCATGCCGAAATCGGAGATTCGTCGACAAAGTTGTGGTCTCGGGAACGAAAACGATTAACCGAACAAACCGGGATTTCGATTAAAAATAATATTAAATTTTGAATAGTGACCGTTGAGTGTGAACACTTGGATGAGTGACAAGTGTCACCCATCCCTTGATTTAGGGACCCTAAAAACAGCTCCATGTTTTATGGAATTTATCATCATTATGTTTTAATTATTTTCTTTTTATTATCCCTAATCATACTTAAACACTACTAATTCCCCCTTCAAATACCTTCAATCCGTGAATCAAACGGTGAAATTGTTTATGACAGTGAGTGATTGAGTGTTCGAAGGGTGTGTTTCTAGCTGAGGAAAACGCGGGGGACAGAGAGTGAGGTGAAACCCAAATCGAAAATTCTTGGATTTTTTGGGGGAAATTCGAAATTGAATTTGTAAGCTGTGGGGGTCCAAATTGAGACTTGATTAAGTCTCCTGGGACCATTTCGAATCGACCTGCATCAAAAACAAGGGGAATTGAGTCTGTTATGAGCGGGAACAGAAGCTTCAACTTTTACCCGAAATCGAGCTTGGGTTCGTGCGGTTGGAGGTAAGGAAATACGAAATTGATTATGTAAAAACTTTTGTTTCATTCTCATGATACTCTCTGTGTGATTTAATTTGAAAAACAGGGATGAATTGGACGAACCCGATCACGAAACCCGTTTGAAAGTTCATTGGGGAATTATCGGATTTTGGTTATAATTGAAGTTTTAAACGTTACAGAACCTAAATTAAAATGGTTTAGATGAAATCAGTTGAAATAACGGAAGAAAACAATGCCGAATTGACGGAGAACAAATCGGGTCTCAACGCGGGTTTCCAACCCGTTTACCAGACATTCGGGTAGAGGAGACGCACTGTAGCAGTTACTGTGCTACGTGCGTGGCTTCCACGCGCAGCCGCTTGCGACGGCGCGTGAGGGCTCGTGGATGCGTTTCTGGGGAAGTTTTCAACAGGTGTATTATTATATTTGATGTAATGAACATTTTTTGTGTTGGGTCCGAGACAAACTGACATCGTATCAATACTGTTTCGAGGGTCCGATGGTTTAGGTTATGCTTTTAAATTTTTATTAAATTCCCGAAAAATTGTGGAAAATTGATATGATGTTTTTAGAGTCATTGGTGACCCTTTATGATGTTTTTTGGGCAGGATTCGAAATTCCTGGAAAGCGTCAGAAATTACGGAAATCGTATACAGTTTGGAAAATGAGCAGTTTGGACGGTGCGTACTTGCATCGTTAGGCTGGCTCACATTCAATGTGACCCTTGCTAGTACCACAAATATGCTTGCTACGTGTCAAGAGTCCGTCGAAAGTGTTTTAGAAACTTAGTCGGAAAGGGTGTACAACTAGTGCTACGTGGTGAACAAAGTTTGGCTGAACAGTCGACGGGGATTTGGCGGTGATTGAGTGCACTTACGAACGTGAATAGTGAGCATCGGTAGGCAGGATCAGACTCACTGTGACTCTTGCTAGTACCACATACATGCTCGCCATGCGTCAAGGTGCCGAGAGACCCAGAAAACTTGCCCTGTGGGAGCGTGGCGGTTTTCGTGGCCTAAGTCCATTTCGAGGGAAAGATATGGATTCTGAGAAGCCCGAAGACTTCATGGAGTGGAAGGCTCGCAATCAAATTGCCTTTCCAAGCGACGTTCTCGTGGAGCTTGGCGACAGATGTTCTTCCAGAGTTTCGGGACATGAGCCGGCTACTCTCTCCATGAATGGCGGGAAGCTTTCAGACATCCCGATCAAGGAGTGGTTGTGCGTTCCACTGTGCTTGAAGGAGACCGTTGTTCAGAAGAAGGATAATAAACAAGGACCTATTGGTTCTTTGGAGAAAAAAGCATGCCGAGCAACTTCTTTCCCAACCAAAAAGCATACCGAGCAACTTCTTTCCTAACCTATCTGCTCTGGTCCCGCGAATGTGCCATCTTGACACGAACGGCCTGCAGAAACGGAAAGTTATGTTGTTGATGTGAGATTACGATAACTTAAGAAAACTTGAGGTCCTAATTTCACATCGGAAGCCAAAATAGGCGAGTTGGAGATGAGCCGTGCAGAGAGGATGCTGATAGAAAATGAGCGAGATACCGCTCGAGATGAGCTCTCCCTGCTACGCAGAAATTTGCAGGACTCAGAAGGCTTAGATGCTTCGATGACGAAGGCTTGAATGCTTCGCAGGGCGAAGGCTTGGATGCTTCGATGACGAAGGCTTATGTGCTTCGCATGGCGAAGGCTTAGATGCTTCGCAGGGCGAAGGCTTGAATGCTTCGATGACGAAGGCTTGGATGCTTCGATCACGAAGGCTTAGGTGCTTCGCAAGGTGAAAACTCGGATGCTTCGATGACGAAGGCTTTGATGCTTCGATGACGAAGGCTTTTTACACTAGAGAGAATAAGCTTTGAAAATTGTACATGGTGAACAAATTAATTTGTCAATCTCATTTCATTGATACTTGAATTTAGAAGACAACTTGAAAAGCAAAATTGAAAAGCTCCATAGAATTTTATGTCTTTCTAATGTTGACTTGCGTCTAGTTGATGCGGATCACCTTTGACGCTGGCTCGTTTGGCTCTTTGTTCTCCATGTGATTTACAGTCTTCTTTTTGATGTAGTCTGTACAATGCCCCTCCCTCAGGAGATTTCGGAGATATCTTTCGAAAGATATACATGTGCTGATATTGTGCCCATAACATTCATGATAGGCGCACCATTTGGTTTTATCAGCATTCTCTTGATTGCCTTTGACTGGCTCCGGCTTCTTAAACCATGGCTTGTTCTTTATTTCATTCTGGATCTGATGGGCTGGTAAAGATAGCTGCAAGTTAGGATTTTCCATAACTGGCGTTTGGGAGTGTTGCCCCGCCTTTCGCTTGTTGAGCTTTCCAGTCGCAGACTTTCCATGGGGTTCAACCTCATTGGAGGCCTTTTCGCTAGTCCCGACATGGTCATGAGTATGAGCGGCGCTCTTCTCGTCCTCCCAACTTGCATGTCGCTCTGCTAGCGAAAGTATTTTGGAAAGACTTCGCGCATTGCTCATGACGATGTCCCCGTAAAGCTGGTTGTCTCGAGGGAGTCCTTGCTTGAATGCCATTGCCGCAACAAGGTCATTACAGCCGATAATGCAAGATTTCTCCTCACAAAATCTCCGTATGTATTGTCGCAGAGTGTCTTTTGCTCTCTTTCGGACAGAGAAAAGATGGTCATCTTTCACCTCGATTATCCGAAGTTGTGTGTATTCCTTCACAAATGCCAAAGCCAACTCTTTGAAGGACTCAATCGACCTCGGGGGGAGATAATTGAACCAAGTCATGGCTTGGCCTTGAAGGGAAGCTTGAAAAACTTTGCACATGCGCATCGTTAGACCTGTGGGGGATCATGACTCCTCGATAATAATCTATATGTTTTACCGGGTCGGAGGCTCCTTTGAATGGAGTGAAGTTTGGCGTTGCGAACCTCTGGGGGAATGGCTCCTCCTCAATATCCCTTATAAAGGGCGTAGAGAGCCGTATCTGGCGACATAGATCGTCCTCTAGATCGCCACCTTGTTGAGCACGAAGGTGCATGTCTAGCATTTTTTGAACATCATTAGCCTGCAACGCTCATTGCTGAGGCGATGTGTCCCTTTTTGCTAATCGTTCAGAACCTCTTTGAGCTTCTCCCCCTGATCTTTGGGATCGTGCAGGGGAGTAGGCTTCATCTTCCCCTTTACTGCCATGGGCAGATCATTTTGGGTTTTCGTATAGAGCTCGAAGTTACCCCCTACTCCCATGTGAGTGTTGTGAGCGCTCTGCCCGTGAAGTTGCCCCAGTCCTACCTCCTAGCCGTTCACATAGTAACGGCTTTAGGCGTTGTGGGCATTTCGCTCGATGAGCGTGACTTTCTTCTCCAGAGTCGCCTAGCGAAGTATCTCGTGACATTGTTTGGCAGCGGGCCTGCTCTATCCCAGGACGTCTTTGGGCATTCTCTTGTCTTCCACGTGACGTGGATCATCTGTCCTGCTCCTGGATTGGTCTCCCTGCTATGAGTTGCTGCAAGAGCTCTGACTGAAGTTGAACTTGTTTGCTTAACCCTTCAACTTGCTGCGCCAAGTTGTCCTGGGGAGGTTGGTGACGACTTCTCCCTGAGATGTCATGACACCCATCCAGAAAGTCAATTAGGACCATGTTTGTTGTGGGTCGATCATGTCGTGATGCATTTCCTATCAACCTCTCGTTTGCTTGTTGTAAAGTCGAAGTTCCTTCCCCTAGCGCGGGTACTTGGTTAGCTGGAGAGGGGAATGCTCCAAAACTGAAGGTTGGCCTCCCTTCGAGTGTCTCAATGGGCGCTTCTATGGACACGCGCCTGAGTTGAGCTGGGCGCTTCTCCGGAGTTTCTATGTGAGCTTCATTCCTCGTCTGAGCTGTTGAGGCAGAAACACCTTCTCCGGCTGACTGAACGGATCGGCGAACCTTAGCCATGCTGATTCGAAGAATTTTGAGTTGGAAAGCTGTTGATGGATAATTTGAACAACGTTCAGAATCTTCGAACAATGTCGATGAACGACGAACGAAGGGAGATGGACGATGAACAAACGTTCAAAATCTTCGAACAATGTCGATGAACGACGAACGAAGAAAGATGAACGATGAACGAATTCTTGATGAGTGATGAACAACGTTCAAAATCTTCGAACAATGTCGATGAACGACGAACGAAGAAAGATGAATGATGAACAAAATCCTGATGAGCGATGAACAACGTTCAAAATCTTCGAACAATGTCGATGAACGACGAACGAAGAAAGATGAACGATGAACAAATGAGAGAGCTTCTTCTGGGTATATCTCAATAGCTCTCAATGAAAGCACCAATTGTTGAATCAAAGATTGAACCCGTCGCGAAAAGTCCTCACAATTCCTGCAAACAGCAAACAAATAGCTATCGTTGCTTCGATTGATTTACCCGGGGGGTTGTTCGACCAAGAACACTCCGATGCTTAAGTTAGCTTTGAGAGAGGAAATGGATGTACTTCAAAACGAAGAATCAACGTACCTTGGAAGTGAAATGTGCCTTGCTTTTTATAGAAAAATCTTGGGAGCCTTGGAGAGTTCTGATTGGTCTGTTTGAATATTTAATTAGTAAATAATATATTATTATTAAATATATTTTTTAATAATCATAATGATGGCTCATCATGATAGTAATGATATTTATTGTATTTTAATATTAATATTAATTATCCATTATTAAGAATAACGATAATTAACTCTCGGGGAGAATATCAATATTACGGAGGCTTTAACCCGATCAAATAACGTATTTAACTGGTAAATGGATTATTTAATGTGCGGGTGTTTTTCAAATGATCAGCGTTATTTTCCAAGGGTAATTTGGTCATTTTTGGGAATTACGGGACACGTGGCGGCTCCATAATTTTCGGATGATTTTGGGTTCCACAGGTCGCAAAATTCTTTGCTTTCCATAGATTGATATTTTGTGCATGGTTAATATAATATTTCTTTTTGTGGTTGTAAAAATTGGAGTGTTTACGAATTATCGTCTTTCCTTGATTTCTTTCGACATGGATTTGCTCACTTTTCAAAGACGCTACTGTGGACATGTTAGCCAACGCATCATGTGATTCATCATATGCTCCTATCTGCCCCTGCCTGTCCGATTCTGTACCCGACAGCACCTATTCGGTCCGGCGGAAGCCCGACCTCACACGGTAAATAAATATTGAATTGTTGTTATCAGTGTTTAAACTTATATTTTTGGTTCGATGGTTCTCTCATCTTGATTCCTACCCTATGAGAATTCAATTCTCCAAACCATGCATACGATATGTTTGTCTCGTTCCAAACGGTTCTAGGCGCTGTTAGGGCGGCCGAAGGGGGCCTAGCGCCTAGGCGGCTAGGCGGGGCTTAAGCAGGCGCCTAGACGTTTTTTTTAAAGGACAAAATTCAATAAATAAATGATATTATAAATACTACTAAATAATTTTTGTTACATCCCATCCCGTAAATACAAATTTGAAATTCGAGATTTCCCAAATTACCCCTAGTCACCATGTGTCTGGGCCTCATTCCATGAGTCCCTTGATTGTGGTATCTAAAGTCCATGACCTTAGACTTTGGTAACCAAGCCCAGGGCCTCGTTCCATGAGTCCCTTGATTGTGGTATCTAAAGTCCATGACCTTAGACTTTGGTAACCAAGCCCATTACCCTAAGTTTAGGAACTTATAAAATTGGTTGATTACTTCTTATTCAAGCCCAATTATTTTAGTCCCATGAAACTCACACTACCAATTCCACAAGTCGGTTCACTATTAGACAATTGCTATCAGACTTATCACTTATCTTCACTTTCCATTTTTTTCATTCTTATCTTTCATTTACCCTAACGACCAAAATCTTCATTTACCCTCAATTGTTTACCCTTACCTCGTCGACTCCGCTGAGTCTCCATCTCCATTCGAACGCCCTCCATCTCAATTCAACAACATTCTCCATCTCAATTCGACCCATTCCCCACTCTCAATTGACAGATAACAAGAGTGCGAGAAACAGAACAGCAAAAGAGTGAGAGACTGAGGGCGAGAAAGTGAGAGACAGAGAGCGAGAGCCATAATCCGAGGCTTCGACTTCAAGTGGAGAAAATTTCCGACTTCGAGTTTGCGAGAGGACTGAAGCCTTGAAGAGTCCAAGACAGAGGTCCAAGGACAGACGACATAAGCAATTCACGAATGGTAGGGTTCAATTTGGGTTCAATTTTCCTTTTCTAAATTATAATTTCTGGGCGACTCACTAGGTTATCTGAGTTTGATTTGGGTATTAACCATGTCATTGATTGGGTGTAAATGTGTAATGTAAATTGTTGTGTTTAATTGTTTGTTTTGAACTTTGATTTATGAATTATTATAAATTATACCATATGATATTTCAACTGGGTAATGTTAGGAGTTAGGAGTATGATTGATTGATTATGTGAATGTATCATATGGTATTTCAGTATTGGTTTGGGTTTAAATTAGAAAGAATTCTTGGAATTTTTTTTTTTAAATTTCCAAACCACCCACAACCGCCACTTTTGGCCGCCTAGGCTGCCCAAGAGCGCCCAGGCCCCGCCTAGGCCGCATAGGCACCATAGAATTCCTCAAGTGCCTAAGGCTCCCGCATAAGGCTTATTCGCAGCAGCATCCTTCTGCCTAGCGCCTAGGTGTCAGGACCCACCCCTAATCCCCTGGGATTAAGGGCTAAATCCTGCTCCTGTCTAACTTACGCATGACACGAAGGCTAAACTGACGTCCAACCTCCATGTGACACGTAAGTCAGACAAGGGATTCTCGATCTAACCCTACTAGAAGTAACCAGACTTTCCAGAGTGCACCGAACTACTGTGGCTCGCGGGTGTGTTGTCTTCGTGTCTCTCGACCAACAACCCGCACCGCAACAACCTGGAGGGTATCGAAAACATGAAAAGACTGTGAGTGGACGAAAATAAAGTATAATTTAGAAAACAGGTCAATAAAGCATAAGTACATTTTTACCCTCCACGCAAAAATCAATGCATGCATATAAAGTCATGTTATGAAACAAAACCATCAATGAAAACCATTATCGGAAACCCGAACCAAAATCGTTATTCAAATCCAGGCCTCAACCTCAAATCACAAAGCAATCTCAAATACGGGAACTCAGTCCCAAAACTTATCAAATCCAATTCATCCGGGTCACTGCCCAAAACGTCGGAAAACCAGTGAAAAACATCAATCATACAACGTTGCTGGATCTCAAGTGCGCCCGAGTCTTTAAACTCAAAACCATGCGCAATAACAAGGCCTTCCCGGGATATCAACGAGTCTTTAAACTCAAAACACAATCACAGGCCTCGGGAGGTATCATAACCTAGTATTTAAACTCAAAACATATACCGAGTCTTTAGACTCAAAACATCTCAATCCAGGGCCCCCCCCCGGTCAATCAATCCGAGTCTTTAAACTCAAAACCAGATTCGGCGGGTTTTTCTTTTCTTTTTCCGGGTCTTTAAACCCAAAACCATTTTCTCAATCAACAGTGAAAACCATAGAAAATCCTTATCCGAATTCGTAACAATGATTCCGTAAGTTAGCATCCGGAACCATCATCCAGAACCCAAATCCAGATTCCATTTCCAAAACTCGAAAACCAAATCTGAAATCTCAATCACATGAATAGGGCTCCAAGCTCGAAATCAATTTTCCGAAATCCTTTTCAAATCACTGACATCAAATCATTTTTCAATTTCCAAAATCAAATCATTAAAACCATCGTCAAATCACAAGATAGACCGAAACCTCGTAAAACGTGAAATTGTGTAAATATCTCGAAAATCGTGCAAAACCATACAACATCAAGATCATAAATCAAAATCATAGAATACCGTATAGAGAACATATAAAACATATATGCATGCATAAAGAGTTAGAAAACAAAGTCCACTGACAGACCATTCCGACGCCACCTCGATACGCGCGCACTTATGCCGTTCTTGGCCATTCTGCTGTCCTCGGCTTTCCCGAACCTATCCAAATCCCAATATAAGGTCACTAACTACTTCACAATGGTCATACTTAAGCCTCGTAATTTTCCCGAGTTTTTAACTATTTTTAATCGAGCCCTAAAACCTTCGGACATCCTGAAACATATCGAGACGATGTCCGATGGACTCGAAACCAGTGCCAAAATGTTCGTTACATCAAATACTTTAAAAGTCATGTTTGAACCATCCTCGAAATACGTGCCACGCGCCTAGGCAATGTTCATCGTCTTCCTCAATCGACCGGTCTGAACCGGTCTGCAAATCCGGTTCGGTTTTGAACCGGTGTTCACGGTTCTGTCCAATTTTCACCCTGATCCAGTCCACATGTTCCATCCAACAACATACCCTGGCACTAGGCCGATGACCAACACTTCTACCAGAATTGTACGTCCAATTACATCGGCCTGGTTCCGACCACTGCAGAACCAGTACGTATCTTCCACGTACCTTCACCAAGTACCACCAACTAGTACCACATTGCACACACAAGGACAACCCTCTAAACTTAAAAAAGAAACAAAGGTATTTAGAACACCTCAAACACAGCTCGTAGAGTATATCCTCACGTACTTCCACCTACACATCTTTCGGGAAAGTCCAACTCAAATCCTTCCTAGTCTCCCGGTCTCCTGACCACAATGAAATCCTATAGTAACTCAACTACGAATCCAGAGTAGACCCCCGTACCAGTTCTAGGTCCAACAATCCATACGTATGCAACCACAGACCCAACCTAGTAAGAATTCCCAACTTAAGTCTCTCAAATGATTCTCCTATTCAACACCAACTCAAACCCTGAGCCAGAAGCGATCCAATCCTGATCTACTCGCCCTTTCATTTGATTCTACCTACCGACTCACTATGTCGCCCTTACGTCTCACAATAACTTAGACCACCCTATTGAATCAAATCGAAAAAGTCCTCAACACATCTAAAGGCACACCTAGATCGTGGGTTCTCTTCAATAACCTCATATCGATCAGTTATAGTCATTCATTTTCCATTTCCTTCCGTCATCCTTGAACGAAACTTACAATGGTCCTCCATTATGTCAACACAACGACTAATATTCATCTTAACACCAATTCCTAAGACTCGCTACACTCAATGTCACCATGTACTTTTCTACTCGTGAACACATCACAAGTGTCCACACTTAAAGGGGGGTTTACAAATCTTGGCAGTTCAACCACGAGTTTCCCAACTCAATTCTAGAGTATCCACCACACAACCTAATTTTCAGCTCGGAACCAAACACAATATCTCATCATCTCCAGATTTCGAGATTCCATCCAGGTTGGAAGTATGTCCACCTTTTCCCAACCATGAAACTCAATCCGCAACTCGAATACCACCATTGGACAAACCGTCCAAACATCAACTCCACTATCCTTAGGCGATCCTCAACTTCTACGGATCACGACCACGTGTCCATACCCAAACCAACTCACCAACAACTCACATGTCGGTTAACACCGTGTATGCACATCCAAAAAGGGTATCAATCATCACTCCTTCTGATGATCGCATCACATCCTTCCCGAGGTTATACTCCAAGCACCTGCTAGGATACGAGTCACCAATTTTCGTCATCCTCAATCCTCAATCACTGACCTTGAGCTCCCCAGTTACCACTCTCAAAGTTGCCACCCACTCAGTGTCATCCTCGGCACCGGCCAACATATACCAACATGTCAGGGGAAAGTCTACTAGTACTAACCTCATGAGCAGTCAACCCCGACCATTCAACCCCACCCATTCAAACCTAGCCCGATCCAACACGAAGCCTAGGTCCACCGCGCTTCCCTGCGCTACTCTGATCAACCAACGACATCCTGACCGTTAGTCCTGATACATAACCTACCAATGGTCATCAAATCTTCTGGCTCGATTAACGGTCCCAATACATTAGTCCCGATCCTCTGCTCCTACTGAGCCGAACCTTTAACCTTCGTTCGGGTCGAGGAAACTAACCTCCTTCAGTGTCCAATACTCTGAGTACCCAACACTGGACTCGTCCAGAGTCGTCCATCAACCATTCCCTACCTCGGCTGCGCCTAGCAGCACTATCCCAATCCGGCCCAAGCCATAACCACCAACTCAGGTGTCCGACACTATGCACTACCTCTAGGTTCCTCTCCAAGGAGCTCACAATCCAGCCCTAGTCCTCCCACGGGGTTTCTCAAACCATCCCCGTCATCCGGGTTATTCAAACCTGCAACTGCCACTGGTTCACCACACCCTTACCACTCGGGTCGTCACGCTCGACTAAAACCAATCCTTATCGTAACTCTACTCACCATCCGGTCCAACCAGCCACCATCAACCAGCCTCCTTGGCCCACGTGCCTCACTAGCTCAACGGGCTATTCTCGGGCCCCATAGGCCGACCAACCTACTCATCCGTAGCTCACTGGCTACCATCCCGGTTAATCTCGCTAGCGTAAATTCGACCCCATGGTCCAATCATCAAGCATAACCAACGCCAATGCACTAATCGTTCCAGCCCTAAGACGACCTACATCATATCTCATACCGCGTATCGAGCGACTAACATTCTGACACTAACAATCGTTGCTACCTAACCACAACGAACGTACTATCAATATCGCATCCAGGTTGCTGAAGGGCTGTTCCGCGTCGAGACATCACATCCACAGTAGCATCACACTACCCAAGTGGACGAACCAACGAATCTGGGAACCAAACCACACGCAGAAGACACGATACCTCGCTCTGATACCAATTGTCAGGACCCACCCCTAATCCCCTGGGATTAAGGGCAAAATCCTGCTCCCGTCTAACTTACGCATGACACGAAGTTTAAACTGACGTCCAACCTCCATGTGACACGTAAGTCAAACAAGGGATTCTCGATCTAACCTTACTAGAAGTAACCGGACTTTCCAGAGTGCACCGAACTACTGTGGATCGCGGGTGTGATGTCTCCGTGTCTCTCGACCAACAACCCGCACCGGAACAACATGGAGGGTATCAAAAACATGAAAAGACTGTGAGTGGACGAAAATAAAGTATAATTTAGAAAACAGGCCAATAAAGCATAAGTACATTTTTACCCTCCACGCAAAAATCAATGCATGCATATCAAGTCATGTTATGAAACAAAACCATCAATGAAAACCATTATCGGAAACCCGAACCAAAATCGTTATTCAAATCCAAGCCTCAGCCTCAAATCACAAAGCAATCTAAAATACGGGAACTCAGTCCCAAAACTTATCAAATCCAATTCATCCGGGCCACTGCCCAAAACATCGAAAAACTAGTGAAAAACATCAATCATACAACATTGCTAGATCTCAAGTGCGTCTGAGTCTTTAAACTCAAAAATATGCGCAATAACAAGGCCTTCCCAGGATATCAACGAGTCTTTAAACTCAAAACACAATCACAGGCCTCGGGGGGTATCATAACTGAGTCTTTAAACTCAAAACATACACCGAGTCTTTAAACTCAAAACATCTCAATCTAGGGCCGCCCCCCCCTCCGGTCAATCAATCCGAGTCTTTAAACTCAAAACCAGATTGACGGGTTTTTCTTTTCTTTTTCCGGGTCTTTAAACCCAAAACCATTTTCTCAATCAACAGTGAAAACCATAGAAAATCCTTATCCGAAATCGCAACAATGATTCCGTAAGCTAGCATCCGGAACCATCATCCCGAACCCAAATTCAGATTCCCTTTCCAAAACTCAAAAACCAAATTTGAAATCTCAATCACATGAATAGGGCTCCAAGCCCGAAATCAATTTTCCGAAATCCTTTTCAAATCATTGACATCAAATCATTTTTCAATTTCTGAATTCAAATCATTAAAACCAACCTCAAATCACAAGATAAACCGAAACCTCGTAAAACGTGAAATTGCATAAATATCTCGAAAATCGTGCAAAACCATAAACCATCAAGATCATAAATCAAAATCATAGAATACCGTATAGAAAACATATAAAACATATATGCATGCATCAAGAGTTAGAAAACAAAGTCCACTGACAGACCATTCCGACGTCACCTCGATACGCGCGCACTTATGCCGTTCTTGGCCATTCCGCTATCCTCGACTTTCCCGAACCTGTCCAATTCCCAATCTAAGGTCACTAACTACTTCAAAATGGTCATACTTAAGCCCCGTAATTTTCCCGAGTTTTTAACTATTTTTAACCGAGCCCTAAAACCTTCGGACATCCTGAAACATATCGAGATGATGTCCGATTGACTCGAAACCAGTGCCAAAATGTTCGTTACATTGAATAATTTAAAAGTCATGTTGGAACCATTCTCGAAATACGTGCCATGCTCCCACATGCACCGCCCAAAAGGGCTACGCGTGGGAGCCACTCGCCTAGGCACTGTTCATCGTCTTACTCAATCGACTAGTCTGAACGGGTCTGCAAATCCGGTCCGGTTTTGAACCGGCGTTCATGGTTCTGTCCAATTTTTACTCCTTTTTAAGTCCTATTAGCCTATTAGTTTTGCCCATCCGTTTCCTATGCATTTACATGATCAAAACAAAAACTTGGGATCAGTTTGTTACCTTCCAAATCGAGAAACACAATTCCATTTTTTTCTTCTTTGTTCTTGCGAGTTTGACCACCATTTTCCCTCCTTTCAAGCTTAATTAGTGCCTTATGTTCTCCAGACCCTCATCCAAACAGAAATTTTGAGTAAGAACATATAAAACTGAAAGTACCATGTTTGGGTTCTTAAGAAATCCACGACAAAATTTACCTTAACGTCCATCTTAGGTGTCGACATCGAGCCCAATGAGTCTGTCTCAACCTCCTTTCCAATTTTTGTTCATAGGACTCAATCGATTGCTGAGGATTCGAAGAGATTGGATCCAAAGTCACACTGTCCCCTATTCCTCGTGAGTCGAAGACCACCGTCCACGATGGTCTCTGGGCAGTGTCACCACCACACTCATCTCTCTTTGTCTCTGTTTCTCACCCTCATAACACGAGTTGGACCCTGGTTCTTTACTCCCCTGGACAGCACGGCCATCACACTCCCCTGTTTTATCTGAACTTAAACTGGTTACACCATCGATTTAAAATTGAGGACACGTTTGAGTAAGGCGGTGGAAGAGATTCTCGTGCCTTCCAGAGAAGGACAGATGTCCCAAACTCAGTGGACATCACTTCCCAGAGCAGCCACTTGTCCACTAGTCATTGGGCATAGATCCCAATGCAGGATAATGACCAAAATACCCTTTTAGGTAAAATTACTAAAATGCCCTTGGCATGTTTAGACCCGTAACTAATTCGTCCAATGTCCGTTGATGATGTGCCACATGTCGTTGTACTCGGGGCATCGAGACCTTCCTAACGGTCCTCGAATTGCGTGAAGAATGTTTGTCGTGCAAAAAGTCAACGAATTGCCCCTTTTTAACTAATTTACGAAAATGCCCTCGACTTTCTGAACATCACAAATTCTTCCTCGGATGTCGAAATCGGACGTGCCACCTGTCTACAAACACGTGACGTCTCGAACTATGTCACGGTCATTGGTCAAAGTCCATTTGACCGTCCGAACTAAAAGTCAAAATTTTGCCCATTCTAAGGGCAAAATCGTCATTCTGCACCGTCCTTCCAAAAGTATCCAACTAAACACCGATTATCTTCGCTAATCCGTCATTAATCACTAATCTAATCCCGGTTTACGGGACGGGTTGTTACACTAGGCGTCGCCTAGGCCGCCATTTTGAACATTGGTCTCAACACGCTTATGCTATGTAGAGACATAGGTAATATAATTAACATCTTGTATCTTAGAAAAATAAATATTAAATAGTAATATGTGAAAAGTAATATATATAGTGTCCATATGGGTAGACGAATTTGAAAACAAAACAAACTTAACATGAAACTCAAAATCACCCGAAAATTATGGAACAATCATGTGACTCCCATAATTTTTATAGTGTCCATATTGCCCCTAGTATTGACATCAACAACTCATAGACACTCGCACATTTAATAATATATTTACCAGCTAAATGTGTTATTTAATCGAGTTAAAATCTCAATAATAATATATATTCTTCATAAGAATTCATTATTATTATTATTAATTGTGGAACCCAAAATCACCGGAAGAATATAGAGCTGCCACGTGCCCCATAATTCCCAAAATGTCCAGTTTGTCCAATTCGCACAAACACCTCCACCTAAATATATTATTTAATCGGGTTAAAACCTTAATAATATTAATTACATTATTCTTATAATATAATGGAAAATTAATATTAAGATTAAATTGCTTTAATTATCGTTAAGATGAGCAATTATTATAATTACTAAATAATATATTTTATTAAAAATATATTATTTATTTATTATAAATTCAACCGACCAATCAGAACGCTCCGAGACTCCCAAAACTTCTCTATAAATAACGGAGCTCATACACTCTAAGGTGATTCGATTCTTCACTTCGAAGTATTTCATTTTTCTCTCTCAAAGCTAACTTAGGCATTAGAGTATTCTTAGTTGAACAACCCCCCGGATAATCGAACAAAGCAACGATAGCTGAATGTTTACTGTTTATAGGAATTGTGATGACTTTTCGCGGTGAGTACGATTTCTTCATCAACATTAGTCAATTATTAAATAATATATTTTATCAAAAAAGAATTATTTCTGAATTATAAATTCAACCGACCAATTAGAACGCTCTGTGACTCTCAAGCCTTCTTTTATAAATAGTGAAGCACATTTCACTTTCAAGATAATTCAATCTTTGCTTCTAAAGTTTGTTTTGAATTCTCTTTCTTAAAGCTAACTTAATTATCATAGCATTCTTATTTGAACAAGCCTGTGGGCTTCAACCTTAACCTTGATTGCTTCTTGTTTTTTGTTTGTAAGGATCAATAAGACTTTTCAAGGATGATCAGTTTCTCCTTCAACAATTGGTGCATTCATTGAGAGTTGAATTGAGAAATACTTAAGAAGTGTTCTCCAGGTTGTTCATTGGCTTATTCTTCATTTTTGAACTTCGTTCATCGTTCTACAAACTTCATTCATCGTGCATCGACTTTGTTCATCTTTCGTGAACTTTGTTCATCATTTAGCTTGTTTTACGATCATGGAAAGAACATGACGATTTTCTCATACATCCGAAGCTGATTCTTCCATCTCTGCAGCACAGACTTAGGTTGGACCACACGCTGGAAATCAGAATGACTCACAAGGTCATCTCGACTATGTGACGATACAAGCCTCTATTGGGACACACGGGCCGACTCCTGCTATTAGGTTCAAAACCTTTCCAATCTTCTCAACTCTAGCATCGCCACCAACTGCATCTGGACTCTTCCAGCAAACAGATGGGTACTTCATGGGAGAAGCGTCCAGGAAAACCTCGAATCAACCCCATGCATGTGAAGATCTCCGAAGTTTTCTGAATAGTCTTCATGAAACACTAGAACAAAACCAAATGTAGGGAAAGCATGGCAGCCGGAGCACAAGCCAAAAGTCTCGACGTTATATACGCCATACGTGCACACCTCGGTGCTTATTTCTTCAAGAGAATATGTCCGAGCAAGTCAAAAAGCTTAGCAACCAAATATAGATGCAATTAGAAGTTCTGCAACAAATTATGGTAGTGTGGAATAGATGATGGTAGGCATAGTACACCTTGCAGTAGGCAAGACGACATTCCAAGGTGTCGTGGCAAAGAAATAGTCTGATGCTTGACAATTTCTCATGATACATCTCTAAGTGACTCTGGTGAGTAAAGTCACACTTGAGGGGGAAAGAGCCAACAACGTTCGAGGCTATCAGCACACGATGGACTAGGAAAGCACATTGGGGCTTTGTCACGAATTGAGCATTCGCATGGAAGTCGGAGGTGACATGTATCTTTCCAAGACGCTCACAGCAGTATTAGGTGTACTAGCTATCGTAGTGAGGAGGATGAGACGTACTGACCAAACACACTCTCAAAACTCGGATGCTGAGGTCCGAGGAAGTCAATGATGTTTGGGTCGAAATGACTCCACACCTTATCGAGGCATGTTGCAAGCTAATGATGTGCAAAAGACGTTGGATCAATGCCTTCAAGGCATCTAATATGTTAACGATATAGAAGATGATATATGTCGTCAAGTTCAATCATCTTCAACCTCACCTTTCGAGAGGGACATCGAAGAAGAACCGTTTCCTCAACGGTTGGAAACTCCAAACTTTAATAAGTTCAAGGGGATCTCTAACCCGGTGAAAAGTCATGGAGCCCCATAGACACAATGATGCGTTTATGTGTAAGGTGTTTCAAGTCTCTCTACAAGGTCAGACCATGAAATGTTTCAACCATCTCCCCCCGAGATCTATTGCCTCTTTTTAAGAGCAAGCTTTAGCTTTTGTGAAGGAGTATTCACAATCTCACACTGTCGAAGTAGAGGATAATCATCTTTTTTCTATCATGAAGAGATCGAAAGAGAACCTATATCAATACATTTGGAGATATTACGAAGAAAAGTCGCGCATTGTTCTTTGTTTTGAACAATGCTCATAGCCTCACCAAAATATTTTCTTGGCATAGCGACATGCATGCTAGGAGGATGAGAAGATTACTACTTGTAGATCATGATGGGACAAGCGTGAAAGCCTCCAAAGCATCACCAATGCACAAAGATGATCCCAACAATAAATTTTCACATGGAAAATCCAACCAGTGCAAGGCCTAGGCTACCAATGCATCAATCACTTAAAAGCCTAATATTCAATTTTTAGTACCAATCCAGTAGATTTATAACGAGATCAAGGACAAAGCTTGGTTCAAGAAACTAGGACCAGTCAAAGGTGACTAGGAAAAGGCCAATAAAACCAAGTGGTATGCCTATCACAACTACTATGGGTACAACATCGGCATATGTATATCGTTCAAGAGATATCTTTGGAACCTCGTGAAGGAAGGACATTGTACTGAGTACATAAAAAAGAAGACCATTGATCATCTGGAGAACAAAGGACCCAAAGAGCCTGCATCAAAAGTGATTCACATCAACACAATCATCGTTGAATCAGAATTACTAAGAACTACTTCCAAGGAAAAGAAAAGAAAGATCCGTGATGCGTTGGTTGTAGCTCATGTATCCCATGTCACCACCCCGGGGTGGCCAACGACCTTATTGTTGGATTCTCATTAAAATTCAAGGTAGGAATTGATTTGCCACATGATGACACTCTCGTTGTGTCCTTCCTAATCGCACATGATCAGGTTGATCGAATCCAAAAACATCCTTAGCCTGGATGTTATACGCAAAATAGGTTCAGCGAATCTCACTATTAAAAGGGTCGTCCTGCTTTGGGGTTTAAATGGGTCAATGAGCTTGATTGTTCGTACTCTTTAGCTTGTTGTTCATTCATCGTCCATCATCACATCTCAGACATTCTATGTCATAGATGAGTATTATCCATATAATGGAATATTAGGAAAACTGTGACTTTACAAAATTTTGGCAAATATATTAAGCCTTTATAAAAAAATCAATTTCCAATCCCGGGAGGAGGTATTAGAAATATAAAGGGAGATCAAGCTATGGCTCGATGGTGCCTCACTAAAGGGCTAAAGGAGATCAAGGAGACTAAGTTCATTCCCCATGTTTACATAACAACTAGGAGAAAATTTCCTTCTTCTTCTTCTAAATAGAAACTAATTGTGGGTCAAAAATTTGACGTCTATGAGGAACCCCAGGAACCTGACGATTGGGAACCTAAAGACGACGTCACTCTCATACAACTTGACCCTTTGTATCCAGAATTAAATGCTCGCATTAGTGTGTGCTTGAACGCCAAGGAAAAGGAAGAACTTACTGCATTCCTACTTGAAGAAAAAGATTTCTTTGTTTGTTCGCCATCTGACATGCAAGGAATTGATCCTGCAATCTTTTGCCACAAGTTACATGTCAATCCGAATCACAAGAAAGTCAAGGAAAAAAGATGCAATTTTCTCCCGAGAAAATTGCAATCATCTAGGATGAAATCGATAAATTACTCGAAGCTGGATCAATTGAAGAAGTTCTGGACTCTGAATGGCTAGCAAATTTTGTGATTGTTAAGAAGAAAGAAGCTGGACGATGGTGAGTTTGTGTCGACTACACCGACCTCAATCTCGCATGCCCAAAAGGCAATAACCCCTTACAAAGGATCAACCTCTTAGTAGATTCAACTGTAGGCAATGGGTAGTTTCTAAGATATCTAGATGCATATTATGGCTATACCCAGATCTTTATACACAAGAAGGACAAAGATGAGAGGTCATTCATCTTCGAGTGAGGAGTATACTACTATAAAGTCATGCCCTTTGGCCTAAAGGATACTAGTGCAACATATCAATGACTTGTCAACTGAATGTTCAAATCATTAGCATGTCTATGGAGGTCCATGCTGATGAAATCATGATTAAACAGGAAGAGCGCGAAGATTACCTCACCAATTTGCAAGAAACTTCTGATTTGCTGAAACGGTACAAAATGAAGCTTAACCTCTAAAGTGCACCGTTGAAGTAGCAGTTGGGAAGTTCTTAGACTATCTTGTATCTTAACAAGGAATCGAGGATAACCCAAAGAAAATCAGGGAAATTCTTGAAATGAAGTCACCTTCAACTCTAAAGAAGAGATAGAGCTTGACTGGGCGAGCAGCAGCCCTACATCGATTTTTGTCCAACGCAACAAATCAATGTCAACCTTTCTTCCAAGCGGGCTAGAAAGCCACCAAAGGTAAGTGGGTTGAAAATTGCGTGAAAGTATTTCAAGGCCTCAAGACCTACTTGACATCTCCCCCATTATTGTTGAAGCCTAAGGATAATGAGGACATGTTCCTCAAATCTAGGAGTGTCTGACATTGCGATGAGCTCCGCACTTGCTTGAGAAGAGAGTGGTGTTCAATTCCCATATTTTACACATCAAAGGCTCTCCTCAGTGCAGAGACATGATGTACAAATCTCAAAATTTTGATCTTAGCACTGCTAGTCACTACAAAAAAGTTAATACCTTACTTTCAAGCTAATCGGGTAATGGTCATGATGAAATATCCCCTACGTTCATTACTACATGATCTGGCGCATCAACTCGACCAATGAAATGGGCAATGGAATTAAGTGAGCACGACTTACTCTAGAAGGTGTAGTCAAAGGTCAAGCCTTAGCAGACTTCGTGGTGGAATTCAAGCTAGGGCAGAAGATGAGGAAAGTAGCACTTGACTTATCATATCTCCTTGGGTAACGAGATCTTACTTATCAACAGAAAATGGTATCAATTCGTCTTCGCTTAACCCCCAACCTCCAATATTCTATGAAAATTTTCTTTGATGGTTTGTCGAATCAGCGAGGTGTAGGTGCGGGGATTATTCTCATCACACTGAGGGCTCGATGATGGAACAAGCAGTTCAATTAGGATTCAAGGCTTCTAACAATGAAACTGAATATGATGCACAGGTCTACGGGCTAGCACTCTCCAAAGAGGCAGGAGCCAAAAAACTCTCTATTCATTATGACTTGCAACTAATGACAAATCAATCTATCACTGAATATGCTGCACGATTTGTAAGGATGCTTCGATATAACTAAAAATTCCAAGAGAAGCTTACTTTCTTCTTGTTTTCATCTTCCATACACGTCCACATGCTGAAAATACACAAGTCGATACACTGAAAAATTTGGCATCATCACTTGATTATCAATACAGACTCTTAATCCCCATTGAGTATCTCAAACAACGCAGCATCAATATCAAGGAAGTCGAAGACAAGTTGACTCTTCATCAAGATGGCGAGATCCTCTTGTTAATTACTTGGAGCAAGACATCTTTCCCAATGGATGATTGGAAGCTCGAAAAATCCAAATGAAAATTGCACTATACTACGTTGACAAGGCTGTCTGTTTCGCAAAAGTTTCTCTTGGCCAAACTTGCTATGTTTGAGACAACTTGAGACGCTGAAGGCTCTAGCGGAAATTGATGAAGGACATTGTGAAAATCACTCTGGTGGAAGGTCACTTACGCAAAAGATACTCAGCGCAGGATTCTATTGGCAAACTTTATATCAAGAAGCATTACAATATGCCCAAAAATGTGACAAGTGCTAGAGATTCAAACACAATCAATTGGCACCACCATAGGAGATGCATGCCCAAATGAGCCCTTGGCTGTTCACGCAATGGGTTGTTTACATCGTTGGATCTCTATCGAGCACACTAGTTCCAAACAAAAAATATTTGATTGGTGCTACTAACTACTTCACAAAATGGGTAGAGGCAAAAACTTTGGCCAATATTACCCAAGTAGATGTTCAAAAATTCATTTGCAGTCAGATTGTTTGCTAATTTGGACTACCCAAAGTTGTACTAACGGACAACGAAACCTAATTTATTAGGGCAATCATTGAAGTGTTTGTTGACTTATGGAAAATAAAATACCTCACTTCCATCGCTTACTATCGTCAAGGCAACAACCAAGACAAAACATTCAACTAGACAATCCTAGATTATATCAAGAAAAGACTTGATGACAAAAATGGGGCAGTGGGAAGAACAAATAGGTAGCACACTCTGGGCTTATCGTACAACTCCGCGTCGTGCAACATGAGAGTCTTCCGTCACTCTTGCATATAGAACCAACACTGTCATCTCGCCACATGTTTTTGTACCATCGCCTTTACCGAGCTTGATGACACAATGTTCAACCCTATAGCTCTGAAGCATCACTTGTTCTCGGTGAGGAATTTAGGGAAAAAGTGGTAAAATGCATTTCCAGCTATCAATAGTAAGTTGATAGAAGATTTATCAACCAAGAGATTATGTATGATAAACTACTATGTGTAATACTTTGCAAGTGCACAAAATCGTATCACTAGTATAGTAGGTTTACAAAGGTCGATCCCTCGAGGACTTGTTCAATGTGAATCCACTTAGTTTGGAATGAAACAACTTGAGAAAAAGTACGAAAACGTTGGGGGGCTTTGAGTGATGATTAGAACAAAATTGAACGATGAAAACAAGTGCAAAATGATGAAAAACTTGACTTGAAAGTTGATTGGAAGATTAGGACGAATTATGACATGTTATCCAACTTTATCAATTATAGTTCCCCTTATATTTCGTTGATTATATTAATTATGCATGTATCTGAATTAAGTGCCCATGTAGGGGCAGCTAAGGCTCACCCCACACATATTATCTTCTCTTAGATTGCATGTTTATGCGTGATATGCCTGCCCTTAAACAACTATTACCGATAGTGCGTGATAATGCATGAAACATGAAGAAGATTTAAGGACACTACACCGTCCCTAGAAAAGTGATATGCAATCCTAAGGAGTCATGCGTTTAGATTACGAATGAGAGTGCGCCCCCCTCCCCCCCCCTCCCCCGGCCCCCTAAAAGTGATGCTACAAATTTCAGTGTGAACATAAATATCGAGGTGATCCGTCAAGTAATTACATCAACAATTATACGCAGATAAGGTGATCAAACTTACAAGCATAAATTGAGTTTATAAAGAAAATAATCCAACAAATCCAGGCACACATAACAACCATAATCAACAGCAAGAAATATAATTATGAACAGACATGGCTAGGGCTTAAAACAGCCCTAATCCTAAAGGAAACTACTCACGCATAACTAAGTTAACAAACAACATAATTGAATTCATATAAAGCATAAAGATATTAGGGATTGAGAAACACAAATACTAAGACGAATGATGCTTGAGAGAAGTGGCACAAACACTTCTTCTCCTCCCAAGCTTCACGTCACAATCAAGGTGCAAGAATCAAATCCAAAAGCATGAACACAAGGAAATTGCGTCAACTTTATGTATAACTTTGAGCAGAAATCTCAGCAGAGTTTTGGGACCTCAAGAGGTAAATTGGACATCCATAAACAATGAGAAAACAAATAATTATATCCCCTAACACCTGCCCTAGCATCTCCCTAAAAGAAAGGGAAAAACCAAGTCCAAACTAGGAAGGAAAACCTTTAGCCGTGAGAAAAAAGGCTTAGTCGTATGTTGTGATCCTTGTTGTACAAGGACTCCCTTTCCTTCCTTCTTTCCACTTTTTGACTTCATCTTTGACTAGGAATTCATTTAATGCTATCCTAAATCAGATTACAAAGTCCTAAAATAAAGGAAAGGTATAAAATTGCGACTAGGGAAGCTTCCTTAACCCTAGCCGTGTATGTAACGCCCCGGAAATTCAGAAAATGTAATTTTGTAAAATAATGAATGAATGACGTTTTTACCCTTGTGAATAGTATGGTCGATTTGTTGACTTTTTGATTTGTGAATCAAACGGACGTTGACCGATGACCGTGACGTAGTTCGGGACGTCACGAGTCCATAGACAGGTGGCACGCCCAATTCCGACGATCAGGAAAAAAGTTATGACGTTCGGAAGCTCAAGGGCATTTTCGTAATTTGGACAAAAAGGGGGAAAATGTTGACTTTTTGTTTGACAACTAATTTTCACACGATTCAAGGACCGTTAGGTAGGTCTCGATGCCCTGAGTACAACGACAGGTGACCCGTCGAAAATGGAGTTCGGTTACGAACGTTACGGGTCACAGAAGCCTAGGGGAAAAATGGTAATTTGTCGAACCAGGGGCAAAATGGTCTTTTAACCTTGATAAGACCATGACACCTGTCTTTTGTCTGATTCTTGCCTCAGAAAACATGGAATCGGGTCTTAAGGGAAACACAATGATATACACTTTTGACATTTATCCCTAAATCATGGTTAACTCATCATTTTGTTCAATTGACCCGTGATAAACCACTAACTCATCGTCATTATGCAATTAAGAGCTTAAGGAAGCTGAATTGAGAGAAAAACTCGAGAGACAGAGAGGCCTATGGGAGAATTTTGCATCGAAAATTCTTGAAAGTAGGGGGAAATTCGAATTCGAATTTGTGAGCCAGGAGAAGGGGAATTGAGGATTACATTGAGCTTCTGGGATCAAAACGACACTCACTGCAACAAAAACGAAGAGAATTGCTGTCGAATTGAGGAAGAATAGAAGCTTCCATGGCTGCCGAAAATCGAGCTTGAGTTCAGTTAGTTAGAGGTAAGATTGTATGAAATTGATCTTGTAGAAATGTTCCTTACACTCTCACGATGCTAACTATGTGAATTAATTGGAAAATCAGGGACGGAATCGTGAAACCCGAATAGGAGACCCGTCGAAGTTCGATCGTGAGTCGTCAAGTTTTAGACCTTAATTGAGGTAATTAAACTCACAGAACTGAAATGAAGTTGGATTAGATGGGATCAGTTGAAAGAACGGATCGATTTGAGGTCGAATTGACTGAGATTGCATCGGGTTCTATCGCGGGTATTTCAACCCGTTTATCAGACAAACGGGCGAGAACGAAGCACTGTAGCAGTACTGTGCTACGCGCGTGACTTTCACGCGCAGCCGCTTACGCGGCGCGTGACGGCGCGTGGAGGGGATTCCAGCGAAGTGATCAACATGAAAAATGATGTTCTCGATGATACGAACCTATCCGCGTTGGTTTCGGGTCAATCAGATATGGTTTCAGAGTAGTTTCGAGTACCCGACACGTTTAATTGATATTAAAATAATATTATAAAATTCCGGCAATTAAGGGATTCTTATATGAGGATCATATAATAGTCTAGTAACCTTAAATCACTTTGTTTGACAGGCTGGAATATTCCTGGGACGTCGGAGGAAAACGAACAGCTCGAGGCTGAACAATCGGGACGGTGTGTGTGAGTGGACTTTGTTTTCTAACCGTGATGCATGCATATATGATTTTAAATACTTTATTATATGAATTTATATGCTTTGGCATGATTGATGTTTCAATCCGGTGATTCCTCGGTTTTATGATTATTATATTATATCTTGGCACGATTTTCGAGAAATGATGAAATTGATGTTTTTGGGCTAGGCCCGGATTGAAATTGATGTTTTGACTCGGGTTATGAGTCAGGGAATTAAAAATGATATTTGGACTCGGATTATGAGTCAGTGATTGATTTTATGGATTTACGTGATCGTGGCAACTCGGGTTTGCAGTTGCACGGATTTGCGTGAAAATAATATTTTGGGCTTGAGGCCCAATGGAATTGTGATTTTGATCGAATTTGTGTTTCCATGTGATTATATGCTGATATTAATGATTTGTGAATTTATAATGTAAATCGGGACTTCCGCTTTTCCGGATTTGAGGACACTATATTTTGGGGCTGCGATGGGTCTTGTCAGTGTACAAGATGGTTTCTTGATTTCCAAGAAACTTTGTTTTCCTATTTTCTTGTCTCTTTAACTTCAAGATCTGATTAGGACATCTTTAGGCTTCCTTATCCAATTCAATCCACGTCATTCCTCATTGAGAAGGGATGGAAAATTCGTCCAAAGGCTACTTGATGCACAAGTAAGCACCTTAAACACCCTTAGCCGCAATTTTGAGAGTTTGAGGGGATCTTGGACATGCAAATGGAAGGTGATATGATCCATTGTGAGTCCTTGCTCGGTTCTTGAAGATCTAGCCTTGGAATGATCACATTTCATTGTAAAACACGATTTAAACCTCAACTAAGCAATCTGCTCAAACTTCACAAAAGAGATCATTTTCTCCTATTGTTTAAATGATTATAATCAAAAGATAAGTAAAAGGGATTAGAAATATCATTGAAATAATGCTCAATTGGTGACTTATCAAATACCCCCAAACCTATCTTTTGCTAGTCCCTTAGTAAAACATAACACAAAAGACTCGATCTAATTAAGATAAGCATTTAAACTTTTAGGTTCACCTAGTAGGAGGAGTTTTGTCTCCTGAGGGTTATAGCAGCACGATACCCACAAACGTTTTACTCACACAAATAATGCTAGAAATCATGCATTAACTAGTTAATAGGAACCAAGAATAGAAAACCAACTCATAGGAACCAAGAAACATGCCAAAACCGTGAACTCAAGTGTAAGTGTTTATTCCAATATCTCAAATGATCAAACTAGAAAAAAATGTCATCTAAACACCCTAGAAAGATTTCGCCTCGAGTATAATCCTTACTAGGCATCACTCAATGCTTATACCAGAATCCTAAGGCTTTCACTCAAAAAGCATATGTGATAAGTTTGTGTAAAGACAATCAAGTTAATCACATATGAATTTCAATGAAGAACAACACTTTATGAGTAAATATGATCTTAAGAAGGAATTGAAGTTTAAGAACAGAGATACGTACCTTAATCCTTTGCATAACCATTCTCAAGATGAATAGGTCTTCATTCAAGGGTTGTAATGAGGCTAGGTTCTTGGGTTAATGAAGAATGGTTGGAATTCAAAGAACCTAAACCGCATCAAGGCATGAGAAGTCATGGCTCGGACCTTGAGTCTAGATGAAACCGTGCTTAAGGTCACAACAATGCTCTAATTGAGGTACTTGGCTCACTTGACTCAACTCAAAGTTCATTGCTTTCTTTTCTTTTCTTTTTCTTCTAATCACAATTTTTTTCTCTTTTTTTTTTAGATTCTATTTCCCTAATGAACTTCATACATTTTTGTTTATATGAGCTGACCCAAGATCATGCAATAACTTCCTTAGTTTACAACTAAACGAACAATCTTTTCCATTCTAGCATACTTTAATCACATGAGTATAAGTAGCACAAAACATCAACATATTTCCTCCTCACCATGAATCTCATTTGATGCAACCTTGACACAAGCTTAGATTATAGGGTTTAGTCATTATGAACGGTTCAAAACTTGGTTAAGTCATATTGTAGGTGAAGAACAAAACGGCTAAGTGTTTGGCTTCAAAGGCGCTTAAGGAGCATGCAATTGGGAAGGGGAAACGAAGGGCCTTTAGGAGCTAAAACACACATAGCCTATATCACATCTCATAAACAATTACACATTAAATCAAGAGCATCCAAAAGATAGGGTTCTTTAAACATAATGCAAATAGAAAGAGATCATGCAATTAAGAACAAAGTGATGAGTGTTTAAGAGTAGAAACAAGTAGATCACTCAGAAAGAGAGGTAATTAAGCTCAAAGATCTCACAATGGTAGTCTCCACTAATTTTCTAAGCATTCTCAAATTCAATTGCTTTGGTTGTTTGATCACTTGATTATGGTATCGTGAAGTGCAAGTGTGAGTTCAATGATCATGGCAATGATTCTTAGCAAGTACAAGAAATTCTCACATTCTATACATTCATATTAACTTGTTTAGGTATGAAAACTAGCATCCCAAAACAAAAAACAGAAAAGAAAACAAAATAGAAAACAAAAAACAGCAAAGAAATCAAAACAGAAACTGAGTTGTGTACCCCTAAACTTAAGTCCAATACCCCCAAACCTAAATGAAACATTGTCCTCAATGTTTTGAGCATAAAAGGAAGATAAATTCATGAGTTAGAAGGTGAAAAACGTCCATAAGAAAAAAGGAACAAACCAGGGCTAGGTTGCCTCCTAGAAGCACTTGATTTAACGTCTAGGCGAGACGAGGACATCAGCTCATGGAAGGGCAGGTGCAGGGGCCTCGGGGGCCTCAAGGGGGATGGGAGACGTCCCAAAGTAGGGCTTGAGTCTATGGCCATTCACCTTGAATGGTTCTCGCTTAACCAGATGTTGAATTTCAATTGCGCCATGAGGGAAAACATTAGTGATAATGAATGGACCAGACCAACGAGAACGTAACTTACCAGGAAACAACTTGAGTTGGGAGTTGAAGAACAGGACTTGTTGGCTAACTTGAAGGACCTTCTTTTGAATCTTCTTGTCATGAAAGACCTTGGCCTACTCCTTCGTGAGCTTTCATATGCCTCATTGCGAAGTTCATCGAGCTTATTCAGTTGCAACTTTTGGTGAATTCCAGCAGCGTCTAGGTCCATTTTCATGAGCTTAACCACCCCAAAAGCCTTGTGTTCAATCTCTACAGGTAGATGATAACCTTTACCAAAGACTAATTGAAAAGGGGGCATACCTAAAGGTTTCTTGAAAGCCGTCCTATAGGTAGGGCTCGTCCCAAATGTAATACCTAGTTTCCTAGCAAGCTTATTCCTTTGGTACCTGTTCAAAAACGAAGGGAATTGCTTGGTTACAATAAAGTTAATCAAATCAGCGTACCATGGATCGATTGCATCAATGCTGAAAAGTTGTTTGTTGGGGAATGTCTCATGCAAGGGCAAGTGATCCTTTTCTTCATTCGAACCATGGATGAGACAACTGATATGATCAGCAACTACATTCGCACTCCCCTTCTTGTCCCGAATTTCCAAGTCAAACTCTTGTAGGAGAAGCTTCCAATGAAAAAATCTAGGTGTTGCATCCTTTTTGCTCAACAAGTATTTCAACGCTGCGTGATCGGTGTAAACTATGACCTTTGTTTGAATCAAGTAACTCCGAAATTTTTCCAGGGAAAAGATGACAGCAAGAAGCTCCTTTTTAGTTTTAGAATATTTCAATTGGGCATCATAAAGGGTTCAGCTTGCATAGTATATGACATGAGGAAGTTTATCGCGTCGTTGTCCCAAAACAGCACCTACCGCGAAATCCGAAACATCGTATATAAGTTCGAATGGAAGGTCCCAATTGGGGGGCATAATGATAGGAGAGCTCGTGACCTTCTCCTTTAAAGTGTCAAAAGCCTTCCGACATTCCTTATCAAAGTTAAACGCAACATCCTTAGCAAGCAAAGCACACATAGGCCGAGATACCTTGCTGAAATCCTTAATGAACCTCCTGTAAAATCCAAGG
The DNA here is from genome assembly GCA_032719365.1 of Prinsepia uniflora. NCBI lineage: Eukaryota > Viridiplantae > Streptophyta > Magnoliopsida > Rosales > Rosaceae > Prinsepia > Prinsepia uniflora. The sequence goes on along the minus strand of CM064871.1, from coordinate 19,295,907 downwards.
TGTCCCAAGAAAGATCGAACCTCCTTGACTATGGTTGGGTATGGTAATCTCTCAACAACATCCAGCTTAGCCTTGTCCACCTCAATACCCTTGCTAGAAATCACGTGGCCGAAGACAATACCTTGTTGAACCATGAAGTGACACTTTTTCCCAATTCAAAACTAGGTTACTTTCTTCACAGCGTTCAAGTACCAGGGCAAGATTAATCAAACACAAATCAAATGACTGCCCAAACACAGAGAAATAATCCATAAATACCTCAATGATATCCTCAACCATATCGGAAAAGATTCTCATCATACACCTTTTAAAAGTGGTCGGTGCATTGTATAGACCAAAGGACATGTGCCGATAAGCGAATGTTCCATAGGGGCAGGTGAATGTCATTTTCTCTTGATCTTTCGGGGCAATTGGAATCTGATTATACCCAGAATATCCATCTAGGAAATAATGAGAATTCCTTGCGAATCATTCCAACATTTGATCAATAAAAGGCAAGGGAAAGTGATCCTTACGAGTGGTAGTGTTGAGCCTTCGGTAATCAATGCATACTCTCTAACCCTTGTGTATCCTTTAAGGCATAAGCTCGTCCTTTTCATTCTTAACCACAGTGATTCCACTCTTTTTAGGCACTACTTGTACTGGACTTACCCACTTAGAATCTCTTATTGGATAGATGATTCCCACATCCAAAAGTTTCAGGACCTCTTTTTTGACAACTTCCTTCATTGGTGGGTTCAACCTTCTTTGTGCCTCTCGCGAGGGCTTCGAATCTTCTTCAAGGAGAATCCTATGCATGCACTTGGCTGGACTAATGCCCTTAAAATCAGAAATAGTCCACCCAATGGCCCTTTGTTGGGTGCGAAAGACGCGATAAAGCAAGTCTTCCTCCGATGGAGTAGGGTTCGCGGCAATGATGACCGGGAGAGTTTTGTGGCTGCCTAGGTAAGCATACTTGAGATGTTTTGGAAGGGGCTTAAGCTCAAGGGTAGGGGGAGAGATATGAGAGGGAAAGTTCTCCTGTGGTGGTGAGGGGCAAGGTTTCATAGGGGGCTTTAGATAAGTGCATGAGAGGCATGGCATTGAGGTATAACAATTTGGCCATAGTGTTTGGGTCCATGGTGGTTTCGGGTTTAGGGAAGGTGAGGGCTTTTTCTAGGTCATCTTCCACACATGATAGCCAAAGATTCTCATTAAGAATCATATCCATTGTATTCAAAGGAAAATCAACAATAGGCTTTGCTGGATATTGCATGGTATCATGTATAGAGAAAGAACGAAGCTTGCCTAAAACCCGAATAGATACCTTTCCATTCTTCACATCAATGAGGCATTCGGTTGTGGACAACAAAGGACATCCAAAGATCAATGGGGGTTCCCCATTCTTGTCAATTCTATCCATCTTCAAGACATAGAAATAAGTGGGGATGCACGTATCCTCAATCTAAACCACAACATCCTCCAACACACCTACAAGGTTAGAAATTGAAGTATTAGCCAATTGAACACAAAGATGAGTAGGTTTAAGATCTCCTAAGTTTAAAGACTTATAAATATGGAAAGGCATAATGTTAATTGAAGTTCCCTTATCATATAAACAATGTTCAAAACGTTTAGATTGCATGACACAAGGAAGTGAATGGGCCCCGAGATCATTGACTTTCGGGGGCATGGAAACAAGGGCTGCCTTGCAAGCTTGGGGCAGGTCCACAAAATTTAGGGCTTCAAATCCTTTTTTTCTAGCAACTAAGTCCTTGACAAGCTTGGCAAAGATGGGCATGTGCTCCAGGATCTTGGAAAAAGGCAACGTGATCGGAAGTTTCTGCAGCAACTTGATGATCTCATCCTCGAATGCTTCCTTGTTTTTGTTTTGATTTTGAAACATGCGAGGGAATGAATATGAGACATTATTAGATAACTCAAAAAACACCTTCCTAGACATTTTATTGGAATTAGAAGGATTTTTAGGGTTAAAAATTCCAACATGTGGCTGGGGTACTGCAGGGGTAGCTGAAATGGATGCATCATGTTCCAATGCTTTGACCTTCGAGTTCAAGGGCTGCTGTTGGGTGCTTGGGCCTTGGGTTCCAGGGACCTTAACCTGTGGTAATTCATCTTAAATGTGAGCTTGAGGTGGTGCCACGTGGGTGGTCTCATCCGTGAGCAAAGGAGCGGCAGATTGCACGCCATAGGGTGCTGGAATTTCCTGATGGTTCCAGCACTGAGTACTCGGGTACCTTGCTGGATTTTGATTGTATGGCTATGATTTTTGGACAGCAGGGACCTGGGGACTTGAAGTATGATTCCTTGGAGTGTACTCTAGGCTAGGAAGTTCAGTGCCACTCCGGAGGGTGATGGAATTCGCTGTTGGTCCATGAGGGCCCTTCGGATTCACCATAACTTGACTAGGGAACTTACCAGGCTCTCTTTGGTTGAGTTGATTGGAAATCTACCCAAGTTGACTCTCCAAGTTTGTAACGACCCATCCCTGATTTTAGGGATTAATTAAGACTAATTATGGATTAGTGAGGCTAATCGGGGATTAGCCGAGGATTATCGGACGTTCTATGCTAAATTACAATTTTACCCTAAACGAGGGCAAAAAGTTGACTTTTGACCCATCAGGTCCGATACACGAGGACCGATGATCGTGACTTTGATCGGGACGTCACGGGTCTGTAGACATATGGCACTTTGAAATCGGACGTTCGGGGGGAAAGTTACGGTTCACGGAAGTTTCGAGGTACTACTTACTGCAGGACACTTTACTAGGCAGTTTACTTTAGTTTTTTCTGATGTGGGCCCAGATATTTTCTCAGGCCCAATGGATGAGTGACAAGTGTCACCCATCCATTACCCACCATCCCACATACATGCATATCGTCTTCACCTTCTTTGTTCATTCATTCAAACTCGAAACCCATAACCGTGCGAACCATCCCTCACAAACCCCTCTCAACCTCACCTGATGATCGTGACCAGTGAATGTAAAGGGGAGAGGAGGGCGTGGCGAGCTAGATGGTGACAGGATCGGGGGCCGTCGTGGACGGTGGCCGGGGAAACCAAAAACGGTAAGTTTTGGTCCAAAATTCAAAGGTTTGGTTTGGAGGGTTTTTGATATTCTAATAATTGGATGGGGTTTCTGGTGATCATAGGAGTCGAGGGGAATGATCTTGGACGGAAGACGATGGTGGAATAGCCCTGACGGACGACTGGAAAACAGGGCCGTGTGTTCTTCGATCGGGCAGGTAAAATCTGGATCTTTTTGTGTGTTTTGAGGCCATAGGATGATAGGAAATGATGAGACAGAGAGATATGAATTGTAAGGGAAGAAAACAGACCAAAATTGAGCTAGTTATGGGCTTGTACCAGTCACACCAGTCCAGCTGGACCGGATTTACAGTTGGACCGAACCGGACGGTCTGCGAGAGGTTGAAGGAGACTGTGCTGGGCGCATGGATCCCTTGCGTAGGGGCTTTGGGAGGCACATGGGGGCACGTGGAGGACAATTTGGGATGACTTCAACACATGAAATCATCCTTACGATGTAACAAACATTTTGGGACTAGTATCGAGTCGATTAGACATCGTTTCGATATAGTTCGGGGTGTCTGAAGGTTTAGGATCGAGTTTTAAAATAGTTAAAATTTCAGGAAAATTACGGGACTTCAATGAGAGGTTAATAAGGTAGTTATTAACCCTCTAGTGTGATTTGGACAGGTTTGGGAGTCCCGGTGACAGTGATTGGCCCGGGAGAGGCTTATGGGGCGCGTATCGAGGCGCAGCTCGGACGGTCTGTTAGTGGAGTTTGGTTTTCTAAATTGATGCATGCATAACTATTTTATATGTTTTTATGAGTATTTTTTGAAATGCCTTGAGTGCATATGTTGTGTTATTTAAAATTCAAGTATTTGCACATATTTCGAGGTTTTCGGTTTTATACGGTGCTTATACGTGCTAGTATTTTTGTGATGGTGTTTTGGAGAGGTTTTGGATTTGAAAACAAGGAATCGGGCATGAGACCCATTTGGTTGGAAACCATCGGACGTGGAGTCCAGTTGATTTAATGAGAAATCGTCATGAAGGCCCATTTGGTTTATACAATCGGGCTGGGGGCCCCGTTGGTTTACGAATTCGTGCTTGTGGCCCAGTTGGTTTATGAATTCAGGCATGAGGCCCAATTATGGTTTATGATTGTGATTTCGGGTCGGGGACCCATAAATGGATTTCTGGATTCATGACGGTTTTATGGGAAACCGGGCATGAATCCATTGAAAGGTGTGAATGGTTTTAAGAATGATTACGAAATGGTTTTTCATATACCTACCTTATATATAAGGATTGTCTCCTCCGGGGAGGATCGTTGGTCTCGGTGAACCCCGGAGTAGTCACGGAGCACTAACTGAGTGGAGTCGCCCCCGTGGGGTACCTTACTCTCAGGAAGGCATATATGGATTATAACCCCCAGGGAGGGTCAATGATCTGCAGACATTGACCTAGGAGGACCCTGGGTAGACTTGGGATTTGAGACCCCGGGTAGCACGTGCGTAGCTTTAGAAACCGTGATAGGATTGGTTATATGTTATTTGGTAAATATGGTTTATTGGATTTATGAAATGGCAATTGGATTTCAGAAATGGTATTTCTGTGTTTTATGGATTTGGGCAGTGACCCATTTGGATATGGATCTACGGATTTTAGTATTCTATGGTTTTGGGTTGAGTTCCTACATACTAGGATTTACGGTTTTGGGCTGAGTTCCCACATATGGTTGATATGTTATAGATTTTTGTAAATAGATTTGGGCAGGGGCCCGTATGATTGGTTTGGGGCTGAGACCCTGTGTTCTATGATTTATATTTCACTGAGATTGGTTTTGGACTGAGACCCTAATAATGGTTATTAAAGTAAATGGTTTGGTAAATGGTTTTTGAATGCATGCATGCTTTTTAGTGAAGGACATAAATGTCTTCTCATGAAATGTATTTTCTTAAACTACTGATTTTCGTCCACTCAGAGTTTTTAATGGTTTTAATGCCTTTCAGGTTGATCACGGATGCTGTAGCAGAGACTGAGACATTACACTCCTCTACTAGATTCTAGCGTGCTCTAGAGGCCCAGTCGGGCTAAAGGTTTCGGATTATTCCTTGTATGATACTTCGTGTCAGACGGGAGCATAACACATCCCATGTTAATCCCAGGGGGATTGGGATGGGTCGTGTCAAAGTTGGTAATGGAATATTTAGTCTTATTCATGAAGGCATTGGTCGCTGTTTGGTGAGTCTGAGATTCATTCATGAAGGCATTAGTGTGTTGTGCAATAGTTGCAAGTGCATCCTCCCATGACTTACCAGTTGAACCATGAGTTGAGGATGTACCTTGGGGTTTCATAGAAGGGGCAGCAACGTGAGGTTTTTGGAATCCAAGGGGTGGCAAAGGGTTAACCACAGATTAGTTGTTGTTCCACCTGAAATTCGGATGGTTCTTCCATCCAGGATTGTAAAAGTTCGAAAAAGGATCATTCTGGGGCCTTGAAGCATTGTACCCACCAACATAGTTGGCTTTCCCCACTTGTGTGCACTCATCTGAAGAATTTCCTTGGAGTGAACACACCTTACAAACTAGGGTATTCTTAACCTTATCCCTGCACAATTGCTTTACCAAAGCTGTGAGTTCAGCAATGGATCCATCTTTGTCCCTAGTCTCAGCCATGGACCTAGATGAGTGGCCTCGGTGACTAAATTGTTTCTCTCTTTGAGCTATCTTCTCAAATGCAATTTGGGCATTGGTTGCCATGTCATCTAAGATACCTTGAGATAGGGAATTCACCATAGTACTATCCCTGTAACTAGGACCTCTATAAAACCACATCATGAGGTGATGATCTTCAATGTTGTGATGGGGACAAGCACGAAGCATCTCATTAAACCTTTCCTAATACTCATAAAAGGCTTCATCTTGGAGCTGTCTAGGGTTCATAATCTTAGCCTTAAACTCATTAGTCTTCTCAATAGGGTAGTATTGGGTGAGGAAAAAGTAGACAATTCTTCCCATGCATGAATAGATGCGGGTGCGAATGAATGAAACCAAGCTTTAGCCCTATCCTTAAGTGAGAAGTTAAATAACCTCAACCTAATTTCATTCTCAATCATCCCATTGATACAAAGAGTAAAACAAACCTCTAGAAAGTCCTTGATATGAAGGTGAGAGTCTGCTCCAAAGAGTCCATCAAACGTAGGCAACATGTGAATGGTCCCAGACTTAAGCTCAAAGTTCTCAAAGGTTCTTGCGGGAAAGATAATGGGGAAGAGATCTTCGGGTACATGAGGGCTGCAAACTCCCGAAGGAGCCTAGAAGAAGTAGGAGGGACAAGAGCACGTTCTTGTGGGTTGTCCATGGCACGAGGGCTTGGTGTGGGGCTGCCATGAATGGAAGAGTTCCGGGAGGAACAAGTAGGGTCGTGAGCTGTTCCCTCCACTGAGGAGCTGCATGACAAGAATTAGTACCTGAAAAACAAATAAACCAACCAAGTTAAATAATTCCAAACTATATGGACACCGTTGAGGGACAAGTCCCCAGCAATGGCGCCAAAAACTTGATAGAAGATTTATCAACCAAGAGATTATGAATGATAAACTCCTATGTGTAATGCTTTTCAAGTCCACAAAATCGTATCACGAGTATAGTAGGTTTGCAAAGGTAGATCCCTTGAGTACTTGTTCAAAAGTGGATCCACATAGTTTGGAATGAAACAACTTGAGAAAAAGTACAAAAACGTTGGGGGGTTTTGAGTGATGATTAGAACGAAATTGAATGATGAAAACAAGTGCAAAATGATGAAAAACTTGATTGGATGATTAGGACGAATTAGGATATGGTATCCACCTTTACCAATTATAGTTCCCCCTTAGATTTTGTTGATTAGATTAATTATGAATGTATCTGAATTAAGTGCTCGTGCAGGGGTCCAGCTAAGGCTTGCCCCACACATATTATCTTCTATTAGTTTGCATGTTTAAGTGCGATCTGCCCGCCCTTAAACAACTATTACCGATGGTGCGTGATAATGCATGAAACATGAAGAAGATTTAATGACACTACATTATCCCAAGAAAGGTGATATACAATCCTAAGGAGTGATGAGTTTAGATTACGAAAAAAAAGTCTCTCTCTCCCCCCCCCCCCCCCCCCAAACGTGATGCTACAAATTGCAGGGTGAATAAAAACATCGAGGTGATCCCTCAAGCAATTACATCAACAATTATATGCAAATAAGGTGATCAAACTCACAAGCATAAATTGAGTTCATAAAGCATAGTAATACAACAAATCCAAGCATACATAACAACCATAATCAACAGCCAGAAATCTAATTATGAACTAACATGGCTAGGGCTTCAAACAACCCTAATTCTAAAGGAAACAACTCACACATAACTAAGTTAACAAACAACATAATTGAATTCATATAAAGCATAAAGAGATTAGGGATTGAGAAACATAAATACTATGATAAATGATGCGTGAGAGAAGTGGCACAAACAATTCTTCTCCTCCCAAGCTTCACGTCACAATCAAGGAGCAAGAATCAAATCCAAAAGAATAAACACAAGGAAATTGCGTCAACTTTTTGTATAACTTTGAGCAGAAATCTCAGCAGAGTTTTGGGACCCTAAGACGTAAATTGGACATCCATAAACAATGAGAAAACAAATAATTATATCCCCTAACACCTGCCCTAGCTTCTCCCTAAAAGAAAGGGAAAAACCAAGTCCAAACTAGGAAGGAAAACCTTTAACCATGAGAAAATAGGCTTAGCCGCATTTTGTGATCCTTGTTGTACAAGGACTCCCTTTCCTTCCTTCATTCCACTTCTTGACTTCATTTTTGACTAAGAATTCATTTAATGCTATCCCAAAACAGATTACAAAGTCCTAAAATAAAGGTAAGGAATAAAATTGCGGCTAGGGAAGCTTCCTTAACCCTAGCCGTGTACAAGATGATTTCTTGATTTCCAAGAAACTTCCTTTTCCTATTTTCTTGCTTCTTTAACTTCAAGATCTGATTAGGAAATCTTCAATCTTCCTTATCCATGTCAATCTACGTCATTCCTCATTGAGAAGGGATGGAAAATTCGTCCAAAGGCTACTTGATGGACAAGTAAGCACCCTAAACACCCTTAGCCCCAATTTTGAGAACTTTGGGGGCCTAGCCGCAATTTCTTGGAACTTGGGGGATCTTGGACGTACAAATGGAAGGTGATATGATCGTTTGTGAGTCCTTGCTGGGTACTTGAAGCTCTATCCTTGGAAAGATCACATTTTATTGAAAAATACAATTTAACCTCAACTAAGCAATCTGCACAAACTTCACAAAAGAGATCATTTTCTCCTATTGTTTGAATGATTTAATCAAAATTTTAGTAAAAGGGATTAGAAATATCATTGAAATAATGCTCAATTAGTGACTTCTCATAAATCCATAACTTCTACCACAAGATGGTAAGGATTCAGCACTTTCTTCTAGGAGTCCTTGCCCTCAAGATGAAGTTCTCAACATCGAACTGCTTTGGAACTCAGAAACTCAAATTCCCATGGGAAAGACCTTACCACATCTACCAAGTAGGCAGAAAAGGTAGTTACACTTTGGAAACTATGGACAGGAAGTTGGTGCGCGGTGCCTTGAACACCCATCACCTTAAGAAGTACTATGTTTAAGTTCCAACCAAGACAGAGGAGCCTAAGCAATTTTTTTTAAAGGTTCTCTTAAAAATTTCAAGAATATTGTGTTTGAATTGTTAATAAAGTTATCTAATTATTCACAACTTATAAGACACATCTTTCCATCATAATTTGAATGATTTCTTCCGAGAAGTACTTAAAGAAACCCAAGCCTTCATTTGGGAAGCACTATGAGCCTTCGTCCAAGAAGCACTACAAGCTTTCCTATGGGAAACACCACAAGCCTACCTCCAAGAAGCACTGCAAGTCTTCCCTGGGAAAGCACCCTGAGCCTTCCTTGGGAAAGCACTTCAAGTTTTCCTCATGGAAGAATTTCAAGCCTTCCTCTTGGAAGCACGTGATGTTTAAAAAGAAAAAACAAACAAACACAACACGCCTTCTTTAGAGACATATATAAGATAATTAAAATCTTGTATCTTAGAAAAATAAATATTAAATTTTATCTTTTTGTTGCACGTGTATATTTATATGTGTATATATAATAATATGGGATGACAAATTTTAAAACGAAACAAGCTTAACATGACAAGTAATATGTGGAACCCAAAATCACCCGAAAATTATGGATCTGTCACGTGACCCATAATTTATATAAGGCTTATTAGGCTAAGTGCACCAGGAACAAGTCACCTTGTCTCAAAATGCACCAGGGACAGAAATTTGCCTCAGTGTGCACTAGGAACGGTTACACCGTCAATACCATTGCACCAACCGTCCATCTCTGTTATTAACACCATGAAAACTGGTGACGTGGTAGTCATATTACAAATTTTAAGGGTAATTTAGACATTCGATGTCTTTTATTAAATTTTATATTTATTTCTTTTTAAAAAGAAAACTAATAAACACTTATCCAATCACCCAACCCACCCAACATTGGCGACAATTCCACTGCTACTGAGGACCGAAACCCCTCTATGCAACCCTTTGTACGAACGTCGCCTGTTGTCGACAATGTCGTTGCCGCTGCTGATTTCCAACACGTGGCTTCACAACGTATTAGGTCTCTTCTTGGTGATGATAATCGGAGGCTTGGGCTTGTTCTTGGAGCTTGGAGGTGGGCCTTACAGCCTCCAGTTGTTGCTTCCGAGTTCGAGGTTGTCGTGGATCCCACTGTCGGTGTTGGGGTCTTGATCATCGGGTTCTAAATCGTTGTCGTCCTTCTCATGTTTGTGGTTATGCCTATGAGGAGTTGTCGTTGTGTTGGCGGGGTTTTTGGTGCTGCTGTGAGTTAGAGTGGTGGAGTTGTGGTTGTCGTCGAGCTATTCTTCGGTGTTCCTCAGGCGGAGATACGAAGAAGCCCCTGAGGAGATTGATTCGATGTACCCACCTCCCATGGCCACATTTCCAGCCCACCATCAATTTTTCCTTTCTTCAAGAACAAAACCCAAACCAGATAAAGATAATCAAAATCCAAGCAAGAAATTGCAGGAAACAAATCCAAGAGATGGTAGCAAACAAGGAAAGCTTTAGCCTTTGGAACTGTTTCTGTTTTTTGATAGGACAACGACAAGCAACAAGAGTAGTAAGGTGGATAATTAAGGAAGGGCAGTGAAAGATAAAATCTTTGATGCTAACTTGTTGTTTCTTATAAATTTATGTAATAGGATAAAAGAAATCCTGAAATCCAACATATAGAATCCAAAAAAAGATTATCCCTTTCACCCAAATCTATCTCATCTCCCTTAGCTTGCCCTAAAATCCCAAGTGAACCCAGATCCAACAAACACCATTGACAATCCAACAACCCTAACCCACTTAATTTGTTTGAGCCAACTAACACTAAAAGATGACGAAACTCACGGCTCTTATAATATTTTAATTAAGAAAAACTTCCTTTCTGAGAAAGTGAATGATTGAGAGGGAGAAGGGGGGGATTGATCCTATGAAAGCAGCTGGAACTTGAGAGCTTTCGTTTGAATAAAAAGAATGGGGAATCTGTGGTCTGTTAATTAGTACGAGTAAAAGCAAACTAGCCCAAGATTTGGTGTTTGTGGTAGGGGCTTTGAGCTCTCTTTGCTTGTCTGCTCTGCCTGTACGCCTCTCTCTACGCCTTTTTACCACTGGGGCTTCAGGTGGTTCACCTTGAGATTTCAAATGGGTTGTTTCAAAAATGGCGGTTCACCTTGAGATTTGAGAAGAATGATGGAGAAAAATGGTGTTGTCTTCGAAAGAGAGATATGAGGAAAAAAAACGTATATGCCTTCACTGTGCTCTGTGAGCAAGAAGATGACTTGATAAGCAAAGATGTTTCTCTGGGATGAAGCTAAGGAAGGTACATGCTGCTGGTCCGGCGACAAAGCTAGAAAGGGAGATGGAGGATCAGTTAGGTGGGTTGGGTGATTGGATAAGTGTTTATTAGTTTTCTTTTTAAAAAGAAATTAATATAAAATTTAATAAAAGACATCAAATGTCTAAATTACCCTTAAAATTTTGTAATATGACTGCCATGTCATTAGATTTCACGGTGTTAATAACGAGGATGGACGGTTGGTCCAACGGTATTGACGGTGTAACCGTTCCTAGTGCACACTAAGGAAAATTTTCGTCTCTATTGCATGTTGAGACAAGGTGACTTGTTCCTGGTGCACTTAGCCTAATAAGCCTTTATATAATATCCATATTGTCACGTGGTTTTATAAACTGGAGGGGAAAAGCTAGATGTTTTCAAATTATATTTTTAAAACTGTTTCTTTTTTTCCACTCACAATTTTTCTTGGTTTTGTAACCCTTTACGGCCGTTGGGAAGGCATGAACTAGCGAGTTATGTGTTTATCCCTCATATGACAAGGTTTCTATTAGACGGGAGCAGGGCTCATGTGTACTTTACAAGTGTATTCAGGTGGGGTCCTGTCAACTCGGTATCAGAGCTACGGTTCTAAATTGCGATGTTGATTTCATGCTTCCGAATTGCGAGCCCCATGCATGGCCTGGGGATGAGACGAATAGATGAGTCCAAGATAATTGCAAGGCTGTGAGTGGTTCTAGATATCGAGATCTAATTGTGATGTTATGTATTTTTATATGTTTATGTGTGTTGGAGAATGTGTAGACATCAGGATGATTGTTATTTTGTGTTTTAGATGAGACAGTTCCAAGTGATTATGAAGTCTTATGCCTTGTGATATTCGTATTTTTATGTGTGTGATTGATTTGAATTTTTTTATTAGGACTGATTTATGAATTCGACTTGATTGCAAATTTCGAGAACGAAATTCTCTCAAGCGGGGTATATTGTAACGACCCAGACCCTCAACGAAGGTAAAATCGAAAAGTTTGGATGAAATTAACCATTTTGCCTATGGAAGTCAAAGGTTGACTTTTATCAAAGTCAAAGGGTTGACTTTGACTAAGAAGGTCAAAATACTGAATTTTTTATCGGGACATTTTTTGGCGATTTCGAAAATGCCGCTAGAAATATCTCGACTTCTCGAGTACGTTGGTAGGTGGTATGCCCGAAACAGTGATTGCACGATTTTTTTTTCGGGTCTAGATTACGTAGGGGCATTTTGGTAATTTGGTTCAAATGGTATTTTTGTAATTTACCAGCGATTTTTTTCTTTGTGGGTGAATGGGATTGGGACAAGTGTCCTTTAGCCCTGATGTTTCTGTGCCATCGATGTGTGAGTGTGTTTTGTGGTTGTTTTATTGTTTGGTTACGTAGGTTTTGGGTTGGACCGTGAGGGAAGAAATGAAAAATTGGAAAGGCGAAAGAGATAGAGAACTAGAGAAGAAAGAAATAGAGAGAGAATAGGAAGAGAAAGAGAATAGAGAGAGAGGAAGGGTAATGGAGGTCTCTGTTTTGAGAACCTATCATGAACTCGTGACTATGTCTTTCAAGTTTGAAGTTGTCCAACCTATTTTCGACATGTGATCTCGAACCTCAGACCTCAGATGACATCTTGGACCTCCCGCGACACTAACCGACCTATGAGACACAGTTTTGAATCATGGGAACGATCAAACAATGGAGGTTGTTCTTGGTCGTGAGTTCATTCAATTGGTGGATGATTTCTGGGTAAGTTTTCTCGAGTTTTGAGAATCTAGATAACCTCCTAAGTTAGTGTAGAGTAGATTGGTCAAAATAGATTGGAAAAAGGTTGATAAACTAAGGATTTAAGACTGCGGTCGGGGTCATCAAGTTGGCTGACTCGAAAAACTAGTCATTCGGCGATGGAAGACGGTGAACAGTGGTTTCACTATAGCAGAGCTTGGCTCCCATGCTCAGCCACTTTGGTGGTGCGTGTGGGGTATTTTCGAGATGCGACCTACTTGTGTTTTCATCCTTTCGATCTTACAGACATTTTCGCACAGTTTCGAGTAAATCAAATATCGTTTCGGGGTAATTTTGGTTGTCGAAGGTTTAAGGTTAGTTTTAAATACCTTAAAATTCCCAAAACAATTATTGGATTAAATTAGAAGCCATATGGAGTGGGTTGTGACCCTGAAATGTGATTTGTGACAGGTTTTGAGATTTCTAGAATTACAAAAAGCGTGCAAGGTGGAATTCAGTGATACAGAGGTGTGTGAGTGGACTTTCTTTCCCTAAATTATTATTCATGCATATTTACATGATTTCAAAGTGTTTTCTATTTGTTTTGGTGGCAATGGAATGATTGGGAATTTTATCGATTTTTCGATAATTTTATGAATAATTTATTAATATATATATTTTTTGGTCAAGATACTTTATTAATATTTTAATACACGTTTTTCGTGGATTTCTATAAAGTCGATTTGGTGTCCGATTCGAATCTGTTTTGAATTGAATGTGACTTATGACATGAAATAATGTGATTTGGATTATTTATGAAATTCATATGATTTCTGACGGTTTTTACGCTAGTAGCCTTAATGGCACGTTTTACGAGAACGATGTTGATTGTGGTTTGGGGTTTAGTCCTGAGGTTCCGATCGTGGTTTGGCATGTGTTATGATGGGTGTATGTGCTTCTTGGTATTGTTGATCATGTGTAGTGTGGAATGTGAATTGGACTTGGGTCGGTTTATATGTGATGGTGCTTGTTGGTTTGTAGTCTCAGCCGTCGAGCCGGGGGCTCTATATCCTAAGACTAGACTTATGTGGAGCTATGATTATGAAGTGTATAATGGTCTCATGTGGATATATTCTGGTATTGTGTTGTTGTGATGACTCAGACGTCAAGCAGGGCTTCAGTTCCTGAGTTTATGTAACTCGGACATCGAGCAGGGCTCTAGTTCCCGAGTATATTGCCTACCAATAGTGCACTCGTGATACTATGATTGATATGATGATCCATATGGTGCATATGATGAATAATGTGTTCATATGGTGATTGATATGATGCTTGTGTATTGATGATGAATTGACTATATGTGTGTTCTGTGAAGATGTTGGTTATGCGTAATTGTGTGGATTTATGTGATGGCTTGTGAGATGTGATATACGTTGTGGTGTGCTTGCTAGTGGGGGCAGTGGTTTCATGTATGACATTGTGTTGATGGTTATGTCGACTTACCGAGGTTTAGACAGATTAATGTTACTGTTGAGTTGAGGACTTGTTTAATGTATTTCGGAATATATATTGTGTTTCGTTTCAACCGAAGTGAAATGGTTTTCGTATGTATTCGTCGTTTTATAAAACGGAGGGGGAAAGCTAGATGTTTTAAAATTATGTTTTTAAAAATATTTTTTGGTCCACTCACAAGTTTTTTTGGTTTTGTAACCTTTCAGGGCCGCTGCATGGAAACCAAGGCTCGAGAGGCGGAGGCATGAACTAGCGAGTTGTGTGTTTATCCCTTATATGACAAGAATTCTATCAGACGGAAGTATGTCCCGTGTGTACTATTCAAGTGTAAACTGGTGGGGTCCTGTCATTTTTAGTTAAAATTTTTAGTTTTTAGTGATATGAAATCGTGAATTATATAGCTCATAGTAGTAAAAATGAGATACTGAGATTTTGAAAATTATTTTAACTGTATATTAACAACTTTAAAGTCATTTGAGAGAAGCTATCATTTATGATTCCTAAAATTTCTGCTTTGAGTTTTTCAAGCTAAAAATTATGAACCCCACTTAATTCGGTAGTGCTATTTTTTATAGGTAAATAATATCATTAAAAAAACTGGAACTACAAATTTATAAGGGGTATGCACTAGAGAGAAAACAAGAACTACCTTAGATACAACGACAAATAACCCCATAAACAAAGAGTATAAGTCTCAACCTGAATAAAAAAACTTGACCCAAAATAATTCCAAAGGAATTAAACAAATTAAGGGTAAAACCAACCCCCAAAACCAATGAAAAAAAATTGGATCAACAATAGAAAAAGCTAAAAAAGCCCAAATATCAAGCCGCTCCGCTAGTACCTCTGTGGATTAACCAAATGCAACAACAACTTCATTCACCATCGAACATATCATGCACATGGTGTGCCATCACAAAGACAACCAACAAACTCCAATAGTGAAGAGGCAAAATTCCAAAGAACCACAATGACTGTCGCCGACAAGGAGAAGAAAGAATCTATCGAGGAAATTGGGCGACCCAGTCTGCATTATCAACTAACTCCTACAACCCATAGGCCACCACGAAGACAAAACATCCGTACAAGAAAGGGATGGTGGATAGATCCGTGTAAGAATTGCTTGATCTGTCAGGAAAGGTGACATCAACAAGCCAGGAGGAAGGAAGAGAAAGGATTGCGAATAGGTGGAACTTGAGAAGATGCTAGAAAATATCGGGAAGTTGAAAAGAGGAGAGAGAGGGTAAGGGCTCCACCAACCCCAACCATAGCCAGGGCCGACGGCTAGAGTTTGGGTGCATGGGTTTCTTTTGTTCACTTGAAGCAAGAGATAACAGTTGGGTAGTTTTGTTTGGACACATTAAATTGACTACATTTAGTGACCATATTGATATGGTAGTCAATGAATGGTGATATTTCAAAAAATTGAATCATTTTGTATTTATATATATATTTTATAATTCAAATGTATTAATAAGGGAGGGCCCCAAATGGAACAAAGAGGCACAGAAGGAAAGAAAACAATAGAAACTAACCACAACTAAAGAAAAAAGGGCAACAAAGGGCAAGTCCAAAAGGAAAAAAAAATACCTACCATACAGGTAGCCTGCAACCTACAGACACACCCCACAACAAACCTACAAACCCAAAAAAAAACACAGTGGAAATTACTTCGTCACATTCCAATAGAAAAAAAACCAAAGAGTTAGGCTGAGAAGGCTTTAAAACTAAATAACTCAAATGATCCATAACTATGTTGGACACAACAAGAAGGGCTATAGTCAAAGTGCCCCTACGGTTGGAGGACTCTAGAATTCCTCCCCTTCCAAATGCAGTAGATGGAACATGCCAAAGGAAGCTTGAGGATAGAGGATGCAAGAGACTTTCCATGCCAATTCCTAGTGGAGTTATCAATTATTGCCAACCAAGGAGAAAAAGACCAGGGCCTCCTACACTTGGCTTAAACACAGCTCTAAATCCCAGCACTAAAGAGGTAATCAAAGAAAAGGTGATCATGGGATTCCGAAGAAGCATCACATAGAACATAGTCACCGAATGGTTCCAAGATAATTGGCTAATCTGGTCAAGGTGGCGAGGCGCAGGTTTATGGCTAGCAAGAGGATAAGCGAGGTACAAGGAATAACCTTCGAAAACCGAACAACAGGGTCCCAAGGGTCCTTAGCACCACGATCCCGGATACACTCCCATGTGGAAGAAGAAGACAATTTCTCATTGAGCCTAGGTTCCCACACATATAGTCATCAATGCCATGGGATAGAGCCAAATGCTCAATAGTCGAGATAACATGACACGACCTACCTCCAATCCCCCGAGATTAAGGGATAAGTCATGCTTCAGTCTAATTCTGCATGTGACACGAAGGCTAAACACTCGTTCAACCCTCGTGGAACACGCAAGCCAAACAAGGGATCCCATGTCAACGTACCAAAAACCAACTTGAGTTAACCAGAGTTCGCAGCATCACTGTGGATCGCGTGTGTGATGTCTCCGTCTCACTAACAACATCCCGTACCGCATCAACCTAGAGGATATCGAAAACATAAAAGACTGTGAGTGAACAAAAACAAATAATAAGTTCATAAAACATTATAAGAAAAGACATTTATACCCTCCACGTAAAACCAATGAATGAAATCGAAAACCATTTCATTTTCCACATAAGAAAACACTTTTATTTCCAAGATAATAAAAACCATTTATGAAACCAGAAATCATTTACTTTTTCTCAATCCCGAACCTTAACCCAAAACCATCAAAATCTATATCATCCGAGTCATAGACCAAAACATCTGAAAAACCATTTGAAAATCATCAGTGTATCAAAGAAATACAAACACATTTAAAACACATTTCCATAAATCGAACATGCTGGATCTATCTGATTCTTTAAACTCAATATATATCTGAGTCTTTAAACTCAACAGACCTCAATATCAATCCGAGTTTTTAAACTCCTGAGTCTTTAAACTCAATAGGCCTACGGGGGGAAATCACAATATCCGAGTCTTTAAACTCCCGAGTCTTTAAATTGAATCCGGGTCTTTAAACCCATCTGGGCCCCCCCCCCCCCCCCCCCCGGTCATATATCATATATGAGTCTTTAAACCCAATACTAGATCCAGCAAATCCAATCCAAAACCATTATTAAAACCATTTCAAATCCATGTCCAAATTCGAATATGAAATCACCATTTCGAATCCCAAGCGGAATCCAAAATAATCATTTCGAATCCTAAATCCTGAATTCCACTTTTCAAGTTCCAAAACCGAATCCCAAATCATATTTTCGAAATCCGATTACAAAACCGAATCCCAAATCATATTTCCAAAATCCGATTCCAAAACCGAAACCACGGTTACCAAAATAACTTTTCAAAATCCATTATAAATCCTTGAATTCAAATCAAAATTCCAATCCCAAAATCGAAGGTATCGAAACCATTATCAAATCACGACATAAAAGCATATCTCGTAAAATGTGCAATTATGTAAAATTCCTCGAAATACATGCAAGTCATAAATCAGAGATATCACAATCATAAACATGGAAATCATGTATAGAAAACATATAAAAACATTTATGCATGCATCATAAGTTAGAAAGCAAAGTCAACTCACAGACCATTCCCGTTACCGCCTCGATACGTGTGCAGTTACGCTTTCTCGACTAATCTACTACTACCGGACATCCCGAACCTGTCCATATCACATTCTAAGGTCACTAACTACTTCATAATGCTTCTACTAAATCCACGTAATTTTCCTAATTTTAACTATTTTTCCCTAGCCTATAAACCTTCGTACATCTCGAATCTTATTGAAACAATGTTTGATCGACTCGAAACCAGTCCGAAACCAGTCCCAAAATGTTCGTTACATCGATACAATAAAATCACGTGTTAACAACCTCCACAAAAGAAGCCCTACGCACTCTCACAGGCTGCCCAAAGTGGCTGCGCGTGAGCCTCATGCGCCAGGGAACAGTCTCCTTTAACCTCTGTCAAACTGGGTCTAGACCGGTTCATATTGGCCCGGTCCAACCGAATCGGTGTGAGCGGTTCGACTCCACAGTTCCTTCTTTTTCGGTCCGTTTTTTTATTCTAATCAATCCTATATCTTCGTCTCATGATTTCCTACACATCTATGACTTCAAATCACAAAAGCAAGGTCTGGATCATACCTTCCCGATCAACCTTCAAACCTTCGACTTCCACCTCACTATTTTTCCACGACTCCGACCATCTCAGGCCTTCCTTCCAAGCCCATAGTTCCTAAAACCATCCAAAACCTCACCTAATCAACCAATTTAAGTAAAAACCATCAAAACACAATATGCCATTTTCAAGCTCAAACTCACCTTTCACGATTTTCACGGCCACCGTCCACGGTAGATCTCTCTTCCAATCCCTATCGACTTGTTTGAACCTCCAAAACATCCCCTCACTACTGAATCGATCACAACCCATGAAAACAAGGTTTGCCATTTCAAAGGAAAAACAGGACTTCTCGGGTTTCTTTCTCAATTCACTGTCGTGGGCACCGCTGTGGGTGACCACCACTCTTGTCTCACCACCCTTTCTCAT
The DNA here is from genome assembly GCA_032719365.1 of Prinsepia uniflora. NCBI lineage: Eukaryota > Viridiplantae > Streptophyta > Magnoliopsida > Rosales > Rosaceae > Prinsepia > Prinsepia uniflora. Next base: position 19,277,056 of record CM064871.1, on the reverse strand, counting down.
GTTATTCTCCGACCACGGGCATAAGAGGATATTTGAGAGGGGGGGGGGGGGGGGTGGGTTGGGTTTCACTTACACACACGACCTCTGCTTTACTGTTTCGACTAAAACCCGTGCAACCATTTTTTTAAAACAGATAAGGCGGTAGGGGAAACCTGTTGTATAAAAAGTCAACAATTTGCCCCTTTCAACCAAATTATCAAAATACCCCCTCAACATTTGAACGTCATAACTTTTTCCTCGAACGTCGGAATCGGACATGCCACCTGTCTATGGAATCGTGACGTCCCGAACTACGTCACAGTCATCGACCCAAGTATATTGGCCGTCCGAATCAAAAGTCAACTTTTTGCCCATTTCAAGGGTAAAACCGTCATTTTGTACCGTCTGTCCGTAATCACCCAACTAAGCACCGATTAATCTCACTAATCCGTCATTAATTACTAATCTAATCTCGATTTTTGGGACGGGTTGTTACACTCTCTCCCTTAAAGAATTTCGTCCCCGAAATTCCGAATCTCGTACGTCCGCAACGAACTGGGGGAAATCCAACTTATCTCACACCTGGGGTCTCAACCCGGGTTACACTACCTGCCAATCCAGCCTTTACCCTGACATTTCACAAACTGTCACCGCAACTCGGCCAAGAAACCAACTTATACCAACTTTCGGTCCATCTGGGGATCACTTCATTCTCACGGAAGTCTAACACATGTTTGACCCATGTCTAACTCAGTATCGAGGTACCTCTAACCTCGCACCCGCCGACACTCACGCTCAACTAGCAACGCCACAACACCACGGCTACCAGTCTCATCATCCTCGATCCTTTTTCGAGTCATGTGTACCTCGTACCAACTCCTAAGTACATCGTGAGAGGTCTGCCGTCAACAACTATAAATCTCACCTCGCAAACCAATTCTTAAGACGGCATCTACCGGCCTCCGTACTCCTATTCAACAATATCCGTTCAACGTTACGTACTACGTCCGTCAGCGATATGCACCGATCTCACTGGAATCACAACGTACTTGCTCACTCCGAATAACTCAACAACTCAACACATCATATCACAGGTGGTTCCAATAACCACCAACACCATCAACCTGTGGGAACACCATCCACGTCCCACACTACCTCTATGTCACTGAACCCTATCACATACCTATTAAACCACGATCACATCTTAACTTTAGGGTCCCACCAGCCACCCATGGGCTCTGAGCATCCCGCTCACATCAACACTGAATCCTGCCATAACCAATCAAATCACTCGGGATCACCCTGATCCAGTCCATGGTGCTCAGTCAATCCAGCACATCGCCACGACTCCAATCCTCGACACAACCAACACATACGTTGACACCAAGATGATCACCAACACCTCTACCAGAACATCACGATGCACGTCCACTTGCATCAATCCCGGTGCAGACCACCAAAAAGTCACAATCCATTCCTCAAGCACTTCCAAAGACATACAACAGATCTCCACCAAACACATCGGCAACACCCTAGTGTATCCGTCAACCCTCACAGTGTATCTCCGGGGCACACAAAACATCCCCGTAAGCCAATCACACTTCACTTTTGAAGTCTAGCGGTCCAATCCTACCAACTCAAGTCCATGCCGAGTCTCCCGGTCTCCTGGGTCTCCCGACCAACATCAAATCCAATCACATCTAATTTATATACACAGGCAAGACCCAGCACTTAGATCAAGTCTATCTACCCATACGTATACAAGACAGACCACACTCGTCCTGCACAAATCCAACATTTTCAAGAGATCCAACCTGCCCATCACTAAGTCCACATCAACTCACTTCCGATATCCAGCCACGTTCACTCCTTACAAGACAGAGCAATCTCCTCATCTTCATGTCTAACATATCCAACCTCTATCTTGTCATTCTATTAACATGTCCAAGATTTGTCTTGCATACGATTATCCTGATCCACAACAACTCAATCTTGAGCCAAGAATGATCCAATCCCGATCCACTCACTCCTAAGTGGATCCCACTTACTGTCTCACTACTTCGCCTTCAATTCCCACAAATGATCAGACCACCGAATCAGATCAAATCGATCAAGAATACCACCCGTCTCGAGACACGTCAATATTGTGGGTTCTTTTCAATTTCCTCATATCGATCAGTTATACTCACTCATTCTCATCCGTCTTTATCATATTTCTTTCGTCGTCATGCCATGGAACTCACAATGGTCCACAACCATGACATCACAAGTCATCCTACCTTAATCCACCTTAACACACGCCTATTATACTTGCCACACACGCCACACATGGCGTTACCCAATACTCTTTCTATACTTGAACACATCCACACGTGTCCACGATTAAGGGGGGTTCACATTTCTCGAAGTTCCTTCAATGAGTCTCCCAAATCGACTTCAGAGTATCCATCACTCAACATCTAACACCAACTCGGAACCAACAATCTTCTCCTTGTCACAAAGACAACATCTCCTGATTCCGTGATACCAACCATATTGGAACGTATCCATCTTTTTCCAACTATGGACTTCATCCCTAACAAGTATACCACCCCCGGACTAACCGTCCAACATCATCTCCTCTATCGGACGTAGGAGAATCCACAACTCACCCCGACAACCTGACCATACCAACCTGACCATACCAACCTAGCCCGCTCCAAATCGAAGCCTAGGTCCACCGTGCTTCCACTGCGTTACTCTGATCAACCTAACAGCATCCTAACCGTTCATACCGAAACATGACCTGCCAATGGTCATCGCGTATCCCAGCTCGGTTAGTGGTTCCTACTAGACACATGCACCTCACGCCTGGTCACAACCTCAACTCACGATGTGCCCATCTACCATTCACAAGCATCCCAAACTCGTGGCACATCATCTCCGATCTATGGCTCACAACACACTAATCCTGAATTTCTGCTCACACTAAGCCAAAACCCTCAATTTACGCTCGGATCGGGGAAACTGACCTCTCTTATAATCCACAACTCTAGGAAACTCAATGCTCCACGGTCTCATCTAGGGAAACCTAGGGTCAACAAACCGTAACCAGGTCCACTGCACCACACTTCGGGTCAATAGGTGGCCCAATAGGCTAGTCGGCCAACCAACGATCATATCTTTCACAACTAACTCACCGGTACATCCGACCCTAAGGTCCAACCATCGTCAAAATCCAGCGCCAAACACGATATCCTTTCCAGCCCAAAGCTGGCATACATCTCACCACACACCGCATATCGGGCAACATATCACCAGTCACTCGTGCTTTCGCCACAAACTAAGCCACTAACTAACGTACTATCCCTTAAGCGTCCAGGTTGATGACGTGCTATTCCGCGCCAAGACATCACATCCACAACAACATTTCCACACACAGGTCGACAAACAAACTACTCTGGAAGCCATAACCTCACGTAGAGCGTACAAACCTCGTTTGATACCAATATGACACGACCCACCCCCAATCCAACAGGATTAAGGGATAGGTCATCCTCTCATCTAACCTGCATAACGACACGAAGGCTAAGCACTCGGTTCAACCCCCGTGGAACACGTAAGCCAAACAAGGGATCCCAGGTCAACGTACCAAAAACCAACTTGAGTTAACCAGAGTTTGCAGCATCACTGTGGGTCGCGTGTGTGATGTCTCCGTCTCACTAACAACAGCCCGCACCGCATCACCTGGAGGGTATCGAAAACATTAAAGACTGTGAGTGGACAAAAATAAATAATAAGTTCATAAAAAATTATAAGAAAAGACAGTTATACCCTCCACATAAAACCAATGCATGCATTCGAAAACCATTTCATTTTCTGCATTAAAAAAAACCATTTTATTTCCAAGATATAAAAACCGTTCATGAAAACGAGAAATCATTTCCTTTTTCTCAAATCCCTGGCCTCAACCCAAAACCATCAAAATCTATATCATCCAGGTCATTGACCAAAACATCTGAAAAACCATTTGAAAACATCAGTGTATCACAGAAATCCAAACACATGAAAACACATTTCCATCAATCGAACTTGCTGGATCTATCCGAGTCTTTAAACTCAATATATATCCGAGTCTTTAACTCAACAGGCCTCAATATCAATCCGAGTCTTTAAACTCAAAAGGCCTATGGGGGAAATCACAATATCCGAGTCTTTAAACTCAATCCGGTTTTTAAACTCAATCTGGGCCGCCCCCGTCATATATCATATCCGAATTTTTAAACCCAATACCAAATCCAGCAAATCCAATCAAACCATTTCCAAATCCATGTCCAAATTCGAATCCGAAATCACCATTTTGAATCCAAGCCAAATCCAAATCATCATTCCAATCAAATCCAGAATTCCACTTTTCAAGTTCCAAAACTGAATCCCAAATCATATTTCTGAAATCCGATTCAAAACTGAAATCACGTTTATCGAAATCACTTTTCAAAATTCATTTATAAATCCTTGAATTCAAATCATCATTCCAATCCCAAAATCGATGTATCAAGGCCATTATCAAATCACGACATAAAGGCATATCTCGTAAAACGTGCAATTATGTAAAATTCCTCGGAATTACATGCAATTCATAAATCAGAGATATCACCTTCATAAACATGGAAATCACGTATAGAAAACATATAAAAACATTTATGCATGCATCATAAGTTAGAAAGCAAAGTCTACTCATAGACCATTCCCGCTGCCGCCACGATACGCGTGCAGTTACGCTTCCCCGCTAATCCACTACCATCGGACTTCCCAAACCTGTCCATATCACATTCTAAGGTCACTAACTTCCACATAATGCTTGTACTAAATCCCCGTAATTTTTTCGAATTTTTAACTATTTTTACCCTGGCCTTAAACTTCGGACATCCCGAATCCTATCGAAACGATGTTACATTGATACGATAAAAGCATGTGTTAAAAACGTCCCCCAAAAGAAGCCCCACGCGCCTCCCAAAGGGGTTGTGCGTAGGCCTCACGTGCCAAGGAACAGTCTCCTTCAACCTCTGTCGAACCGAGTCTAGACCGGTCCGGTCCAATCTAACCGGCATGAGCGGTTCAACTCTATAGTTCCTTTGTTTTCGGTCCCTTTTCGATTGTAATCAGTCCTATAGCTTCGTCTCAAGATTTCCTACACATCTATGACTTCAAATCACAAAAGCAAGGTTTGGATCATACCTTCCCGATCAACCATCAAACCTTCGACTTCCACCTCTCCGTTTTCATGACTCTGGCCATCTCAGGCCTTCCTTCCAAGCCCAACAAGTTCCTAACAACATCCAAAACCACACCTAATCAAACAATTTAAGTAAAAACCATCAAAACACAATCTGCCATTTTCAAGCTCAAACTCAGCTGTCACGATTTTCCCGGCCACCGTCCACGGAAAATCTCCCTTCCATTCCCTATCGACTTGTTTGAACCTCCAAACATCCCCTCACTAACTGAATCGATCACAACCCATGAAAACAAGGTTTTCCATTTCAAAGGAAAAACAGTACTTCTTGGGTTTCTTTCTCAATTCGCCGTCGTGGGCACCGTCGTGGTGACCACCACTCTTGTCTAACCACCTTTTCTCACGTTTATTCTCTGACCACTGGTAGAATAGGACATTTGAGAGGAGGGGGGGGGGGGTCGGGTTTCACTCACACACACGGCCTCTGTTTTCTGTTTCGACTAAAACCCGTGCAACCATTTTTTTTAACATATAAGGCGGTTGGGGAAACCTTCCACAGCCATCCAGAGAAGGCCAGATGTCCCAATCTGGTTTGGCACCAATCCTAAGGCAACCAAGTGTCCAATTATAACTGGGCACAACAAAAAGACCAAATTTCCCTTGCCCCTACAAATTACCATTCCTTATCGACTTGTTTGAACCTCCAAAACATCCCCTCACTAACTGAATCGATCACAACCCATGAAAACAAGGTTTTCCATTTCAAAGGAAAAACAGTACTTCTTGGGTTTCTTTCTCAATTCGCCGTCGTGGGCATCGCCGTGGTGACCACCACTCTTATCTAACCACCTTTTTTCACGTTTATTCTCTGACCACTGGTAAAAGAGGACATTTGAGAGAAGGGGGGAAGGGGGGGGGGGGGGTGGTTGGGTTTCACTCACACACACGGCCTCTGTTTTCTGTTTCGACTAAAACCCATGCCACCATTTTTTTAAACATATAAGGCGGTGGGGAAACCTTCCACAGCCATCCAGAGAAGGCCAGGTGTCCCAATCTGGTTTTGGCACCAATCCTAAGGCAGCCAAGTGTCCAATTATAACTGGGGCACAACAAAAAGACCAAATTGCCCTTGCCCCTACAAATTACCATTCCCTATCGACTTGTTTGAACCTCCAAAACATCCCCTCACTAACTGAATCGATCACAACCCATGAAAACAAGGTTTGCCATTTCAAAGGAGAAACAGTACTTCTTGGGTTTCTTTCTCAATTCGCCGTCGTGGGCACCGCCGTGGTGACCACCACTCTTGTCTAACCACCTTTTCTCACGTTTATTCTCTGACCACTGGTAGAAGAGGACATTTGAGAGGAGGGGGGAGGGGGGGGGGGGGGGGGGGGGGGGGGTGGGGGGGGTGGTTGGGTTTCACTCACACACACGGCCTCTGTTTTCTGTTTCGACTAAAACCCGTGGAACCATTTTTTTTAAACATATAAGGCGGTGGGGAAACCTTCCACAGCCATCCAGAGAAGGCCAGGTGTCCCAATCTGGTTTGGCACCAATCCTAAGGCAGCCAAGTGTCCAATTATATCTGGGCACAACAAAAAGATCAAATTGCCCTTGCCCCTACAAATTATCATTTTGCCCTTAGCACCTTTGGACCAAAACTCGAGCTATCCGAAGTCCGATAATAGCGTGCCGCCTATCGTTGTACTCAGGGGATCGAGAGCTGCCTAACGGTCCTCAAACTACATGAAAAATACTTGTCGTATAGAAAGTTAACAATTTGCCTCTTTCAACCAAATTACCAAAATACCCCCTCAAGTTTCGAACGTCATAACTTTTTCCTCGAACGTTGAATCAGACGTGTCACTTGTCTATGGACTTGTAATGTCCCAAACTAGGACACAGTTATCGACCCAAGTACATTGACCGTCCAAATCAAAAGTCAAATTTTTTTCCCATTCTAGAGGCAAAACCGTCCCCCACCCTAGCATAAATATGGGGGTTCACCAAGGTTGAAGGTTCAGAAGCTAACACAAATTCCAAGAAAAAGTAGAATGCGAGGAATGGGGCCAAAAACACATATCCTTGATCAAATAATTTTTTTGCCCATGCACACCAAAGGCTAGACCTATCAGAAGAGATATTGAACCAAATATGCCTAACCATTAAAGAAAAGTTCCACTTATCCAAGTCCTTGATGCCAATAGCCCTTTCATCTCTTGGCCATCACAAAGTCTACCAAGTAGTGTTAGCATAATACCCTCCAAACTCCTTCAAGGACCACAAAAGTTGCAAATTTTTTGGCTCAATATCCCCGAGATTTTTCCTAGGAAGGAAGAGGTGGATAGCCCAAAAACCCTGCAAACTTCAGAGAATAGACTTAACCAACTAAAGCAGTTAGCAAACGATAGAGGCCTATGATCCTAATTATGGACCCTTGTAGAGATACACTCCAAAATTGGCTGGCAGTCCAAAAAAGAAAGCTTAGTGGTAATCAGCGGGACACCAAGGTACCAAAAGGCGTTGTACTAACCTTGTAGCCTAGAGTCTGAAGCATAAGGTTGTCCTCATCCTGCTGCACTTTAGAGAGAAAAACATTGCTCTTACTAGCATTTACAGATAAATTAGACAATCTGCTAATCATCTAATGCATCTTTAAACACTAGCACAAAATCATTATTACCAAAAGAAAACAGAAATAAGTCATCTGCAAAAGCTAGATGGGTAATACAAACGCTCTCACACCTCCAATGGAACCTGAAAAAAAAGGGCCCGAGAAACATTAACCACCAAGAAGCTAGAGAATACCTCCTCAACAATCACAAACGGATGGGAGGATATGCGGATCCCTTTTCCTTAATCACCATTACTCACAAAAAAACCCCCACGAACTCACCATATATAGTGACTAAGAATCTCGGGGGTAGTAATACATTCTTTGATCTAACAATCAACCGAGGGTGAAAGTGAAGGGCTGAGAGGGCCTGGGGGAGAAAATCCCATTCAAGCGTATCATAAGCCTTTCAGATGTCAACGATAAGAGCACACCTTGGAGTACCTCCAATTAAGTGGTAACCCTTCAAAAGCTCTTGAAACAGTAAGATATTATCCCCAATGTTCCGACCCCCAAAATAAGCAGTAGATTGGAAGAACTCCCTTATAGCATTAGTGACATCTCTTTGAATTGAAAACCATGTAGAGTGATAGAAAAAGGCGTTAAAACCATTAGGGTCAGGAGGGCTTATTAAAATTTATGCTAAATCAAGCCTCTTTAACGTCCTCAACAATCATATCCATCTCCATATAAACAAAGGCACTATGCAGCACGCCAACACCACACAACCGGCAATCCCTCCCAACGAAGCTCTATCTTTAGAACCACCACCAAAGACCTCAAAGAAAAACCCCACCGCCCCAACTATGATCTCACTAGGGTGAGAGGTACATGAACCATCTGGCCAAGTAATATAAGCAATCCGGCTATAATGGGTTCTCTTTTTCACAGCATTATGAAAAAAAAAGTAGAGTTACGATCCCTTTCCTTCATCCATTGTACCCAAGACTTCTACCAAAGTAAACTCTCTTCCTTCTGCAGAGAATTAGCAAAAGTAGACAATAGCCTCAATTCCTCTAAAACCAACACCGGGTCAGAAGGGGAGGACGCCGACGTATACTAGAAAACATCCAAATCTCCTTTTGTAGAACAAACTGTGTTCGAGACTTGAAAAGTAAGGGACTTATTAAGCTTCTAATGCTCAATCTTAACCATTTAGGCTTTAAAGCAACTCATGTAAAATATCCAGGCCCAATATTAAAGTATGTTCACAAAATGCATTTTGGGCTTCCATAATTATTAGACTTATCTAGAACATACTTGGGGTGGATGGACCCATGATATATGTAGAAGGTTCATGAAGGAAGTAGGTGAAAGATTAATAAATGAAGTAGCTAGGTGGATGGGGCATTAATGATGACATCTAGATCATTCCTCCTTGGCCTATATAAGGAGAGATCATTTGGTCATTCCATTAATCTCATCTAAGAGAAACATCTTCCTCCAAGTAGAGAGTGAACAGTGCCCACTTCAAGTTGAGAGTGTTAAGTGCAGTATTGTAGGTAGCAAAACAAGTGTCTGAGAGAAGGTTTCCTTTAAGTGGTTTTTTTGAAGTTGTGCATCTCTTTGTACCCCTAATTCGGTTAGAGGAGGTTCTTGTTGTTCTTGCCCCGTGGACGAAGGCACCTTGCCAAACTTCCTTGCCCTTTTATTTCCTTTTATAGTTATTCCTTTTAGTGGTATCAGAGCTCCAAGTTTGTGGAGTGTTAGAATGGAAGGCTCAAGGAGTACCATGGTTCGACTCAACCACTCCAATTGGATTACATGGAAGCAGGGAATAGAGGACACTATCTATTTCAAGCATTTACATGAGCACATAGAAGGAGAGGAAGGCAAGCCGGTGAATATGGGAGATGCCAAATGGAAGAAGTTGAACCGCAAGGCTATTGGTCACATTCGTGAATGGGTGGATGATAGTGTGTTCCACCATGTGTCCAACGAGACCGCCACTCATGCTTTTTGGTTGAATTTGGTGTCATTGTTCGAGCAAAAAATCGTTTCTAAGATAGGGTTTATCGTCAAGGAGCTTGTCAATATGATGTATAAGGAGAGTGTAACGGTGGCCGAGCACCTCAACAACTTCCAAACCATCGTCAATCAATTGGCTATGATAGACATGAAGATCGTGGATGAGCTTCAAGCGTTCTTGCTCTTTGGATCGTTGCCCGACAACTGCGATACCTTTGTCATTACTGTAAGTAACTCTGCTCCTAATGGTGTATTATCCATAATGTTAAAGATAACATGTTGAATGAAAAGTCTAAGAAGGAGTGCAAGCCGATAGTAGCCAAGTCTTTGTGGCGGAGAATAGAGGAAGGAGCAAGAGTAAAGGTCCCAGTCGAGATCATGGAAGGAGTGCAAGCCGTTCAAGCACATGATTCAATGAAAGGTTTCAAAATTGTAATCTTTATAGCTACATGTTGAAGAATTGCAACAGTGAAGAATAACAATAAGGATGGGAATGATGGCTCTACCTACCAAAAAGAAGGAGGACACAACCAATATCGTTGCTACTTTGTCGAATCAAGTATGTGAGTTGTTGTCTCTTGATGGTGAATGCCTTCATGCCAATGAAGATAAAGGCACTTCATGGGTTGTTGATTCTGCAGCATCTTTCCACGACATGGCACCTCGGTGTTTAACCACATACAAAGTCGGAGACTTTGGGGAAGTGAGGATAGGCAATGATAGCTACTCCAAGATTTCGAGAATTAGTGATATTTGCTTCAAGAATGATTTTGGAAACAAGCTGTTTTTGAAAGATGTGAGATATGTTCCTAGTTTACCTCTCAATCTAATGCCAACTAGCATGCTTGATCAACAAAGGTTCTATCATCATAAAGGTGATCAAAAATGGAGGCTTCACAAGGGCCCGCTAGTGGTTTCTAGAGGGAAGTTATGTTGCACCCTCTACAAGACATATGGCAAGATTTGCAAAGGAATGTTGAATGTCATGGAAGATTCTTTTTCAAATCTATGGCACAAGAGGTTAGGCCACATGAGTGAGAAGGGATTCCGAGTTTTGGAAAAGAAGTCTATCATTCCTTTTGACAATGGAACCTCACTAGACTCTTGTGATTATTGTTTATATGGAAAGCAACATCAAGATAGTTTTTTGGGTACCTTCACAAGAAAACAAAATATATTAGACCTAGTACATTCTGATCTTTTTGGCCCTATGGAAGCTACATCACTAAGTGTTAATAAGTATTTTGTCATTTTTATTGACAATGCTTCACAAAAGGTTTTGCGTTTACTTGTTAAAATCAAAAGGTCAGGTGTCCCAATGTAACGACCCGTCCCGAATTTCAGGATTAGATCGGTGACTAATCACGATTAGTGAGGTTAATCGGCGATTAGTAGGGCGAAATCGGACGAACGATGCAAAATGACCGTTTGCCCTTGGGCATGGGCAAAATGTTGACTTTTTGACCAGGAGGTCCGATGGCTCATGGTGGTGGACGGCGGAGGTGAGCAACCCGAGAGCCTTCTTCCATTTTCAAATTCGACGGTTGGTTATTAGGGTAAGACAGTCGATTTGGTTGATATGGTTGTGTTCCTAGGACTCACACGAGTCGAGTGGGATTGGTTTTAGGAGCCATGGTGGCCAAAGACGAGAGGGAGGAGCATTTACAGGTGGCCGGTCGTGTTCCTCAACGAACAGGTATGAAAAAGCCCCCCTTTCTTGGTTTAGAATTCATAAAATGGTTATTGGGAATGAGAGGATAACATAGGTTGAAATAGGAATGAAAAATGGGTGAGAAAACCATGAGAACTGGCCGGTTTGGTTCAGCGGTTCGACTGAACCGGTTCAGACCAGTGAACCGGTTCTGCGAGAGCTTGATGGTGATGAATAGTGCCCGCGCGTGGGCTTCACGCGCAGGGGCTTCCATGGGGGCGCGTGTCCAATATTTTGGGAAAGTGTTCAACATGTGAAACACTTTATTCGATGTAACGAACATTTTGGGACTGGTTTCGTGTCGATCAGACACCGTTTCGATAATGTCCGAGGCATCAGAAGGTTTCGGATCGGAATTAAAAATAGTTAAAAATTTGGGAAAATTACGGGGCTTTAGTGGGAGGTTAATTAAGTAGTTAGTAACCTTCTATTACGATTTGGACAGGTTTGGGAGTCCCGGTGACGAAGATTTTCCCGGTGACGCTTATGGTACGCAAACCGAGATGGCAGCATAGGACGGTTTGTGAGTGGACCTTGATTTCTAAACTGTGATGCACGCATAAATGTTTTATATGGATTATGAATGTTATTATATGATGATGATTTGGATGATTGTGAATTATACGGTTTCACGCTTTACGAGGCGATTTACGTGCTTGCACGTAAATCGAGGTTTTCCGGTTTTACTCTGATTTTTCATTCTTATGGTTTTTGTAACGACCCGTCCCGAGTATCGGGATTTAATATTATTTAATTATGATTTAGAATGACTAATCGGGGATTAGTTTAGTGAATTCGGACGAATTGTGCAAAATGACCGTTTTGCCCCTAAGCGTGGGTAAAATGTTGACTTTTAATTCGGACGGTCAAATGGACTTTGACCAATTACCGTGACGTAGTTTGGGACGTCATGAGTTCATAGACAGGTGGCACGTTCGATTCCGACATTCGTGGTGAAAGTTATGACGTTCGGAAGCCCAAGGGCATTTTCGTAATTTGGACGAATTAAGGGAAAATGTTGACTTTTTGATCGGGAGGTCTGATGGCCGAGGGCCAAGGACCGTTAATAAGGTCTCGATGCCCTGAGTCCGTAGACAGGCGCCACGCATAAATCGGAGTCCGAATGACCGAGTTATGGGTCTGGATGCATGAGGGGCATTTTGGTAATTTTCTACACAGGGGCAGAATAGTAATTTCAAAGGGAACTGTTTGATCGAACAGCCGTGAAATGGGATGTTTTGTGCGATCTGTTCCATGGATTGTTTATCATTGATGGACTGAATTTGGGGCAGCCTTGAGGTGTGGTTGCACATGTGTTGAGCTGGCAACTGATTGCACACACATAGGCACTGTTTTTCTATTGTTTTCGGGTCAGTGCAGGGAACTTTACACAGAGGATTGAGGATTGCTATGGGGGTACTTTAATGACTGAATTGGATTAAAGGGAATGTGAGTGAGTCGTGAGGATCATTCTGAGAATTTGTGGATGTCGAACTGGAGAGAAAACCGTGAGAAACCATTTCGGTTTCTTGGAGGAAAAATTCAGAGTTTGATTTCTGAGCATTGTTGGACCAAACCAAGGATGGGTTTTGCTTTCTGGGAGTGTCTGGAACTCAACCATATCATTTTCAAAGGGAACCAGCCACGGCTGAGCTGGGACTGCGGCCACTGTTTTTCAGGGAAAACGCAGTGTTGAGGACGACGACTTCCAGGTGAGCTCTTGTACAATTGGTTGTGCTTTTGGGTTCGTTTGGGGCCTAGTACACTTCCTGTGAAGTTAATTTGAAAATGGGCTTGAGTTGGGTGAGTTTCTAACGTCGACCCGTTCGGCTGTTCGAACTTGGATTGGTCGATTTAATCCATGTCGAGGTTGATCAATGACACAGAACTGAAATTATTTGGTTAATGAATGTTTTAGGATAAAAAACGGAAGGATTCGAGCTTGAATTGAAGGGTAATTGTTCGGGTTGAAATCGCGGGTTTCAGACCCGTATTGCAGAGAAACGGGCGAGGACGATGACTGTAGCAGTCACTGTAGCAGGCGCGTGGCTTTCACGCGCAGCCACTCACGGCGGCGCGTGACGGCGCGTGGGCACGAATCTCGAGGTAAGGTCAACATGACTTTTATCCTATACAATGTAACGAACATTTTAGCGTTGGTTTCGTGCCAATCGGACCCCATTTCGATATTGTTCGGGATGTCCGAAGGTTTTAAATCCAGTTTTAAAATAGTTAAAAATTCGGAAAAATTACGGGACTTTAATAGGATGTTAATGAAGAGGTTAGTGACCCTATAATGTGATTTGGACAGGATTGGGAGTCCCCGTGATAGTGGTGTGGCCCGGGAAGGCCTATGGCACGCGTATCGAGGCGCTCTGTTAAACGGTCTGTGAGTGGACATTGGTTTTATAAATTTGGTGCATGCATAACTGTTTCATGATTTTTATAATTGTGATTATATGATTTATTTTGGATATCGGTGAATTTATATGTTTTCACGCATTTCGAGGCGATTTACGTGTTTGTACGTAAATCGAGAATTTTCCGGATTTGCACTGATTTCCATAATGGTGGTTCGGATATGATTTTATGAAACAGTTATGGATTTGATAAAGTAAATTCGGGCCAGGGGCCCAGTTGATTTAAGAAATCGGGCCAGGGGCCCAGTTGAATTAAGAAATCGGGCCAGGGGCCCAGTTGACTTATGAAATCGGGTCAGGGGCCAAGTTGATTTATGTATGTGATTTCGGGTCGGGGACCCTAAAATGGAATTGAATAAATGATTTTGGATTTGATAATCAACTATTTGGACTTATGACGGTTTTATGGAAATTCGCAGCAGGGCCCTTGTGATATTTTGGAAATGAATAATAAAATGTGTTCCATAAAACCATCTCGATATGAGGATATATATATATATATATATATATATATATATATATATATATATATATATATATATATATTGGTCTCCTCCAAGTGTCGGGGACACTGGAGAAGTCACGGTGCATTGCCTGCGAGGGGTCATTATACGGAGCTACCAGACCGTATAGTGATCCAGGAGCAGGATTGCTATGATTAGACGTCAAGGACGTCAGACATCGGGGATATCAGAGACATGGACCCGATGAGACCCTGGGCAGCACGCGTTGCTTAATACCGTGAGATATGACGTCAGGGACGTCAAGCGTCGAGGACTCTAGACATCAGGGATGCCGGAGATGGAAAAATAATAAATGTATATTACTGGATTTATGAAATAACTTTTGGATTGACTTTGGGATTTGAAACTATGCTTATGGTTTCTGGGCTAATGCCCTAATGGTTATTTCTAAATAAATATGTGATCATTGGTTTTCGATGCATGCATATGTTTTTACTGAGGGGCATAAATGTCTTTATAAATGTTTTAAACGGACTTGTTTATTTTCGTCCACTCACAGCTTTTGTTTTTAATGCCCTTCAGGTTGATTCCGGAAGCGACTGCAGCAGAGACTGGGACATCGCACACCTCCTCCATCGATCCTTGCGCACTCTGGAAGCCCGTTTGGGCAGTGGCAACAGGTTATCCCTTGTCTGACACCTCTTGTCAAACAGGAGCATGACACATTCCATGGTAATCCCGGGGGGATTGGGATGGGTCGTGTCAGTTTTGGAAATAGTTTAATGAAATGATTTTGGATTTGAAAAGGTAAACTCGGGTATGAGACCCATTTGAATTACGAACTCTCGGACTTGAGGTCCATTTGATTTAACGAGGCATCGGGCGCAAGGCCCAGTTGGTTTACGATTCGGACTGGAGGTCCAGTTTGTATGTGGATTCGGTCCTAGGGCCCAGTTATGTGTTATGATGGTGATTTCGGGCCAGGGACCCTAGAAATGGATTTACGGGTCATGACGGTTTATGGGAACCGGCATGAACCCTTGGAAAGAATTTTATGGTACATGACGGCTTATGGGGGTCGGGCATGAATCCTTGAAAGGTTTAAGGAATCATTTCAAAAGGTTTTTCATATGCCATCCTTTATATATGGTTGTCTCCTCCGGGGAGGGTCGTTGGCCTGGGTGGACCCCGGAGTAGTCACGGAGCACTGACTGAGTGGAGTCGCCCCCCAGTTGGGTTCCTTACTCTCAGGATGGGCATGGTTCGTTACCTCCAGGGAGGGTCATTGATCTACGGACATTGACCTGGGTGGACCCTGGAGAGACTTGGGTTTGAGACCCGGGTTAGCACACGCGTAGCTTTATTTTACCGTGACAGGTTATTGGATATGAAATATAATGGATAAACATGATTTCAATTGGTTTGGGAAACTGTGTTTTATGATGATAAATGGATTTGGGCTGAGATCCCACATATGTTCACTATGTTATGGTTTTCTGTAAATGGTTTTGGGCAGGAGCCCGTGTGACTTGTATTTACGGAACTTGGGGCTGTGACCCTAAATATGGTTGTTTAAACATATGTGATTGGATAAATGATTTTACTATGCATGCATGCTTTTTAGTGAAGGGTGTAAAGGTCTTTTATGAAATATGTTTTATAAACTCTTTTATTTTTTTCCACTCATAGTCTTTCTGTTTTTAATACCCTTCAGGTTGGATACGGTGTGGACTGTAGCAGAGACAGAGATATCACATACCTCCGGATCCTGGCATACTCTGATAGCCCGAGAGGGAGACTATGAGAGCCCTCAAATGTATCTGTAGTGAAAATTCCATAGAGTACACTTCAAACGAGTTCATAGATTATTTTTTAAAGTATGGCATTAGGCATGAGAAGCCAATTTATGGCACCCCACAACATAATGGTGTAGCTGAGAGGATGAACCGCCTCATTCTATAGACGATCAGGTACATGCCAAAGATGGTCAATCTTTCAAAGCTTTTTTTAGGCCGAAGCTATGTTAGCCATTTTTTACCTCATCAGAAACGTTGAGACTCCCAAAAGCATATGGACCGGTAGAAACGCTTCATATTCACACTTGAGATTGTTTGGGTGCAAAGTATTTGCATGTGTATCCGATGAGAAAATATTGAAGATAGATGACAAAGGCATACTGTGCATCTTTCTCATGTACGGTAATGATGAAATGGGCTACCACATGTGGGATCCAAAGGCCAACAAGCTATTCAGAAGTAGAAATGTATACTTCTTTGAAGATCAGACCATGGCAGATCTTGATAAGGAGACAATTGAGAATGCAGGCCAGCTCATCTATGATTCATCACCACTGCAATAAGAACACAGTGGCAGAGTTCAAGAGGTTGGACATGAACATGTTCCTTATATGGCTAAAGCATGAGGTGCTGAGATAGTGTCTGAACCTGAAAGCGATGATCAGGATGATCATGATTAGGGGGAGCCTAATCAGGGGGAACAAGTCAAGGGGAGTAGCCAGAGATTGCTCAAGTACCAGTTCATAAATCAAATAGAGTGCCAAAGCTGAATACAAAGTATACTTCTTCACAGTATATTCTCGCGACTAGTAATGGGGAAGACCCGTATTCCAGATACATTCTGTGGATTGGCGATGAAGAGCTTGCAAATTTTGAGGAGTTAAAGGCCCATGCAGATAATGACAAGTGGATGTTTGCAATGAAGAATGGGATGGAGTCTTTATTGAAGAATGACACTTATGAATTGGTGGAGCTTCCTAAAGGCAAAAAATCACTAAAAATTAAGTGGGTATTCAAGTTGAAGAGGGACGAGAATGAGCAGTTGACAATATTCAAGGCTTGTTTGGTTGTCAAGGGTTTTGGGCAGAAGTTGGAGTATTGCGGCAAGTCCGCTGGAATGGACTTCAAGTAGAAGTCACTTCGTTTCAACCCAGTTAGCTTGGAGGGGGAAATTGTAAAATATCCAGGCCCAACATTAAAGTACATTCACAAAAAGCATTTTGGCTTCCATAACTATTGGAATTATTTAGAACATACTTGTGGTTCTAGGTTCATGTTAAAGTGCATAAACCCAAGATATATATAGAAGGTTCATGAACAAAGTAGGTGGAAGATTCATAAATAAAGTAGGTAGGTGGATGAAGCATATTAAACATTTGAGTAGTTCCTCCTTGACCTATAAAAGGAGAGTTCATTTGCTCATTCCATCAATCTCTTACAAGATAAACATCTTCTCCCAAGTAGGGAGTGAAGAGTGCCCACTTCAAGTTGAGAGTGTTGAATACTATAGTGTAGGCAGTAAAACAAATGTGTGTGAGATGGTTTCCTTCAAGTGCTGTTCTTAAAGTTGTGCATCTCTTTGTACCCTTAATTTTATTAGTGGAGGTGCGCCATGGACATAGGCACCTTACAGAACCACGTTATATTCACTGTTCTTTATTCTTTACTCTTTTATTTCCTTGCATATTTATCACTTTTGTAGTTTGATTTATTATTTCAATTTTACTACTTTTTCCAACAATTCATTGACACATTAATGCAATCACTAAATATGATCAATTTATTATATCTAAATAGGGTTATTCCACTTATTTGGTTATCAAAATCACAAAACCACTCATAAATATGGGTGGATTTATTAGTTCCCAAAATTATCACAACGTGAAGTGTACACTGCAGTGTGTTTCACTATAGTAACTACCGTTTAGATCGGGAATCGTGTCTTTTTCTAATTTGATTTTCAAAAAATTTGGTGTTTAGAGGAGTTTTAAAATAATAAGATAAGGACCGACAAAAACAAAAGATAGTATATAAAAAAAAAAACAACGTTTAACTTTTTCGGCTGAAATCAGTGTGAACAAATCTACATGCACTGCCCAGAAGGTTAAATATATATTTCCTGTTAACATTGTACTTTGGACCCTAGTCTGCTCTCTTACTTTGGCTATCTAAGTTTTGTTCACAGTAATTGTAAAACCAGTAAATATAAATTAGACATCAGATTATCTAGTGAATGTCAATTTACAGTAACCGATAGATTATTGTTATATATTAGATTGACAGTTTGAAATTTGTGTTTCAATGACAAAAATGTATATTATAAATAGACCTATTATATGAAGTATTTCTGACCATGACGAGCAAGACCTACCGGTCGTATAGGGACAAAAGTCGACCTTATCGGTCCAATGACGTCGAATGAAATTTGTCATGGATTTAATTGTGAGTGGCGAACCTCTACTTTTGTCTTTTAAATTGGCCGTTGTTTGTCTTGAACTGTTGAATCAGCAGGAAATTTACTAAGATTACTAACACAGTATTGATCGACACTCAGGAGAAGTTATATATGCATGCTCCTATATCAAAAGAGAGAAAGAAGGAAGAGGAAAAAACTAGCTTCATTATATTAAGAGCAAATACAAGAAAGCCAGCCAATGCACTCACACTAGATAGTAAATACAAGGGTAAGGCACGTACAACATAAGTAGCACGTGCACGTAATAATACCTAGTGATCACAACTCTTTATTCTACATCATATAACGAGCTGCTGGCTGGTCATATGGGTGCATGCATGCATCACCGATCCTTCAGTTAGGAAATGGAGGCTTGTGTGGTGGTTTGTGAGGTGGCTTCACAGGGCTAGTTGGCGGGTTTAGTTTCCGCGGTGGCTTTGATGGCTCTCTTCCACCCTCCTCCACTACATTATTCTGCTCATCAACATGATGAGGTGGCTTCTCCTCTCCCTTCCCATCCTTAGGCTTTGGTTCTTGCTTGTGTTCCTCATGAGAAGGAAACTTTCCATCCAATGAATCTTCCTGTAGCAACCGCCTCCTTTGTTCATAAGGAGGAGGCTTGTGATGATCTGGCGGTGGCTTCTTCCCCTTTGGCGGTTTATCACCACGGCCCGGGTTTCCTTTGTTCTCCGGGGGCGGCTTCTCTCCTTTTTCGGCTTCAGGTTCATCATGTCCTGGGTGCCCTGGTTTGTCCTCATTAGGTGGTGGCTTTTGTCCCTTGGGTGGCTGTTCATTGTGCTCCGGTGGTGGCTTTTGTCCTTTGGGTGGCTGCTCATTGTGCTCCGGTGGTGGCTTTTGTCGTTTGGGTGGTTGCTTATTGTGCTCCGGTGGTGGCTTTTGTACTTTGGGTCGCTCATTCTCATCATGCGGTGGCTTGTCGGCTGGTGAAGGCTTGTCATCTCCTTTACCCTTTGGTGGCTTGTGAATATCTGGGAATGGCTCTTCTTTGTTAAGTGGGATTGGAGGCTTGTGTGGGGGCTTGTGGATTGGTGTTTTTGGGTCATGGTGATGATCAGCAAGAGAAGCAGGGGCTGTGGTGGTGAGAACCACCACTCCAAGAAGGAACGCTAGCAAGTATTTGGGAGACATCTCTTTATGGTTTGGGATGATTTGAAACTAGCATAAGTGAGTGGCTTTTTATAGTAATTGGGGAGCACTGTGGTTTCCACACGCGTCATTACGATGATTGGTTAATTTAATGAATTGTGTGGACTAGCTTTAAGACTAGCTAATTTGTGTGTATTTGTACAAGTTCTAAATGAGGTGGGCGTCATTTTGGGTCCAATTGAGTTGAAAAGATTGACTATTATATACGTGGAGAGTGTTTTAACTATAAAAAATTATAGGTTAGGGCAATTAGAGAAAGAAATGCATGTATATATATAGTAGTATATTTTTATGCACTGTACGTCGCGGCTTGTATACTAGAAATTTGATTTACTTTAACGTACTGAAAGAAGTTTTAAATTGGACTGTAATGAGTTATAAATGACGACGGGGACGGCAGCATTTTGGGTCCTTTGATCGTGAACTTGATGAATATCAAGAGTGTTATTTGTACAAGTTATAAATGAGAAGGGCTCCATTTTGGTTTCTATTGAGTCGAAAAGATTGACAATTGGTCATGTTCGTATACTTGAGTGCGTACTGCTCACTGATTCTATACATCGACAGTTATAACGTAAAATATGAATGGGGCCAAGTAGATGCAAGCAAGTCTATATGGTAGCATCTGTTTCGCCCTAGTCGGGCTTTTTTAGTGGTATTTTTATTAACTTAAATGCAGAGTCATTTCAAATTTGATTCTAATAAAGAGTGAAATTGTGTGATAGCTAAAGAAATTAATACCTTTTCTAAATTGTTTCATCTAGCTAATAAAAAACTACTATATATTTTCATTTTTATTTATGAAATAACTAGTAATAAGTGCGCTGAATTTTTTAAGTATAATGTGTGGATCCTACCCTCTTGATGCATCGAATAAATGTTATACATACATATATATCATAATAGTAACCATTTAATTCTTAAATTATCATTTTAAAATTATTTATATAAAAGAATTAAACAAATTGAAAATTATTTGGTTGTTCATATATATATATATATAAACTAGTTGAAAGGTGCACCGTATATATAAATTTTTAATTAATTATTAGCAATATCGTTGATTTTTTTTATACATATATAATTAAGAATGACTAACCAACCTTCAATGTTGTTGATTTTTTATGGAAATAATCTTGAAATGATAATTTAGGCGTTGAACGGTTCCGATTATAATATGTGTATAAAGGTTGTTTCACACGAGAAATGATGTTACAAAATGTAGCACCATATGGCATAGGATACATATATCATCTATTTTTTTTAATAATTCAATTAGTTTAATTTTTTTAAACTCAAATAATTAAGACATAAAATTTGCCCCTAATAAATCCATACTTTAATTTGTTCTTGAAGTACTAGAGCAGTATCATATATTTCATCAATTTCTACAAGTTTTGAACTTCGATTTATAATATTCTTCTTCCATTGCAACAAATAAATTGGTTTAAAATTAAGCATTCTTATCCTGTAATTTTTAGGTTGAAGATCAGTTTTGTTATCATCAACCAAAAAGAAAGTTAAAGGTGCCAATTAAACGAAATTAACATATTGCATCCTTATTCCTTAATCACTAATCAACTTACAAAATTATTTGTTTATATTATCCAAGAAACTCAATTATATCATATGTAGAGGCTAATTAACTTTTGGCAAAAGCCATAGCATTAAGAAACTAAATTATATCACATTTTTTGTACGTTATCATCATATATATGCAAAATCAATAGATTTAATAATCGTCAGTCCCTAGGTTTTTGCTTGATTCCAGCTGTGACATCTAGTGTGATCGATGTGGAAAGATCGAACAATAATTAATTACCTAATTTTTTTCATTGCAGGTTATTTTATTAACATCTACTTCCCTCTAGCCCACAATGGTGTTCTTCTTTTCCCACTTAGGTTGACGATCGACTTATAATTAATTAATTGCTAAACACGAAATTTAAATCGTAATTAAATATGTTCAGTAAGTCGGTTCTAATTCTATTGATTAATTATGTGCCTATCTGCTTCGGTGTAATATCGCGTTTTAAAAGTACCACATAGGCCATCTAGGCGCCCCCCTTCACATCTAAATTTTGACAAATGCCTAGGCGTCACAATCAGTTGGTATCCTTTTTAATACTAATTTTAAAAGCAGCATAGAAAACCGCTTTTACAAAAAGTTAATGAAAATTTTACTTCTTAAAATATCTAAATTAGTTTCAATTTTTTTATTTACTCATTATTTTTATTTCTAATTCATATTTTTTTTTCTTTAAAGATCTAATCACCACCTTGTGCCCTACTCCATTGTCGCCATCCCCGTTACATCCACCACTCTCATCACCTCTTGCACACATACCTCTACATCTTCTACCAGCATCTGCTCTATCACCACCTCTTCCCCCAACTTTCATCTCCATTTCCACCACCACCATCATAGAAACCACGGGTGATCGCCATGGCCACCTCTGTCAGCACCACCACTATCATCACCACCCAAACCTCTACCTCATCCACTACCATCAACCACCATCGCGATTGCCACTAAAACAAACACTTCCATCTTCACCATCACCTTGTCCCACACCTCAACCACGGCTGCCACGTCTCTTACCTCCACCACCACCATCACCTCTTCTATCTCTATCCACACGAAGTGTCAGACAAGGGATATTTCCGACCTTTGCCCTCCCGGGCTATCAGAGTACGCCAGGATCCGGAGGAGGCATGTGATATCTCGGTCTCTGCTACAGTCCACATCCGATGTCAACCTGAAGGGCAGTCAAAACATTAAAAACTGCGAGTGGACAAAACAAAAGTTTATAAAAACATTTAATAAGAAGACATTTGTACCCTCCACTAAAAAGCATGCATGCATTCGAAAACCATTTATCCAAAACAAACCATATGTGGGACTAAGCCCATAGCAGATATAAACCAAGGTCGAAAGGACCACAATGAAAACGACCATACGGGCCACTGCCCAAATTCAGGCGGGACTCGGCCCCAAACCATAAAGAAACCAAGTACACGAGCCACTGCTCAAATCCTGTGCACACCTGTGCACACCACATATCATATATCATGTATACATCACATACATATATATAAGTCACACAACCAATCCTATCACGGTATCCAAAGCTACGCGCGTGCTACCCGGGTCTCAATCCGAGTCATCTCAAAGTCAAGGTCAATGTCCGCAGACCACTAACCCTACCCGAGGTAATAGTAACCATAGCCTTCCTGAGAGTAAGGAACCCAACTGGGGGGTGACTCCACTCAGTCGGTGCTCCGTGACTACTCCGGGGTCCACCCAGACCAACGACCCTCCCCGGAGGAGATAATAGAAGTAGAGGAAGGTAGATGAACATATATATACATAACATAAACATTCATGACCGGTTCCCCTGAACCGTCATGATCCATAATATCCATAATCAGGTAACATGCCGGTTCCCATAACCCGTCATGTACCGTAATAACCAACAAGGGTTCATGCCGGTTCCCATAAACCGTCATGAACCACGATACCATAACAAGGGTTCATGCTGGTTCCCATAAGACGTCATGAACCTGGGAATCCATTTAAGGTTCCCTGACCTGAAATCAAAACCGTAAAGTGATTGGGTCTCGTACCCGAACATAGGACATCAACTGGGCACCGTGCCCGGAATCTGAGGTCATATGCCCGAGACAAAACCAAATGGGTTTCATACCCGAGTTTATCCTTTTGAAATCCAAATCCAGTTCATTTAAATCAATAAAGAAATACAAACCCGTATAAGCACCGTATAAGGCCGAAACCTTGAAATACGTGCTTATACGTAACCACATACAAATGCACCCATGGCATTACAAACAAGCATTTAAAACATATAATAAACATTTATGCATGCACCAATTTAGAAAACAAGGTCCACTCACAGACCGTCCGAGCTGACGCCTCGATTTGCGTGCCATACGGCTCCCCGAGCCGATCACCATCACCGGGACTCCCAAACCTATCCAAATCGTAATAGAAGGTTACTAACTACTTAATTAACCTCCCACTAAAGCCCCGTAATTTTCCCGTATTTTTAACTATTTTTAAAACCGAACCTAAACCTTCCGATGCCCCGAAACATATCGAGACGGTGTACGATTGACACGAAACCAGTCCCAAAATGTTCGTTACATCAAATAGAAGATTTCGTATGTTGGAACCTTCCCCCGGTTCTCTGCCACGCGCCCTCACGTGCCGCCTGAAGTGGCTGCGCGTGGGCTTCACGCGCCGCTACAGTACCCGCTCACGTCATCGCTGACAGGTGCCACGTGTCATGTTCCCATTGGTCCACGTCACTGTGCTGTCAGTGCCACGTGGCAGTCTGACATGTGCCACGTGTCATCACGGCACTGGTCCACGTCTGTGCCACGTGTCAGCCCCTGATTGGGCCACGTCACTGACATGTCAGTGCTGACTGTGCACTGACATGTGACACGTGCCGGCTGAGGAGTGGTCCACGTCACCTGACAATCTGACAGGTGCCACGTCATTATGCCACGTCACCACCGACAACCTCGCACAGCCTGTCCGGGCTGGCCGGTCCGGTTTTACCTGCAACTTGGACCGGCGTAACTGGTCCAGGTCTCCTTCTCCCTCATTTTCGGTCCGTTTGCTTCCATTCCAACTCCTAAATTCCTATTTCTTCATTTCCTATCAATCCTAATTAACTAAACAACCTAAAACCTACGAAATCCGACCGGTCCAATTTGAACCTCACGGTTCGATTTTTCCCGATCAGCCTACACGACTGCTCGGCCGTCAACCACCACCAAAACCCCCTTAAAACCTTCCTAGCATCCTAATAATCATTCCCTAATCATTTAAAACCAACCATAATGCTCACATCGAAAAATAAGGAAAAATGGGCTTACCGGGTACCCGATCGGGTTTTGGGTTCCAGCCACCGCCCACGGCGGTTCCAGCCACCAGCTACCATCCTCAGTCCTCCTCTCTCATTCTCTGGTCTCATTCCTGGTCGAAATGGGGTTGGGTTGGCTGAGTTTGGGTGAATGGTTTGGGTGAGATCGGGTAATGGGTTTGTGTTTGGATGAAGAAAATGAAAATGCACGGTGAAGTGCATGTATGTAATGTGTTGTCCAGTGGATGAATGACACTTGTCACTCATCCATTGGTTGCTAAAAAGCAACTGGGCCCACTAAAGCCAAACTGCACTTTTTGTCTCGTAAAACGTGTCATCGTAAATACTAACCGGGAACTTCCGTGAACCGTAACTTCGCCGTCGAACGTCCGAATTCGACGTGCCACCTGTCTACGGATTCGTATCGTCCTTATCTACGTAACGGTCTTTGGCCCTCGGCCATCGGACCTCCCGGTCAAAAAGTCAACATTTGGCCCTTTTATCCAAAATTACCAAAATGCCCCTAAACTTCCAAACATCATAACTTCCTCCTCGAACGTCGGAATTGAACGTGCCACCTGTCTATGAACTCGTGACGTCACGAACTACGTCACGGTCCTTGGTCAAAGTCCATTTGACCGCCCGATTGAAAAGTCAACGTTTCGCCACCACTAGGGGCAAAACGGTCATTTCGTATCGTTCGTCCGATTTCGCTCTACTAATCACGGATTAGCCTCACTAATCGTGATTAGTCACTAATCTAATCATGGAATTTGAGACGGGTCGTTACAACCTTCCCTCCTTAATTAATTTCATCCTCGAAATTCCAACCGACCTAAATCCAATCGTTCTTCCCTCTTTAATTAGTTTCATTCTCGAAACTCCAACTATCTTGATTCCACATCCACCCCGTGGAAAGTAGAATTGACCTCGAAACTCGTGTACACTCGTACATCCACTAACCAGAACGATACTCGTCTGCAACCAGACGTACCACTAACACTCACGTCGTATCGACTACATTCGACCACGTCGAATGACAGAAGTCGTACGCTCCGAACTGACACCACTTGTCAGATCTACCATTTCGTTGACACAACAACTTGACGGTTCCTTACTAAATCTCCACTCAACGATCCACGCTGACACATCTGACAAACTGCCACCACTTGACAGTCGCCAGTCAAAAACTGATATGACACACACTCGTGGTTACACTAACCACAAGCATTTCACTCGACCTATGTGTAACTAGACCCATCAGAAATACCATGCCCCACTGCACAGTATCCAATGTCCAGTCCACGACCTCAACTAATCCGATGGTATCAGAACCAATCTGACTACCAATACGCTCTCCAACGCACCACCGGTATCTCCTATATACCGTCACCAGGCACGACAAGTCTGCCTAGTATCGTACCTTGAACAACGTACAAGGTACGTACATCTACCTATCAATCAGCCTACAACCACCTAGGTCATAGCCAATCACGTTTCTACGATGGAGTCCATTTATCCAATCCAGTATTAGACAAATCGAAACTCCGACCCATTTTTTATTTCCAAATCCGAATCCGAATCCGCAATTTCGTAAGAAATCTCAAATCCAAACCCAGAAGTCGTATCCATATCCATGTTCAAATCCGAATCCGAAATCATTATTCCGTAAGCTAGCATTTGGAATAACCATTCCGAACCCAAATCCATATAAGGAAAAGGTGTTGACTTTATGGCTAGAATACCTTGCGGACGTGTCGTAAGGACCGTTACGAAGGTCTTGAAATTTTGAATCCATAAACAAGCGATATGCCGATAATGGAGTTCAAATAAGTCTATTTTTGACAAAACGTTACTAGGGGCATTTTGGTAAATTTACAAAAAGGGCATTTTTGTAATTTTATAAGAAGAACCTAGGGAAGCCTAGAAGGTTCCTGAATTTTCCCTCCCATTTTTATCACATCAACATACTCCTATCTATATATAGGAGTATGGATGATTGTGAGGCACTTCGGTGGTTGGTGGTCGAAAGGAGAGAAAACGAAGCACAAAGAGAGAAATGAGTGAGAAGAGAGAAGGGAAAGAAGAAGGAAAGAGGGAGGTTACAGTGAAAATGAAGAAATTAGACTGGAAAGAAGGTCAGGATCAACTCAGGACTCAAACCCATGACTTTCAAAGATGGTCGTGAACCCTCAACCAATCCTAAAGTTTCCTAGTGTTTAGTTAGGGATGCTAAGCTGTTAATCAAGTCACTGAGACCACTTTGGGACAGAAAGAAGGAAGGTTTGTGCTTGGAATGTTGTAGGAAGGAGCTTGGAACCATGGTCAAAAGACATGAAGTTTGGGCGCATGTTCGAGGTGAGTTTTCTTGTGTTTGGCACTACGGATCGTCTTTTGGGGTTGTGTAGGTATTGTTAGACACTTAAAATTTGAGAACTATATGAAATATGATTTAGGAATCGGTCACGATCGCGGGTCGGGCAACCTGAATCGCAGACTCAACTGTAGGACAGAGGCGAGTGGCCTTACGATTGTACCTCCAGT
The DNA here is from genome assembly GCA_032719365.1 of Prinsepia uniflora. NCBI lineage: Eukaryota > Viridiplantae > Streptophyta > Magnoliopsida > Rosales > Rosaceae > Prinsepia > Prinsepia uniflora. Next base: position 19,249,828 of record CM064871.1, on the reverse strand, counting down.
CGGGGGTGAAGTGTAACACCCCGGAAATTCGAGGATTATGATAATGTAATTTAATGTATGAATTGACGTTTTTACCCTTGTGATTGGTATGACCAAATTGTCGACTTTTTGATTTGAGGGTCAAATGGACTTTGACCAATGACTGTGACGTAGTTTGGGACGTCACGAGTCCATAGATAGGTGGCACGTCCAATTCGGACGATCAGGGTAAAAGTTATGACTATCGGAAGTTCAGGGGAGTTACCGTAATTTGACGATAGGGGCGAAAATGTTTACTTTTCGTTTGGCAACTAATTTTCACACGAATCGAGGACCGTTAGGTAGGTCTCGACGCCCTGAGTTCATAGACAGGCGGCACGCCGAAATCGGACTTCGTATGGCTGAGTTATGGGTCTAGAAAGTGAGAGGCAGTTTGGTAATTATTGAACCAGGGGCATTTTGGTCATTTTACCCCTGGTTACTGTAGCAACTACGGGGGACCATGGGCGGAACCACCTTGTGCGGTGGTTCAGTGTGCAATTGTTTATGCAAATGTGTGCTGGAAAGAAAGGGATGTCTAATGCTTTAGAACGTGGACTGATTCATCCACCCAGCAAAGGCTACATAGTTTAATTCGATCGAAGCTTTTTCGGGGAACAAATCTCAGTGGACAGATTGGAATTCCACGAGCCTCTGGGACGGTTTAAGTTGTTTAAAACTAATTAGGAATTGAATGAGTTTCACTCTGTCGTTGAAAGAACTGAGATTAGGTGAGGAACCAGAGAGAAACCATTTCGGGAAAATTTGGACGGAAATCGGTTTTTCAATTTCTGGTGACTGTTGGACCAAACCAAGGTCTGGTTTAGTCTTCTGGGAGTATTTGGAACTCAACCACATCAAAATTGAGGGGAACCAGCCACGGTTGAGCTGGGACAGAGGCTGCCGTTTTTCAGAGAAATTTCAGAGCTTGGGACGACAACCTTCAGGTACTTTCAGGCACAATTGATCATTCATTTTAGTTCGTTTTGATCCTATTATGATTCCTGTGAAGTTAATTGGAGAATGGGTTTGAAACCAGAGAGTTCTTGTGATTGACCCATTTGGTTGATCACGGGTCGATGGGTCGATTGGGGACTTGTCGAGGCTGATTAGTGTCTCAGAACTTAAATTGGAAGAGTAATAAACATGTTAGGATCAAATTGGATTGAAATCGAGTAGGAATTGATGGGTAATCAACCAGGTCAAGCCGCGGGTGGTAGGCCCGTATTACAGATAAACGGGTGAAGGTGGTGACACTGTAGCTACAGTGTCAGGCACGTGACTTTCACGCGCAGCCACTTTGGGCGGCGCGTGAGGGCGCGTTGAACCTCATCTCTGATCACGATCAACATGACTTTTGTTCCTCTCATCATTCTGAACATTTTTGATGAATTAACCATATTGATCTGAGATAATTTGGGAGGGTTAGTTTAGGGCCGGTTGTCTCGGGAAACATATTGGACGGTTTCCCCGAGCCGGTTTCTGTTTCGGACCTTTTGGATAAATGTGTAAGACTAATAGTGACACTTTCGTGTGATTTGGACTAACAGGAATTGTACGATAATCCCGGTACAAGTTCGTACGCGCAGGTTCACCGCGGGATCGTACTGTGAGTGGGCCCGATTTCATTAAACTCTTGCATGCTTAAATGTTTTCTGATTTACTTACATATTCACATGCTGGAATCATGAAATGGTTTTGATGATATTGAAATTATGGTTATGGCACGTTTCACGGTATTTGGGTTTGAGACCCGTCTGATGAAACTTAAAGATCGGTTTGGATTTTATCTATGTATATATATGTTTTGCATGTGGATATCAATAAAATGTATTTGGTACTGCACTGTATAGATCCATTCTTATGATACTGTCTCCTCCGGATGTGGTACCCCGGAGTGGTCATGGTGCATTGCCTGCGAGGGGTCATTCTACGGAGGAACCGGATCGTAAAATGACTCAGGAGCAGGATTGCTTATTTGACGTCAGGGACGTCGAGCGTCTAGGGCGCTAGGCATTTGAGATGCCGTACCCGGACAGGGTTCGGGGATTGGACTCGGAATTGAGACCTGAGTGGCGCGCGTAGCCTTGAGACTGTGACCTTATTGGACGTCAGGGACATCAGACATCGGGGATGTCAGGATTGGAGTGTATAGTGCAGTGGCTAAAATTATGTTTATGGTTTTATTACATGCATTATGGTTCATACTATATGATTTATGGTTTTAAATTCTGATGCATGCATGTTTGGAAAACGGAGGGGTAAATTATATGTTTACTTATTAAATGGTTTTATAAACTTGAGTTTCGGCCCACTCACCCTTAATGTTTTGGTAACCCCTCCAGGCTGTGCTACTGAGGTAGAGGAGGATCCTGAGGCTCAGGCATAGATCTACTTCCGCGTACCTGATCTCCTGTTGGGTGGTTTGCCTGCAAGTTTATTTTAGAGTCGTGCTCGCAACTTGTAATTTTGGATTTCATCCCTTGTCTGACATCTGTTTATTTCGGATTTGATGTAAAACTTTAATTTGGTTATTTATGCATTTGAACGTTTGAGGTTAAAATTGGTATGTTATTTTGGGTGTCAAACGGGAGCAGGGCACGTCCCCATGTGGTCCCATGGGATCGGGGTGGGTCCTGTCATGAAGCCCACGAGCAGAGGGCCTTGCTGGTGCGAGAAGGCATGTGTGGCGGTCGTTCATCGTCTGGTTAGCATGAAAGTTTAATTCCATGTTCCTGTGAGTCCAATAATATAATTTTCAGGTTGATCAAACATCGTTTAAGGACAATTTTGGTTATTCAAAGTTTGTGTGTTACCTAAAATCCCTAATTAAATCATAAAAATTGAGGAATGCTAATATAAGGTTATTTTAAGTCTTAATGGAATATAAAGGTGAATTTTGATGAATTGGAATATGTGAAAAGGATAAATATGGAAGGGTTGATATGTATGATCTTGTTGTTGTGCTTACTTATGATTTTAAGGACTTAATTATGATTATACTTGAGTATTATTAATTCTATATTGATAAAGGGGCTTATGGAATGTGAAAGTGGTGTTTAACTAAAGACTTGCATGTATGGTTGCAATTACGAAAAGTCATTAACAAATTATTATTACCACAATTATATGTTTATTTTATTATTATTTCTAGTATATGATTGACATTGTAATTGTGACAAATCTAAATAAGACCGAATATGTTCAAACTGGTCAATTCCATTACTTGATGGGGTTTAGTGGGTTGGATGTGAGCAGTACCCCGCAAGGAATGGGTTCTGTTTGATTAATTCGACATGGTGTAAAAATCGAAAAAATAGAAAATTCCATATCTAATAAGAGTTGTTAGACAGGAGCAGCACTGGCACGATTTTCACCGTAAGTTTAAAATGGATCATTTCAACTTGATATCAGAGTATAGGTACTATGTTATCTATGAGATGTTGGTTCGACTGTGATCTTAAAATGATTTATGATAATTTTATGGAACTATTTAACACATGATTTTACACGTTCCAGGGTTATACTGAGTAAGTATTTGCGTGGGTATTGAATCTTTTTTTTTTTTGAGATATGAACTGTGTATAACATATTTTAAATGTTTTCATACATGATATACGTGGTGTTGGTTCAATTATGATATTTTTAATGATTTTATTGATTTTATGGAATTATTTGAAAATCACGTTTTACGATATATATTTATATAAACGATGCTTTGGCTAAAGCTCTGTTTGGAATTTAAGTTCGACTTGGAATGTGAATCAAGGTTATTGTATGAATTATGTGACAATGATTTGAATCTGGTTTTCAAACGATTATTATAGATTTTCAAAAAAAAAAAATTAAATTGATCTAGACATCACATTTTATGAGGTTTATGAAAATTGAGTTGGGTTTACACTCGGATTTCAAATAATGATTTGGATTTTAAGGATTGGATATATGTTGAAATACTTTGAATGTGATTTTATTGAGTGTTTTTTCAGAAAATTATTAACTACTTTGCATGCACATTTTACTAGATTTCTTGAAAATTGTGTTTTAGGCTTATACCAGATTTCGAAACATGGATTCGGTCTTTGGATTGTTATGAGTTATAAATATATGTTTTCCCGATATTTTTGGATTATGTGTTTATAAACAACCCTCATTGGATTGCCGGGTTACGCCCAAATGATGTATCCCTGGGCGGCCATTCGGATATTGTATCCTCGAGTGGTTGGGTTATGTGGTTTGACGCTCAGATGTTGTATCTCTGAGCAGACCCTCGGATACTGTATCCCCGAGTGGTTGTGTTATGTAATGGTGATTGTTAGTCTCAGACGTCGAGTAGTGCTCTGTTTCCTGAGACTGATATTTGGATGATGTGAAAATTCGGATGGTGCTTCGTGTAGTTCCTGGGAGATGTTGTAATTACTCGGATGGTGATTCGTGCAATTCTCTGGGGATGTTGTGATAGTCTAGATGATGCTACGTGTAGTTCCTAAACATGTCTGGATGGTACGTTAGTGCAGTTCCCGAACTTGGCTTAGATGATGCTTTCTACAGTTCCTAGGTAGTCTATACGTAGAGCTGTTGACAGGACCAAACCCGAATACACCAGAATAGTACACTCGAGTCCTTCTTCCGTTTAATAGAAACGTTGTCAGACAAGGGATAAGCCAAAGTTATGATAATTCATGCATTCGCCTCTAGACCCTCGATCTTTGTGCAGCAGCCTTGGAGGGTTACAAAACTAAAAAAAAACGTGTGAATGGACGAAAGAAATAGTTGAGAAACATAATTTGAAAACAACCAAAAATTACCCTCTGTGTTCTAAAACCATGCATGCATATATGAAAATTCATTCCATACTTTTCGATTAAAACAAATCCAATTTGTCATCTCGAAACAAGTGAAAATTATTTCAAATCAAAAGTCATTAAACCATGTAAAATCTTGGTATGTCGATATAACCATCTCTACAAGAATATACCACACACCATCATCTCAATGCCACACATGAAACTATTGCTCCACTAGCAGGCACACCACAAACACACTCGGGATTCAGAGCCCAGCTTGACGTCTGAGTCATCACAACGCAGTTTCCCAACCCATCACATCAGTCCACACAATCAATCCATAACCAGTCTTAGCACAGAACTCACGGATAGTCAACGTATAATCAATACATATGCACAACATCAATCATCACATCACACAGTTACTCAGGATTCAGAGTGCCTGGCTCGACGTCCGGGGGAAATCCAACTTAGGATTCGGAGCCCCTGGCTCGACGTCTGAGTAGGCAACACAATACCAGTATTAGGATTCGTAGCTCCGGGCTCAATGTCTAAGACTCACATTCCAACCAAACTCTATTTTAGGCATGCCGCCTGTCGACGTAATCAGGAAGTCAAGACCTTCCTAACGACATTTTCCGAATCACTAAAAATCGTCCTGATAAAAAAGTCTACATTTTGACCTTAGTAAGTTAAAGTCAACCCTTTGACTTTGACCAAAAATTTAACTAGGGCACAAATGTCAATTCCATCCAACTTTTTCAATTTTACCATTAATGAAAGTACGAGTCATTACAACTATGATACCTTGTGATGGAAATTTGAGTTAAGAATCGGTTAAGTCTAGTTATGAGGCTTGTGTGCATTAGTGGATAATATTCATTATTGATGGGGTAAACGCTCGAATGTTGGTTTTTGCAGTTCCTGATGTTAGTTTAATTATGATGCTAGATTTTTGAACCTTGAGAAAAGGTTGCTTAAGTGTGATTTTTGTGATGATTTGATGTCTTTTGATATTGATTTGATTACTAATATTTTTTGAATTCTTGATTTCTGACCGTAATCCGAGATTCATGATTTATATTGTGTTTTTTTAGATTTAATGGTTGAATTATTTATTCGTGAAAATTTGGACGACAATTTTTTTTTAATGAGGGGTAAGTTGTAACAACCCAGTAATTTGAGAAAAATAAAAATGTTGGTTTCCCCCTTATAAGGCCATACTCCAATCTATATATAGAAGTATGAATGATTGTGAGTGACACGACCCACCTCCAATCCCCCGGGATTAAGGGATAAGTCATGCTCCCGTCTAACTCACGTGCGACACGAAGGCTAAACACCCGTTCAACCCCCGTGGAACACGCAAGCTAAACAAGGGGTACTCAAATCAACATACCGAAACAATGTATGGTTTCCCAGAGTGCGCAGAACCATTGTGGGTCATGTGTGTGATGTTTCCGTCTCACTAACAACAGTCTGCACCGCATCATCCTGGAGGGTAACCAAAAACAGAAAAGACTGTGAGTGGACAAAAATAAATATAAGTGCAAAAAATATTTTATAAAAAAAGACATTTATACCCTCCATGTAAAACGAATGCATGCATTCGAAAACCATTTAAATTCCAAAGTAAGAAAACTGTTTATGAAAACCAAATCCTTTCCTTTTCTCAAATCACTGGGCCTTAGCCCAAAACCATAAATCAAATCCAAGTACAGAACTCAGCCCAAAATCCATAAATCCAAATCATCCGGGCCACAGCCCAAAACATCTTAAAACCATGTGAAAATAAATAGTAAATCACAAGTGAATCAATCTGATGGATCTCATATCACCGAGTTTTTAAACTCAAAACACAAACAATAAGCCTTGGGAGATATCACAATAATCGAGTCTTTAAACTCACGAATCTTTAAACTCAAAACATATCAATCAAGGGCCTTCCCCCGTCATATCAATCAACCGCGTCTTTAAACCCAAAACCAGATCCAACAATAGCAATGGGTCTTTAAACCCAAAACCAAGTTAAGATCATAAGAAATCCAGAAATCCATCGAAAACCAAATTCCAAAACCAAATCTGAAATCATCATTTGAAATCCTGATTTCAAATCCAGAAATTACATGAAAATCGAAATCCGAAATCACTTTCCAAAATCCATGAGTAAATCCGTGAATTCAAATCATAATTCAAATCCAAAAGCAAATCATCGAAATCATAGCAAATCACAACATAAGACATAATCTCGTAAAACGTGTAAATACGTAAAATATCTCGAAATACGTGCAAATGAAAATCATAAAGATCAAAAGCATAAACTTAGAAATCACTTAGAAAACATATAAAAACATTTATGCATGCATCATAAGTTAGAAAGCAAGGTCCACTCACAGACCATTCGCGATGCCGCCTCGATACGTGTGCCATACGCTGTTCCCAGCTAATCCACTATCATCGGACTTCCCAAACCTGTCCAAATCACATTCTAAGGTTACTAACTAGTTCAATAAGCTTCTACTAAATCTCTGTAATTTTCCCGAATTTTTAACTAGTTTTAAACTATCCTTTAAACCTTCGGACATCCCGAATCATATCGAAACGATGTCTGATCGATTCGAAATCAATCCCAAAATGTTCGTTACATCGATTACATTAAAAGTCATGTTGAAAAGTTCCCGAAAACCGTGTCACGCGCCCCCACGCGCCGCCCAAATAGGTTGTGCATGGGCTTCACGCGCGGCTGCACAGTTGTCTTCATCCTCGGTCAAACCCGGTCTGAACCAGTTCTACAAATCTAGTCCAGCACGAACCGACGTGAGCGTTTTTCCTCCATTTCCGATCCGTTTTCATTCCTTTTTAATCCCACTAGCTTCGTCCCAATCTATACAATCGTTCTACGTCTTCAAAACTGAAAAATAAGACTTAGGGATTACCTTCCCGATCGAAGAACAACCTTCAAACTTCCTCTTCCTTGTTTTCGAGACTCGGGCCACCTCCTTCCTTGGTTTCAGTGTCTATGGCTTCCTTTTCACTTCCAAAACCTTAGCCAAACAACCAATTTAACCATCAAACTCTAAAACGACATTTGCCATTTTTGAATTTAAAGCTCACCTTACCCGATTTGCCGCTCACCGTCCACGGCAGGCCCCAAAACCAGGCTCGATCCATTCGTCTGAGCTTCATGAACCTCATCCCAATAATCAATTAACTTATTAACCATGAAATCAAGTTTAAGAAAAATCAGGCTAAAAACAGGATTTCACAATTCTTACCCCTTACATCCACCACCGTACACGACGACCCTCCACAGCAGCACCACCATATTCCTCACCGTTTGTTCTCTCATTTTTGTTCACAAGGTATGCAGCATTGATGAAGATCGAAGGAAGTAAAGGGGTGGGTTTCTCTCTGTTTTTCACTCCATCCTCTATTTTCATTGTTTTCTTCCCAAACATTTGCACAATTTTCCCCCCTTTTTTAAAACTCAAGTGAGACGATGCCAAGAATCCACAGCCTTCCAGAGTGGGACAAGTGTCCTAATTCCACTGGGCACAATTCCCAAGGAAACAGAAATTACCAAAATATCCGTCTTACCAAATGACCAAAATGCCCCTCGATTTCCAAATGTCATAACTTTTTCCTCGAATATCGGAATCAGACGTGCCGCTTGTGTACGGACTCGTGACGTCCTGAACTACGTCACAGTCATCGGCCAAAGTCCATTTGACTGCCCGAGTCATAAGTCAACATTTCGCCCATTCCAAGGGCAAAACAGTCATTTCGCACCGTCCGTCCAAAATCACACAACTAATCACCGATTAATCTTACTAATCCATCATTAGCTACTAATCTAATCCCAAAATCCAAGATGGGTCATTAGAGTGAGGCACTACGGTGGTTGGTTGCCGAAAGGAGAGAAAATAAAGAACAAAGAAAGAAATGAGAGAAATGAGAGAAAGAAAAGGAAAATGGAGACGGGGAGGAAAAAGGAAAATGTAGACGGGGATGAAGAAGGAAAGAGGGAGGTTACAGTGAAAAGGAAGAAATTAGATAGGCAAAGAGGTCAGGATCACCTCAGAACTCAAATCCGTGAGTTCCAATGATGATCGTGAACCTTCACCAGTCTTGAAGTGACACGAACCACCCCCAATCCCTTGGGATTAAGGGCTAAGTCATGCTCCCGTCTAACTTACGCGTGACACGAAGGCTAAACTGATGTCCAACCTCCATGTAACACGTAAGCCAGACAAGGGATTTCCAAATGAACCGTCCATAAGTTCCGGACGTCCCAGAGCGTGCAAAATCTACTGTGGATCGCGTGTGTGATGTCTCTGTCTCTCTTTACCAACAGCCCGCACCGAAACAACCTGGAGGGTATCAAAAACATAAAAAACTGTGAGTGGACAAAAATAAAGGATAAGTTTAGAAAATAGTTCATAAGAAATTACATTTATACCCTCCATTTAAAACCAATACATGCATATAAAAGCCATGTCCTGAAACCATTTCATATTCAAGAACCATCAATGAAAACCAGAATCATTTCTTTCCTCAAATCCGTAATTCAAATCCAAGCCCTCAACCCAAAATCATAAATCCTTATGAAAGCACGGAGACTCGGCCCAAAACTCATCAAATCCACAAAATAGAAACCATCCGGGCCATTGCCCAAACATCGGAAAACCAGTGAAAAACTAGTGAAAAACATCAATCAATCAAGTTTCTTGATCTCAAGTGTGCCCGAGTCTTTAAACTCAAAACACAAGCGCATAATCAGGCCTTCCCGGGAAATCAACGAGTCTTTAAACTCAAAACACAATCAACAGGCCTCGGGAGATATCACAATAACCGAGTCTTTAAACTCAAAACATATACCGAGTCTTTAAACTCAAAACATATTAATCCAGGGCCCTCCTCCATCAATCAACCGAGTCTTTAAACTCAAAATCAGATCCAACCATTTTTCTTTCTCTTTTTCCAGGTCCTTAAACCCAAAACCATTTTTCAATCAAGTGAAAACCATAGAAAATCCATATCCGAATTTTCAATAATGATTTCGTAACTTAGCATCCGGAACCACCATCCCGAACCCAAATCTAGAATTTCTTTTCCAAGTTTCAAAACCGAATCAAGAATCATCTTTCCAAAATTCGTTTCCAAAACCGAAATCTCGTTCATCGAAATCACATGAACATGGATTTAAGCCCGAAATCACTTTCCAGAATCAATTAGAAATCATTGAAATCAAATCATATGTCAAATTCCAAAATCAAATCATTGAAACCATCATCAAACCATAGCTCGTAAAACGTGCAATTTCGTAAATATCTCGAAACACGTATAAAATTGTAAATCATCAAGATCATAACCAAAATCATAGAATCACGTATAGAAAACATATAAAAACATATATGCATGCATCATAAGTTAGAAAGCAAAGTCCACTCACAGACCATTAGTGTCGTCGCCTCGATACTCGTGCAATTACGCTTCCCTGGCTAATCCACTATCACCGGCTTTCCCGAACCTGTCCAAATCCCATAAGAAGGTCACTAACTACTTCATTAAGCTTCTTCTAAAGCCCCGTAATTTTCCTGAATTTTTAACCGAGCCTTAAAACGTTCGGACATCCCGAAACATATCGAGACGATGTCTGATCGACTCGAAACTAGTCCCAATATGTTTGTTACATCAATTACTTTAAAAGTCGTGTTGGAACCATCCTCAAAAATCGTACCACGCACCAACACGCGCCGCCCAAAGGGGCTGCGCGTGGGAGCCACGCGCTGGTACTATTCATCTCCTTCAACCTCCCGCTAGCTTTGTTCGGACCAGTTCGAACCGGCTCGGTTCGACTGAACCGGGGCAGGCGGTTCAACCTCTTAAACCGTCTAATCTTTGTCCATTTTAAATCCTGTTCCATCCTACATCTACGTCTCTTCATTCCCTACACATCTTTGTTTTAAAATCACAAAATCGGGGTCTAAATCATACCTTCCTGCTCAATCTTCAAACCTCCAAGTTCTCACTTCCAGTTTACATGATTCTGACCATCACGTCCCTTAATTTTTGGCTTGCTAGCTTCGTATCATCCTTTAAAAGCTCATACAAACCATTAAAGCAATTAATACATATTAAATCCAAGGTTGCCATTTCGGGTAAAAATCGAATTTGTTGGAAGTTCACTTACCGTCCATTCCAAGCTTCGAAACCAAGCTTGTTCGACTCCCCAGACCTCCAGTAGCATCGTTCATCCATTACAATTGATCAAGCCATCAAGAAACACAGTTTTCCATTTCAATTCCTAGACCTCAGAGCTTCTCGGGTTTTCTTCCTCAAAGCGCCGTCGTAGGCGCCGCCGTGACCACCAACTTCATCAGTTAACCATTCTTTCTCACTCTCATTCACACCCCATGGCCAATTGATGAAGATTGAATGAATTAAATGGAAAGGTTCTCACGGTCTCCTATGTTTCTCTGTTTTCTCATAGCCAGGCAACCATAGTTTAAAACGTGAGAAGTGGTGAGAGGATTCTACAAACCTCCAGATTGGGCCAGGTGTCCATTTCTCTGTGGCTAGCACTCCCAAGAATAGCCAAGTGTCCTGATATCACTGGGCACACATTCGAAGATAGCAAAATGACCAAAATGCCCCTTTCCGCATAAATTACCATTTTACCCCACGTGTTCCTAGACCCATAACTTTGTCGTCTGAACTCCAATTGACTCATGCCGCCTGTCGTTGTAATAATGAGATCGAGATCTACCCAACGGTCCTTGAATTCTGTGAAAAGTCCATGTCGTTTGCAAAGTCAACAAATTGCCCTTTTTTACCCAAATTACCAAATTACCCTTGAACTTCCAAACATCATAACTTCTTCCTCAATTGTCAGAATCGGACGTGCCACCTGTCTATGAACTCGTGACGTCACGAACTATGTCACAGTCATCGGTTAAAATCCGGTTGACTACTTGAGCCAAAAGTCAACCGTTCGCCCAATTCCAGGGGCAAGATCGTCATTTCGCATTGTCCGTCCGAAAACACCCAAGTAATCACTGATTAACTTTACTAATCTGTCATTAATCACTAATCTAATCCCAGTTTCCAGGATGGGTCGTTACATGAAGCTTCCTAGCGTTTAGCTAGGGATACTAAGTTGTTACTCGAGTCCATGGGACCATTATGGGACATAAAGGAAGGTTTCGTCCTGGATTGCTATAGACAGAACTTGGAACCATTGTTGAAAGCCATGAAGTTGGGGATTTATGTTTAAGGTAAGTTTTTTACGTTTGACACTATAGATCATCTTTTGGGTTTTGTAGGTATTGTTAGATAGTTTAAATGTGACAAATAGACATGAAAATGTGATTTAGGAATTAGGTCACGATCGTGAGTCGGGAGACCCGATTGCAGACCCAGTTAGAGGATAGTGGCGAGTGGCCTTACGATTGCGCCTGCAGTCGCGCGTGAAGCCCACGTGCAAAGAGCCTTGCTGGCATGTGAGGCTGCGCCTGGCGGCTGTTCGCTATCTGGTTAGCATGAAAGGTTAAGTCCTTGTTCTTGTGAGTCCAATGGTATAATTTTTCAAGTTGATCAGACATTGTTTAAGGACAGGTTTGGTTGTTCAAAGTCTATGTGTTACCTAAATTCCCTAATTAAATCCTAAAAATTGAGGAATGTTGATATATGGTTATTTTAAGTCTTTATCGAATATGAAGGTGATTTTTGATGAATTAGAATATGTGTAAAGGATAAGAGTTGATATGTATGATCGTGTTGTTGTGCTTACTTATGATATGAAGGACTTTAGTATGATTATAATTGAGTATTATTAAATCTATATTGATATAGGGGTTTATGGAAATGTGAAAGAGGTGTTTAACTAAGGACTTGCATGTATTGTTTCTATGACGAAAAATCATTATCAAATGAATATTACCTAAATTATATGGTTATTTTATTATTATTTATAGCATATGATTGACATTGTAATTGTGACACATCTAAATAAGACTAAATATGTTCAATCTGGTTAATTCCATTACTTGACAGGATTTTGTGGGTTGGAGGTAGGTGATACCCCGCAAGGGATGGGTTCTATTTGATTAATTCGACATGGTGTAAATAAGGATAAAACTCTTTTCTAATAAGAGAGATGGGAGCAGGACCGCAACAATTTTCAACGCAACTTTAGAACAGGTTCTGTCAATTCGAGTCCTTAACTAATATCCCAAATCATACTAGAATCCTGTTTGGTATCCCAACTCGTCGTATTGTGTAACTCGGGGTCATCCCTTGAGACGTTCAATTCTAGTTGTAATTTATATTCATTCCAGAGTAATACCATGAGTCAAAAATCATTAACATAGGTCCATCAAGCCTAATCAAGGGAGCACCAAATCCACGAAACCTTTAATTATGTCGTTACTCGGCTCACTTGACCCTCCAACAAAAATTCATCTCGAACTAGCCCAAAGAACTATGAATTCCTCAAATGGGGCACTATATGAACCCAAATGATCCCGCGGTCGTCATAAACAGATCCCGAAGATAGAAAATAGGGTTACACTCGTCAGTGGGTTATAGAACGACCCCACACGTCACCATGAACTAGTGTATGTCCGATGGACCTCCATCACGCCTAATGCTGCCCCACATGCCCATAGAAACTCCTATGCTCCAAAAAACGTGTCCAAGCGTCAGAGGACATTCAGTACCCACCGGACACCACCTCCCTCCCACCCCCCCCCCCCCCCCCCCCACCCCCACGTTCCAGAGGTTAGCTGGTAAATGCTCCACGCGTCGACCACGCACTTGCTACATTATGAATGCACCTTAACACACGCTAACCTGACCTCCCAATGGCATCAATGTGGTTTTGATCTGGGAGTGACGTGGTGACCATTTGGCTATTATGTGGCGTCTACATAGCTGTTACATGGAATCCACGTCAGCCAATTGATTTTCACTATCATCGAAGAAGACGACCAGCTCCATCGTCAATCTCGTACGATGAAAATGACCAGTGCCGCCATCTTGCTAGAAATCGTTCTTTTCAGCGAGTCAGCAACTTCTCTATTTTCTATAATTTTTCACGATCCAGTAATGGAATCTCATCTATAGACCTCCACAAACGCGAAAATCTATTTAGTTTATTTAGATCATACCCGAAATCAACGGAAAACGACCGTGAACTTTTGGCCAACCATCCTTCGTCGATCCGTCACCTCCAGCAGTCCTCCCACCTCAAATACACCACCAAATGCCTTGTAGTAGCACGAGGAAGCAGATGTGCCCTTGAAATCAATTGAAAGACCTTGGATAAGGATCCATGATTGGTAAGTGTATGGTGCAAACACATAGGAAAGAGATGGGTAAGGGGAAAAAAATCTAGCTAATCCTGTAAGAAGAAAGTGTGTGGACCTAATTTTTTCCCGGGCCTTTCCAAAATTATCATTACGCCCTCATCATTTTAGACCTGTAACTTTCATCCATAGACTCTGATTCTCGCATGTCGCATTTTTACGAACTCGTGATCTCAAAACTTACGTAACGGTTAAAGGAAAATGTCCAAAAGTGTGTCCAAGGAAAACTTGACTAACAGGCCCCTCCGAAGTTGAGGGTAAAATCTTTTTTCCTAAGAAATCCCAAATTGACCCTAATTTTCAGTCCATGTCATTACAATCTTGCCCCTAAAGAAATTGTGTCCTCAAAATTTAAGTATGCAGGTCAAAAGTTGATCGACTACAACCCATTAAGTACTTTCGCATCACTACCGACACGACTATAAAGTTACACCCCATCTTGTACGGTGTTTTGGCTAGTACTTGTAAAGTATGAGAGTAGCTGAACGATAAACTCGCTCTTTTGATTAGGTGGCAATCCTAGTATGTCCTCTAAAATACCATCTGAAACTCAATACAGGATCGGTATATCTACCACCCTCAACGTTATAACATGAGTATCAGTTTCATGAGTTTAATACCTTACTCAACTGGTCCTCAATTAATGCCCCGTAAAGCAGGGCAATAAAAATTTGGAAAAAAAAAATATTTCTTGATAAACTGAGTCATGGGAGTAGCTATCGAAGGAAACATTGTGGGAATCATCTGTTGTACCTTGCTAACCCTAGAATGCTTTTGAAGCACATTCTTCGGTTGTTCCTAGTTGGTACTGCTTATGTCTTTTGGGGATTCACAATAAGCTCTTCAACAGATGCTAGAGAAATCTGACATTGGTCCTAACCTGACTCCCCGATGTAATCATGAGGCGAATGCTATCCTTCAATCTAATGTGGCTAGGTTTTTCACAAAGTAACAACCACACGAACTCGCTGATACAGTTCGACAACCCTGTCCATCGGTCGACTGAACAAAATTCTCACTGGAATGGGCTGATGGCTATGGTTATAAACCTCCTTGACCAGCTCCACTACTGCATCGGGTACTCTTGGAAGATACAGAGCTAAATTTATCCTTCTTCGAGCTACTTGACCCCAAGGACCAGAACATAAATAAACTTGATGTACACCCAAATCTCCAAACTACTTCCGAACCGAGAAACTCAGTTCAACTCTAGTGACAGCATCCGAAAAACCTCTGAGATAAGCATATGACCACATTGTCACTGAAACTCTGATATCATATCTTAGGCCTAGCTCCAAGCGTCGACACTTGCCAACATCATTTTCCACCCATACTGGTGCGAACCAGTAAAATCCAAGAATCTTGGCTCGTACTAAACAACCATCATGTCCCTTGTTGAAAGTTGCAAAAACTACACCTCTTTAATTTTCTAGTAGGAACGAGGATAAAATTACCTCAAGAGACGCTCTTGGAAAGCCATGAAGATAATTGTACAACCGTTCCAACCTGTTACCCTTAGTCCACGCCATTTCCAGTATGAAAAACCACCTAACAAAAATGTTTCTAAGCGCACCATATCACATTGAATACTCGCTCTAGCTAAGGAATCCACTCATCAACCTCGTTCAGGTTTCCTATGCTAGTAAAAATCATTTCACTAGGCTTTTGAGCCTTCTCTATAACTGAACCCTTAGAAGTCCTCCTCCTCTGAAGCGCAGTATCCAATACTCAACCCAAATAGTCCAAGGCCAGTCTCATGTCCAAATCCATTTTGGTTTCACGTGTATCTCTACTACATTTCTTGGTTCCCGTTTGAAAATGTATTGGAGGTATAGTGTGAGTGGAGAAAACCAGTTATAAAACAATGCATGCACAAAGTGAATCATAATAGCCAGATTTTATATAAACTAATCATATGTCATGAGACCCACACAAAAATCAAGTAATGCTTATAAAAATGCTTGTCGCTCACATTCCTTGATATTTCATGTTTATAAAATCATTGGGAAAACCTGGATAGAAAATCAGTACTCAAATGCAGCCAATCCTTGATAGTGTGGACCCACTACTAGCTGAATACCATGTACTAGGCATAGAAAACCTTGAAAATTGCAAATTACAGAATCATCCAAGTCACACACTTAGGAACGAGTCAACATTTGGGAGGTATTCCAAGGAAATACCAAATGTCTGGGCACATATAGAATCTCCCCCAGGAATGAGTGTCTTCAGAATTTACTCACATTCAAGTACCACTGGGGTCCTGTAGAGTAACACTCCTATAATCTCTAAATAACAACCTTGGATCTGAATAAAATATATTACACATAGATGGTCACACGATCTATGGAGTCAACCCCCTGATTTCTAAACATGCATAGATAACCTTGGTGTAAAGACCTGAACTTTCAAAAATAATATTTTAATGCAAAATGACCGTTTTTCCCATGAGGGAAAAAAGTTAACTTTTGACCCGGGAGACATTTAGGACTTTGACCAGTGACTGTGACGTAGATTAGGATGTCACGAGTCTATAGACAGGTGGCACGTCGAAAACGGACGTTTGACGGAAAAGTTATGGTCACGGGAGCGAAATTGATTAAACTTACGACCCGAGGACTTAATTAAAATAATAAGAAATTAATGAAATCTGATTTATCATTTAATTAAATCAGGGCCCTTGGATGAGTGACAAGTGTCACTCATCCCATGGTTTCTTTGTCCCTAAATTGTGGATCTTGCCCCATTGGTGGATTTATTTATAATTTATTTCCCTCATCTCTCCCAAACCGTCCATCTCCCTCTCAGCAATCCATCCTCACCCTCCATTTTCCTTATCTGATCAATATCATTAGACCCATCTATTTCCCTTCTCCCATTCATTTCCCGTGAGCTCAAGGACCCCTCCCTATTTCGTACAAGACCCCACTGTCCATCAACTTCATCTCCACCACCAGATCGACATCATTTTCCTCATCAGACATCATCTTCATCATCTGCTCATCGCCATCATCTTCATCACCATACTACAAAACCGTGCACCACCTAGACCCGCAAAGAACAAACCGTACACAAAACTCTAATCGTTCAACCCACGCGAACCCACTTCGAACCAACACCAGACTAGAACCATTAGGAGGCCTAGATGCCTTAGAAGCTGATTGGAGGACCCACGACGGCGACACGGCGGAGGTAGGGCGGAAAACCTGAGAACCTCCCCTGTTTCCTCATTTTCGAAACCCTCAGTTTTGACGTGTATGGACTATTTCTATGTGTTGAGTCGTATTCTAGGGATAGTGACGAACTCTAGGAGGATGGTTTCGAAGCAAGACGTGGCCAGAGGTGACGGGGAGGACAACCGAAAACTGGGCTACGGGTTTTCGAACTAAAGGTATAGATCTCGAATGTTTTTCTGGTTTTTGAGTTCGTAGACCGGTAGAGTGGGCTTAGACGAACACGTAGGGACAAATCCCGTAAAAAAATGATGGTCGGAGAAGGAAGTGATGATTGGGTCAGGCCGTGGGTCATGGCGACCCGATTGCAAAATTTATGACTGACCCGACCAAATGTCAGGGATGATGACGTCATCATGCGACATCATGATGATGTCATCATGTCTGACCAGCAACAAACCAGGAGGTGACACGTGTTGTCTGACACCTGTCAGTGATGACGTCATCATGATTGTAGCATCGTTGACCAGAGGGTTGACCAGGCGTATGTGGGCGCATGTGAATAGTACTCAAGGTGGAACCACCACCATCCTTTAGGTTTCAACGATACGGATCCAATGGCTGTGGTTTCTTATCGATTGGAAATCTTTAGGTTGGTTAAAATAGGGTTTAATGCCACAGGAAGCGTGTTCGGACGGCTTTCTCGGACGGGGTTCATTCTAGGGTTTCATGTTTGAGATGTAGGGACTTATAATGACATTTATGTGTACTTTGGACATGACAGGGATTGTACGTTAGCACCGGGACAGGTTTATACTTTCGATTTAGCAGTGGGACCAGACTGTGAGTGGGCCTTTGATTTCCTTTAACCCTTGCATGCATAACTATTTTAATTAATATATCTATATAATTGAATCAAAGTATTTGAATGGCTTGAGTCATTATTCTTGCACGTATTATGAGGTTTTGGGAATGAGACCCGTCTGGTTAGTCATGCACTGTTTTCAGATATAAACATGGATTTCGATGTTTCTCTTTAGTTCTGCAGTGTATAGAGATACCCTAGTGATACTGTCTCCTCCAGATGTTAGTGCCCCATAGTGGTCATGGCATATTGCCTGCGAGGGGTCATTCTATGAAGGGACCGGACCGTAGAGTGACTCAGGAGCAGGATTGCTATAATTGGACTTCTGGGATGTCAGGCATCTAGGATGTCATACCCAAATTGGGTTCGGGATTTGGACTTGGGATTGAGACCCCGGGTGGCAACCGTGGCCTTGGGACTGTGACCTTATTTGGCGTCTAGGACGTCAGACATCTGGGATGTCCGGGTTAGGATGTATATTGCAGCAGCTGATTTTTTTATTATGATTATATTATCTTGTATATGTTTATATGATATTATTATTATGGATTTAGACTTTGATGCATGCATGATTTGGAAAACAGAGGGGTAAAACCGTATGTTTACTTTATGCTTCAACTGTTTTATAAACTTTATGTTTCTAGCCCACTCACCCCTATTGTTTTACTAACCCCTCTAGGCTGTGCTACTGAGGTGGACGAGGATCCTGAGGCTGAGGCATAGATTGACGTTGCGCACCTGAACCCCACTTTTGGGTAGGTTGGCACGTGGGAAGTCCTTAGAAGTCGTGCTCATTAATAGTATTTAAAATTATCCCTTGTTTGACATTATTTGATTTCAGATTGTATGTATGACTTATTTATGGATATTTATGCATTTGAATCTATTAAGGGTAAATTTGGTATTCTAAGTTTGTGTGTCAGACGGGTCCTGTCAACTTGGTATCAGAGCACTAGGTTAATGGTCAGTATGCTAGGTTAGCGGTCAGTACTTGGCACAATTGACGCTTAAAGATATTTTTTATCAAATATATGCCTCTTAATAGTTGGTTATGCCTCCATGATGAAACACCCAAGCACGGACTGAAGAAGATGTAGCGAGGGAAATGGAATCTGCTAGCATTGAACGAGCTCAATGATTGGGAGCAACACCATTCAGCAGGAGATCTAGTCCCGAGGAAGCTCATGAGTGGATAACTAAATGGGAAAGGATTTTCATGGTGATACACTGCCTGCGGGGGGACCGAGTGACTTTGGCTACCTTCCTACTGGAAAACGGGGCCTACTAGTGGTGGTACGATTTGGAGATGTCTGGATGGTCTATTCACACCACTACCTGGGAGGCCTTTCGAGCGAGATTTCTGGATCAGTATTATCCGTGATCTTTTCGCACTAGTAGTGAGGCAGAGTTCCTACGGCTCGAGCAGGGGAGTATGATAGTGACGGAGTATGAGCAGACATTCTTGAGGTTATCCCGATTTGCTGCAGCCTTTGTTAGCACCGAGGAGGACAAGTGTCAATGTTTTGAGCTGCGACTCAGGGGTGACATCTGGGCGATCGTGACAACTAGCAACTACATCACCCTGAGGGATAAGGTCAATGTAGCAGTACGTTCGAGGACAGTCTGGTGGCATATCAACCACGACAAACTTCTGGCAAGGGGCGACGAGTGTAGTTCAGAGTTCGGCTTCCAACATTGTTGGAGGCCAAGGACAGGGCGGAGATCGCAGCGTTGATCGTGGAGTGCGTGGGCACGGTCAGACTTCTAGACTTAGTGCTCGAGTGTTTGCAGTGACCCAGCAGCAGGCTAGGTTAGCTCCGAGTGTTGTTACAAGTACTCTTAACATATCTAATCTTGTTTTTCGTGTTTTCATGGATGTCGGGGCTAATCATTCTTTTATTTCGCGGAGTTGTGCAGGTATGTTAGACTGTGAAATATCACCGTTGGATAGTGAGATGGGTGTCGGTACACCGATGGGAATTGTGTATGTGGTGAACCAAGTGTTCCAGAGATGACCGGTGAGAGTAAAGGATGTGGATTTACCAGCTGATCTGATGATTATGGACATACATGACCTCGATGTCATCTTGGGGATGGATTGGTTGTTGGAGCGCCGTTTGCTCATTGTTTGTTGTAGTAAGCAAGTAATTCTGCAGAGTCCAGGGTTGCTAGAGGTTAGTTTTCAGGGAGAGCGCGACGGTTCGCTACCTGAAGTGATTTCTTCACCTGCCGCTACCAAACTGTTACGAAAAGGTTTGTAGGGTTATCTAGCCCATGTTTTGGAGCCACGAGGTGATACTCAGAGGGCTGAGGACATACCAGTGGTGAGAGAGCTTCTAGATGTGTTCTTGGAAGATTTGCCTGGTTTACCGCCACATCGGGAGATTGAGTTCACGATTGAACTACTCCTTGGTACCCGACCTATATCACAAGCACCATATCGGATGGTACTGACTGAGTTGTGGGAGCTTAAGACTCAATTACAGGAGTTGGTGGATCTGGGATTCATCCAACTGAGCACGTCACCGTCGGGAGCACTGGTGTTATTTGTGAAAAAGAAGGAGGGGAGCCTCCGATTGTGCGTGGATTATCGACAGCTCAATAAGGCAACGGTAAGGAACCAATATCCCTTACCCAGAATGGATGATGTATTTGACCAACTGCGGGGAGCATGGTACTTCTCCAAGATCGATCTACGATCAGGTTATCATCAACTGAGGATAGCTGAGGATAATGTTCCGAAGACAGCATTTCAGACGAGATATAGGCACTATGAGTTCTTGGTGATGCCGTTTGATTTGACGAATACACCAACGACATTCATGGATTTGATGAACAGAGTTTTTCGATCGTATCTGGACAAGTTTGTGATTGTGTTCATTGATGATATCCTAGTGTATTCGAGGAGTGCTAGGGCACATGAGAAGCATCTACGGTTGGTATTGAGGAAACTGAGGCAGAAGTAGTTGTATGCCAAACTGAGTAAGTGCCAGTTTTGGTTGAACAGCATTGGTTTTCTGGGATATGTCATATCAGCTGACGGAATTAGTGTGGATCCCCAGAAGGCCGAAGCTGTGACTAATTAGGCTAGACCGACGACAGTGACCTAGGTACAGAGTTTTGTTGGATTGGCAGGCTATTACCGGAGATTCATATAGGGTTTCTCCAGCATTGCCACACCTTTGACTCGATTGACCCGGAAGGGAGTAAAGTTTGTTTGGGATGAGCGGTGCGAGTAGAGCTTTCAAGAGCTAAAACATCGGTTGACTACTGCACTTGTCCTTGAACTACCTGATAACAGTAGGGAATTTGAGGTCTACAGTGACGCATCATTGCAGGGACTGGGTTGCATGTTGATGCAGAATGGCAGAGTTATCACATACACATCGAGACAGCTTAGGACACATGAACTGAACTACCCTACACACGATTTGGAGTTGGCTACGGTGGTTCATGCCCTGAAGATCTGGAGACACTATTTGTTCGGAGTGACATGCAGGATTTTCGCTGATCATCAGAGTCTAGAACACCTGTTTACCCAGAGAGAACTGAACATAAGGTAGCGACGGTGGTTGGAACTGATCAAGGACTACGATTGTACAATCGAGTATCATCCGGGAAAGCTGAATGTCGTGGCAGATGAACTCAGTAGGAAGTCAACAAGATTAATTACTCATCTGAGGATGATATATCTCCTTTTACTTGTGGAACTCCGAAAGACTGGAGTTACGCTTGGGATGGACGATCACGGAGCATTGTTAGCCAGTTTTCATGTACGACCTATGCTAGTCGATCGGATCATTGAGGCTCAATTCCAAGATCTGACACTATGTATTTACAGAATTGAAGTTGAAGCATGCGAGAGGCAGGACTTTTCCATCTGAGGCGATGGAGCTCTGGTAAAACTGGGTTGTTTGTGTGTACCTACTGTGGCAGAGTTACAGGCGGAGATTCCTGAGGAAGCCCATTGTTCGACTTATGTGATGCATTCAGGAGGGACAAAGATGTACCATACCCTTCAGAACCATTATTGGTGGGCAGGTATGAAGAAAGATATAGCGGAGTTCGTCAGTAGATGTTTGACCTATCAGCAGGTCAAGGTTGAGCGGCAGAGACCGTACGGAGCCATGCAACCACTTCTGATTCGCGAGTGGAAATGGGATCACATTACGATGGATTTTGTGTTCAAGTTGCCGAGGACACGGAGTGGATTTGATGGAGTTTGAGTGATTGTGGACCGATTGACCAAGTCAACTCATTTCTTACCGGTATGTGAGACTTACAAGCCAAACCGACTGGCTAAACTGTTCGTGAACGAGATCATTCGACTTCATGGTATGCTAGAGTCGATCGTTTCTAACCTAGATCCACGTTTACATCCAGATTCTAGCGGAGTTTTCATAATGCCTTAAGTACGAACCTATAGTTCAGTACAGCTTTTCACCACACAGACTGATGGACAGTCCGAGACAACTGTACAGACCCTGGAGGACATGATGAGGGCACGTGTGTTGCAGTTCTAGGATTTGTGGGATACTCATTTGTCTTTGATGGAGTTCGCATACAATAACAGTTATCATGCGAGTATCGGGATGGCACCGTACGAGGCACTGTATAGTCGGAAGTGCAGGACACTTGCCTGTTGGATGAGGTAGGAGAGCGAGCAGCAGTGGGGCCGGATTTGATGGTTATGACCCAGGAGACAGTCCGAGTTATCAAGGAAAGGTTGAAGGCGGCACAGGATCGCTAGAAAAGCTATGCAGATTAGGGACTTGGAGTTTGCAGTTGGAGATTTTGTGTTCCTGAAGTTATCTCCGTAGAAGGGAATCATTCGTTTTGGCCGACATGGGAAATTGAGTCCCGTTACATTGGACTGTACGAGATCACGGAGAGGATTGGTTCAGTGGCATATCGATTGGCGCTTCCTCTAGAACTTGCCAGAGTACACAACGTATTTCTTGTATCTATGCTTCGGAAGTATCTATGGGATGAATCACATGCTTTTCAGGAACAACCATTAGAACTGAGGACTAACCTGAGCTTCGAAGAACAACCAGTGCATAATTTGGACCGAAAGGACGAGGTGCTGAGGAACAAGATGATTTTGTTGGTGAAAGTATTGTGGAGGAACCATGATGTTGAGTAAGAGACATGGGAACCGGGGGATTTGATGACGGGGGCAGTATCTATATTTGTTCCATTAAATTTCGAGGCCGAAATTTTTGTAAGGTGGGTAGGTTTTAACGACCCGAACTTTCATAAATAATATTTTAATGCAAAATGACTGTTTTTCCCCTGAGGGGGGAAAAAGTTAACTTTTGACCCAGTAGACATTTAGGACTTTGACCAATGATTGTAACGTAGATTGGGACGTCACGAGTCCGTAGACAGGCGGCACGTCGAAAACGGATGTTCGACGAAAGAGTTATGGTCACGGGAGCGAAATTGATTAAACTTACGACTTGAGGACATAATTAAAATAATAATAAATTAATGAAATCTGATTTATCATTTAATTAAACTTGGACCCTTGGATGAGTGACAAGTGTCACTCATCCAACGGTTGCTTTTTCCCCAAATTGTGGATCTTGCCCCATTGGTGGATTTATTTATAATTTATTCCCTAATCTCTCCCTAGCCGTCCATCTCCTTCTCAGCAATCCATCCTCACCCTCTATTTTCCTTATCTGATCAATATCATTAGACCCATCTATTTCCCTTCTCCATTCATTTCCCGTTCGCTCAAGGACCCCTCCCCATTTCATATAAGCCCCCACCATCCAGCAACTTCATCTTTATCACTAGATCGACATCATCTTCCTCATCAGACATCATCTTCATCATCTGCTCACCACCATCATCTTCATCACTGTGCTGCAAAACCGTGCACCACCTAGACCCTCGAAGAACAAACCGTACCCAAAACTCCAATTGTTCAACCCACACAAACCCAATACGAACCAACACCAGACTAGAACCATTAGGAGGTCTGGACGCCTGAGAAGATGACTGGAGGACCCATGATGGCGACACGGCGGAGGTAGGCCGGAAAACCCGAGAACCTCCCCTGTTTCCTCAATTTTGAAACCTTCAGTTTTGACGTGTATGGGCTATCTCTGTGTGTTGAGTTATGTTCTAGGGACAATGACTAGCGAGGCTGGTTTCAAAGAAAGGCGTGGCCTGAGGCGACGGGGAGGACGACAGGAAACTGGGTAGCGGGTTTTCAAATTAAAGGTATAGATCTCGAATGTTTTACTGGTTTTTGAGTTCATAGACCAGTAGAGTGGGCTTAGACGAACACGTAGGGACAAATCCCGTCGAAAATGGTGGCCGGAGATGGAAGTTCTAATCGGGTCAGGCCGCAGGTCACGGCGACCCGGTTGCAGAATTTCGGACTGACCCAGCCGAATGTCAAGGATGATGACGTCATCATGCTGACGTCATGATGATGTCATCATGTCAGACAAGTCAGACAAGCAACCAACTAGGAGGTGACCCGTGTCTTCTTACACTTGTTAGTGACGACGTCAACATCACTGTAGCAACGTTGACTAGAGGGTTGAACAGGCGCGTGTGGGTGCGTGTGAACAGTACTCGATGTGAGACCACCACCATCTTTTAGGTTTTGATGATACAAATCCAATGGCGATGGCTTTGTGTTAATCAGAGACCGTTAGGTTGGTCAAAATTGGGTTTAATGCCTCGGGAAGGGTGTTCAGAAGGCTTTACTAGGCCAGTTCATTCTAGGGTTTCATGTTTGAGATGTAGGGACTTATAGTGACCTTTAATGTGTACTTTGGACATGACAGGGATTGTACGTTAGCACCGAGATAGGTTTATACGTTCGATAAAGCTACGGGACCAGACTGTGAGTGGGCCTTGATTTCGTTTAACCCTTGCATGCATAACTATTTTAATTACTATATCTATATTGACAGGACCCGTCCCCGAAGGACAAAGTTAACCGTGCCCGGTCCTGCTCCCGTCTGACAAGTCAACTGAAAGTCCGAAACTACCCTTCAGCACCTGCCAGACAAGGGATATTTACGCCTGTGCCCGCTCATACCTCCATCTCTCAAATAGCCTCGATCATCGCGCCACGACCTGAAGGGTCAATAAAACAGAAAAGGGTGTGAGTGGACAAAATGACCTCTTATAAAAACATTTGCCAAAATTACATTAAGCCCTCTAGTTTTCACAAACTTGCATGCATATCGTAAAACATGAGAAATAGTATGAAATCATTCAAGTATGAACAGTGGACCGATAAAAATCAAAACACGTTTTCCCATTGTCCATAAAAACTCATGTTCATCAAATCAGTTCATGTTATAAAACATCAAATCCCAGCTCTCAGGCCAAAACATGTGAAAACATAATCACTGGCCACAAAGACCAAAAACCCGTACTCAATACCAGTACGTCATCACAAATAACATCAGTTCATCACTAATCACAAGTGCACCATAAATATATCAATCCAATCAATCTGCACTACTCACAAGTGCATAAACTATCACAATCACATCTGCACTACTCACAAGTGCACAATCAAACCATCAACTGCACTACTCACAAGTGCTGCACTACGCGTAGGCCAATATCCAGACACTCTCTCGGGAACAGACACCTCTGGGCTCAACCCCCTCGGGCTCAATCACCTCTGGGCAAACACATCCCCAGGATCAGACCCATCCGAGTGGTACATCCAGGCTCAGTCTCATCCGAGAAGCTGACTACCATAGTATCAACTCATGATCCTACAATCACATCCCCCAAGCTCCGGTCGTCTGGGTAATCCCCCCAAGCTCCGACCGTCTAGGTATTTCACAATCACAATGAAAACCAATTCGGGAATTACATCCCAAAATATTTCAATCAAATCTTGTCTTCATACAAAGTCAAGATCATTCCCGACTGGGTCTCAAAGCCCAAAATACCTTTTACACATAAACCGTAAAAATCACATTTTAAATCAATAAAATAATCCGAAAACCATCATTGACTCACCAACCAAGTCAAAATATCATTTTAGAAACAATTTAAACTCCGGGCCTAGCCCAAAATATCATTTGCACTTTCCTCGTAAAACGTGCTCGAAAGACTGATTAAAATAATCATAAAATCCCAATAAATCATTAATTTCACAATTTCACAAGTGACTCCAAATTCGAGTCAAAATCACTATTCACTTGGGTTCTCATGCCCAAAATAACATTTTCACACAAATCCACGCGTTGCAACCTCCGTTGCCATTTTCACGTAAATCCACGAAATTGACCCTTGACTCATTCCCGAGTCACCACATCATTTTTCAATCCATGACTCAATAATCCGAGTCCAAACATTATTTTCAATCAATTTCAATCCCGGACACATAAACCAAGTCCAAACAT